>CP103017.1:721384-1442769 GCA_024752465.1 Allantophomopsis lycopodina
CCAGTGCTTTCTCATACCTCAGCTGACCATCTGCCAATGTATGCTCATCAGGAAAAAGCCTTCGCACATCAAGGATTGAATTCAGGGTAACTGGCAATTCAAACACATTCTCGACCTCCCTTTTTGCTATTGTACTAGTGGAACCGACGGTTTCGCTGATTGAATGATTGATATCTTGAAGGGGGTTTTGGTAAGATTCCTTTACTGTTATTGGGATACCACTTGATTTTAAGCATTTCCGAATAGTAGATCTGATGTGTGGATAAGCCCCATTTTCGCCTTTTTGTATCTTAGCGATGCAAGAGTGGTTCGTATGGACTGCGACGCAAGTCTCATTTCCGCTATAAAGCTGAGCAGAATCTGGTGTAACCATGATTATCGGACGGCCAGCACGTTTCCATTGGCCATTAACATTCTCGACGGTATTTGTTGGTTTAGTTTCATAGAGCGTTAATATGTCGATGTTATTGGCAATTTCAACGAAGCGGTGATTTAGATCTGAAATCGTAGGGGAGCCGCTCTTTAACTCATTGACAAGGCCTTCTGTGATTTCGCCTTTAACCAGTGTCTGTAAGATCGCATGTACATCGTTGTGCAGGCCACGATGCGGAGCACCGAGAAAGATAACCCCTTTCACTGGCAGCTGTTTAGCACGTATATCTGTAAGAGCCGTTTTAATAACAAGACATCCTAAGCTGTGTCCAACAAAAATAACAGGTCTGTCTTCGCACTGCTCATCTTGTCGTATGGCGTTCAAGCGATTGATGAATGTTCTCGCATAATCTGACAGAATACTTGCTGACATGTCATCTTTTTGCAGCTTCGAAGGATAGCCATATGTTATAATGCGGCTGGACGGTGCATCTCGAGGCAGATAATCCCGAAGCCACATTCGATGAGGAGAATGGGCCCAAGAACCATAGGCATGACCAGCAAGCCCAGTCACTGCAATGATGTCGGCAGATATTGGTCCTTTTGGGGGAGCATAAAGAGGGGTGAATCCGTAGAAGTCACTATCTAGACTCAGTGAGTCGTCGATTACTCTGGGTCTGGATGAGAGGCTTTTGTATAACACTGTAGCCGTGTAGTCCGCTTCTTCTCCTTCACCATACCCAACACCTTTGACAAAAGATTTAACCACTATCGCATCTTGGTCTTCTGGGTGGAAGAGGTCTTTCACGCCATCCGGGCTCTTGCAAGATATGTTCTCCACTCGGAATGTCAGTGGTTTTCGAGAACCCGGAGCTTGATCGGCCATTTCAATCCGAAAACTAATCACCGATGAGCTGCTCGGTCATACTTGAGACCTCGTGGCCATGTGTCGAATTTGATCTACAAGGTTATCCATTGTTAGTTTCATTTATTCCACGTATTAAGGGTGCTACCCACAAGACTATTATATTGATAGCAGTGCAAAGAGTAGATGGCCATCAGCTTAAAGCCCGATGCTCGGTTGAAAATAGTCTTATGGACTGAGAGGAGGCCCTGAACTTTACTTGGGAATCGCAACCTGCCAAATGCTTTTTGTAGACTCCAAGTTTGAGAACAGCGAGACGTGCTAGAATCTGAGACTCTAGAAGAGGCAGCTTAGTTCATGAAGAGAAACGGACAAGATGAACCACGCGGGGAAGAGATAAGGCTGTGTACTGAATGAAGAATCACGGGATTCTTCGCTTAGCACGCAATTGTAATATCAATCCCTGAGAGCTGACAACACCCCGAATCTTTGGATTCAATAGCTCTTAGGGATCTTGAGGTCTTTAATTGGTCGTACAGCCAGAGACCTCCGTGGCTGTACTGCATGTGGCGAAACCGTGAATTGCCCTACAGAAGATCAGGTATGACACCAACCAGGTGGCGCAATTATATGAAGTATATATAAATAGTGAGAGTCATCTGGTGATTCGATGTATCCCACTCTCAACACCTTTCAAAGTAACTAGTTACTAGATTGGCGGTGGATAGAAGCTCTTTCTTGATATGACATCTGATTATTAAGCAGTTAGTCTTTATCAAATTTATACCTAAAGATGTGACTTAAGCAGCTTCCATGTTTAGTTCAGAGTCGCCCGAAAGACCCGAATCGTGACTCTGCACGTGGTGATTGGAATCCAAGCCAAATCAATATCTGGTCACTGAGTTGTGTCCAGAGCGCGTTGTAGAAGAATGGAAGAGTACAGACCAATTAGTATAATCCTCAGCATCGCCGGGATGACACTAATCTCCGAGCTGAGATCTTCGAGGGCCACAAAGACTCGCAGCTACAAATGTAGGTGTACGCATTGATGATTTGAATATCAACTTGACAAGATTGAAGACATCAAATTGATGGCACTGATGAAATGTTTGAAAAACGGAAGGAGAAGATGCTGCTGTGGTGGACGAAACAGCCCCAAAAGAAAAAAGTAGAAAACCCATAGCTTGTTCCAAGCACCACGTACCTATATGATGCTTTTTTAAAGTAATAATTGGGGGCAGTCTTATGTCTCGAAGAAAATATGTTGTAAAGTTCAATTGAGAGATAGGGGCTGGTTGGGGGTTTGTAAAGAAAAGAGAAAATACCACAGCTCACCTTAGTCTGTGAGGTATTAGCTGTGCACCATGCTTCCTCTCTTCCATTCTCCTTGGTATTTCGGCCATGCTATCTACAGATACGGCCAGTTGCATGACGTTACAACTTCCTTGTCATTGTATTGGATCCGAAGAATGATGTGGTGATGCTCGGGACCCTAGGCCTTAGGGCGGCTCTTACACCATACTAGTCGCCTCTCGCATGAAATAATAAACCTTCAACCTTACTTACATCACCTAACAAAAAGCAATAGAAAAGTACATATTACAACCTAGTTTCTACATATATGTGTATACATATATTTACGGCAACCCAATACAAATAAACTAGAAAATGGCTTACCAATCAGACCGCTCCCTAAACCCTTCAAAAACAGGCCTCAAAGCCGTCTGAGTAAACTCATAAACTCAAAACCCACTGAGATCCTGATGAAGAACAGAGTAGATTCACCGAAGTGGTGGGATGTACAATTTTCATGTCCTTTAAATTTCGCCCAGTTTATCCTGGTCTTACGGCCATGAATCATTCCGACTCTACCTATACCGGCGCCCGTAAGTTCCAGCAGATGAGAAAAGGCGACGAGACAGTTGCGAGATACATCTTCTACTTCATCGTCTACCCTCCTTCTTCCCTCCCTCTTGCCCCGAACCTCTTACCCCTTCCTGAGTTAACACCCCCAAGTCCTCTTGCATCCACCTCCCCATCCTCACAATCATCCATATCCGCGACACGTACCCGCGTTTCCACTCCACAGCCGCCGTGCTCTCGTATGGCGCCTGCAAACCCCTATGAACCTCTCTTTACAACTCTCCACCAAGTTGCTAGTTCTAAACGCCAAGTTCCTAGAGCGCTTCTGCGGTGCCTTCCAGCTGGGGCTGTCGGGAGATGCGCGCCGTGACCCCGCTATCTTGCCGCTGTATGCGAACCTGGACGGTTAGACATGCCATCGGCGGTTTTCCTGGTGGGCACAGAGGATCCGTTGATTGATGATACGCTATTTATGAGTTTAAGAGGGATGGTATGTGGCGGTGAGGTGGTTGTGAAATTGTATTCAAGAGGGTCATATGGGATTATTTCACTGGTGAGATTAGTGATGTGGTGGATGAGGCTCAAAGGGACATTGTGGTGTTTGTGGAGAGCAAGGTGAAGAAGTCAGAGGAGAGATGAGGGAGACTCGTTTGATGTGATAGTACCAAAGGTAGGATTTGAGAGATTGGCAACATATGTTTTCTGGAGAATGTAGGACGGAAATAAAAACAATAGATATGAAATTAAGAAGTTCTTGAAAAGAATATGGGAAGAGCATAGAATACCTATACATCTTACCTACAAATGATTCAATTGCTAACCGTCAATTTTTTAAGGCCTCACCTTTATCCAGGGTGTAGACCAGAGGCAATGTATGCAGGCTTCAAAAGAAAGGCGCATCTGTAATTTAAACAACAACGAACCAAAGGCTAATAAGTGGAAGCAAAAAAAGAACAGGTCACGTGTGCGTGGATGTACTGTGTAGTAGATATGATACCTTTTGGTGTTTGGTAAGGTATGCTACTAAGTACGTAAGGTAAGGTAGGTAGGGTGAAGTAGTAACGTATCACGTGCGAAGTGGGGAATATAATTTTGCAATTATCGTGAGCGTCGATATCGGAGCTTTGGGCAAAAATTTGTTATGATGCAGATGTGCGATGCTGAGGTGGATATGCGATGCGGAGGACGGGGATTGGGTATGGATGGATCTGTGCTCCCTCCTAGGCACTCAGGCGTGTCAGGCAAGGGGTGAGGGGTCATTGCCAGTTTTTTTTGCCCTTTTCAAAAAAATTCCCCTCAGTGGCCAGGTAGGTAAGCAAGCATCTCTGACGCAATCCTCTTTTTTTTTGTTGTGTTTATAAGTGGGAGACCTGAAAAGATGAAGGAGAAGCTGAAGCTGAAGTCAGGCATGGCAGAAAATTTCATCCTTGCTGCATGAAATTGTTAGAGTTTTAAAATGGCTTTTTTTTTTCTTCTTCTTTCGATTTTCATGATAGGGTGATAGGAGGTGTTTGCCTTTTCCCTGCCATGGAATTCTCTGCACGTGAGGGGTTGAGAGGGGGGGAAATTATGTGAAAAAGAAAAGAATAAGAATAATGAGAGGATTGGACACAAGAGGCACAAGCACAAGTCTCTCAGGCCCAGTCTCAGTCTCCGTCTCACTCTTATTCTCATCTCATTGGCACTCACACTCGCTCTCACTCACACTCACTCACTCGCACTGTGACACTCTCTCGTCTTCTTTTCTCGTCTGTGCCTATCACCACCATCCGCTGTTCATAATAACGTGCAGTAATTTGGACAGGTAAGCTGTGCCTATCTGAGTAGATCCGTGGCACTAATATGACGACGGAAATCAACGGAATTCGGGAGTAGAAAAGCATCGGCGTGAAGGGTGAAGGAAGGGGAGGTTGAGCGACGGCCGAGTTGAAGCTAAGAGTTGAAAATTTGAATAGACTCACTCGACAATTTGAATATCGCTCAACCTCCTCAACCATATGCGGAACTATTCAGAACTTTACGTGACCGAAATAAGCCCCATGCCATTGATCCAGCCCTCACTACGACACATTGCACCTAGTGTCTGGTCTGGCAGTTAAAGCCCTACCAGCACCTCACTCAGAACACCCCTTGCACCACCGACCACAGGCGCACAAGGCGAAAAGTAGCTCCCACGGCTCCACCACACCCACAACCAGTCACAGCACACTTAACTCGCAACTTTCTTGTCTCCCACACATCACCACCATCCTCTTCTCTTCCTCTTTCAACCACATATCGATCAATAACTACAGCTGCTCCAGCAGTAAGAGAGCAACAGTCGCGCGTATGAGTGCACGCCCGTCAGCCTTTACTTCCCAGGTACGTCAATGAATCAAAAATCATTCAGCACGAGAGAGAGGACAATCCACAAAGCATGTCACATTCGTGCTCTTTCAACTCTGACGCCCGCACTTACGTTTTGGGGGCTTCTCTTATCTTTGCTCCGATCTAAGGAAAAAAAGACGATCTCCCCCAACTACGACGGTGCTTTCAATGGCTCTCAATTCACCTTCCATCTCTCTCTTTCATCCTCGAGCCTCATTATTTTTCCAATTGATCATAATGGCTAATTGATTTCGTTGTAGGACTACATCTCAGGTATGAATCATCCGCCCACGAAAAATTTATTCGCCCCTTGCGAAGCCTAGAGACTAATGACCCAATGTTAGATCACATCTGGAAGAACTCAGTGAACTGAGCAGATTATTACCCAATTCAATATTATATTTACGACTTTTAAAATTTACCACACAAAATGTTCGCTGCCAGATTCGCCAAGACTGCGGCTTTTAAGCCAGCAGGTCTCAAGATTGCCCAGCAAGCAAGATTCATGGCTACTGTAGAGGGAAGTGTTGGACGTCAAATGCCAGCCAAGAGAGCTAGAGCTACTCCAGTTTCCCACGACAGAGCTACTTTCTCCATCAGGGTATGAGTCATTTCCATCTTGCAGAGGAGGGGCATTTTGGCTGATAATGAGAACAGGATGGACCAATTTTCCACGGACAATCATTCGGAGCCAAGTCCAACATCTCCGGTGAAGCCGTCTTCACTACCTCCCTCGTGGGTTACCCAGAGTCCATGACCGATCCTTCATACCGTGGCCAGATTTTGGTTTTCACCCAGCCATTGATTGGTAACTACGGTGTTCCATCCAACGCCCGTGATGAGCACGGCCTCCTCAAGTACTTCGAGTCTCCAAACATCCAGTGCACTGGTGTTGTCGTTTCCGATTATGCTGCCCAGTACTCCCACTGGACTGCTGTTCAGAGTTTGAGCGAGTGGTGCGCCTCTGAGGGTGTTCCAGCCATCTCCGGTGTTGACACCCGTGAGATTGTCACCTACTTGAGAGAGGAGGGTTCTTCTTTGGCCAGAATCACCATCGGAGAGGAATACGATGCCGATCAGGATGAGGCTTTCGTTGACCCAGAGCAAATCAACTTGGTCAAGAGAGTCAGCACCAAGGCTCCATTCCACGTCAGCTCCCAGAACGGTGACATGCACGTAGCTGTCATCGACTGTGGTGTCAAGGAGAACATTCTCCGTTCTTTGGTTAGCCGTGGAGCCAGTGTCACTGTCTTCCCATACGACTTCCCAATTCACAAGGTTGCCCACCACTTCGACGGAGTTTTCATCTCCAACGGTCCAGGTGACCCAACCCACTGCCAAGAGACCGTCTACCACCTTGCACGTCTCATGGAGACTTCCCAGGTCCCAGTCTTCGGTATCTGTCTCGGTCACCAGCTCCTCGCCCTTGCCGCCGGAGCCCGCACCATCAAGCTGAAGTACGGTAACCGCGCACACAACATCCCAGCGCTCGACTTGACCACTGGCCAGTGCCACATCACCTCCCAGAACCACGGTTACGCCGTTGACACCACCACCCTCCCAGCTGAGTTCAAGGAGTACTTCGTCAACCTCAACGATGGTTCCAACGAGGGTATGATCCACAAGACCCGCCCAATCTTCTCCACCCAGTTCCACCCAGAGGCCAAGGGTGGACCAATGGACTCTTCCTACCTTTTCGACCTCTACGTTGAGAACGTCCGCCGCTACAAGGACAACCAGGCTGCTATCTCCCCACTCAAGAGCGGAAAGGTCGATGCCCTCCTTGTTGACATCCTTGCTAAGGAGCGTGTTGGCGTTCAGCCAGCTCAGGACCAGAGCAGACTTATTAAGCCAGCCGCTGCCGCTGCTGCTTAAATTTGCCGCTTAGGATAATGGATGGGTTTGGTTGTGTGGTGATGGCGTTGGAAGGGAATTTGTTAAGTAACAATTGGTGAGAGTGCAATAGCCTTTTTTTTATAGTAATTTATTGAAATATGATCATGATTTTTTGACATTTACTTCTGGTGATGGTGAATTGTGATTTCTGGTCAGTGACGTGACATGTTATTTTTGAGTTTCGTTGTCCTCATTTCTATCATTACTTTTTGAATTTAGATTGAGTTGGGGCTTTTGAGGACGATGCACGATCATTATTGCTTTTGCTACGGGCAAGGACTTCCTTCCTACTTGGAGGATATTCGACTAAGACATATTCCATTTCCTTTTTTGTTTACTATGTACTCGGTCACTCTGTCTTGCCGTCTTGCCGTCTTGCCGTCTTGCCGTCTTGTTGTCTTGTTGTCTTGCTGTCTTGCTGTCTGTTACCGGCATAGCTTCTTGGAAGATATTGGTTCGCCTTGTTTTGGAGCTTTTAAATACATAATATATATCTTGTTGGTAGTGTTAACACTTGGAAGGGCTGATATAGTTACATAGTATTGCACATCAACTGATATCATGGTGGCTGGAAGAGCCTACGCAGGGTGATACTCGGAGTACTGAAAGATTTGTGTGGACATTCTGATTATATTGATGGCAATGATACTAGTACACGAGAACTAGTGTTCGAATCATACAAGAAATCAGATGGATCAGCTCCTCCCTCATTGAAGTATCACGTGGATGGGTGCCTACTTGCCGATTCGAGAACTTCCCACACATATGAAAATTCTGGAACGCATGCATCCTACGATAAGTATTTTCTTCTTTCAGTCCGAGTCCTTTCATTGATATCATATCTTTCTGTTATTGGGAGTTTACGGCGATCTCGGAGATTTGTTAAGCTCTAAGTGTGAACGTGTGAATATGGACATTTCATGCAGCGTCTTTCAGCATAAGCCTCGATAGTTTTTAAAACTAAGCAGAATTATTACAGCATACGCGTCCAAGACATCAGATATACTCTCAGAAACATGGATGGTCTATACGGTACTGGATTCAAGAACGTGGGTCGTCAGAAACGTTCAATGGGTAGTGCATATACCAACAGCACCCATTTCGAGGAGCGTCCAGACATCAATACCGTAGACCCAGCTAGGCTCTCACAAGTTTCAGCTTATACGCAGTCAAATTCTCGATCAATCTACTCTCAACCACATCATATTGACTTTCGTACGTATTATGCCTGGCTGTGAGTACACAACTGATACTGAGATGCACAAGACCAGGGAAATACAGAGCCTGAAAGAAATTCCAGACAATTACCCACCCAGGGCTCAAGAGGTAGAATTTCAATTCAATCTGGTGCAACGTATTCAAGACAACTTCCGGAAGTTATTCCAAGTACACAAGAAGATACCGATCTCTATCAACAGCCACAACGTCCAATCCCAAATTTCATTGCACACACTACCAATGCCTTAGACCTCATACCTCAGAGTTCATGCAAAAAGACTAGTACCGTGTCTCATGGATTTGGCGAATTTGATGATTCTTTGCCACAGACGCCACAGTCTTCCCGTTTCTTACAATCCTTCAGTTATCAGCCTACGAGGCCGATGTCAGACAGCTCTTCGCCACCTCATGAAATGTCAAGCCCCACTCGAAGTATCACTCTTCGCAGGAGCACAGCTCAACAAAAACCTGCTGGGCATCAAAGAATACCAGATCCGTTCGTAGATAGCAATGAGAAATCTTTGAAACAGCATCAGACTCAATCAGGTTTCAGTGTACCGAGGTCATCTACTACATCATCAGTTCACTCAAATAACCTACCTATTGAACATACTCCAATATCCCATGGTATCCAGCTGGTCTCTACCAGCCAGCTTTCTGATCGATGTCAACAAGTCTTTCCTTACCGACTCTTTAACGTCATACAGTCGAAGTGTTTCGAGCCAGTGTACAAGATAAACGACAACGTAGTGGTTTCTGCACCGACTGGGAGTGGAAAGACGGTCATCCTAGAACTGGCTATTTGCAGGATTGTAGAGGGATTTCAGGCCGGACAGTTCAAGATCGTCTATATGGCACCTACAAAGTCACTTTGTGCCGAACGTGTCCGTGACTGGCAAAAGAAGTTCTCTCACCTCGGCCTCAATTGTGCAGAATTGACAGGGGATACGGGATCCTCAGAGATGCGAAATATCGGAAATGCTACCATCATTGTTACCACACCCGAGAAGTGGGATAGTGTCACAAGAAAATGGAAAGATCACATGAAGTTGCTGCAAATGGTGAAGCTATTTCTCATCGACGAAGTACACATGCTGAAAGATATGCGAGGAGCAACTTTGGAAGCTGTAGTCTCTCGCATGAAGACTATCGGGGCCAATGTCCGATTCATTGCGCTCAGTGCCACTGTTCCAAACTCAGCAGACATTGCCATGTGGCTCGGAAAAGACCATAACAACTCGCATATCCCGGCTCATAGAGAGGCTTTCAGTGAAGATTTCAGACCCGTGAAATTACAGAAATTCGTCCATGGGTTTGAGAACAAAGGCAATGCTCATTCGTTCGATAAATACCTTGATAGCAAGATCGGGAATCTTATTCTCCGTTATACTGCGAAGAAGCCTATAATGGTATTCTGCTTCACAAGAAAGTCTTGCGAGAATAGTGCCGCTACACTCGCCGCATGGTGGACTGCTTCGAAGGTCTCAGAGCGGGCCTGGCCAGCTCCAAATCAGTCAATTACTGTGGCACATAAAGAAATCCAAGAGCTGGCTAAGTGCGGCGTTGCTTTTCACCATGCAGGACTCAATCAAGATGATAGAGCAGCAATAGAATCGGCATATCTGAATGGCCAGATCAGCGTTATTTGTTGTACTTCCACTCTTGCTGTCGGTGTCAATCTTCCCTGCCATATGGTTGTACTCAAGAACACCCTTGGCTATCAGGATGGAGGGCAACTCAAGGAATACTCTGACATTGAGATGATGCAGATGCTTGGAAGGGCGGGGAGACCTCAGTTTGATAATACTGCCGTAGCCATAATCATGACAACGCATGACAAAACAGAGAAGTATAAGCGTCTGATTTCTGGTCAAGACATCCTTGAGAGTACTTTGCATCTAAATCTTATCGAACATTTGAACTCAGAGATCGGTCTTGGTACTGTTAAAAATTCGTACTCTGCGAAACGCTGGCTGGCTGGAACTTTTTTAGCCGTACGAATGGGACAAAATGCTACATACTACAAGTTCGAAGGAGTGGCGTCAAATATACGGGATGTTGGTGAAAGATTAGAGAAGGTCTGTGAGCGAGATATCAAGCTCTTGCAAGAGGTGAAACTCATAACTACTGACGAACAATTCCTGTGTACGGAATACGGTATTGCCATGGCAAGGTACATGATCCCCTTCGAGACCATGAAGAGGATTTTGAATATCCCAAAACATGCCAAAATCTCTCAAATGGTATGTATTTATTCTTATATTCTTGTGAATCTGGTTGAACTTAAATCTCTCAGCTGCATATTCTTTCACAAGCCCTAGAGTTCAACTCTTTTCGAATGAAGCAGAATGAGAGAGGGGCTTTTCGCAGTATCAACAACTGCGGCCTTTTGAAATATCCGATCAAAGGTACGGTATCTACGACATCTGACAAGGTTTCTTTGATAATACAAGCACAACTTAGTGGTGCTCCAATGCCTGATGATAAAGAATTTAGCATCATACGATTGCAATTTTCAATGGAACAAAAGTCGGTAATGGAGAGGATGAAGAGATTACTTATGTGCCTCATTGATTGCAAAGCTTACGATTGCGATGGAATATCTACCAGAAATGCTCTTGAACTGATGCGAAGCATTGCTGCGGAATATTGGGAGCATTCACCACTCCAGCTTCAACAAGTACCCAATTTAGGACCTGTGGCGTGCAGAAAATTTATTGGAGCAGACATAAGCAGCATCGAGAAGCTGATTGAAAGCAGTTCAACTGATATTGAGCGTATAATGACTAAGAACCCGCCATATGGTCAGACGATATTGAACAAGCTTAAGGATTTTCCACGATTGCGACTTGCAGCAGAAATAATGCCCTGGAAGTGTCCCAAATATCAAAGTCCAGTTAGAGTCAACATAAAAGTCAGGCTGAGCCTTGCTAATTCAAAAGCACCTTTCTGGTTGAGGAAGTCAACCTCTGTCACATTCACAGCTGAGACAACAAGTGGAGCACTTGTCAATTTCTGGAGAGGTAGTCTGCGAAAGTGGGAGAACGTTGTGGAGCTTAAATTTGTTGCAGAACTCGACAGTCCAGGAGACGAGGTCTACTGCTACCTTGCTTGTGATGAGATTGTTGGCACCATGCAGAACGTAACTCTAAAGCCAGATATTCCAGCTGCAGCATTTCCAGATCCCAGTACTCTTTTACCGCCCCCACAAGAAGTTCCAGAGAAAACAATAACTCCAGATGAATTTGGCAGCGATGACATTGATGATCAAGATATCATAGCTGTTGCACAAAAGACTGAAATATCTCATGCAGATGAAATACTCGAAGATGGTTTCATAGACATCGATGCCTATGATGATCCTGAAGACGATCTAGATAACAAAAATGAAGCTGTTAAGAAGAGACAGTACCACTCTGTGAAACTATCTAACGGCAAGTGGCAATGTCAACACACCTGCAATACTGGCAAAAGGGTCTCCAACAAGGCTTGCAAGCATCGTTGCTGCCATGAGGGGCTGCAAAGGCCGCCTAAGATCCGACCAAAAGGCTCGAAGATGGTACGTTGACCCCCTTCTTGTGATGTTCAAAGCTTATATAGTTACAGCTCTCTGGGGGTAAATTTCATGATGATAAGTTTCATGATGATTTACCAATTAGCAAGGGACTAGACAATTTGAAAACGCAAAACAATGTACGCATTTCGATGTTCAACTTGGTCAATATCTGCTGACATCTATAGGCTCAGGAGCTTGTGCCAAAATTCACGCATCAAGAAGTTGAACATGAAGACCACCATGATGTATTTAATATTGGAGACCTGAGATCGCCACCAAAATACAAAGATATGGCATCTCGCGAATATAAGAGATTTAATAATCTCCACACTAGTATTCAAGGAGAAAGCGACAAAAGACTTTCCTTGAAGAATGTCTATTCATTTGCCTCAAAAGAACGACCAGATCTTCCTTCCTACCTGCAGGACATCCAGAAAGCATCATCTCAGATCATAGATCCAGAGTCGCTTTTGCCACAAGATTCCCCCTATATTGATGATGATCTACCTTCATTACTCAGTCTCGCACAGCAGGACTCCTCGCACCCTCAAGACTCTTCTGGCTTCCCAGACCAATCTGATGCGATGGAAAAGTCAATTGTTGAAGGTTTCAGAGGCGAGTTCGATAACCTCGATATGAATATGGACATGGATATGGATATGCTGCGATCATTGGATGCTATGGCAGAGCAACAAGATCCAGTTCTCTCAGATGGATTTGAGAGTTCTGTTGTCAACTACACTTCTCGCGCCCTTCAGTCAAACTCTGGAACAAACGATGGCGAAAATATGAAGTCGTTAGTCAGCCAAAATTATCAAGGAAAGTCTTTTCACAATAATCTGGAGAGTTCAGACACCAAGAAGTTTGTGAGTACGAAAAGGCCATCTGGGGAAGGTTTTAGCTCCAGTCACATCAAGAAAATTAGGAGAGTCGAGGATGAAGTACAGTTGGGAGATGAGGACCAAGGAGAAGATGTTAACGAAGCGGTGGTGAAAGACCAGCCAGAGTGGGTAAAAGATGTCGACCCTGAATTCTTGAAATTCTTTGACGGATTCGTCGAGTATGTATGACGCAATAAGGCAATGATCGGATTGAGTTGCTGGAAGCTTTTTATTCAAATTAGGCATGAATGGCTTTGTGCGTTTTATGATGGGATTTAGTAGCATGTTCAAATTGCTTGCTTTGCTGGAATACATTTGAGATTGCGGGAAGCTTTACTATATATAGCTTACCATGATAGCTTCTAAAATTAAATGGCTGATATTGCATAACTATGTCTTCTCATTGATTAGTTTTGGCTATAACGATGTTCTGGTTAGTCAAAGGTCGATGTTGATAGTTGAATGTTCTGTGGATACATAGAGGTTGTTTACTTTATACAATTTAAGTGTATAATTAAGGTTAGATGATGTTAAAAACTGCCCAAGTCATACAGCAACCAAGAGTTCTGGTTTTAACCATGGGCAGGTGCTACTAACGCCGAAGAGAAGGAAGGCAGGCATGCTAGATTGATAAGGGATGCAATCGAATAGCTCTTTGAAATTCCTAGTTATTATTTGACTTCACGTTTTTACACTTCTTTAGAAATCCCACGAGTTATCATAATTTGAAGTAAAGGTTATTAATTCTACATTTATAATATAAATTCTACCAATGTGGCAAAAAGTTGATCCAAGATGTTGTCTCATACGCGCTTGCGGGCAAAGCTCTAAGTGTGCTTATAGCCACACCAAATATGATGAACCTAACGACGACGAGAACAAGACAAGCAAAAGTAAGGACAGCATCAAGTACCCAACCGCTTCTCTGCTCAGTTTCTACACCCCACCATGGCTTCACCCATATCCACACCAGATTAAAATTCGTCCTCTTGTTGACTCGATGTAATATTCCTACAACTCCGACTGTCGGTATACTGACAGCAAGCATCAAGAGCCCGGAGATACGCCACAAGTCCCTCTCCACATGCGTCGGATAGTCGATGTTCCAGCCTAGTAAGTGAATAGAACTATGCAGCGTCGACGGGCCGCCAATGAATAGCAGTAGTAATGGTCCCAAGGCGCCAGGCATCGAAGCGTCGTCGGGAATACGCGTTAGCGGTCTCTCCTCGAGGTCGAACTTCTGTAACATCTTTCTCCGCGTCCAAACGAGGTCGGCCTTCTCGACGAAATCCATCGGTGTGTCTTGCCACGGCTCTCGTGCCATTGCGCCGGCTTTCGCGAGCACAGTGGCCATGGGCGTGGTCATGCGAATAGTCGTTGGTGTGCCGACTTGCTGCGGCTTGTACATCCAGAAATAGTACGTCATGAAAGTAGAGGTGACGAAGGCGAGGGTGAAGAGTTCTAATGGAGAGATGGCTAGGTGCTGAACTGCTCTTGCGATGGTGCTGATCACCAACCAGCCGATTTGCAGTAATGCTACGATCTTTGCGAACTTATCGGCCTTGGACTTGTCCCAGATCTCCTCCTCCGTGATGGATGGTATCTTGATATAGTCATTCTTCACAAGATAGTAAATGCTGGAGGCATTGACGGGAAATGGTCGAACGTCAGGCGTCTCGAGGAGAAAGCCTCCTGAGTTGGCATAGAAGGCATGGACTAATGTCCATTCATCGTGGCCAAGAGCCCGCATGTCACTGACGGACTTTCGTGCCCATTTCCATTGCCAGCCTGCGTGTGCTGTGAGTAGATCAGGGGCGAGAATGGCAAATCCTGCCCAGCGGACTTTGCGAAGGAATACCTTGAATGAAGTATCCTTTGGTCCTGGGACATTCAGGTGGATTACTGTGTAGACGGAAGTACCGAGGACTAAAAGACAACTCCATATTATGTCGAGTGTTCCGCGTTGATTAGGTGCGTTTACCCAACCTATTTTGGTTCCAAATTCGAGGATAGGCTCCGTGAGATTGCCCATTGTATCAGCAAGAGGTAGGTTCAATGGAGCCTTCAACCAAGTACACACATGTCTTCATTCAGTAGATGAAGCTACACGGCATTTGAGGCTTTGGAAGAAAGACCCTGTTGGTACAGGACTATGTACTTTCTCATTGTCGAAAAGGCAACCTTCATCTTTAATAAGTCGGCATGAATAAGCAAATAATCAATTCAAATTAACAGGGTGCAGTCCCGGCAAACAGATAGAATTATGGAAATATGCAATCCCACTGATTGACGGGTAGCGTTGTCCCAACCCACGCGATTGACCTTTGTAGAGTCGGGGCTGGAATGGTAGCACGAAAGCATGGAACGTACCCTTGCAGGAGTCATGGTATTATGAGCAATGATGGCCTATCTGCAAGTTTATCGTTGAGGATTCACACATAATATGCCGCTCACTACTCCGAATATGGAGCAACTCCGTATGCTTGCACCCCCACTGCTTTCCTTGTATCCCCACGCCAGATCACCTGGAGCAGACTGAAACCCACAGGTTCACCAGCTCACAGAATTCCCAGCTGCAGGTTCTGATTATCTCTGATCAGCAATGCTCAGTGGCAACTGTGAATTCACGTCTCCTTGTCCTATAGATCAAAAGTAATCATGTCAAGCCTTTTCAAACGGAAGCAGAAAACTGTGTACAAGACCATGAATGAGCATTCGATTGGCAGTTCGTGAGAGGTTGCAAAGACTCTACTCAAAAATGTCTTAAAATAAGAGCGAGCGTTGACGAACCCTGCTGGGAACAAAGTTTGCTGGTGGCCTGTGTAACCGGGTTCAAGGATCAATCAATGGTGTTGTCTGTATATGAGAGGTATTTGGGGGCCAGAAGTAAACGAGAGGGCCTGAGAGTATCGGACATGCACGCCTTTACAAAAGACAAAATACGATAGATCTCACCACAGTACTGAGGGCGTTCGAGTAATGCAAGGGATCGAGGGGCTTTAAGCCACTGATACTCGGTGCAGGTTGTGGTGTGTTGATGATACTTTGACCTACCGGATATTCAGTCTAAATCCGATCCGTCAGTCAGAAATAAGAACTAATATTACGGAACTCAACTATTCGCTCACAAATGAAGAATTCTGACTTGCAGAATGTAGCGTGGCGAAGCACTTCACCTTGAATGAAGATATCCAACGGCAAAGATTTTCACAATAGAACTGTCTGCGATCTTTGAGACATGTGGGGATCCTCACTGTTATGTTCTGTATTGTGTATGTGTTTCTTCACGAGCAATTAGGAGACTCCAATACTGAGACTCCTCCTTGGCTCACTCAATAATGAAGTCGTGGCGATCTGCCGATATCGTTTTCACAATGCGCACGCTTGTCTCGTCTCGAAAACATCAACGGCCCCAATTATGGTGCTATTGACATAAATTCGGGAGTTGTAGAATTAGAGTCCGCCCACTTTTAGTCGATGCCAGTGGGAAACCGGTCATATGTAACTCAGCTTTCTGTTCGTTGCCAATTTACGCCATAAGGCTGCGCACAGGAACCCGTGCGGCACAGCCGTTTAGTTAACCTCTAATGCGACGACATCAAAAATTATCATAATCACTGAGACTAAGTGATTGAAATCTTGTGTCCGGCGTTAGTAATGACTACTTATGAAGGTATCGCAGAGATAGAGATGCGATGGGATATGGTTTATCGCTTTGCTGCCGCTTGTATTTATCGAGAGTGGGTGGATGGATGTTGATTTTGGCAGATATCAGACTAGAGATTCATATTCCTTGCCAACTACAAACATAATAAATGTACTTCTTTTCAGGAAATGGTATGTGTTTTTGAGTTAGGTATCCCATTATGAAGATAAATAGAAGCTATACCATTGAAGAAATTATGATCTATAACCATTACAAAAAGTAGTAATATATCAAACACCAAAAACTATGTGAAGAGTTATTATGAACAGGCTTCTCATTTTCCCCTTCTCATACTCGCTGAAGATCTCTGAATGGACATTTTAAGTAGGAATATATCTATAAATTAGAGACAGTGGCCCGCTAGACTGTTAGAAATTAGCATACTAAACAAGCATTGTAAATCTTAGGAGACACATTCGTCAAGTCACACAAATCCCGAAGAAACCATAATACTATTCAATACATTCAATCATACACAAAGCCGCCTAGGCTTTCCCACTTGCCTCACTAACTAAAGCATTATCTTCATCATCCTTACTAGCTCTACCAAGCTCCACTGCCGTCGTCTCTCCGCTCAAAACACTCTGTACATCTTTATTTGCAATTCTCGATCCCCTCGGCGATCTCGTGCTGTTGAGAAACTCCTGGACCTCACGTTCATCCGTACCAACCATCTCATCCTCAGCAGCAAGCTCGGCTGGTGTAGCCGCGGCTTTAGGCTTTCGCCCACCAACCATCTCAGTCCAATTCCAGCCCTTATTTTGCGGGCTCGTTGGGCTTATTGCACTCTTCGGACTATGTACAGAATCTTCTTCTAGCTCACTATCCGAGTCATCTGCACTATCTGCCCAATCGCGCTCACTCCACTGCACGGAATCCGATCGTTCGATCGTGCCTGGTCTGGGTTCCTTGTCCTTACCACTAGAGGCAAAGCTCGAAGGTGTTGTGAGCGGCGGTAAAATATCTGTCGCCTCACGGGTCTCACTGTCCGTGCGGATATGCTTGTGGAATTTCTCGTTAAATCGCTTGCTTGGCTCTGGGCGACTGCTGTCACGATTTTCGCTCTGATTGCCTCGTTCGGAGGCTTTGATTTCATCGCCGGTAGTGTTGACACCTTCATTGCTTGCCTTGGCGCGCTCATTTCCGGCGTCATCTTCGTCGCGAGTGTTGGCAACTGCTTGGTCAGAGAAATGCGTGTCGCAGAGATGTTTGACTACAGGCCAGCCGTAGGCGTTAGAGAACATGCGTCGTACTATCATGTTGTTGTGTGCATCGGGCTCTAATCGCACCAGAACTTTGCGCCAAGAAAGGTCTCGATGGTAAGCTCGTGCAATTTTCTCTTCTACTTTCATGGCTGAGCCATCAACCACCTGGTCGTAATCTTTAGACGGACCTGTATTCTTGGTATCATCATAGTCGCGAGATGAGATTGTAGAATCTGTATGGATGGGTGGCGTAGGGGTTGCAGGAGAGAGGAGGTTCTGAGAAGATTTACGCAAAAGTGATGTTGACCTGTTCTTGAGTGGTGGTGGAGGAATATCTTCAGGATGATAAACGCGATCATGGAAAATTGTTCGGGGTCGAGATGATGGATCTATCAGGAAATCGACTGGAGGAAGCGGAGGTGCCAGCACATCGCCAGCTGATTCGAAAAATGATGTTCGAGGGGGTGCTGAGAGAGGAACATTATCAAACAGTGTATCACCTCGGGTAGCTTTCGGCCTTTGAGGTTTGATGTCTGATGGAGAATCAGAACCGGAATCTTCGCCAATCTTAATTGTCTGGCTTCGCTTGTATATTCTCGCACTCTTGGGCGATGTGTGGTGAGGCTTTGAAGGGCTACTTAATTTGAAAAAGCCAAACAAGTTGCTCAGAGAGTTGGCATTGCTCACTGGTGGACTGAGTTCTTCATCTTCGTCATCTGTTGCAGATCTTACAGAATCAGAGCCCGCACGAGTTTTCTTCACCCTACGTAGGCTGCCTGTATCATCATCTCGAGTGGCAGTAGCAGGTGGTTGTGGCACTACATCTCCCTCCCCATGTCTTGTTGGTGTGTTTGTTCCACTTTCACCTAATTCGGCGTCGCTAACATTTCCATCTGACCATGGGCCCTTACGACGGCTTGAGTTAGCCCCAGTAAGTTCTGCCCATCCCCATCCAGCCATTGTGCCTACAAGCCCATTTTCTCGTCTTGCCTTCTCGACACGACCAAGACCTTGCCAATCCAAAAAGAGAAGACAACTTGTCCTGAGTGGTACGATGCCATCGTTGACAACATTCGAGTACACTGTTCGATTGCGAAACCGTTTGAGAACTTGATGAGCGGGACCAGTAGGTAGGATCCGTAGCAAAGGCTTCGCGCCAGGATCCCTTTCTCCTTCGACCCGTTTGGAAGCACTTTCACCAATGCCGCCCATGATAGCACTCCAACCTCCTCTTGCAATGGTAGGAGCTCTCCAGGTCAGCCCTAAGTCTTGACCTGTACGACCTACTAAGCCGAAATCAAGAGCAAACTTGACATAAAGTGGGTTCTCATTACTCAATCCAAGGAATGGTGTCGCAAGAGCGATGAAATTTATTGGCTGGATGAGATCGAAAAATTCTGGTGAATGTTTCTGAATGTATGCAACAGCATAAGTCTGAATAAGTCCGCCGAGAGAGTGCGCAATGAAACTAATGCTGGTGATTTTATATGCTTGTTTCTTTCGTCTATATGGTTCCTTGTGAATACTGCTATGCGAATGCGTTGGTTTCCCTATCTTGTCGACCTTCTTTGATTCCCCCCCAACAATTGCTGTTGCGAGAGATTTTTTAACAGTTTTGGTAACTGGGAGAAATGGCTGATCTGGATATGTCATGGCAAGTACATATTTAGCAAGTCGTTTACCAAGATATTTGATACCCCTTTCTGTTCTCACGGCATTTCCAGAGAAACCGCGCACAATAACCTCCTCGTCATCTTCGTCATCATCATCCTCTTCCGGATCTTCATGTTCTTCGGAACTAGGTTCAGTCGTCCCTTCATCTGAGACACTATTTGAGGCTGAAGACCTCGCCATAGCATCCTGCCTTTCCTTACGGCGTCTTGCTCTTGCGTCTATCTTTGCCTGTTTGGCTGTGGCATCTATACTCTCTTTCAAATAAAGCATGTCGGCACCAAGATTACTGTGGAGACCATGCGTCAAGACAACCAGATGTACTTTCTTCTGCTTCTGGTCTTTGTTCTCATCCACTTCTTCCGCGGGCTCCGCTTGTCCCTCTTTCGCTTGTTCTGTTGGCGCATCTGCATTTTGCGCTTTCCCCTGTCCTCCAGCTCCTTTAACACCGTCCCACGATGGCAATGTAGGCTTATTCCACAGACTCGCGGTATCGTCTACAGTCAACTTTATAGCCCTCGTATATATTCCCTTCGGTTGTGCCTTGTGGTGTCCATCCTTAGCTCCCTGACTTTGTTGGTGGTCTGCGACATGACCGGGTGTTCCGTTGTTCCCGCCAATTATGGGGCCAAATCCTAATGACAACGACTTCTCATCACGGCCAAGAAGTATTTCATAGTGTACCGCCGCTGAATTCGAGAATATAACTTGTGAGGTTACTTCGATAATCCAGGTCACACTCAAAGGGCTTGATTCTTCATGATTGTTGGAGTTTGCAGTCCCTGCTGACTCCCGCACATGCTCCGGAACACTTAACTGGGTCTGAAAGACACCGCCAGCTTTGAGGTTTGGTTCAAACTCCGGTATACCATCTCGTCGAGCAGTCTCAAATTTTTCATTTGGCTGGAAGTTCGAGGGGTATGCTGCCGCATATAAAGTATATGGGCCATGAACGAATGCGGCTCTAAGGGCGATAGCAGATGTATTCTTGATTTTGAGATGCAGATGTGCCGGCGATGGTAAGATACGATCAACCGCAGGAGTGTATGTGACCGTGTATCGAACGATTTCACCTATCTTGACACTACCACTTTGATGCAAAAGTAGCATATTGAGTGTGAAATGTCGTCGTTACTTCGTTGTCGTGTGCTCAAGGTTGGTATCTGCTGCGAGGATGCCGGTTCTCTAGTCGGTCACATTCATATTTCGGATGCTTCGCAAGTTGCCTTCCTGGGGACTCGGTGAGGTTGTCAAGATGGATTCGAGCGTAAGATTATAGGATTTCTCATGATCGATAGGTCTAAATAGGAGAAGTTGCTTTGTTGGCACGGGTAGCTGATTGTAGGGAGAGTTCGCAACTTCAAACCAGAGGATCTTCACTACGACCTTCTAATCCCGACACTCCGATGTTATGACGCGAATTTGTGGCTGTACCTAGAATAAAGGAATGAAACGCTGTGGCTGAACCTCTCTACCGAACATTCCTCATGCTCAAACGGCATCTGGCTCTTCCAAAACAACGTCATCCGAAGTTCTGAGATAGGATGATATGAGATGCGGTTTGATGTTTCGATTGCTGATATCCACATTGAGCGAAACATTGCGGGGTGCAAGGGTAAGTCAGAATGAGGCGAGGTATATAATACAGCACCAACAGTGTCTGCTCTGCGGTGATGTATTTATTATCTTCGGTGTTCCGACCATCGAACTCCTTAACGTTACGAGGTTACGCGATTTCAATTCAGGTGTCCATTGTCAGTCTCATGGACTACAGAACCATCGTTGAATAATCAAAGCCCCGCTGGATTTGTATCTAGCATTCTATATAGCATACGAGCTATCTCAAGGAACTTATTCTATTATCTAGACTATATTTCAGGAGTCGCGCATTTATCTGAACTCATGGAATAGCTAGATGAGAAACGCATCATCCCACCATTTGCGGTGAGTTTTGGCGACCTGCAGCATACAGGCATTTTTTGGAGTCATCTATATTGCTCTGGGATTCACCCCTTGTCAATTACCAAATCGTACGAAATACACGGAAATACATACGGACATGGCTAGATTGCCAATTCACACGCGAATGGATATCTCCGGTTTCTAGCTTCATGTACAGTACAAAAGGATTAAGTATTGCAGCAAACTTTGTAAGTCGATCGTTTCACTGGTTTCTCATTTATCAAATAATTTGAGATGCGTTTTCTCTTTACGTTTTCGGCAATTGCTGGGGTTGTAGGTGCGGTCTCTAACTCCACAAATTCAACTGTGGATTGTACTGGCATCAATGCTGTGAAGCCTGCTTGCGTTTCCAATGAGACTTTATACCGACGAGATTTTTTCTATATCGGCGGCTCATATGTCTACAGCAACTCATCAAGTGGGATCCTCACAGAGGATCAAATATATGTTGAGAAGCTCACTCCGGTAGCTGGGGTAACACAATCAATCCCGCTGGTTTTCTTCCATGGTGGTGGGGTCTCAGGAGTGACATGGCTTAATACTCCAGATAATCGTAAGGGATGGGCATCATATTTCATTGATCTTGGGTACCAGGTCTATATTGTAGATCAAACATCTGTGGGAAGAGGCTCGCAAAATGATATCACCAGCTACGATCTACGAATTGGCTCAACAGTAGCCATCACCGAAGCAGGTTTCACAGCCCCTCAAATAACGGATGCCTACCCTCAAAGCCAGAACCACACACAATGGCCAGGCGTATGTAATCCTATCTTCTATTGTACGCAATCTAACAACCACAGAACGGCACCCAGGGTGACCCTATCTTCGATGCATTCCAATCCACCTTTATCCCCCTTACCCTCAACTCGGATCGTCAAGAACTCTCCATGCGGCACGCAGGCTGTGCTCTCCTGTCTCTCATAGGGCCATCCTTCCTAATCAGCCATTCTATCGGCGCCTCCTGGCCAGTTCTCATGAGCGACGAGTGCCCCGACTTAGTTGAAGGCAACATCTCCATTGAACCCGGAAACATTCCCTTCCAATCTTACGTCGGCAATGCGACCTCATCCGTAGGACGTACTGCAGCACGGCCGTACGGCCTGACGGTCACGCCGCTTACCTTCGATCCTCCCGCCAATTCTTCTTCTGATATTGTTCAGGTTACTGTTGGCGTTGATACACCTGCTAATCGCAGTTGTATCTTGCAAGCTGAACCGGCAAGACAGCTGCCAAATCTGGCTAAGGTACCATATGTTGCATTCACGGGTGAAGCAAGTCCGCATGCTACGTATGATCATTGTGTTATCAGCTTTCTGAACCAAGCGGGTGTGGAGACGGATTGGATTAAGTTGGGTGAGATTGGAATTCATGGTAATGCACATTTCATGGCATTAGAGTTGAATAATCTGGATATTGCTGCTGTGGTGCAGGAGTGGATCGAGGGGATTTTGAAACGATAATAGATGGAAGTACGCTACCACCACTACGAAAGGTCTAGTGCGGCGAAGTGGAGATTGTATTGATATCATGATACTTGAGATACATTTATTAATAAATTGTATAGATATTTATCCCACGGATGTCTCTGACTTCTTTCATTGTATCCTGTAACTATGTGTATGCATTATTTCTGTAATGACAAAGAGTATAAACTGTATAATAAGATAGTCAAAACCCAGCACATTATTGTAAATGTATTTAGGCTCATATTATCGTTAACTTGCGGAATAAGATATTCTTAATTTATTCCTAGCTAAGTAGGGCAACTGAATTCTTTGATCGATCAAGTTTATCTCATATATTAATATCCTCGAGGCACTGTCTGAAACCTTTAACTCTTATATAAAAGACAAGGCTGCTACTAAGTATCTAAATTGCAGCCACTACGTCAATTCCAAAGGCTACATGTAATTAAAGGTTCACAAGTTATTTCTATTAACCAATATGCTATAGATTTGTCCATACCTCAATCCAATGCCAAAATCAAAGAGTTCCGTGCGTTTTACATCATTATACTTTTACTTGAATCCACGATAAGAGAATTTACGTCCGACTCTCCAAACGCCTCTCGATCCATTATCAGCCTTGTCTGTAGCAGCTGCAGTCGTTCAGCTTGTCGATTTTGCCAGCCAAATTGTCTCGAAAGGAAAGCAAATCTATAAATCATATGATGGAGCTCTCCCAGAAAACGAACAGCAAGAGACAGTTGCGAAGCGACTCCAAGCTATGACTCAGTCATTGGAAGCTTCACTTCGTACCGATCTATCTTTTGGACTCAACGTGGAATCTGAGCAACAAACCTTGGCGCTACAAGACATTTGCAAGCAATGCACTACTGTAGCTGAGGAATTACTACTGCATCTAAGAAATCTTCAGGTTCCGGCGGGATCTCAGCATCGAAAATGGAAAAGTTTTCGTCAGGCATTAAAGAGTGTCTGGTCAAAGCAAGGACTTGACAATATGGCAATGAGACTGGTGCAGCTTCGGGAGGAGCTTGACACTCACGTTCTCACTATTCTCAGGTCTGTGTTCCTGTGAAGAAAGCTTCATCAAACAATTATACTTATGATTAGTTTACAGAATCCAAGTTAGCCAAATTTCAATAACAATGGATTCACGCTTTCGAAATATTGATAGTGATACTCGAGATATCATTCAGAAACAGGCTGGAAGCTCGTGCGGCATATAGCGAAGAACTCCGTACTCATTTCGAAACCCTATCAGAAATGCAAAGAGTTGAGCACGCAAGGACTCGTGAAGCATTGGTTCAGGTAGACGTCAAAAAGCGCAAGACACGGGTCGAGCTCTGCCTGCTCGAAAGTTTGCGATTTTCGGAGATACACCATCGAGTAGAAAATATCGCAGAAGCACACAAGAGGACATTTAAGTGGATATTTCAAGATCCTGAAGCCCATCAAAAGCCTTGGAGCAACTTTACTGAATTGTTATCCAATGGTAGCGAAACTTACTGGATTTAAGGAAAAGCTGCTTCAGGAAAATCTACGCTAATGAAGTTTATCTGCAGCCACAATTCAACACTCGAACATTTATGCTCTTGGACAGGCGGGTCTAATTCCACGGTCATCAATACGTCTTTCTTTTTCTGGAAGAGTGGAGTCCCAGAACAACGGTCACACTCTGGACTGCTTCGATCATTGTTGTATGAGGTTCTTCGTAAGGCAACGGATCTTATCCCGGATGTCTTCCCCAGCGCGTGGGAGAGAATTACGGCGTTGGAGGCTAATGATCTAGGGCTGGTGCCTGAAATTTGGACATTTAGCCAACTACAGAAAGCTTTTGAGAAGCTCATACATCTTGCCAGTCCCGATTTGAAGATGTGTTTCTTTATCGACGGATTGGATGAATATGACGGGGATTCCATCTTCATCGCACAATATTTCGAGGAGGTGTCTAAACATTCTATGTACGCTAAATTTTGTGTATCCAGCAAACCCTGGCCCGCTTTTCAAGACATATATAAAGCCGCCCCTGGACTTAGGTTGCAAGACTTGACTGAAGATGACATAAAGTGCTTTATTCACTTCCGGCTTACGGTAAATGAGCACATGGCACAGCTTGTCAACCGCAATCCCAATGATGCCATGGAACTTACCAAAGATATTTTACAAAAGGCTGCTGGAGTATTCCTTTGGATTGAGCTAGTAGTTAGATCTCTTCTCAGCGGTCTGCGCAACGGTGACGACATATCACACTTACGGAAACGAGTGGACTCTCTACCATCAGAACTTGAATGTCTATATGAGCACATGCTCAGTAGTATAGATGTTGAGTATAAGGAGGAAGCATCGCAGATTTTTCAGGTGTTTCGTGCTAGTTCCCACTCTCTGGGCATTCCTACTTTACATCGGGCACTTTGGTCTCACAACCTTCACCAAGTGATGGACATGAAAACAGAAATAGAAGGTATCAATAAACGAAGCTTCGAAAATCTGCTTTTATCGTGGGAGGGAGCTATACTGAAGCTAAACAGTCGAACGAAGGGGCTGCTCGAGGTAAACGTAAATGGTGCTGCCTCTTGTCTGTTCAGTTCTAGAGATGACACAGAGTCAATGCATGAATTATATGACGACTCTACTGGTGTTCTAAGACATCTACTTTCTTTAGAAATATTCTACCTACATAGGACCGTTGCAGACTTCCTAGCAAAACCGCATAATTGGGAGACTCTGCTTAACTATACCAAGCAGACTGGATTTAGTCCAAAAACTGCTCTGCTTGTTTCATATGCCATTGAGATAAAAGAGACTCTGCTTAACTATACCAAGCAGACTGGATTTAGTCCAAAAACTGCTCTGCTTGTTTCATATGCCATTGAGATAAAAGAGACTCGTCTTAAAATAGAATTTGGCGAAACAAGAGTTACTTTGGATTCAAAGGCCAGAGAAGTCTACGAACGGGAATGGATGTGATTTCCAAGTTAAAAACTATTGATTACCCAACATCAAACACCGACATCAAACTTGTGGAGGAGATTGATAAAACTTTGACTAATCAATGGAGTTATTATTGTTATCATAATGTCGAAGATACCAATCGAAAAGACTTTGATATCGTTGGTAATCACTGGGGTAATGGAAAAGCATATGGGTTGGCAAACCGTTGTTATGAAAGAGAAGCCTCATGTCCCCCGATTGAAAACGAAACGAGGTCTGTGAACAGGCGATTGAAAAGGGTACCATATGCCAATCAGCATGTGGAGCCCTATCGGCGCAGGTGGCAAGGCGATATCATGTCGATTGCAGTAACGAGCGGACTGTCATGGTATGTAGACGCAAAACTAAAATCTATTTCGTTGGATCAAGGAGTATCGGGACACAAGCCAGTTTTACCTTACGGGTGGAGAAGATCGAGACTTCCCCTTCTTGGATATGCTCTCTCTTTTGATTGCTGGGCTCAACCATTTCTTCTTTCAAGTCCAAACTATCCAATGATTAAAAAGTTGCTTAAAAGCGGGCATAGCCCAAATGAGATCTACCACGGACATACGATATGGGAATACCTCATACATTTTCTTCACATTCTCAGCTGTATAGAAGAATACCAAGCAAATTTCAGTGTATGGCTCCCAATATTTGTCCTCATGCTTCATCACGGCGCCGATCCTCATGCTTGCTGTATCAACAATCCTGCTACCTTCGCAGACGCATTGGCTCTACATGAGGATGATTTCACGGCTCAAAACTACTTCTTTATTGCCGAGCATACAGTTTGCAAGATCCCATCAAATTGTTCGGGTCTGAGAAATGAGAATAGGACTGCTTGTAGGAGAAAGACAAGTTGTGAGCAACACCATTCTGTGACAGCCGTAGTCCACGACGTTTTTGTTGTTAGATCTGTTTCTGGAGTACAAGAACTGGTGGAACTTATCAAAACCAAGAAAGCTACGGCTTCGTTAGGCTCCAGATCGAAGAAGAGGAAAAGGGGTTCTCAGCGGTGGCGGTCTAACAAAAAAGGGCCAAACTAGGCAGCGTAAGATCATGAGGATCTATTGAGGTTGAGCACATAACTTTATTAGGCCACGGCATTAATGTTAGAATTGGAGTTAGGAGCTCTTCTGAGGTTGAGCGTATGAGTTTATTAGGGCAGGTCATCAATATTAGGATTGGAGTCAGGAGTTCTCTTGAGGTTGGGCGTATGGGTTTATTTACGGCACCACATTAATGTTAGGATTGAAGTTAGGGATTCTCATTCGTTATGCTATTGCTGATAACTAGTTACATATTGAAGAAGAAAACGCCCCTTCACTTCCCGATGCCTTTCCCATCTGTAGTACATGCCGCACAGCTACCCGGACCCGGGTTGAGTCAAGGAATGGCCCTCGACTGAGCGACGATGATTCGTTCCAACAACGTACGATTTAATATCAATCATGCGAGAGTAAAGATCCATCATGTAAAGCGCTGCCAAGAGCAGTGAAAGTGCATATTCACATTCAGAAAATACCTAGTTTCATCGATTGTGCAGGCACACGACACTAGACAGCGGCGGCAAATACCCTGCCCACCCGGTACTCACTACTCCGTAGGTTGTACACCCACACGGCAAACCTTCCTGACAAAGGCCCCCAGACAGTTCTCCCAAGCCACTAAGCAACGCGAATAGTAGAAATGGCTTGCAAGGTCGAATTTCTTGACTTTCTCATCCGTATTCCGTGGTAGCGCGTCATGATAAATAAGCCTCCTACGAAGTGGGTGACGGCCGCATTTCCTTTCGGGTATTAATCATACTGTACTACCATACTACAGTATCTACTATGTGCACTCATTGTCTTCAGACTTTCATACTGCATTACTGCACTGCGTAGAGTGGTCGTATACTGCTTATTTCATACGCTTTCATACGGCTTACTCGAATGACCATCGACAACCTTGATTTGCAAAAGTTGTGGGGTCCCCGACATTGTATGTACGTATTACAGTGGAGAGTTGGAGAAATGAGCGCAGTATGTGTCAGTGTCCATGTCAATGACAGTAATGCATTTGATGGGCGATTGGCGATCATGATTAGTGGGCTCACGGCGGGTCTCGGGCTGAAGTTGGGTGTTTTCCGCCGGAGGAAACGTAGAGAGGAGGCATGGATCACCAACAGCGTCTGGGCGGGTGGGTCGGAGTGTTGAAATCCTGTGGTACTGCAACAAATATAATAACAAAAATCTTAAAAGCAACGGGATGACGGATGGACAAGAAAGGAATCTTGCTTTTCCCCATGGAGTGTATTCTCCTTTCCCCCTCTTCTTGTCTGTCTGTACGTAGTACCACCAGTACGTATTGTTCGAGGGACCGTTGTGAGGGGTATTGATGTCGTACAGTAGTAGTTGAAGGGACACAAGATGAGACGGGACGAGGAACTTGGCGATTTCGAGTTGAGATTGATTGGGATTTCGAGATTGGGGATTTGGAGGAAATGGAGATTTCCAGTGGGCGATCTGGACTCGTCCTACATACACACGGCCGACAGTGACGTGGGTTTGACGTCTTTGCTGCCGTGTTGGTGGTCAGCAACACAAACAAGAACCTTCAAGCTCTGCCAAGCAATGCCTTGCGACGCCTCGTCCCTCGGGAAGGGCGTCTTATTCACCGCCGCCACGCGCGCATCGATGACTCTCGCTGGTGCGGGAGAGCAGGGTCGTCAATCTGATAAGCTGAGTGTATCTTGCTTTTTTGTGACACAAATGCAGCCAGAGCTTTTATGAGATTGTGAAGGCCGAGGAGTTGAATACGGTATCTTTGTGTTTCGTAAATGGTCACGCGTGAGATCACGAGGGAACAGAGTCACTGAGACGTGGAATCTTCTTTCTTGGGGCAGGATAGAATTGCTGCTTGGGGTTGTGTCTTATATACACCAAACCTGAAGGTAAAGGTATGGACGTCATGGTGTATACTTTTGAGTACATAAGGGTGCGGCACAGTAGAAGTATCAATATCGATCAATGTATGCATGTGAATGAAAACTTGAATGTGCAAGTGGCCATGATGTCCAATGCAAATCGGCTTTCCTTTTTCGTTCTTCCATGATGTCTATCTCTATCTTCGTGTCTGGCTCTGGTTGAACTTTGGTTGAACTCTGTATTGCAGAGATATGGGGAATGGGGAATGGAGAATGGAGACTGGAGACTGGGGAATGGGGAATCGGCCCATCTTGTTGTGCGAGGTGGAGTCTTCCCCCGGAGTAGTGCTGAGCAGAGAGAAAATAGTGGGACTTCTCGCCTTTACTCTTCCAATCATGGAGATGTGGGGTCACGTGGGACTTGACAGCATAAATACCACGAAGATGGGTAGATGGGGTAAAGGGTGTATGAATAATAAGTACATATGCATACATATGATGGCACGATGTGTTCATAATCGGATGGGGAAATGCACGATCGGAGGAGAGTAATCGATATTTCGTGAATGCTAGATGTGGAACTAAACAAGAGACGGAGAAAAAGGATGAAGCAAGCACCAAGTATTACTACGGATTATTACTACGGATTATTACTACGGATTATTACTACGGATTATTACTACGGATTATATTACTACGTAAGTATTATTGGACCCATATACGAGATAGAGGAAAGATCTCAGCCAATCATGAACTGCACAAGAGAGGCTGAAATTGTATTGCTTACTTAATACAGTATGCAGTACATGCTCATGTGGTAGTACAGTACTTAAGTAATAAGTAATAAGTAATTAAGTAGTAAGTAAGTACTACATAATATGAAGTTATTGTACAAACTTATTATTCAAAGTTTGGTTGGTCGTCTTCCCGTTGACTTTGGTGCTTTGGCTGATTGAGCATATGCAAAGCAAAGCCTTTTGGTGCTTTCACGCCTCAACGCCTTCAACTACTTACTACGTACTAGTCCATCCACACTCTCTTTGCGCCTCAATTGCTTATCCACAGTCCACAAACCACAAAGTCTTTCCCCCATACCCCAGTCCATTTGTGCGCCGCTAGTACGTAGGCTCTTTCAATTCCCATTCACATTTTGGTGTCTGATGTCTGTGGTGACTGCGGTGTCCGTGGTGTCTTTGGTGTCTGTGGTGTCCGTGGTGTCTGCGAAATGCGTGATGACGTCGCTCGCTATATCTCATCCGAAGAGGTCTAACTGCTTTCAGCCTGTGACGCTGCCATCATGGCATGTTGGGTGCAGGCAAACTTACCCCGGTTGTTGCATACATAGCACGATAGGTACCGCTCCATACAAATATGCAGGACGGGGTACATCTCTTACAAAGAATATAAATGCTGTCCTACTAGAGGAATTACCCACTTCTTTCATATCACTTGACTGACCTTGACTGACCTTGACTGAACTTGACTTGCCTCCTCTCCAGAAGTCGTCATACTAATCCAATCCACTTGCTCTTGTCATCCCTAGTCCAAAACTAGACTTCTTCTCCCTTCACTTATATTGTCTGTTATCTTTCCCCTCTTATTTAAATACTTCCCATTGTCCCTGTCTTCAGACACCTTTCCACTTATTTAGACATCTTTAAACATCTTTAGACATCTTTATACACCTTTGTGCTTAAGATTTTCTAATACTCAGCTTGCATTGTCCATGACAACAATCTCCGAATATACCAGACAGTCGGTGATAAGTCAATATGGCGTCCAAGGAAGATAGTGCGACTGCACAAGCCACTTCCAACAACCATCTCGGAGCAGACCTCAGTGAGAAGGCAAATCGCGATTCGGATTCCTCCACCACCAAGGCAGAACACGATCATCCAACAACCGAAGGAGTTGAGAATGCAACTCGTACCCCACATCACGCCCATTGGGCTGGAGATAACAATGAAGCCCCAATAACACAAACCTACTCAAACCACTACGATGGAAAGGAAATCATCACTGAGGAGGAATGTTACGACGAACTCGGCTTCTCCTTCCCATCTTGGAAGAAATGGACTATCCTCTCCGTCATTTTCATCGTTCAAGTCTCCATGAACTTCAACACCAGTTTATATTCCAATGCCATCCCAGGCATTTCGGAGGAATTCCACGTCAGCGAACAAGCCGCTCGCTGTGGTGCCATGATCTTCTTGGTCCTCTATGCATTCGGTTGCGAACTATGGGCCCCGTGGTCTGAGGAACTTGGACGCAAACCAATTCTACAGGCCAGTTTGTTCTTGGTCAACATCTGGCAGCTTCCTGTTGCTCTTGCACCAAACTTTGCTTCTATCATGGTCGGTCGTGCACTTGGAGGTCTCTCATCTGCAGGTGGATCCGTTACTTTGGGTATGATCGCCGATATGTGGGAGCCAGACAACCAACAATACGCCGTGGCCTTTGTCGTCTTCTCATCTGTTGGTGGTTCCGTTCTCGGTCCCGTGGTGGGAGGTTTTGTTGAGGCCAACCTCGCATGGCGCTGGAACATTTGGATCCAACTGATCTTCGGAGGCTTCGTCCAGATCTTGCACTTCGTGCTAGTCCCTGAAACCAGAACTACCATCATGATGGACAAGATTGCTAAGAAGCGCCGCAAGGATGGTATCGATGCAAACATCTATGGCCCAACCGAGCTTATTCCATGGAGAGAGAGGTTCTCCGCAAAGGAGATTGTAATCACATGGATCCGTCCATTCAAGATGTTCTTGACCGAGCCCATTGTCCTCGTCCTGTCTCTCCTCAGTGGTTTCAGTGATGCCCTCATCTTCATGTTCATCCAGTCCTTCTCCCTTGTTTACAAGCAATGGGGTTTCGGCACTGTCGAGATTGGCCTGTCCTTCTTGCCCATTCTCGTCGGTTATTTTATCGCATGGTTCACTTTCATTCCCGCCATCAAGCGCAACATCGCCGAGCGAAAAGCTAAGCCTAATGATGAAAAGGCCCAGTACGAGTCCCGTCTTTGGTGGCTCCTTTACACAGCCCCTTGCCTGCCTATTGGACTTATTGGATTTGCGTGGACCAGCACTGGCCCGCCAATTCACTGGATCGGCTCTTCCATTTTCGCTGCTATTGTTGGTATTGCAAATTACAGCATTTACATGGCTACCATCGACTACATGATCTGCGCTTACGGTCCATACTCCGCATCTGCGACTGGTGGAAACGGCTGGTCGCGTGATTTCCTCGCTGGTGTTCTCACAATTCCCGCCACCCCTTTCTTCACAAGTAAGTCTATCTCTTCCTCGACCCCTTTCCCTTGTCCCTGAACTTGAACTAACAACTTCCCAGACATTGGCTCAAATCCCCTTCCATATGCCTCGACAATCCTCTTCTGCATCTCCTTTGTGCTTGTCGCCGCTGTCTACGCAATCTACTACTACGGACCCCGTCTCCGCGCACGCTCACCATTCGCCCAACAACTCTCGAACGCACGCGCAGAGCACAAAGGTCACACTGGCCCCACGGTCCCCACATCTGAGAAGAAGGACGCAAATGGCGCACCGATCAAGCGCATGCCAACCTACGCAAGATCCAATTCGTATGCACGTGAGAACCAGGAAACCAAGCTGAGACAGGCACTGGGCAGCAGGTCAGGTAGTTATTCCAACTCGCATACGCCGAGGGGTGGAACCCCACGTGGAGGCACGCCAAGACAGGGCAACTCCAGAGTAGGATCGAGAAATGTTTCCAGGAGAAATTCGCATGAGGTCGAGGATCCGGTGGTTGGAGCGAGTCATATGCTCAGCCAAAGAGACAGTCGCGTAGTCCGTGAAGAGGATGAATGAGCGAGTGAAAGAGTTTATGGGGCTGAGACTGGTTCTTGGCTCTTGTCTTGACTTTGACTGTAAATCCCAAGTGTATGGGATTCTGCAGCGCTCATCTTTTTTTCTTTCATTGCATTAGCGATTTGGATATAGGGATTAGATAATTTATTAATGCTTGGTGCAGTGGAGGATGTTGTACATAGCGCATCTTACTACATATGGACCGTTGAAGGCCGGCTGCATACCTAGTATAGACAGATCCCGTCTGGAGTTGGCGAATTTGGGATAAAAGTTGATATAGTTGTCATCTTACCTTATTTATTATTATCTATTAAAAGTTTATGGGATATTTGCATTGAGATGTGGTGAAATTGATTGAAGATGAAGTACTATGGTTCAACATTTGTGAATTTATCATCGATCCACAAAAGCAAGTCACTTCAAAGAAGCATATTATAAATGTCTTTTTCTTATCTTGATCCCATATGACTAAGACACCCAAGTATCTTAACCGTGAAGCACAACCAAGAAAACAAGCAACAAGATCACAAAAGGTGTCTTCAACAGTGCAACAAATCCATCCCAATTTGCCTCTGTCCCAAAAATCAGCAGAAAGAACAAAATCGAAACAGTCAGTACAACGAAAGGATCGACATGCGGCCTGGCATCCAATCCACGCCTCTGAACCTGAATCACACTTAATTCCCCCAGCTCAACTTCCGTGCTCATAACCCTCCCATTCACAACACCATAGAACTCATCATCTTCTTCTTCATCATCGTCGCTCTCAGATTGATCCGAATCCCAATCACCATCATAGCCCGCATCAGAAGCCAAGTCTGAGTCCGACTCATACCCGGAATCATCCTCAGAATCCAACTCCGACTCCCCATCTTCTTCTTCTTCTTCTTCTTCATCCTCATCATGATCTCCATCCCGGTCCGGGATGAATCTAGGCCTGAGATCAAACGCCACTGTGGGCCAGGAATCCGGGCGGATCCTGTACTGGAAATAACAGTCGAGTCTATCGTTGGCGGCCGGGATGATTATTGGGTTGAGGTCGAAGGCGACCTTGCGTTCTGCGGTCTTGAACTCGCTGCTGCGATTGTAGGTTGTGTCTGGGATGTAAATGGGGATGAGGTCAAGAGCGACACTTCGTCTGATCTTGCCTTTGCTGTTGGATTTTATTGGATCGGTGCTTGGTTGGGGATTCAAGGTGACGTTGTGTTCCGGCTTGGTATTTTTATTTATCTTGGCGTCAAGAGTGGTGGCTGGCTTGAAATCAATCGAAATCTCTTTTTCGCTTTTGGTCTTGGTGCTGTTCTTTATATAGGCCATGTAGCTGTCCAAGTGGTGTCCTGGGATCGTGATGGTAGTTGGATTGGGGTCAAAAGAGACTTTGCGGGTAATCTTCTTAGACACAGTAGTGAAACGGAAATCTGGAATGATATTTGGAGTGATGTCAAAGCAAGTCTTGCGTCTTTTGAATGATCCATCGCGATCGGTCTTGGTATCGCCATTGCGTTTAGCAGGAATAGTGGTGAAACGGCCAGATGAGAAGACCTGGTTTTTGGACGGGTTGAAATTGCCATTTGGGTTTGAATCTCCTTTGCGGATTGGTGTTGGTATGGAGTTGGAGCAGACCTTGCATCTTGGCTTTGATTTATTGACCAAGTGCTGAATATACTGGAAGTGGCCATCAAGGTTGTCGTTGCTGTCTGGGATGGTGATTGGATTCATGTCGAACGACACCTTAGGCTTGGTGCTCTTGAAATCTCCATTTTCTTTAACGGGAATGCTGATTGGGATCGGATCAAAGGAGACCTTGCGCCCAGGCTTAGATTTGCCGTTCAAGCATTGAGACTTGTATTGGAAGTAGTCATCAAGGGTATCGTTGGCGTCCGGAATAATGATGGGGTTCAGGTCGAAAAGAACCCTGCGCTTGATAGTCTTGGTATTTCCATTGCAGTTGGAGGGCATGGTGGTTGGTTTAGGTCGAATTGAATATGAAGTGATAGTATTCCAGTGTATCAAGACGTATGTATTAAAATGCTTTGTTTTTGTACATGTCTTGCACGATGCAATTCAGAAGGGTTCACGGGAAAGTAGGGGACCTTTATCAATTTTATACAATGAATCGGTGCTCATGAAGGTACATTTGCAACGGCCATCCCAAATAAGTGTTACACCCAATCCAACCCAAATGGTATACTCCGTAAGATTCATTAAGGTCCATAACTACATCGAATAAAATATAGTTGAGAAAGCCTCTTCAAATATCAAGAATGAACATTATTCGTTCAAAATGTTCTAAGTACCTTCATCACACCTTCATTACTCTCCCCATAAAGCGTACATATTACTCATACCACCGTCCCACAGAATTACAGAACCCTAAATTCATGCCCTGGATCTACAGCACCTCATGGCAGAACCATTAACAGTTTATCGTCATGAAGTATCTCTAAGTTTTCAGTCAATATCAGTCACATGAAAAAATCCTGGTCACCGACCCGAACAAAAGTCAGTATCGAAGCATAGCACGGGAAGTGACCTGATTAATAACTATGCATATATAGTAAGCAAGTATCAGATCAACGAATGGAGTGCAGTCAAGGATTAGCAGTCATCAAAATAAGGCTTAAGGGACAGTGTATTTGAGGAATATTTGAATGTCAATTGATTCTAAGCTACAAGTACAAATTCATCATCAGGCCTCGCACCTGCTCGCTACCCCTAATGCAAAACGCTCGCCCTCTCAAAGAAGCACGAACTAATTTTAAAGAAACGAAGAGATTTGTTGTATAATTCCTCCGTGTGAAAGTATGAAGACTCGCAACACTCTTACAAGCCCCTGTTTATTTTTGGTTTTATTTCTATAAAGTGATCGTTTGAATTCAAGACCCTTACTTTCCACCAGCCATTATACTCCTATAATAACCCAAGCTGAGATCCACCGTGTGAGCCAAGTACTTATCTTCCGTGAGTGGCAAGCGGAAGAGTTTCGAAAGATCCTTATGCTGCGTACAATTAGCATTTTCCCAAACACAGTGAGAAGGAATTGAAGACTTACAGAACCCAGTTTACCCCAGCCAACAACCACCTTAGCAACAGCCCCACTGATCTCCTGAACAGCAACAGTTTCCTGCAGAGTAGCGTGCTTCTGATATTCCATGACGTTCGGCAAAGCAGCCAACAGTCTCTCAACAACCTTCTCGTTGACATTTCCAGCCTTCTGTCCTTCGAGCATCTCAAGGTAGTCGGAATACATCTCTCCACCAAGATGCCAGTCACTAATGAACATCTCTTTGCCCTTGAAGCCTGTGAGCAGGGAGCGAAGCATATCGTACTCGCGCTCAATGACAGCTCGTGGAGCCACAATTGTCTGCATGGTTCTGTGGGCTTCCTCAAAAGCGTGGGCGTGAAGCAGGCACTCAACTTCTTGTCTAGGGTCCTTCTTGACACTGCGCATATAGAGTGCCTTCGCCTCCCAGATCCATGCAGGAGGAATGCAAAGTTGTTGTGTAAGAGAAACGAATTCCGGACTGTCGTCAGAGCCGATCTGTCCAGCGTGGTGTGCGAGGTGGTTTTGAATCGACTTTGCTCTAGCGACTGATGACGTGAGGTGCAAAAGCACAAAAATAGCATCAAGCCAGTTGCCATCATTTGTGAGCTGGCTGGCGAATGCCAATGTCATTGCATCGGCTTTGACGTCTGCGTTCTCGCCGTAAGAGCATTCACCTGTGCCTGTCAAGATCTGAGACAACTGCCATGAAAGGCGAACGTCGATAGGAGAGAGTTGGGAATTTTCGGCGCGAAGGATAGATTCAAGATCAGCAGTACCATCGGAAGCGTACAATTTGAGAAGACCCCAGAGAAGATCCTCGCGTTCTTGCAATTCGGCATCATCCCAGAGTACTGGCAATCCCTGTTCAACATACCATGCTTGTGGGCGGGAAGTCTCGCGATCTTGCTCGAGGTCCTCAGCAAACTTCTGAATAGCAACCTCGATGCTATCAGTATCATTGGTGGCATACCATAACCTGAGACCAAAAGCTTGTCTCCAGTCAAGGCCAAATCTTTGGGAGATTATGAATGATTCGATGCGGTCTTCAATTGGTGCCCCCTTAGAGCCTTCACAAACGCAAACATTTCCAGCGACAATTTCGTAAAGAGCTCGCACAGGCTGGCTGATCTCGGACAAGACTCGTGACTGTTGCCACTCGTCAAGCTGCTCACGAATATCCCTTCGTGTGCTTTCCTTTCCGCCAGCCAAAGCAACCAAGGTGGCAAGATGGTAGTCTTTGCCAATGACAAGATTGTTACAGGCCTCAATGATTTTATGGCCGGCAAGGCAGGCGATCGCCTTTTCCTCACTAGACTTTGCCATTGCCATGTGTCTGTTTGAAGCGCTCCCGACAAGCTTCTGCCAGAAAGCGGAGAAATTGTCTTTTCGAAGGCGGACAATAGCGTCAGGATAGTCTCTAAGCTCTACTGGGATATCTATGTAGTCGAAGAGAACACTAGCAAGTTGCCAGACAGTCTTCTCATGAACAGCTGATGGATCGCGAGCATCAATGTTGTCTGCGAACTCAGCATACTTGAAGTTTTGCCTTTCAATTTCCGCCTTTGGGATACCATCTGGGTATGTCATGACAACATGTTCCTTTTGTTTTTCAAGGACACTTGGTCGAGACTGAAAACGTCAGTAAAGTAACTTATCTCAGGAAAAAGTGAACATACCTCATTGGAGAAATGAGCAAATCGAACATCGCGTTTCTCAGAGACAACAGCACCCTTCTGTACAATTATCAGACCATCCTTCTCGCGAGCACGTCTCGATGCCTTGCCAATCGACTTGACATCAGCTGGAGCAGCATAAACCAAGGTTCCGTTAGGACCCCAGCTAGGCTTCATCGAGTTATGAAATTCTTGTTCGACTGGATCCATCTCCCCTGATTGTTCACTAGGTTTGGACATTCTGTTGTAGGGCCACTATACAGGGGTTTCAGTATATATTTTGTTATTGATGATTAAATACATGAACGGGCGCAACAAACGGCCCTTATCTTCGCCTGCTTTCTTGCAAAATTAAACACAAAGGGAACTAACCTGAAAGCCTTGTACATTTGCCGATACCTTCTTTGGGCTCTTAGCTTCGCCAAAGAGTGAGTTCATCAGATCAATGCTCGTGGCGAAGCCTCTGTTATCAGCTGCCATGCGACTTCTGGCCAGGGATGTATTCTCTCTGGAAGTATCTGGAAGATCCATGCCACTGGCACGAAGATCTCTTAGTAACATACGATCTTGTTTCTTTGGGCTAACAGTCTGTTGTAAAGAATCAAGCCAGTCATCCTCAATTGGAACCTTTCGTTTCAGGGGAGATGCAGATGATTTTGAACCACGCATTCGAGCTCTCATGACTGCTCCTGGTGTGAGGGGAACGATTTCCTTTTGCGAGTTTGCATCATGCTCCGCGGTATCATCACCCTGGGGAAAGGAGCCCGCCATCTCCTGATCCTCAGATCTGACTGATTCGTCGTCTTCGTACACGTCGTTCTGTCCCATTGACTCTTCGACGTCATTCTCGGACTGCGAACCCACGGAGCGCTCATCTAAAAAAGACTGGCTATCTTCGTTGTAAGAATCCTCCTGCATCTCAGCATCGTGCTCAAAGGCAATCTGGTTATCAAACGCACCGGGCAAGACGACTCCACGCTTCTTGAATTCGAAAGTGTCTTCTGGTCCAGAAACTTCAGGGCTGATTTCAGAAGCATAAGAGCTTCCCGTGTTGCCGATTGGTGTCTCGAGCTCCTGAGTAGGGGTCTGTAATTCTTGTGTTGGAGTCTGGTCAAGCTCACTAAGTACACTTTGATCAAATTGGCTCGCACCTTCTTCTGGCTCATCCTCGTCATATTCCAGGCCATATGTCGTGAAATGCTCAACAGTAAAAGTCCAAACACCAGTTTCCTTGTCGTAACTCTTGAACTGGGTATCGACAACTCTCTTCAGGCGGGAAACATGCTTCTCAAAAATGGCAGGAGACAAAGAGGCACGCTTGTCCTTGGATCTTGGCCAAGAGTTCTGCAATGAGATGGTAGATGGAACATTCAACCCCTTGCCCATAACTGGCTTCTTGCTGGTGTCAGGGTAGACAGTAGCCGATCTTACCTCAAGAATGATAATATTTTCGAAGAGGTTGTCAAGATCAATAGTTGTGAGGTCAACAGGAACATCAAAAGTAATTTGACCAACACCTTCACGACCTACAGTGAAGCCACTAACCTTCTGGCGTTGCACACGGTTCATGTTCATGATCTCCTCCTTGGTTGGCTTCATCCAGTAGGCTCCAGGTTCCTGGTCTTCGCGGGACATGGGAGCAGCTGGAGTTGGGGATTCAGGAACAATGGCTAACTCGTTGCCCTTCACCTGCTCCATGTCTGGTGGAGAGGAACCATTGGGAGTACCATTGGCCTTTGGAGAACGCATGTAACCCATTTCCTCAGCACTTGGTGTAGCATGAGAGTTCTCTACGTTCTTCAAGGAGCTACCATCATTGCTACCACCGACAGTGTTAGAATCAAAGCTTACACGCTTGAGAATGCCGGTTCTGTTGTTGGAATGTGGTGGGGTAGAGCTCTTGTTGGGTGGGGAGAAGAGATCTGCTCTCAAAGAATTGTTAATGACCAGCTTCTTCAAGCTTCCAGTGCTACCATATTGTCTAGCATTTGGGCTGGCAGCAAAAGCGCCAGGGGCAAGGATACTATCCTCGCCGTTGAAGCTACGTCTCATACCAGTGACCGATACACTTCGGCTAAGGCCACGGTTCAAGCTTGAGCCCAGCATGGAAGCGTTCAATGGGGTTCCATTGATGCTAGAAGATGCACTGCTTGGAGAACCATAGGTGCTGTAGGAGAAACCGAATCCACGCTTTGGTGGAGTGCCAAATCGAGTCGATGAAGCAGGGTTCAACTTGTACATTGGCAGCATAGCACTCTTCTTTTGCTTAATGCTGCTTGAAAGAGGTGTTGCTAGGGGGCCTGGATTTTGGATCTGAGGAGATGCAAGATTGCTGAACATGCTCTTGCCAAAGGCAGCATCATCACTGATACTAGCAGTGAGGCCCTGAGGTTGCTGTTGCTGCTGTTGGCCTTGTTGCGAACCACCAAACAGAGAGTTGCCTCCGCCAAACAAGGAGCTACCACCACCCTGTGGCTGATTTTGCTGGGTTGAGCTACCAAAGAGACCACCACCTGGTTGCTGTGTTTGGTTTTGTGGAGCACCAAAAAGACCACCGCCAGTAGGCCCACCTGCCCCGAATAATCCACCTGGTTTGGCTTGTTGCTGGGACTGGCCCATTCCACCGAATAATCCTCCTCCCGTATTCTGCTGTTGTGGTTGGTTATTTGGCTGGCCAAATAGTCCTCCGGTTGCACCGGTGGTGGCACCGCTATTGCCGAAAAGACCGCCGGTAGCAGGCTTGTTCTGAGCTCCAAAAAGGCCACCGCCAGTTGAAGCACCAGTCTGCCCGAATCCTGTGTTGGGGGCAGGCTGCTGAGCGGTATTGTTGCCAAAGAGACCGCCAGTAGTTCCGGTATTTGTAGCTCCACCAAACAAACCTCCAGCAGGCTTTGCAGCTGCTGGTTGGCCAAAGAGTCCACCAGCAGCTGGTTGTTGCTGCTGCTGCTGGTTCTGACCAAAACCACCACCAAAGCCAGTTGAAGCAGGTTGTTGAGCTTGAGTAGCTCCTCCAAATGGATTAGAGTTGGTTTGCTGGCTGGTGTTTCCGAATAGACCTCCACCTGCCGGAGCGCTTCCAAATGCGTTGGTAGCAGCTGGAGTAGATCCAAAACCTGTGCCTGTTGATGCTGGGGCCTGACCAAAGGCGCTGCCAAATCCTGTCGTTGCTGGTTTCGCAGCATTGTTACCGAACAAGCCACCGCCACCGGTGTTGTTGGCGGCACCGAAAGCTGAAGTTCCACCACCACTGCCGAATAAACCACCAGTTTGTGCAGGCGCTGCTGTGGTGTTGTTACCGAACAGTCCGCCAGTAGCAGGCTTGGGCTGCCCAAAGAGGCCTCCTCCAGTAGTCTGCGTATTGCTGCCAAACCCAGAAGATGGCTGTGAACTTCCAAAGGGCGTGGTCGATGCACCAGCACCAGCACCACCACCGAACAAGCCTCCAGTATTCGTGGTGTTGTTTGCTCCAAATGTGTTGGTGGTTTGTGGGGCTCCTCCGCCAAATCCTCCAAATCCAGTGTTGGCCCCAAATGCTCCAGCCTGGTTGCTAGCGTTTCCATATCGGCGTCCTGCAGTGTAGTCAGCCAATCTCAGTTCTTCAGGAGAGAACTTTTGATATGGCTGTTGGAAACTGATGCTCTGGAACGAATTTTGTTGGTTCGAGGCACTGTTTGGCTCCTTCTCGACGTGTGGCTGGAATGGAACACTGCCAGTTCCAGTGCACTCGCCGGCTCCAGCCCCGAGAGTGTTGGTTGCTGCAGCTCCGAATGCGCCCCCAGAGCTACCGAAGCCAGTCGAGGCCGCGCCACCACCAAAAGGACTTGATGTAGCTGCTCCGGATCCAAAAGCTGGCTTTGCTGCACCCCCGAATAATCCACCGCCAGCATTTCCGCCACCAAAAGGACTTGACGTAGCAGCTGTGTTTGTTGCTCCAAATCCTCCAAATCCAGTGCTTCCCGCGGTTGCTGTGCCACCTCCGAAAAGACTTCCTCCAGTAGATGCAGTGGTACTTGGGGCACCGAATCCACCCGGTTTTGCGCCAAAGGCACTTGTGGTATTATTTGCGCCAAAAGCGCCGCCTATAAATGGAGGTGTTAGTATATCGTCTGGCAATTTCTCTAAAGGTACAAAAGTTGATTGAGCTTTAGCTTTAGATGACGACGGCAGCTGAGGTCTTCGTCTCGACATTTTTGCAAGGCCAAAGCAACCAAGTAAGAACGGTGAATAGTCCAAGTTTGTTCAAGCAAGCGAAGTCGTAATAGCACACCAGGCCAATGACAGCAAGCAAGGCAAGCACCAAAGAAGAACTTTCTGAGCGACGCAGATAAGTGTCGACATACCTCCAGAGCCCCCGAAGCCAGTAGAACCTCCACCAAAAAGACCACCGCCCGTATTGGTATTTGTGCTTCCGAAACCGGTGTTCGCTGTTGATCCAAAGCCTGTCAAGCAGAAGAAGGTTCGAGTAAGCCAAGGAGTTGCAGTTCGACGGGCATCGCGTATTCAAATTGCTGTCGCTCTGCTATCAAGCTCAAAAAATATGAAAATGACCTACCTGTATTGGTGTTTGCTTGTTGACCGAATCCTCCGAACCCAGTGCTCTGTTGCTGGGTATTATTTTGCTGGCCGAAGCCGCCGAATCCTCCAAAGCCTGACATGATGATTTATGGCGATGGTAGAAGTGAGAAGAAGTGTTCGATTCGAAGCTTCGACGTGCTGATTTTGAGACGTCGAGCTCTTTCTCGGATGCGATGCGACACGCTGCACGCGCAATAGCTCGAGGGGAGAATCGTACTCAGAATTCGTAGAGGGTCGTGATCATCGAGTGTATGTCGAGAGAGAAGACGACATCCAGCTCGCGAGTGCGATTGAACGTGAAGAAATACCGAGTTATGTCGTGGGGGTTGGGTGTGGTGTGGTGAGGTAGACGCGCTTCTGGTAATGTAGTGGAAGGAGATTCGCTAAGGAAATTCGGCAGCTGTGACATTATTGGTCAACCGGCACAGCTCCCAGCCATGGGAGTAGCGCAAGGCAATCAGGCCGCTGTTGCCTAAGGGAAATGAAGCATCGTCATTGGCCTGTCAATGGAGATTGCTGATCTAGAACATTTACCTTCATTGTTCACATTAATATCCATAGATTCTGCTCAGACTACAAGGCAGCTTTACTAATAATATATATAAAAAAAACATTCAATAATCAAGATATACGCTGGAGCTCATTGCGGCTAACCTTCGTGATAAGTCATGCTTCAAGGCTGCAATAAGCTTAACTTCTTAACTAACCAGGTCCCCAGCAAAGACATGCGAGAGCTTTTGCCTGCAAGCTGCCAAGCCAAAGAAAGAGTCATTTTGTCGAACATAACACGACCTCGGTGAGGGAGGAAGCAAATCCCACGATTCTGCAGAGTGTAACCCTAAGGTCTCTTTTGAAATTCCTAGTCTTGGCTGTAACTACCAATCCAAATTTTGCTATAACAAAGCATCTCAGGTCTATCATTACTACTTTAAATACCGCTCATGTGATAGATACCATGATTCCAATTTTGAGAATAGAGCTAACAAAATCTCAAATGTATCTAACTTTATTTCGAAAATTGAAGGTGCCACTATAGTCTTCGAATGAGCGGCAGCAGTAGGTATTGGGGTTTAGCCATATCTAGACGAATATGCTGGACGGATCTAGTCCTTTTTTCTCCATTGTTGAACTCGAACCGCTGGATGAACAGAGACTACCCCGTCAGGACTCCAAAAATCTCAATAAGTGATGGGCTCATAGTAATGGCTTACCTACAATTCAATCAATCTATGAATCATCAGTTACACTTTCCCATTGTTAAATGTAATTTGCATTCCTATCATAATGTGCACATTTAGAATATCCACTCGCTCATCCCAATCTGCAAATAAAATAGCGTTTCCTGAAGAGTGCAGGACTCCGAACTTTGTGCGCAGAGTGCCGCGGCTACAAGGTCTGTTGCAATAAAAACAGCCCTTTATTTTTTTCTTTTTTCTTTTCAAAGAGACTCAAAGAGAATTATCAATGTGGTGGTGTAATAATGGGAGTAGAAACACTACCCGCACCCACAGCAGAGAGGACAAAGTTCGATACAACACATAAGACCTTCGATTCTAGCCGAGATTCCTCAGAGATGAAAGACTCAGGCTCTTTCAGCTAGCAATTTTATATGGTTGTGGATATCTCATTTATATATTATGCAGTGGTCCAAAACATGATTTCTAAAAAAAAAAAAGTCAGCTCACAAGTAAATAGCTCGTTAAGACAGTAGAATGAGCATGTTATAGATTGGGAACTGCGGAGGCGGAGGCAAGCATAGACTTTATCGAAATTCTTACTGTTCTTGTAGTAGTCAAGAACATCCTTCCTGAAACTGGTAGACCTAACGGACTCTATGGGATTCTTAGTATGATATCAAAAATGATGTTTTTCCTTTGGATTTCATCATATCATAGTTATTAGTCCCGAATGTCTTTTGCACAAGCCGAACGTCGAAAGTTGCAGGAGCATGATTTCTGATATACAACGCTTAGTTTTTTATGCTTCCAGTTGACATTGATATCCATATCTTACTAGAGAATTGATCAATGCCTTCGGCGTTTTCCAAACATATTATAAGACCACTCTGAGCCCGGCCCCTACATCTTCAGCAGGCTCCTAAACTGGATCTCTTTAGGAACTCCCCAAGCCAAATATTGCTGCTGTTTGTAGCTAGGCTCTTGATGCTAGATAATTCTATAGCATTTCTATCATTGGGGCCTTCTCACAGGTTTTAGACAATAGGATGGCATCTCCTGGTCATGGATATTATCCGCTGATGGTTTTACAAGGAGTTTATGTTGATATTGGATTGAGGCGTTTGGTTATTAGTGCCTTCACCATCGCTGGAACATACTTTTTGGTCCAGAGCAGTTTAGCCATGAGTGTGTTGGCCACTGGCAATGACGATCGTGAATCCGATGCGAAGTGAATATCTAGACATATGCTAACATAGTTAGGCGGCATTATCTGTGAAATGCTTGCTCAACGTCTTATTTTGTCTATCAAGGTCAGATGGGCAGTCCGCGTTATGGCCTTAATTATCTTACTCACCCTACTAAAGCCTCGATTCCCTCTGAGGAAGCTTGAGGGACTAGTATAAAGAGCTGGTTGTATTATAAAGGACAGTATAAGCTTAACTGGCCATCAATAGACATCTTGAGGCTGAGTCTTTCTCGAAAATCTTCGTTCGCGAATTTGAATCTTCAAATATTTGGCCAAATCCGAGTATTTTCAATCCATGAATTGAGAGATCTAAAGAATACTGATGTTAATAAATAACCCGGAGGACATTTTAATTGTGATTGTCTGTATATCCTATATAAACATACGTGATAGTTGGTGATCTCTCTTACGATGATGCCTTGACAACCTAATCACTTCAAACATTTTTGCAATCTTAAGTTGAAGAATCTCAATCTACTTGCTGAAGACTTCATCCAGCACCTTGTAGACCGCGTCTTCAAAAAGTCTGTTATTCGTAGATTAGAACGTATTCATCAGAGGGAAACAAGAATGGGAGGAATTAGTGATAGTCTTGGCGTTGTTCTGCCACAAGCCCCAGTCGGCGCTCTTATCCAATATCACCATCATCTGCGGAAACGTACATGTACATACCATGTACCTCTAGCATCTCCAACCCGAGATTCACCGCATCCTAGCACCATGCCCTCGGACCCTTACCCCAGCCGATCATCATAAAGCTCAGGCACAGCAAATCACACAGACCGCGGCCCGAGCCGAGCCATCCCACCACAATTACATACCCATCCACAGCCAGCCTTGCGGCCGCCAAACGCGAACGTCGCGTCCACCCACGCGAACAATAAACCATCGCAACTAAAACAGGCGTAACAAAACAGGTCTATAGAATCGACGCTCAAAAATACCAGAGTACAAGCTCTCACGCCGCAAATCTCACAATCCTTCGCATCACACATGAGCGCCCGCCCACAACCCCGGCCATTTGGCGCCTCCCAGAAACTCCCAGACCGCAGCGCGCCGTTCGGGGCTTCGCACCGCGATGCGCGAGGAGGACAAAGCGGATCAAAGGGTGCGGCAAGAGGGCAGGGGGATCAGGCGGCAATTGATCGCTTGACGGATGATCAGAGGGATGAGGTTAATGAAGCTGTATGTTTCCCTTGTCCCTCCCTCTCTACAAGTATCTCTAACTAGGACTAATCCGAATAATTATAGTTTGCGCTCTTTGACCTCGATAAGGATGACTGGATTGACTACCACGAGTTTAAAGTCGCCCTCAAAGCCCTCGGCTTTGATCTGCCTAAGCAGGACCTCAGCGATTACCTGGCGCAGTACGGCGTAGCGTCGAATGTGGGCACGACATCGAAATTGCCAAACCCACCGATCACGAAGATGCTATTGGATCGGGAGTCATTTGCGACTATTGCGGCGACGTTGATAGACGCGAGAGACCCGAGAGATGAGGTGCGGAGGGCATTCAGATTGTTCGATACAGGTATGTTTCTCGCTGGGAGCTGTCGGTTCGAGGGGTTGAGACTGACTGAAACAGAGGGGAAGGGTCTTATCCGGATCGATGACCTGAGGAGAGTGGCAACGGAACTCGGCGAGGGGCTAGATGAGGAGGAACTCAATGCCATGATTGATGAGTTCGATCTCGAAGGGAAAGGGGGCGTAAGTGAGGAGGAATTCATTGCGATTGTGTTGGGTACATGATGAGAGACATGTAGATCAATGTCTAGTTTATGCGAGAGCATTGGGTGGAGTTGAAACCGGATTAAGAGACACATTAGATGTCTTGTTAGGAGTTCGGCGCCAGGAGGCCTGGGATTTTATATGTATGGACATTACAGAGACAATGATAGTTATGATTCTAATTTTTCTTGGACTGCTATTTGCTTGATTTTGTACAAATTAAGCCATTGAAACCAAGGGAGGCTGGCTTTATTGATTGAAGTAAAGAACTATAATAATCTTGTACATGACATGTACAGTAAAAGTAATATCAGCACAAGTGAAGACGATCTAATACATAAGAAGTAGCAGGACTAAGAACAATATATTTATTCCATGTCACACTTCACTGTTCAACTTGGCCCATAAGAGATAGGTGTAGAGAATATTTATACAGCCTGTCTCATTCTAAGGCTCTTGGTTTTAGGCAATATTCATCTACCGACAATATCCACTATTATTTGATGTTCTAATATACAGATACCTAGATACCACAAAAGCCCAAATGAAGATCTTTCTGATTTACATCTTCTCTGTTTCTCATAATTACGATGAGAAGTCTCGGGGAATTTTTGTAATATTACCATACTTTTGATCTTTACCAATATTCCCATTAAAAATATGAGCCCGGCTACAAAGGGATAGCCACCGTCTGAAACTCCTCACAATTAACCTTTTCCCTCTCAACATCCCTTTTCGGTGGCCCATCCTTCACGCTCTTCCATTGTAATCCACAAGCGCAAAAGAATGCCGCAATAGAGCAAGCAACAGTTATGAAGTAGCAATCACTCAACCCCTTTGCATATGCAACCAACACCGCCTCTAAATCCCCCTCCCGTTTAAGGCTCTGTAGCACATTCCTAATCTGCGTCGCACCATTATGCAAAAATATCATTGCATCAAGATCAGGCAATGTCTCATTGATTCCCTTGATGAGCCCATTTTGAAACACCGTTTGTGCAACACTGATGAAGAGCGCACCGCCGAGGGTTTGGAAGAATGACACACAGGCTGTACCAACCGGTACGTCTACCAGGGGTAAACACGTTTGTACGACGACCATCGCCCCCTGGAAGCCAACACCAACGCCGGCACCAGTAAGAACTTGATAGCCGAACCACTTCCCAAATGGAGTCGAAACATCGTATGTAGTAATTAGCCCGCTTCCAATAGCAAACATTGCCATGCAACCGATCATGAATGGCGTGTAGTATCCAATGGCAGAAATCAGAGCGCCAGTGATAATCGACGATAGAACGCAAGAGATCAGCAATGGCAGCAGCTGGATTCCAGATTTCACAGCGGATGACCCCTTGATTGACTGGAAGTAAATGGCGAGATAAAATATCAAGCTAAAGAACGCAGCGCCAAAGAAGAACGCAAACGCCATGGCGAGCGCAACATTCCGGTTCTTGAAAAGCCGGGGTGGAAGTGTGCCCATATCGCCGAGCTTGAGTTGGAGACCAACGAAAATAATGATCAAGAGCCCAAAGCCAACAAAAAGGCCAATTATGCGGGAAGATCTCCAAGCATACGTCGTGCCGCCCCATTGGAGTGCCAGGAGGAGACATACAATGGCAGGGATGAGAACAGACGCACCGAGGAGATCTAACTGACGGATACGTTGGATAATGGTTTTCCCTTCTGGATTGTCATTGCGGGGAATTCTAAGCACAAAGAGTATAACGAAGACTGCAAGACCACCGATGGGTAGGTTAATGTAGAAGCACCAGCGCCAGGAGATACGGTCTGTGAAGACGCCACCTAACAGGGGACCTGCCACTGAGGCTATGCCCCACATGCCTCCTATCAACCCAAAAGCCGCCGGGCGCTTGGAGAGTGGAAGAGAAAATGCAAGAATAACTGCCGCGCCAGAGAAGATACCTCCAACGCCGAGGCCGGCTATGGCGCGTCCAACAATCAATGCTGTGCTTGAAGGGGCGACTCCGCAGAGTAAAGAGCCAATTTCAAAGACGCCTATGGCGACGAGAAATGTCCATTTTACCTGTACAGCATTAGTCTCATGATCATAAGTTCTTGAGGTCGCTTACACTGAAGATAGTATATATTCTCCCAAATGTTGGTTGGAGGGCTGTGGCAGTTAGGAAGTATGCGCTGCCATACCAGCCAATATCCTGTACGCTGTGGAAATAATCCGTAATTTTGGGAATTGCTGTTGCAATGATAGTCTGATCCAGTGCGACAAGAAAACATGCTAAACATAGAGAGCCCATGAGAAGAGCGAGCTTAAGACCGTGCGGGTATTCGGTCTCCTCTTGACTTCCTAGGGTATCATGTGTTGTGAGCTGAAAATCTTTGGGATCTGTCTGCAATGCTTCTTTAAGCGTCGTTCCGCGGTGATCTGAAGGCACAGCAGTCACATCTGTGCCATCTTCGCTGGAGGAAGTGTGAGGCGATGACATTTTATACTGTCATGAGCAACAAATCAAGGGAGAGGACATGCACAGGAGATATTCGTGATGATTGTGAGAATTAGGGATATCGATGGATTACCCAAGCTGGAAGTCCTGGCATGTTGTCTATTTCATAACTTCCAGATGCGTTTGTATAGGTGGAGGTGTGGTGCAGCCAATGAGTTTTGGTTTGTGGCTTCGAGTCTAAGCCGTCCCCGCACATCACCGCTGCAAATGGACAAGAAGCGAAAAGTCAAAGCATTCACTAAGCTTGGAACTTACTTTGAATAAGTAGCAGTTGGGATGGATATCATAAGTAGGATAAATGGAGTAACTGGAGCAACTGGAGTGACTGGAGTGACTGGACCATGTGCCCGACTTTTGTGTGGACGACTTTTGTGCGGGTGTGACAAGTATGACAGTCCATCGGCCATCGACCACCGACCATCAACCATCGACCACCCATATTGCATTATTCAGCTAATAGCATGCCTCAAATAATGTGGCGTCTTCATGATGTTCATGTGGCTCTGTTTCTTACGTGATGTTCTCTCCAGTCCAGTCCAGTTCATGTTTATTGTATTCATAATTACAGGCATGCATATTTGGGGAATACATTCTGTGGGTCTTGAACGAGATCCTTGGGTTGGGTATGAAGCGGCGGCACTCCACCACTCCGTTAAGGTACAGTAATATATCCATAAAGTAAGTAGCGTGCCGGTGTGGAATGCGTACATTGTTCTCTCCAAAGGGCCGTGAAAATTCGATGGAACACACGCATCCAAGGTAAGTAAGGCTCTACAGTACGATGGGAAGAGTGCACGACTTACCTCCAGAATTTATGGTTATGTGTTCGGCGTTTTTCACCAGTTTGGCATGCTCTTGGGTTCATGGATCCTTGCAACACCTTACTGTACCTAAACACTTTGCTGGTTTGGTCGCGCTTCCAAGCCGATGTGAGTAATGATACTGCATGCGGAAAATATATCCTAGGAACCGGTATACGGCGTAAAAGTACATACTTACCGTTCCTCACATTCTAAACTATGGTTCCTAGTCTTTGGTAAGTAGTTATTTTTGTGACCTCTACTGATAAAGGACGCGAACGATTCGGGCGACCGTATCGAGCGCCAGAGGAAATGTTTATAGATGACGATCTTGATAACCAGCCGGTGAGTTGATGTCGCAACTAAACAGCTCTAAAATAGTAAACATGTTAGCAGCTCTGTAGTTATAGATATTCAACTCCGTGCCTTACTTAGGTACCCTCTAGCTGCTACTTTATGGGCTTCGTTGTTGTTTTCCCTGCCTTTAGATAAGATGCTGATTTCATAAAGCTCTCCTACTCTTCTCAAGCTTATTATGTATATACATACATACATATTTACATGTAACTGTGAATAAGCCCTTGTAAATTAGCACCTAGCGATGCGGGAGCTTTCCGTCAGAGCAGACAAATGAAGGCATCAAATTGGCTCGTTTACCGTCCATTCAATTCTCTACGTAGTAATTGGTGAATGTCAATAATCGACGTCCCATACCACCGCATCACAACATCCTTCACTCACTTCACTTCTCACTCTATCTCCCAGCATCAATAGACAGCTGGCTCAGCAATATTCGCACTCCTGCAGCATCTTCCCAGCCTTCTTTGGCCTCATCGCCATCAATTGGAAATTGCTCAATATACTTTCCGTGAGTCTGCCCTTTCAGTCTACAGTGCATTGCATTGTGACGATCGTGCGGGGTCATGATCATTCAATTGGTTGCTGGGTCGGAAACATGCATGCTTTGTGACATTTTCTTTACCTCGATTCTGTTGGGAGAGGCAAAAGGTCTTTTGATGGCAGATACTCCATTCCATATAAGTCTGGCCATCACCATATGCCCTACACACTGCGTTCTTTCACGAAACTTATCACCCATAATACAACCTGTGATTTGTATCTTCTACGCCTCATGGCATAAGACGATTGAGTATTTTCATTAACATACTCACAGGCTATATCTTGGCTATCGAATACCACTTTTCTCTACTGCTGTTACTCACTCTCAGCCCTGTCTCACTTCTCGCCCTGTAGATCCTATCCTACAGGCCGCCACTCACCTCACACTCGTAAGGTCACGGGGTTAGTGCCTTAATATCAGGTGATCTAAACAGTAGACCTTACACACCATCAAAGATGTCTGGTCGTGGTGGTTACACCGGCCGTGGTGGTGGTGACCGAGGTAGAGGCGGTGGTGATCGAGGGAGAGGTGGTGGAGGACGAGGTGGTGGCGGCGGTGGTGATCGAGGTAGAGGTGGAGGTGGTCGAGGAGGAGGTGGTGGTGGAGGTCGAGGTGGTCGCGGTGGTTATAGCTCTGGACCTGCGCCCATAGAAGTATTGTAAGTATCTTATAGTAACATCCCCTCTGCGTGTCTCTAATCCATATCTTAGTAACGGTTATCCATCTACTGCACCAGATCCAAAGGTGAAGAAGATCGAGGATGATTATATGACATCGAAGACTAAGCCGTCCGTTTCTACTGCCCTTGCTGGCATGAGTATTGGTGCACAGTTTCCAGCTCGACCTGGCTTTGGAACACAAGGTGTACCCATTACTGTCTGGGCCAACTATGTGGAGGTCATTCCAACCAAGAAGGAACTGATCTTACATCGATACAACATCCGTGCAACACCTCTACAGAAATCTCCAGAAGCTACAGGCAAGAAACTTCAACAAATCATCCGCATTCTTATACAAGAAACTCCGGAGCTTGCTGGATGTGTCACTGACTATAAGTCCACATTGTTGATGACAAAGAATATTGGATCTGCCCAGCCTATCATTATTTACAGAAAGGAAGGAGAAGATCTCCCTCCTCCTGAGGCAACTGTGGGAGCTGGTGTTGGAGATCAGTCTGTACCTCGCCAACACTCTTATAAGGTACTAGTTGAGCATACTGGTACTTTGTCTGTCTCCGACCTTTGGAATTATGTCAAATCTACTAACCCAGCCGCGACTTTTGACCAAAAATTGGAAGTCATACAAGGTCTAAATATCCTACTAGGACATTATGCTCAACAACATTCGGATATTGTTTCTGTTGCTGGTAATAAGCACTTCCCTTTCTTGCCACCAAACATGGCTGTGAAGAACCTCGGAGAAGGTCTCGAGGCTTTACGAGGCTTTTACAAGAGTGTCAGACTTGCCACCGGCAGACTTGTTATGAACATCAATGTCAGCCATACAGTCTTCATAGAAGCAACCCGTCTTGATACACTCATGAAGCGATCGCACACTTGGCGTAAGAACGCTCTTGCAATGGAGCGTTTCTTAAAGAAGGTCCGCGTTGAGACAACTCATTTGCCTGTCAAAAAGAATAAGGCTGGCATTAAAATCCCACGAGTTAAAACGATATTTGCACTGGCAAGACCTGGTGATGGACAGGGATCTGAACATCCACCCAAAGTTCTTGGATTTGCTGCCAACTCAAAAGATGTCAAATTTTACTACGGTGATAAGGGCGGAAACACTTCTGCAGCTGGTTCTAAAATTCCCAAAAACACTTACATCAGTGTTTTCGACTTTTTCAAGAAAAGTACGTATTTTAGTTATCAATCGATATCATGAGACGAATGAGTTCTAATTCATTATAGTGTACCCGACAGTCCAAATCGACGCCTCATTACCAGTCGTGAATGTCGGCAATGCTAAAGATCCTAGTTACCTTCCAGCAGAAGTCTGCCAGGTCCTCCCTGGTCAGAACTCCAAGAGAAAGCTCAGCCCCGATCAAACTCGTGAAATGATTGAATTCGCATGCCGTAAACCCAAGGAGAACGCGGATTCAATTACAGGCACAGCACCTACAATTCTTGGACTCACTTCTGCAAATAACCCCCTCCTTGTAAGTTGATTGCTGACTGACTAACAACAACCTGCTAATCCAGTCATAGGTCCAATACGGAGTTAGCGTAGGAACTCAGATGCTCACTGTTCCTGCTCGAATCCTTGCTCCTCCCAGACTTCAGTACAAGGCGCTTGATAATAAATCGAAACCTGTGGATGCACGATTCGGTTCCTGGAATATGGATAAAATAAAATTCCATACTGGGGGAAATATGGGGAAATGGACTGCCATTACTCTTGTTGGACAATACAACGATTTTGGTCACGAAGGTTCACGGCCAACAATCGATAGATTTGCTGCCGCCCTGAAAGGGTACGGAATCAACCACGAATTCTTAAGAACACCAGCCCCACCAGTTATACAGATGGTTGGTCACTTGGATACCGACATGGCCAAGATTGTCCCAATTTTCAAGGCTATGGCTAACAGCCCAGCCAACAAACCCAAGTTTGTCTTGATCATTCTTCCAAAAGCAGATGTTGATCTTTATAAAAACATCAAGACGATGGCTGATACGAAGGCTGGAATCAATACTGTTTGTGTTGTCGCAAAGAAATTTGCGAAAGAGAGAGGTCAAGACCAGTACTTCGCCAATGTGGCCCTGAAGTTCAATTTAAAGTCTGGTGGTATCAATCAAACTATTGAGCCGGCTAAGCTGGGCATCATCAGCGAAGGTAAGACGATGGTTGTGGGTATTGATGTTACACATCCACAGCCTGGCTCCATGTCCAACGCTCCAAGCGTTGCTGGGATGGTCGCCAGCATTGATAAACAGCTTGGACAATGGCCTGCCGACCTGCGTATTCAAGAATCCCGCAAAGAGATGGTCACGGATATCGGAAGCATGTTCATATCTCGCTTGCAGTTGTGGCAGAAGCATAATAAGGTGTACCCTGAAAACATTATCATCTATCGAGATGGTGTCTCTGAGGGTCAATACCAAACTGTCATTGCGGAGGAGCTTCCACAGCTTCGTGATGCTTGTAAAAAGCTCTATCCCGCTACTAATTACACCAAGGGCATTCCCAAGATCTCGATCATTATCGTCGGAAAGCGTCATCATACTCGGTTCTACCCAACAAAGACCGAAGATGCAGACCGCTCTTCTAACTGTAAAAATGGCACTGTCGTCGATCGTTCCGTCACGGAGGTTCGCAACTGGGACTTCTTCTTGCAAGCTCACACCTGCCTTCAAGGAACCGCTAGACCCGCTCATTACTACGTCGTCTTGGATGAGATTTTTGCCAATCGTCCTATCAAAGCTCCTCACAGAAATGCTGCGGATGCCCTCGAAGACCTTACCCACAATATGTGTCATCTGTTTGGTCGGGCAACCAAGGCTGTCAGTATCTGCCCTGCTGCTTACTATGCCGACCTTCTCTGCGAACGCGCTAGATGCTATCTCGGAAACTTCTACGAACCTCCAACTCCATCTGCTAGTGCTCCCCCTAGTGATGCAGGATCCAGTGCCGGCGATATTCCTCAACAAGCCAATGTCGTCATTCACCCTGACCTTAGAGATACTATGTTCTACATATAGACCATAGATGCCCTCCTATTTATCGACCTCCACAACGTTGCTATATCGGGTGCATGGGCTAGCGGGCTTTCCCAAGCTCTCTAGCCCATACATTCTTTGTGCCAATCTTGAAACTCGGCTTGGAGGACCATTTCCATTTTTCTTTAGTCTTTTTAACTTGGCTTTAAGGTTAATAGACCTGAAGACAACCATAAAAACAAGACTAAAATGCTTTGCAGTCTTTACCTGGTTGGTTTTGCTATTTGCCATTCTACTTATGGACGATAACTCAGTATGAAAATCTCCATCCATGGGAAAATGCTATTATGATATCCAGGAAGAGACAGTAGTTGCTCAGCACTTTTCTTTTTTAAGGGATTATGAAGATCAATCGTCTATCGGTATCTATTTTCGGAACCCATATTTGTGTGACATTCAGCGGAGGTATTACCTGTGCTCGGAGTCCTTTCCCATCAGTTCATTTTCTCTCATGTTTCACGTATGATGAAATTGGTTTTAAGTTTATGTCATCAAGTGTGTGCAGGAGTTGGTATGTTTATTTTGGCATGCGATCGGATGAATGAATTTAGGTTACTTGACAACCCGACCGATACGCTGTTCCTCTGATGTGTGAGTGAAGGTGAGCTATGCTCGTGTGATGTATGAATGTGAGACACTCGTAGTGTAGTGTGAGAACACGAGACCTACCATATTGTGAAGAACCTTATGAGGCCACCACTGAGCGATTCGATTATCGCACTGTGCAGAAACGAGGAGGCGTGAGTATTCCGTTTGATGGTGAGGGCCTTGTCATGCTGAATGGTGCATGCAGGAGGAACGAGTCTTCGGGTCAAGACCGAGGTCGTAATAGGTTTGCAATGTTCAGGTGGGCAGGCTTGATGAACATCGTAAAGCTTCCCTTCATGCGTATTCAAACAGCTTATGTACATGAGACTATGTGTTTATGACTTGAAAATATCTAGATAATTTGTCATGAGCATTCCGTTTTCTCGCGTTCTTGGGCTCTCGTTGGTTGGCGGTTGTGTGGCGGTGGATTGTGATGACCCCCACACTGCACAGCATCTCCAAAACATCATGGTGGCACGATGCCCGCACTGCATATAAGAATAGAGATGAACACTCGGATAGATGGATGTTGCAGATTTAGCAGATAGTTGTATTTTTGATTCATTTGTTCTAAGGGCTTTGCAGCCTGTAACCCACATAACACTGTTGATTCCAGATATCTTGTCGAAAAGAAACGGTTGTAGTAGGTAGAGAGAGAGGTAAGGTAAAGAATGAAGAACGCCACATTTCTCGTAAATAAGACATAATACATAACTGAAGCCGTAAGAAAGCAACTCCTCCCCAGACAGGCTGGGAGAGTAGGTAGAGAAGGAGGATCTTTCTTTTAGTTTGCAAACCCCCAACTCCTCCTCGAAACAACGACACGCCACGAAATGAAATCAAAGGATATGAAAGAAAAAAATGGAACCATTCCCTAGGTCTGTGGTTCCCAGGCTCGAAATGCGAGTAGAAAAGAGTAGACATGTGAAGGGTTCCCCGCGTGCCACCCTTCCTGCCCCACACCTGTGCAAATAGAAAGCGTCGAGTCCAACTTGCATGCTGCCGCAGAGAAATATCCAAAAATCTAGACCCATTCACGTTCGTTCCTGTACATCTTCTGTCAATGTCGCTTCGAAGGTTAAAAGGTGAGGCTGCAAGGCAAGGCAAGGCAAAGCAGGTAGATGTTTGCCTCAGCTGGAGCTGAACCGAATCTCGCAGCCGGGAGGAGGCTTGCATCGAAGGGATGGCGAATTTTGAATCTTCAATAGAGCTCGGCATCAACATCTGCGCAGGCGTAGGCAGGTCCACGGCGCCCATCTACCAGCCTTGGCGATGCATAACTGGAGAATTTGGGGCGCCGTTCAGGTGCTTAAGGGCGACTTCGGCGGCATCTTCTTTGGCGTTGTTGACGTACTGCCCGTCGTACCAATAGCGCGCTTGGATACTCTGTCCCTGGATGGTCACGGTACTGGACCAGGCTGTACGACCACCTGTGGTTGCGAGGGCTCGTGTCAGTCAATGGTTTCTATTTCTATTTCTGTTTCTGCTCGTCGTCTTGACTTGCTTGTTGGCAATGGAGAGGCGCGGCCAGCATCACTCTTCATCTAACTGCCACCGAGTGCCGGGGCCTGGGATTTTGGGGACAGATATGCTGATGATGCGGTTTCTCGGGGATTGTTTACCTCGTTTATCTGAGAGTATGTTGAACACCGGTGGGTGCAATTGTGCTTCGCGACACTTCTCTATGGCGGAGGGTCAGTTTCCGCACGGAGCTTCAGACGGAGGTATATGTGTACCTTGGAGCTTGTCTTGCCAGGTGCTGGATGTTGAGCTTGCGCTTGAGATTGACATGATTGCTTTTTAGGACTTTTCTTGAGAAGAAATATGGGAAGTGAATATGAGGTTTGGAAAGCTGTGTTTGGTGATATGCTACGTCGCTCTTTGATCGGTGCTTTTTGGAACTCGAATGATGATGGAGTTTACTTGTGGAGAAAGTAAAGAAGCGGCTTTTCGTGACGAGAGTGGAGCTCTTATAGAATTCCCGGCACAAGCATATGTAAGTAATGAATGAACTTGCACACTGCCCTTTGAGTTGTGGTCTTTGACAGCAGGGCTTTCTTCTTGGGCAGCAGGACAGAAAGATTGAGAAAAGAGTGTTATGATGTGGCAGATGTTGAAGAACATGCCTACTCACATTATGCTGTAGGAGGTAACGCAGTCATGCATGAAGTAGGCATAGGTAGGCATACGCCGACCAAACCTAGTTTGGGTTTTGGTCGGCAGTGTGCAGTCCCAAGGAAAAGCTCTCGAGATTGAATACTTAGGCAAGTCGGTTCATCATGTCGATCACCCGTGATTTGTGAAGTGAAGCATGGAAGGGGGGGGGTGGTTGGAGGGGGTGTGTGGGAAGAGAAGTGGATGAAGTAGATGAGTGATGACACTTTTTTTTTTTTAATCCCAAGTCGTCTGTAGTTAGGTAGTATGTATGTATGTAGGTATGTAGTAGGGTGGTGGGTTGATGGTTGATGCTAAGATGGGGGAGGGAAAGGACCGGGCCGTTAATGTGTTGTCCCCACCTTGAGCGTTGGAGCATGGGGGCCGCTGGGTTACTAGTATGTGGATGTATGTATGTATGTTTGTAGATTGTTGTATGATGTGTAGTATCATACAGTATTGATTTCCAGATTGCTGTTACTGACAGCTCATGTTGAAATTATGGGTTGAAACGAGCAGATGTATACGGTACATAGATGTCTATGATATTGTGATATGAGAGAGGTAGAAGACATACAGTAGTGCCATACGCAGAGGAGAGATGTGGTGAGACAGAAGAATAGAGAGTACGAAGTAATAATAAAAATAAGAATAATAAGCCACACCTCGTTAAGAACGTTGTGCAATGATGTTTAATTTTACCTAGTCTTTCTCTCTCCTCTCCTCACCCTTTTCCTCTTCAGTAATTTAGTTGTGTGTGCCATTTTCTGCTGTGGAACGTGAATGAAGTCGGTAAAGGGTCATTCTGGACCATGTCCTTTTTACCCTCTTCGTTCTCTTTTGTACTACGTAAGAATCATGAAGTGGGGATTCCCATGGGGAGTTATTTTTCTTCCTCTTTTTTTTTTTTTTTTTTTTTTTTTTTAGTTGGAGAAAAGGTAAAAAGAGGGACTTCCATCTACCCAGTGGATAATGGGGCGGAGAATATCCGCTTAAAGACAAAAAAGAAAACAGGAAAATCAAGCAGAAAAAAAAGGAACTTTTATACTTTACAGGGACATTTCCATAGGAGGAAAACATCCAGTGCTGCTTCCTGGCCTTTTTGCATGTTTCCGCCTTTTTGGCCTTTTGGCCTTTTTTCATAGGCACTCGTGCTTGATGCTCTATGGCTATGTGATCTACACTCCCAACTTGAAGCTCTATCTGTACTGTAAACTCCAAGCCAGACTATTGTGCGGAATGAGAGAATGAATCCGGCTGGCTTGACTATACAGTAGAGGTGGGATTCACTGTACAGTCAAGGCACGGAAAGGCAGTAATGCATGGAGAAAACACTTTGTATGCAGGCGCCGGAGATGATAGGTTGCTGGTAGTTTCGAGTGTGTTTTCTCGGAAACCAATTGAAATAGAGAGGCTGCACCTGGCAGGAGATTCAAACGAGTGAAAGAGATTGAGAAATGTGACTGATAAACTGTAAGACTGTAAGAGAAACACACACAACTTAACGATGATGGCTCTCTGTATGTATGTCTCTATCTCTGTGTCTGTGTCTGTGTCTGTGTCTGTGTCTCTCGTCTCTCTTTTAACTGTTTTCCTTCTCACCCTGCTCCGCACTTCGTATTCAGGACTCACGACTTCTTAATAAAACTTGTCGTGTATGGTAGTTTAAACATGTATGTATGTATGTATGTATGTATGTACAAACATACATGCGTCCCTCATGTTTGTGGCTTTGTATGGCTAGCTAGGAATGGCCATCCAGGTAGGTAGTAGTAGGGCACATCGGCATCAATGCATCTAGAGGTGAGGATGTACAATGGTACAGTACAGACAGACGTTTCCCAGGATGCCAGGCTATTGGGTCCCGACTCGGATGTGCGTCGTAGTAGTGGCAGCATGTAGGTCCGTCTGGGTGTACATCTGTGTCCACAACTGAACATATCCCGTATGATCAGACTAATAATGGGCATTGTGGTATAGGCCGCTGCTGTCTGTAGGTTGATCGCTGAACTTGCTCAGGATATGGCGAGAGGAGGCTGTCATTGAATGGCTGAAGAAGTTACTCTCCAGGAGAAGCATTGCAGGAGACTCGGGAGAAGAGAGCCTTGGGCGTAGGAGGTTTGGCAGATGATGCTTTGCAAGCTTGTATGGGGGTGCGACCCCAGGAAACGGAAAGTAACCAGCCCTGGATGAGATCTATTTGTCGAGTCGTCCAGTCTCATCGCCGACACCCGAGAGAGTATCACGCACTAACGACCAGGGGAGACTTGTCCTCTAATCGATGTCTGAATCTTACTTTACCGATGAGCTGCAGCATGCCCTCGCAATCGAGTTTCTATGGCTGCAATCCCGATAGAGATCCCTAGAAATCGAAGCAGCCCCAGGGCTCGCAACTATGCATGCATATTCGAGCGTACTGGCGTACTGGCGTACTGGCATACTGGCAGCGATAATTGTGCAAGCTTGGTGTTGCTGTTCTGAATATGGATGCATCCTCGTCGTCGGAGATCGAATTAAGCAAATTGTATAATGGCTGTCCCGTGCGTGTCCATCGGTTTGCTGCTCTGTTTTCCTTCTCTATCTCCATGGCCCCATGGACATCGGGCGCTGACTTTAATGATGTACGTATGATGCTTTTCAACTACGCATGCTACTCGAAACTTGCGTGATGATCTCTGACAGGCTCGGGGCAGTCGGGAATGAAGGTTTTCTGCAGCTTCTGTAGTGGCTGCTCCCAAAAACTCTGCCTTCTCGGGACCAGGAAGATGCATTTTGCTATGTACTCTGTACCGCTTCATGCTATATGTTGTGGCTTGCGTCTTGCCGTGAAATCCAAAAGAAAAGAAATGTCCGGTCCAACGGACATTCATCCTCATCCCCCCTTACCCAGTCAATTTCATACTTGCTGCGTACTTCCAACAAGCTTGCGTGACTTGGTACTTTAGATTCTCGATGACAGAACTCTCTCATCATTGGGGAAATGGCGGGAAAGTGATACGTCTTTTAATCTGCAAGGGCATGGCTCTGTACCTTACTGCCAGTCGTGCTCATCAATCTACTCAAGGTTATCCCCTTGACATTTGCTTCAACCACGTACTTTCCCCTTGGATGCTTCCTGTCAATGACAAAGCGGTGAGGTTGGTGCAAGTCATCTATCGCCGATATAGTATGAATTAGAGTAGAGTACCTACATGACATGCTAGAGCGCCTATTCAGCCCTAGGGGAGATGTTAACTTGCTGCCGGAGACGCAATACTACATATATTCTGATACAGAACCTATGGCTTCTGGATTCATTCTTCCTTTCTTCTAGCATATTCTCAGGAGTCAAAAATACCACTGCAGCTTCACCGCTTCAGACACAATCATCATGCCGGTCTTAGACATCCGCAATTCCCCAGAATGTGCTACGAAGATCGAGAATTCCAAGACGAAGAGAAAAGACTAGTACAATCCGCTTGCTGTTCTATGTCATCCGACATTCTGTGTCGGAAAGGTTCATCTCGCCCGACAACCTTGCTCCCATATCGTCATCCCTGACGCCCACGATTCGCACTATTTCCCCAAGCCTTACACCTACGTACCCGACGAGGACCAGACCAGGAAGTCAAAGAACTCCAGAAGGTCAGCTTGGTCCAAATCAACACCGGGTTGATATCAATGAAGATCTCGATTGTAAAAATGGGACAAAAAATGCTGATGACGTTTGATAAATTGGGCATCACTGCAGACGAGGCTGACCACTCGGAATACAGCAGGACAATTCCATTGAACCACCCCCAAAGGCACGCCAGCAGCCTTGTGCGACAAATCTGGAAGGGAAGAAAGGCAAAGCACAGCATGCGCGAGGCTTCCAACTCCCAACCTCAGCAAATCCCAGCTGACAGGGCGTCAATCTATACCTAACATCAACACCCTCAAACTTTTTGCCATCTTGCTTGAAATGTGAGAAGCGAAGGACGCGTTGTCGGGACGAGCTCCATTCTCGCCGCTCGGGATTCCACCTGTTGCGTGGCATCATGTGAGCAAGTCCATCTGGGGCCTCTCAAGGCTGCTTGCTTGCTTGCTTACTTGCTTCTCGCTCTCTTTATCTTCAAAATAATGTCCAACACCCTTCTTCTCCAGAGCTACGTGTTCTGACATTCTGCCAAGCCAGCGCATATACATACTCACATACGTATGTACATACATGGTCTACACACTCCTTGGCCATGGTCTGTATGCATGGCAGTGTCGAGTCTCTTGAAGACTGTTTCGACGCCTGATCCGGAAATAGATTGAGGCACTGTTGCGAGACGCGCTGATGAGGCGCCATCAACAGATAGTTACACGAGCAGCGAGCAGTTGGGATATGTTGGTTGTGTATGTATACAGCAACACGCTTCTACCTAGATCTTGTGTTTTGGGTGACTTGTTGGCTGTTGTGGTCTTTTGTCGTCCATACATACTGCAGCCATCCGTCTCTCAACTATCAACCGATTAACGGATCACGGCTTCGGTGCTTCTGTGTACGTTCTTAATGCACGTGATTGTTACACGAGGTGCCCATCGCCGAAGGTAACGTCTTTGCATGTTCTTCAGTGAGACCACGGCATATATGTACTATGTACATTGTTTGGATGATATTGGCATCAATAGCACCATATGGACTTGAAGTCTTATAGCATACGGGCAGGGGTGTACGGGCGTTGTTCCCATCATGTATTCAATGGTCACGCAACATCTGTCACCCAAGCTGACACAACATGCGAGCCGAATATACCATCTTTATATATACACTTCAATTATTATTCTTACAAATCTTATCACATCATCTAAATGGCCAAGTATGTTTTCACTGGACCTCAGTCAAGCCTCCTTCTTTCACACGGCGGTGTACATGAGACGATTCGAAATTACATTAGCTTTCACAATAGCAACTCCTGCATGCAGGGAATCCAGCTACCTTTTGACTTCTTGCTTCTTGGCTCTGTGCTTTACCATGAGAGCAGGTTTCAATTTCCCCCTCTAAATGCCAATGATGTTGAGAGCAACCTCTAAGCTGCATATCGGAAATTCTGGACTCCAATGAACTGTCTATTGCACGTTTCTCTTTTGCTCTTTCATCATGAACTTGATCTGCACAAGCAATGTCGGACTGATACACTTTGGCTCCATATGATCCATGCCATGCTTTTTATGTCTCCCAGTCTGAAATGCCGGTGCATTTGAGAAATCATTCTTACCAGCCTCATTTCAACCCAATACAAATATTCACCAAGCTTTAAATTGCCAGGTTAGCATTTGCAGGAGTAATTATTGACCAGATTGGAGGATTGCAAATATTTCGACTTGCTCAAAAATCCTATCCAGCTGCCCAGTACACCAGAGACTGTGCCTGCTTCAAACCGTAGATCACAAGTCGTATATGCACAACATGAAAGGTGCCCAAGTATTCCTTTGGGAAGGGCTGGCGCATATCATGTAACAAGAACCTAATGGTCGTTGGGTGCTTTGGTGAAATCCAATATTAGATATTTAGAACCCAACAGATTTGATCGAAAGCCATCTGCTAAAGTTTATGAAGCATCTTCCATCCAAATCTTGACACCTATCAGCCCTTATACGGATGGTTATCAAGCGGTGTGATACACCTAGTTCCATTAGGAGATTCGACAACTCACTTCAGGTCCTTCGTTGGAATTGCAGGTTCAATTGCATGACTATTGCAGACTGCGAGAATCAACTTAGGCCTAGCGATATAATCTGCATACCTACAGTGTCAACTAAAGATGTTTGATTATCGTCGTATATTGGATTAGCATGTATCTTTCCGTCTTGCTAATTCCTCTCCCATGTTGGCACTCAATGTTGGAACACAGTGATAAAAGATACTCGGAATATAACTAATGATGCATTACTTGAAGAACAATGAAAATGGCAATAATTAAAGGCTCAAGATACAAAAGAAGTCATTTTATAGGAGCGCAGATCCTGAGTCTCATATTTATCAAGAAACGTCTTGCGAGACAACATTATTTGCTTCGAGTAGTGAACCCAGCCAGTAAGCTGACAGTTGACATTAAATCCGGAAATAGGTAGAATATTTTGTCAAATAGTTTTGTTTGGTGGTCCATCAGTCAGTCTGACCTCTCACCCAAAGTCTTTGTTTGGGCTAACGCTTCAAGCGGCATACTCACATGCTAAGTGCGGCTCCTTTGGAGGCTCATTGTATGGAGTTGAGATACGTATGTAGCATGAAGGACTACCTAGCTAGTCTAAGTAGTGAAGGTATATACCTGTACAATCTTCTTGAGATATGGATATGAATAATTTGTAATGGAATTGTAAGATACATCAATCATCGCGATTTTGCCATACAACCGATGACATATTTGGTGGGTGGTGTTGGTGTTGGTATAAGGATCAAGGTCATGGGTCTCGACCTCGGCGGACTTGTAATCAGAAGCGACAACTCCACATCACTTGTGCCTCGGCGATCCGGTTGCCATTAGTGTAATATGGGGTAGCCTGAGCTCCATACCTCCTTCGACCGAGGGGAGCCCGCAACAACGAGTTCGCAACAACTATCAAGTAAACACAATACATCTCCTCAACTGAACATAATTTCATCTTGTACATACCTATCATCTAGGTCTTCTTTTAAATCTCATTCTCGAATATACAGTAGAGCTCATCTATCGCACCATTATATTATAGAGATGCCATTTAACACAAAGCTCACAAGGGCCCTTGGTATCAAGGGTAAATATATATATCCCCGACCATCCTTTCGCACGCAAGTAACTGACTTCTCTAGTGCCCATTGTGCAAGGAGGTATGCAATGGGTAGGCTACGCCGAGCTCGCTGCCGCAGTCTCGAACGCAGGAGGCCTAGGTATTCTGACTGCCCTTACTCAGCCAACGCCCGAAGACCTGCGTAAAGAGATCCAGCGCTGCAAGAAGATGACCAACAACCCCTTTGGTGTAAACATTACTCTGCTCCCTGCAATGGTTCCCCCCGATTATGGTGCATACGCTCAGGTCGTTATCGACGAGGGCATCAAAGTTGTTGAAACTGCTGGCAACTCGCCTGGACCCGTCATCAAGTTGCTCAAATCGGCAGGAATCATTATCCTCCATAAGTGCACAACTATTCGCCATGCTGAGAGTGCCATTAAGCTGGGCGTTGACTTCCTATCGATTGATGGCTTTGAGTGTGCTGGCCACGTTGGCGAAAGCGATATTACAAATTTCATCCTTCTTTCGCGTGCCCGACAATCCCTCAAGGTGCCATTTATTGCTTCTGGAGGATTTGCAGATGGTCAAGGATTGGCTGCAGCGTTGGCTCTTGGAGCTGAAGGTATCAATATGGGAACAAGATTCATGTGCACGGTTGAGGCACCTATTCACAACAATATCAAGAAGGAAATTGTAAGGGCTTCCGAGACGGATACCGAGTTGGTCCTCAGAACTTGGAAGAATACAACACGATTGTACAAGAACAAGGTTACAGCTGAGGCTGTGAAGGTGGAGAAGACAAGCAAGACAGGAAAGTTTGAGGAAGTGGCTCCCTTCGTCTCAGGGAAAAGAGGCAGAGAGGTCTTCATCAATGGAGACCCAGACTTCGGCGTAAGTGCTCTTTTTTCTTCATGGTGGACTCAACTAACCATGAATAGGTCTGGACTGCAGGACAAGTTATTGGTCTTATTCATGATATTCCGACATGTAAAGACTTGGTGACTAGAATTGAGAGGGAGGCAGAGGAAACTATAACGCAGGCCTCGAAACTCATCGAGCCCAGAGCTAAGCTATAGATGTAGACGTAGATGTTCTTCTTTGTTGTTGAGTTTTGACTTTGCGATGCTGAGCTTATGTCCAGAAATACCCGATCTTAGAGTCTACCATGTCTACCATCCACCTCCTATTGTGAATTGAAAATAGACGTGTTTCCAATTTTTGGTCCCATATAATTTAGTTGTCGTCTCTTAACCAGCCATTTCCCATCCTCGATTCCCCATTCATCAACGTAATTTCCATAAGCAACAAGGATTTGCCCCTCATATATTCCCTTCCCGAAATGCGTAGCGGTAAAATACTGGATCTATATCTAAAGTCAGTTATTTCCCATTACCAGTCATAGAACATTTATGAGGCCTATCTGCACTCACAGTAGTTGCGTTACTGCCACCGAGTTCCTGAACTGAAAACGAACTCAAAGCATGCTGGGTTCCAACATTAAAGAGGCTGGTACTTATGGCTGCCGTCAGATCGGAGAGTCCCGTAAGAATAGGGAACGGCGCGGAATAATTAGCTACGATGTTTGGTGAGAAGACGGAGCCCCAGATAGTGAAGTCCTTGGAGTCTATTCCCAGCACATAGAGCGCAAGGGTTTGTTGAAGAGATACCACTGAGGTGCTGTCATGAAGGGGAATTTGTCGTGCAGTGAGAACACTTTGAACTAAAGAAAACAAAACGCATTTGAGCGATGTAGAAACCCTCATGGTTTTGATTATGACGATGAATTCTCCGGTGTTGAATTTGACGATTTGAAATTTGTTAGATAATCAAATTAACTACTATTTTGCTCTTCTGGATATTCATACTTTAAGTATACATGATTTTGTCAGAGTGAGAGCGGGGTTTTATTCAGCTGTGATGCAGGATGTTATGCATAAGTGTAGCGCATGCATGTTGACTTTGATGTTTGCCGTCTGAAGAACATTTATGTGTATATTATTGGTGCTTTTTAAACCGTCATCATCAACCTCATCATCATCGATCCTTTCTGAGAAGTAGCTTTATGGTACGTATCGTCACCTCAAACCATCTCGGGGGTTTAAACAAGGACTCCAGGAGTCAGGTTTTGTCACAACGCAAACCGTACAATTCTTAAATAAAACCATCCAAAGACGCTTCTATGCAGGCACTAGACGATGATCAATCGGTATCTGGCCCCTAGTCCCACCTTTCTCCTCCTCATGCATGTCAATCTCGCTGCATTGTGCAATGCTGAGACAGTCATATATATAGATCAAAGGTACGGAGTAGATGACAGACATGCAATACGATTATAATCATCTGGCAAAGAAATTGTACTGGGGATGTACGAGCTCTCAGGTCGAGTTTTGCTCGCCACAGGTGACAAACAGACGCGTAGAATGGCGAGAGCAACACGAGATCACGATGAGACAATGGGAAAAGGCAACAGAAAATGGAAAAATATGTGGTACACGTGATCTTGGCTTTGGGTTTGGCGTTGGTGTGCTGGAGGCTGTGAGCTCGCTAGAGGTAATCGTCATAGTCGCCTGAAAGCTACCCAGAGTCCAAGGAGGAATCCCAAATGTCTCAAGAACACCGACGTCCATCCTAATCTGAATCCCCAGACTTACCGACCAGCACGACTCTCCTTTCACCACAATAATTCTTCATACCCATCAACCCGTCAACCACCTCCCCTTCTCCTTCAACGACAGAGTGCCAGTTGCGCCGTTGATATATATCCAACAACGACCGGCTTATCCCAGCATCTCAATTTCCGGTCTCCGGCTCACTTTCAGCCCCTCATATCCCAGCTTAAGCCATAGCGCACCATCTCCCCGACCTCGATAATTCGCCAAGTACTGTTGGCGTCCTCCAGCGATTGCACAGAGCTGCTTTCGCAGTATTTTCAAAGTAATCTCCAAATTGAATACTGCGGCTGCCTTCTCCTATCGCAAACATGTCCAAGGTTATACGCAGTGTCAAGAATGTCACCAAGGGTTACTCGACTGTTCAAGTCAAGGTCAGAGATGGTGCGCAACACTCTTTGCTGTCAATTGCCATGACAAGAGCTGACAAGAGTTATTGTAGCCACTAGTAATGACCCATGGGGTCCAACGGGGACTCAGATGAGTGAGATCTCACAAATGACCTATAATTCGTACGAGACGCACCTTTGCCCGCGCGCGAAGTCTTATCTGATTTGAAATATAGGTCGAACGAATTCTACGAGATTATGGATATGTTGGACAAAAGACTCAATGATAAGGGCAAGAACTGGCGACACGTACTCAAAGCTCTTAAGGTCCTCGATTATTGTCTGCACGAGGGCTCTGAATTGGTTGTAACATGGGCACGAAAGAATGTGTACATCATCAAGACTTTGCGCGAGTTCCAGTACATTAATGAGGACGGTCTCGATGTTGGAAACAATGGTAAGTAAATTTACCATTTGATCTAAGAGCCAAGCTAATACTTCCTAGTTCGTGTATCAGCGAAGGAGCTCACATCCCTCATTATTGATGAGGAGCGTCTTAGATCAGAGCGCAGCGATAGAAAGTTATGGAAATCGAGAGTTACAGGCATTGAGGAGGGCGGCCGGTCCGAGTCACCTCGTCCACGTCGCGAAAGGGGCCACCGAGCACAGCGATCCGATGAAGAAGACGCAGAGTATAGATTAGCTATCGAGGCTAGCAAATACCAGGAGGAGGAAGACCGAAAGAGGCGGGAAGGTAGATCTGGTGGTATTGCTGCCGCACCGGATGATGAGGATCTTGCAAAGGCGATCAAATTGAGTCAGGAGGAAGAGGAGCTTCGCAGACGAGAGTTGGAGGATCAAAATGCATCCGCCTTGTTCGATGACGATCCTATTCAGACTATGCAACCTCAGTACACCAACTTTAATCAAGGATACCAGCAACAATCGGCCGTTGACTGGTCCGGAAATCCAATCGACCAGAACTCGATGCAACAACAGCAGACTGGCTTTTTGAATCCTAATTACACCAACCAAGGATTCCAAGCACAGCCTACCGGATACCAGAACGGATTTGGTCAACAGAACACTGGGCTTGATCCATATGGTCAACAAGCACTTTACGGCCAGCCTACAGGATTTCAACAGCAGCAACCACAGCCAACAGGCTACAATCCATATGCTCAGCAACAGCAGACAGGTTTTGGGCAGCTACAACAGCAGCAACAGGAGCCAGCTGTTCAGGCTGGAACAAACAACCCATGGGCCACTAATACTCAACCAATGGCTCAACCACAAAAGCCAATGCCAACCGGGTCCAACAATCCCTTTGCATCATCCTTCAGCCGACCTCAAACAGCCCACGTCAGTTCCCAGCCAACGCTCAGTACGCTCCAAGAACAGAAGACGCTGTCTCAATTCAACAACACCCCAAGCTTCAACCCGCCAACCTCTTTCCCGTCCTCTCCATCCCCAGCACAAGCCCCGCAAAAGCAAGTCTCAGAGCATGAGGCTCGTCTCAACGCTCTTCTCAGCAGTGGCGATGGGATGGATACTTTTGGAAACACAGGAAACCTCCGTATCCCAGCGCAACATACTGCTCCAGGAACATTTGTCAACAGTGCAGCTCATGGTCTCGGCCGTATTAACGAACAAGCTACTGGTACGAACCCGTTCTTGCAGTCACAATTTACTGGCATGCCACAGACACAGTACAACCAGGGTGGCTTCGGTGGTGCTAATCAGCAGATGCCGGCGGCTACTGGGCCAGCGGGTATGGCAAATGGATTCGGTGGTGGCTATGGCCAACAAGGCAACAATCCTTTTGGTCAAAGACAGCAGCAGGGTGCTCAGGGCGGTGGTGATTTGATCCAGTTTTGAGGCATGTTATATGGTTTTGGAGCACGACTGGATGTGCTTGTCGTGTTATAGGGTGGTGGTCTGTTATTTCTGATTCTGATATTCCCTCTTTGTCCTGGGCTTCAAATGTGGAATCCAGGGCGTGGTTCTCATTTTTGTTTGTTACTTTCATATCCAAGGGTAAGATGTGTTGGCTCACTGGGCAGGGGTCTATGGGTCGATGGCCTGCCATTGTGAGCTAATCTTTCGTGGTTGCGTGTGCGGGTGTGGATGTAGAGCATGTGGGCGGGTCGGGTTGGGTTGCGGTGTGGTCATTATGTGCGGTGATTAATAAATAGATAGTTAGCGAAAATGGACGATTTGATTTTCGTTTGCAAGAGACCTGTTATATGCATATGCAAAGCGCCAGGGAGTGAGTGTACGTAATATAACGGAAGAATTCTGTACAACCCCTCCTGGTATGGACCTCTCTCAGGCGGGATCTTGTAGGTCTTGTTTTCTTTTTCTTTTCTTTTTCCTTTCAAACCGCACTTTCATTACAACAGTGAAGAGATATTATATCCGCATGGCGAAGTAGTCGCTCAATAACTGCTAAACATATCAACTGTGTTTGGAAATCGCCTTAAATGCATTTCTGTATGTATATATGGTTAAATGTAAGCTTAAAATGCATGCTTATAATACAATCCATCTTGTTTTATGGAAGAACTACATTGTCTTAGACTTTATTAAGATTGATGACAAATGGCTAGCCTAAGACTTAACACCAAGAGGATTACAGATATTCCAAGCTGGACTACCATTTGATAATTTCTATAAATTAAACTCTAATGAATAGTATACAAGTATACTTGTTTCCACGAGACGTTTTTCGCGGTCCTTCGATGACTTGCTTTTCCAAGCCTGCGTCTGAAGTTGAAATCCGTGATCTCAGTGCAATGAAAAAGCCCAGACTTGGAGTGTCTCAAGGCAATGATTTGCACACGTCAGATCTCTCATTTCTTTGACGACTAAGATCTCTGCGAATGGAATCAATTTTACTTAATAGTTTAAATAGGTTCCTGATATGACTCTCTACAAAGCGTCATGATATGACTAACAGTTTCAATTTGACTTGTATAGAGATATAGAAGAGCCCATATGAACAACAAAAGAAATTATGATCTCGAGCTACACATCCTCTATTTTAATGAAGGTTATAGCTCATTTGTTCTACGATAATTAATCATTGTTGTGTTTCTACTATCTGAATTTCAGCACGATCATGGCAGAAAAACAATTATTAGGTTAATGCTTTCCAAGAGCCTCCTTTCATTGGTATCACAGTCTTAAGGTACACAAAACTGTTTTAGGCAAAGACACAGAATTCCCCCGGTTTCTCTCAGTTTCAGAACCGTTTGAATATCCCCTGGTGCCTTGTGTGGTCGCCACTTCTTCAAAATTCTCATAGGTAAGACCGCGCTCGTTGGGAAGTTAAAACAAAGAGAAGCTCAGATCTTTCAGATCGCCAAAATAGTATGTTGCGCCAAACTATCTGACAATTTTTTCTTTTCTTTCTCGAACTCATTGAAGAAATGCGTGAGAAACTATGGCTTTCCTTCGATGTAGCGCCAAGTAACGTTAAGAATCGGGTTATTGGCATCACTAAACTCTCGTTTGTAGGATCGCGAATAAAGGTAGGCCGTCCTACTTCTAATCAGTAGATCACGATCGATACGTTCACGACATAGCTTCGTAAGCTGGTCCATTGGGGAAGTCATCTCGCCTTTCTTGGTGGTTCTTGTTTGGTGGCGCTTAGGCAGAACGAACAATATATCTATTGTCTGGAGACACTTGAGACGGATGAGGATGTCAGAAACATCCCATTTTCCTTGTCGTATATCGTTATAAGTAATTGAAAGTGCTGAGATTCGCGTGAATGGGATTTGAGTGACATGTAGGAACCGGAATAGCTTTGTGATTGCCTCATCCCCAACGGCAGTCCTGAAATATAGCCGAATATGAATCTTATCGACCTGAGGATTAACAAATGCGTAGTGAGATAGCCCACGTGGAATTCGAGTGAATAATGTACCAGGCAAATAAAGAGGAAGTATGCAATACTCCTTGAGCGCCTCTTGTCGAGAAGTCCTATTTACGCAAAGAACAGCAGGAATAGGGTTTAGAGAAGTGTACCGAATTCCTTTTCTGGGGTCCCACCAGCCATTGAATTTTGAAGTAGGTCGACATGGTATTGTGATTTCATGACAAGAAATATCAAGAACAGAAGGAATAAAAGCTACAAATCTCCAGATCATAGCTTGTATTTCAGAGGGTAATTTCGGGAACAATGTGAACGTTCTGTCGTTCAAGGCCACGATGGAAGTCTCGATATCTACAGCTCCTTTGCGCTCCTCCCATTCGACTTTCAGAACCGGCTCTGTAAGAGTAGATTGCGAAGAAGTATACTCCGAAGTAGTGTATTCTATGGCCTTGAGAACATAGGAAACATGGTTATCCATGGCGCGGGCTTTCGTATCAGAAGAAGCAAATGGTGCAACGTATGGAGATTTAATCAGATCGCTGTGGTAAAGATAAGAGTGAAACTGGGAGCGAAAATCGAAGAGTGAAATGTGAAAAGTAAATGTGAAGAAGGTGGATATTATGGCGAGCAATATGAGTTAAGTCGAGAACGAGGTAGATGAGATTAAACAGAGCAACTACCGAAAAGTAAGGCTCTTTTCTGATATGAACGATTACATGATACATATGTAATCAATATTCTAAACATTATTTATAGATACATAAGAAGCTAGAATTAGCTGAACAAATGAAACATATATATATGTATGTGTATTCTTATTCTCGAACTGCAAGACCTATAAGAAAAATATTCGATCTATCTGCCGTTCGTGATTCACATAACATGGACTGAAGAGGGGAAGGGCGTATGGGTGTTGTCATCCCTGGATCGTCGGTAGCATCTTAAGAATCCACCAATTCTCTATTCTCCTCTATAATGCTGTTAAGTTCCTGACTTTGCTTGAAGTTCATGAGAAATTGGAGCAAAAATTTTAAAACATCGGAAGACATGGCAAAAAGCCATTCCTATAGATGCGCTAAGTATTTTCCTTGGAAAGTCGCGATGGAGTTGTGGGGTTACATTGGAAGATGAGAATGTCAGTCAGATAATGCAAACCAATTTAAAGAATAAAATTCACATACAGATTCCAAGATCCCAGGTTCCATGATACTGGTTATCCGAGATAATAGCTTCAATTTCCCCCGAGACAGAAATTTTTGTTACTTTTGGGACGATACATAATTAGTAGCGTGAGGATTTTAGTTCAGCTAAAGTTCCATGATAAGGTTAAAAACACTTCAACATAGTATAATGTAGTCACCGTCGCTCAAAAACTAGAATTTTGTATCTATAGGTTCCCCTCATATATTTATACGCTTTAGAACAAAGCTCTACTATGCAATACACGCTCCATTAAACTCAAGGCTATAGGTATCACAATCTCCAAACTTCAAGTGTCATTTCGCCCATATATCCATGCATAAACGATATCAATCAACCGGTATTACCCACAATAACACATCCAACCAGTCACCTTAGTAAATATATACATTAACTTTTCACAATATCCTATGCTATTTTATGCTCTGTACCCAGTTACCACTCTCTAGATACAAATACCAAAGTTACTTTGGCACCCATTACTCTTTAAACAATAAGCGCTCGTGGATCCACACCATCCATGCTGCGAGCAACAAGTACCGTATGCACTTCCCTTACAAGTTGTGGTGGTTCCACAGGTTCCATCTTTACTAACTGTCAAAACGGTGCTGCTCGCCTTCGCACTTGTCGATGTGGAGCTCTTTGCCGTAGAAGTGCTGGCAGACTTAGTGGCAACAGATGTTGTAGTAATGGCAGCGGCGGAGGAGGAAGATGAAGTTCCACAAGTACCAAAGCCAGTCTGGCAGCCGGTACCGCAGTAATCAGATGTGCTGCCACAGTAGCCGTGGGAGGAGCAGCAGTTTCCGAATGTAGATCCAAGGCAGGTATTTCCGTTCCCGCAGGTCGCGTCTGAGGAGACCTTAAGAGTAGACGCAGCAGCAGCAGAGGTAGATGTAGAAGAAGCGGCGGCACTGGTGGTAGAGGTAGACACAGTTCCAGAGGCATCGCGATACCAGTTCGCCTTAGGATCGCCTAGGCAGTCTCCCACAGTGACGGCTTTGTAGCCCTGCGCTTTGATAGTGTCGAGCATAAAGGTGGTGAGGTTGTAAGCGGTTTGATAGTGGATATCATGACCAATTGCAAGGAAGTCACCGTTGGCAGCGGTGGATGAGGAGAGAGCTGCGGAAAAGATGTCCTTGGATTGCTGAATGAGGGTTGGGTCGTCGTGGAGGTAATCTTGAGTATCAAGGTCGAAGTACGTTACGTGGTAGCCTAAATCGCCGAGAATATTGCCGCATGTGTCGTTGCACTCGGAGTAAGGGGGGCGCAAGTAGGTTGGAATTACACCTAGGATATTGCGGAGGGCCATCTCATTGTAGTATACTTGATTATGGAATGTGGTTGGATCCAGTGCGGTGAAGTTTTGATGCGACCATGTGTGAGAAGCGACTTGGTGACCAGAGTTGTACATGCGCTTGATGATAGCTGGGTAGCCAGTTGTAACGTTGTCGATTTGTCCCTTGCCATTATTGTTTCCGGTGATGAAGAAGGTGGCCGAAGCATTGTAGCTCTCGAGGATATCGAGCATGTGGGTTGTATAAAGGTAAGGTCCATCATCGAAGGTCAAGGCTACATCTCCAGCATTGACACAGTCATAAATACCGGCACCACCGTATGCGACACTTCCAATCTTGGTTCTAGCAATTGTGCTAGTGGAAGCTCCAGAAGGAACCTTTTGGCCATCGCAGCTGTCCGAGTACTGGTATTGACAATCTGGACTTGTGCAATACTCTTCAGTAGTTCCACAATAGCTAAGTCATGTTAGTACTTGCAAAAGTAAACAGTAACTTATCACTTACCCAGCGGGTGAACAACACTGGCCAGCGGGGCAGCTACCAACCCCAGCACCACAGGTTCCATCTCTCTTGTCATAAACTGATACTCCAGCTTCCGCGGCTTCAGAGATGTGTTCCATCGCTTCGAAGATGTTGCGGTTCCTCAATGCAGCAAAGGTATTACCTCCACCCAGAATTTTCGGGACACCAGCATGGGCATGGGCAGCACATAATGCTGGCAATGCACCCAGAACAAGCGTTGAATAATGCATTTTTATATGTTGCTTATCTCTTTCCTGTTGTCGAGAGGTGGTTTGAAATGAAATGTAAAAAGAATGCTGGTGTGGTGGGGAAGAATAGCAAGGGATTAATATGATATGTGAGTGTACAAAGAGTCAAACGAAAGACAGCTGGAGGAGTCACAGCGATAAACTTGAGAGAAAGACAGTAGCAGAAAATCCCGAGGACTTACAGGTACATATATAATTTTTGAAGGTATGGGAATACCAAGATTCTTACGGTAGTGTTGAAGTGGCGCACCATCTGTCAATGTCGGATCCTACAGGAGGCTCTCAAGGACAGAAAATCGATGTGATTCCAGGATCATGCTTAAAGGTTTAGCATAATTTTTGAGATCAGACGATACTCTAGTATGACTATCTCCTAGTTAGTTCATCCCTGGTTGAATGGCGGTGGGCATAATCCGAGGAAGAGTTCTCTGCATTGAAGAAATCCTTCCGCCATATGGACGCAGATATGAGCACAGATGGGAACAGATGCACATCGAGCATAGACATCGTACTGATATGGTAGATCCGTTTTCGCAAACGATAGCGTGTTTTTGGGCGTATGTGCTACCCCTGGTGCGAGGTCTTAGTGGCCGCAGGTGCGGCGTAGACGCTGTTGACGGGCCTCTCTTGCACTAACTCGTGTACAGGAAACATTATTGGCGTTTCATCCGCATGGAGAACAGAAGACTTGGCTTCGTCCCTGATCTCATTTGCTCGACAGCCCGACCATAGCTGTAATTAGCTATGAATAGCTACATCGGGACGTTTAAATGCCACTCCACGTTTGATGTACATAATAAAGGAAGATCTGCCGCACTCAACCTAGTTGAGTGTAAATGGTGTATTGTAGAAATAGCGGTGATATCGGGGCTCGTGACGATAAAAGGAATCGATAGAAATCGAAAGAAATCGAAAGCACAAGATCCGCCCAGCTGCCTTTAATGTGACATGTCATATAATCGCCAGTCAGTAAGTCGTACTGAACTGCAAATTATGCTTATTTTTTCCCTTCTTTCGTTTCTTTTTCGCTATCTATTCAGCCTGTTCTCATCTTGGGTGTAAGGGTCGGTCCATTTAGGGTGATCATGCCCAAAGTATCCACGAACAAGGTGACAAGTACACGGTTTGGGAGGTCTGCTCAGCTACGCCATAGGTCAGCCGCAGCGCACAGGAATTATCGGAAAGGTAAGTAGCACCAAATCAATGTTCGCTCCATAAGCAGAGCTAAAACAGTTGTGCGTGAGGGCGTGAAGTCAAATATATTTCCAGAAGTGATTACGAGATAATATTGTTGTTGAATTGATGTAAGGCAAGATATATGTGCTGAATATGCACCCCGTACTTCGTACATACAAGGACGACGAGTCTGTGCAGCTTGGGCAGGGTCAATGTGGTTGGTGGTGGTATTTGCCCAGAATAGATCGCTCGGTATTACTCGAAGATCGGATTATGCTTCACGTGATTAGATATTAATTTGCCTCCAAATGCCATACTTCCGTTGATAATGATAACGAATTCTTTGAGACGTAAGATATCAAGTGCCCGAGAATATATTTCTCATTACTCGCTTCTGTATCCAAAGTGGACATTTTGTAGAGAAACTGTTTAGAATAGGTGGGCTACTAAGCATCCAGTGACGATGGAAGTGTAATCCATTGACCCCATTGACAAGTATTGACAAGTATTGATTGAATTCTTTCCTTGGCTCAACAAATGCAGCAAATGCTATTACATCGTATATGCCCAAGGATTATATTCACATGTATTAATACTATCAGAACATGTGCTTCCTAATTAGCTGAAGAGAAGAGTAATTTCAACGGATGAGTCAAGACTCTTGGATAATATAACATTGCCATCAAGAAGCCCTTTTTACTGATTAACTTTTCTAATTATTCATGGGAAGTAACAACTCATTATATCAGCTCTAACTGCAAGATAATACATATTTGACAATGATTAAGAACTGGGTCTTTCTTGAGATGGAGTGATGATTTTACTCTCTTCACATACGCAGTATTCATTTGGACAATTTAAAGCTGAGCAAATGACCTACCATTGGATTTAGACTCTATTTTGTTTCTACTTTGAGTTTTGTGGGGGAAATCTGATTCGTATGCTAACATTATAAGTGTAATTATTGTACCTGGTTGCTGGAAGAGGAGGGTTACAGGTGAGTATGAGTATGACATGACAAGACAAGACAATTTCTCATTGTCGCCGAAGACTCAACATGGAATTAATTAGATTGGATAAATGTATTTTCACCTTGTGTCTTTGTTAGTCTTCTTATGAATCCATAGCCTTGGAGATGAATCTCCTTTAATGCTGTGAGGATGGATGGAGGAAGATCCAATTATTTTTTTCGGCTACACATATTTTACCTTGGTGATGCTAATTGAGACGCTTCTTGATCCTCAACCTCTGCTTTGACTACATTTCACGGATTCTGATTCTAAGATTCCAACCCCTAGAATATTATATACCCAAAACGACCTGCCCGCCTCCAATATTCATCGGCATTCCAGCTACTCCAGTAATCAGGGCCGATTCCATCTGCAAGGGACATATAAAAGCCAGAGTACACTTGGACCATATTGGAGTGCTTCGAATAAATTGCAAAGTTGGAGAGAAGCGAAAGCTCGATGTTGAAGCATTAAGCTTACCAGAGTAACAAAATGAAGGTTGAAAGAAAAAGGTTCTGTGGAATATGAGCATCCTCACTCATCAACATTCTTTGAGGCGGATAGGACAGGACAAGACGAGACGAGGTTACAACTTACCAGGCTGGCGATTCGCGCCGTACAGCTCCCTTGTCATGTCAGCCCGTGCATCACCTTTCGCATCACAGCACCCAGTCGCTGATTTATTCCTTGCACGACCATGGAGTGGCCTTTACAACCCCAGGATATCCCATCGCATGAGCATGAACGAGCTCGCTGCTCGTAGTACAATAATTTGGATGGACATATCGAAATCATGGACGCTTCAAATCAGGCTCTCGATTTGGAGAAGGAGCTCACCTGTTCTGTAAGTTCTACGCGACGTCATTTTCATTGTTAATACCCCACACTGGAGATATACGTTGGGCGTAACGGTACGACCGTTGACTGCACAAAAAAATGTCAAACTGGCCATGCCATTATATCTATAGAAAACAAAAACAAGTCTTGCTGATACAGTGTTCTGCCTCGTAGATTTGTACAGAAGTCCTCTACCAGCCGCTTACTCTTCTCGATTGCCTCCATACATTTTGTGGCGCGTGTCTGAAAGAATGGTTTAGTTGGCAGCACACAGCTGCGCGCAACTCTGGCTCCTCCAGCGAGGCAAGCGCGAGCCCATACACATGCCCTTCATGTCGAGCGACAGTACGAGGGACCAAGCACAATGCGACCGTCACCACCCTCCTTGAGATGTTCCTCAAGGCGAATCCCACCAAAGGTCGGACCGCGGATGAGCAAGAAGAACAGAGGCAGAAGTACACACCTGGTGACGTCGTGATGCCGAAATTTGAGAGGCGGGAGAAGAGCAGTAGGCAGAGAAGAGCAGAGGAGGAGGACAGAAGACTTATGGATGATATACGAGATTTGAGTCTACGAGAGACAGGCGTAGATTCTACAAGAACCCGAAGAAGACGCGATGATAGTAGATCGGATCATAGAAGAGCAAGGTCTAGCAGAGATCATAGTGCCGATGTCAGAGGTTCTGATGCAAGAGAACGGCGAAGGCATCCTGATAGTGAGAACGAAGCTAGGGACAGACGTCGAAGGCATCGAGCAGACAGTATTGACCCTGCATCTGGACGGAGTGGCCCAGCGCTACGCCAAATACTACCAGATACTGGCAGCGAAGATCGTCGGCGTAGGCGACATGAAGAGGAAGTGGCTCGGAGGCATGAGGAGACAAGTCGGAGAGCGGCACGACAGATTGAGCACCAGTCCTCGTTGCGATCTTTGATAAGCTCGTCTGATTTGGACGCTCATGAAATGGAGGAAGAAATTATGCGCCAAATTCAAGAGGAGGGCTTGCTTGATGGAATTGATCTCGAAAATATCGATGTCAGCCAAGAAGATCAGATCAGTGAACGAATCGCACAAGCATTTCGCAGAAGGCAAGAGGCTGGAAGTGGATATTCTTCGAGAAGAAATTATGTAAGTCCTAGTAGAGAGGCAACTTCAAGGCCATCATCCAGGTCGAGAGAAGGCTCCCGCGGTAATACGAGTCGAAGTCCAGCTCGGCGAACGCACCCACCAGTCACAACTACTGGCCGTACTGAAGAACCTCCTCGGGTGAGCAATTCTTCGTTAGCTGGTTATCTGGAAGTTGGGGATGAAGGTCAGCGCCGACGCAGGACTACCAGTAGGAGTAGGAGTGCAACAACGCCTCTGCCGACCTCCTCCAGCTCTGGCTCAGATGACAGGTTGACAGCTCGCGATTCCACCATTGCACAGGTTGGTTCGCAAGGCATCGTTACAGGCAGACCATTGAATACGTCAACTGGTAGAAGCAATACAGATCCATCCAATCGTCGCGGATCAGAGAACAGTTTGCCTCTAGTCCGGCAAGACGTTCAATCTACTCCGCTGTCATTTGCCGCCAGGACCCGGCACACAGGACACTCGAACGAAGCTAATAGTCGCACATCAGAATCTACCTCTGCTTCACGAGCGGAAGCTTCAACTACCTTTGTTCCATCTTCTGCGCCATCAGCAGCAACGGCAAATGATCCTACGTTATCAACAGCTGTACCTTTGAACCATCAGCGCCACAACTCTGGAGATACTAGAATTGATAGGTCATTAGTTGTGGGGAACACTAGTCGTCCGACATCATCATCCTCATCAAGTGCAGCTCGGCAACGCTTGCCCCTCTTTCCAGAACCGTCTATCACATGCTCAAGATGTTCCAGGCCGCATATTGAATATGAACTACATTACAACTGTTACATTTGCAGCAGTGGAAACTGGAACATATGCCTCACATGCTTTCGAAATGGGTTGGGATGCTATCACTGGTTTGGATTTGGCTCCTCGGCTTGGGCCAAATGGGACAAACGAAGATTGTCAGGCGAACTCCCACAAAACGCTGAGAAACCACATATGTTGACAGCAAATCGATATCTACCACCAAAGGCATCTTCAGGGGGGGCTGATGGGCGAAGAACACTAACCCATGATGATCCAGACAACCGACTTCAGAGCGGTGCTTTTTGTGCGAGTTGTTTGGCATGGGCAAATGAGTGTTATTGGCGCTGCGACCTCTGCAACGAAGACGACTGGGGTTTCTGCAACCTTTGCGTCAATCAAGGGCGATGTTGCACTCATCCTTTACTTCCCTTACAGTACAAACCATCAGAGAACTACGAAGCACCTCTAAGCCCATCCGCCGATCAGCAGTCTCCACCTTCAGCGACACTCTTAACCGGCCCAAATGTCATACAGTACGGCGGCTTCAAACCCCTAACATTTAGTACCAAATGTGATATATGTCGCTATCCCATCCAGCCGTCTAGCTCCCGCTACCACTGTTTCGAATGTAGTTCCTCCATGCCAGGCACTCAACCTGGTGACTACGATATCTGCGCAAACTGCTACGCAAAACTCATTACCAGCCGCCGCATAAGCGCCGAGAACGGTAATCACGGCTGGCGCCGCTGCCTTGCGGGTCATCGGATGGTTGTCGTGGGTTTCGAGGACAAAGATGGTGGCCAGCGTCGCGTCGTCATCAATGATGCCGTGGGTGGTATTGGTCTGGAGAAGAGGCCTTATAACCCGACCTCAAATGCCGCGTCTTTTACTCCGTCAATGCTCTGGTCTTGGGCTGATGGGAAATTGAGTCGTCTGGTTTCTATTAATGTTGCTGATATTGCGCCTACTTCCACCGACGACCCGGCTCTCAGCACGAGGTTCCCACCCGATGGGGGTGCCGGTATGCGTGCTGTTGCCTCCTGGTCTTGGTACCCCAAGGATGGCGAGGAGCCACAGGAATTGATGTTCCCACGCGGCGCAGAGATCAGGGAGATAGTGGATGTGAATGGAGACTGGTACTGGGGTACTTATGCTAAAAAGGGAGGGTTGTTACCTGCATCTTATGTGAGGGTTTTTGATCGAGTTGGGGTTTGATGAGGTTTCTTTTGTTACGAGTTATGGATTATGAGGTATGATTTATGGTTAACGTGGTCGTTGCGATCCGACGGTTTGAATGATAATGCATCTTTACCGGAGCAATTACTACATTATCTGACTGGGGTGGTGTTTGTCTTTGAATGTTATATATGAGCAGTCAGTCAGGTGCCCCTAGCAACCTTTTAATAGTGACTGCCAAGCTCAAGAAAGCTTTTCTACTGCAAAAGATCCCTCCCTCTCTCCCTCCCTCTCTCCCTCCCTCTCTCCCTCCCTCTCTCCTCAACTCCATCGACATAGCAAAACGTGTTCAATGCCACCAATACATTGATGGTGTTTGCCCATTTAACACCCATCTAATATTTCCACACACTTAGTGACTTGATCAACATTCTCGCCTCCCCAGTTTTCCGAAGAGCTACAAATTCAAGTTTGCAAGATTGTAGCAGCATTTCCTTCTAAGGTCAATCTCTATCCATAAAAGCCGGACATGAGATGGCCACCGATGACATTCTCGCCATTGACGGCATAGCTCAGTTGATTTTTCGTGCTCCCCAGTTAGAGAAGTAACGACTCTCCAAAGTCTAGCAACACTAAAACCATGTAAAGACTAGTATTCTAATTATTGAAATCTCAAAATTATATACAGTTATATCTATCTACTCTATCATAAATCATACCCTCAACCAATTACCACGCGATCTTCGCAACCCACCCATTTGGCCACCTTCTCACACAATATTTTCTTGCTTCATCCGCAAACAAGATCCACAATCCAAACGCCATTGGGAAGAAGAAGTACTCGACGGGTACGGCGGAGCTGTTTATAGAGCGTTGTAGGCCCGGGATGTACAGAAAAATGAAGATTACAACTAGTGCGAAGATGATAGCTGGGAAAAGCCACAAATTTTGTGTCATCTTGTTGAATACCGGGGGCTGTTGGAAGATGGAAAGGCGGCGGGTGCGTGTGGCCATCAGGTTGAACCATTGCATTATCACGAGGTTGACAAAGTAGACTGAAGAAGCTTCGTTGAGGACCTGTTAACCGATCAGTTAGCACATGTTTGAAGCCTCGTGGATAGGGGGAGTGGAAAGTGAAAACACACCTTAGCAACATGAGCTGCGTCATACGATGCCGGATACTCTCCGAAGCCTAGCCATAGGTTTCCAAACGTAACGCCCTTCCTCTGTGCATACCAGTATGCCATGGCGAACGAGCATACACACTCTTGAAGTCCGAGGAAAAAGTACGCGTGGAAAAGAAGCTTCCAGTCAACTAGCTTATCCTTCTTTGGGTTACGTGGGCGTCTGAGGAGGACATCGGCCTCGGGCTTCTCGTACGCCAGAGTCGTGGCCGCAGCACAGTCGGTTAAGCAACAAATCATGATCATGAGAAACGAGGATAGAATCTGTGGGAGACCGAGCAAGACGTTGGTGAGAATAGGCCAGAACTCAGAGAACGTGCCAGCGGGGAGCAAATAGATGATAGTCTTCTTGAGGTTGTCGAAGACGACACGTCCATACTTGACAGCCTCGACGATAGCACCAAATGAATCGAGCAATACCATGTCCGCAGCCTCGATAGCGATGTCAGAGCCGGAGCCAAGCGCAATGCCAATATCAGCAGCTTTCAGAGAAGGCGCGTCATTTACGCCATCACCTGTCATGCCGACTATGTTCTCACGCTTCTGGAATTCCTTAACAATGCGCAGCTTCTGCTCAGGCGTGGTACGCGCGAAGACAATCTCATCGTACTCGCACAGCTGATTCCATTGGTTATCGTTCAGCGTTATGAGCTCGGGACCCGAAAGCGAGATCGAGCGCGCCGGAGCATCTATGAATTCCGGGCTCTTCTCATTGTCCGTCGAGTAATTGGATTTCTGGTAATCGCTGCTGCCTGTGGATAAATAGGAGATGTCATGAACCATGCTAGCAGGATTACTAATAATTCCACACTCGATTGCGATCGCTTGTGCAGTGAGTTTGAAGTCTCCGGTTACCATGAAGATTCTGATGCCGGCACGGCGGAGGATGCGCACAACTTCGGGAATTTCTTCTCGGGGGGGATCGACAATACCAACTAAGCCAACGAGGGTGAGATCGTTCTGGGCTTGTGTCATTACATCTGCTTCAAAACTGTTGTCGGCGGGGTTGTGGGCGGTTTGGTGGCCTTTGAGAGTCTTTCTGGCAAGGAGAATAACACGTTTTCCGTTAGAAGACCATGTGTTCTTAATATCTTCAACAGTGATCTTCATCTGGGAAGTCAATGGCTGTACGACACCAGCTTCATCGGTATAGGATGTGCATCGCTCGATAAGAATATCTGGTGCACCTTTGATAGTCAAGAGGAGATCATCTGCCTTCCAATCCTCAGCCTCAGCTTTTGGAAGTGCGATATCAAGACCCTTGTTGTCGACAAGCGCAAGAGTTCGAATCATATATTTGTTCTTGCTGTTAAATGCAAGTTCAAAGGTCTTCTTCCACAACAGTTGTAAATCCTTAACAGGTCCAAGGGACTCGGAGAGTCTCAAGACAGCTTGATCGGTAGCATCACCAGCAATTTTGCGCTCGGCAAGTGGGAGATGAGCAGTGGCAGCATCGAACTCTCCAGCATTACAGAGACCTGCAAGGAGACGAAGCTGAGCAATGGCATTGGTGGAAGTGTCCTTGGTCATGACCTCCAAAGCGTCCGAAGGTACCATCTTCGTAGCACCAACAGCACACTCTGTGACAAACATCTGGTTCTTGGTCAAAGTTCCAGTCTTATCAGAGCAGATGACCGAGACGGCCCCCAAGGTTTCCACAGTCTTCAAAGACTTGCAAAGGACTTGGTTGCTCTTCATAATGTTTGCAGTGATGGTCAAACTTGCCGTCAAAGCAATTGGCAGGCCTTCGGGGATAAATGCCACAGCAACAGTGACAACGTCAATAATTAATCCACCAACACTGATCCAATCCGGATGTGCGTGACGGATCCAAGCGGCCCAGCAGACAATGACAACAATGTTGAAGAAGACCATAAGAGAGCAGATGATAATGATAAAGCGGAGAATCTCTTTCTGAAGTGTCGTCATACCAGTCTTTGGGGTATTGGTAAGCTTAGCAATTTTCCCAAAAACGGTGCGATCACCAGTAGAGACACAGATACCCATGGCACTTCCGGAGATACAATGAGTTCCCTGCATGCCAATACAATGAGTTTCGAGGTAGTTAAAGTCGGTAGAATCGACTGAACCTGGAATAGGTGCGGATTCTCCAGTGAGGATGGATCGATCGAACTTGGCATCCGAGGAGACCTCAAAAAACCTTACATCTGCTGGAAGCTTGTTGCCAGACTTGATGTAGAGGATGTCTCCTGGAACAATTTCCGTAGCCAGGAGCTCAACGCGATTTCCATCGCGAAGCACGAAACACTCATCTGGAAGCATGCCGGTGATAGAGGCCATGGTGCGGGAAGAGGACCAATCCTGCCAGGCGTTAAAGAGAGCTTGGATGACAAAGACAGCAAGTAGGACGATAGCCAGGGCCAAGTTCGCGACGAGCGGATTGGGGTTTCCCAATGGCTTCCAAGTAATGAAGACGAGAACACTACCGATGAGGAGAACTGAGCCGAAGCCTCCGAATAGATAGCCAAAGATACGTGAGAAGAGGTCGCCGGGTGGTTTGGAGGGCATGTTTTTGCCAAACTCCGTAAGCTTCTTCGATACTTGGTCCTGAGATAGACCATGGGTGCGACTAGTATTCAGCTTCTGCTGGAGCTCCTCAATCGAGAGTGTATGCCAGTCTAATTCTCCCAGCCCAGCAGCAGCATCCTTCTTTACACGTGCAGCATCCTCTCTCTGTTTCTCCTTTGTCTCTTCGATGGCAAAACTGACGGTTCGGTATGTAATGGGCAAAGCGGTAGTGGGGTCGATCGAGTTGCGTCTGCGGATACTGCGCTGTGAGTTGATGGATAATTGGGATGCATTGGTAGCATTGGTTCCCGTCCTCTTCATGCGTGGAAGATTATTACCACTTGAACCATGGCGACCTGACTCTTCATCACGAGAGCCAAATCGAATAAGACGTGCTCCAGGACGAGGTTCAACATGGAACACCTCCTCATCTTTGGACTCGGCTTCTGCGAATGTGATTTTGTCGGCCATGGTGAGAGTTGTGGGTGCGGACGAGCCGCTTTGTGTTGAGGAAGTGGCTCTAAGTGGTGATGATAATAATGAGAATGATAACAAAGCAAGTGCAGAATTCTTGAAGAAATGTAGTCAAGAAAGAATCAAGCGGAATAGAAAGAAATATATAGGGGACAAAAAGGCGGAGGGGCTCTTTGCCTGTTGACCTCTTTTTTGCAAAGTGGAGAGTTCCCGGGTGTAAAGTCTATCAATCACTCAGACCGTAGAGTCTTGACTTTCGTACTTGAAGGATGAGGGGATGGAAGAGGTGGGTCGCAAAGAGCAAAGAGAGAAGATGGATTAAAACAAACCAGAATCATGAGCAAGGCAGTATATATCTATGATAACAATACCCTAAGCTTTATTTATTTTTTATTTGCATTAGTGGCGTTGTGAGCCCTCATACCAGATTTGGGGTTTGGTGAGGGTGGTGAGGGTGGTGAGCTGTGTGAGTTGTTTGAGTTGTTTGAGTTGTGTGAGTTGTGTGAGTTGTGTGAGTTGTGTGAGTTGTGTGAAGGCCTTTCGGCCATAGAGGTACTTAGTAGGTAGGTAGCCATGCACATTCCAGAAGCCCCAAGGCCAAAAGACGTTCCTGGGCGAGGCGAAGGAGGAAAGCAAAAGCCAGAAGCAGCCCAGAAGCCTGTGTGTACCTTAGCTGGGGGGGGGCCATGAGAGGGGGAGGGGGAGCAGTTCCGCTCACAGCCAACACCGAATCCATGAATGAATGGTACAGTATATACCGCGTCCGTCCAGGCTGGCTGGTTATCTTTTTTTCACCAGATGGATTTGGGTTCTTTCAAGATGACAGGCTGTGACAGGCTTTGGCGGGCTTAGATAGATAGTATCAGCATTTGACAGCCTTTGATTACCTGTTGAGAGATTATATTATTCTGGTGATTGGATGCAGGAACAGGGAGCAAGCCTGTTATGCACAGACAGACAAAAGACTCATTCTACATGATAGACGGTGTGGAAGTGAGGTGAGGGTGAGAGTTGATCTCTCTCTTTCTCTCCGGTAATACATGGGCCATGTCCAAGAGAAGTACGCAAAGGTATATTCATCGGGGGAATGATAGATTGTGATGGTGATAGTAGATTCGATGTTGTGGGAGCGTGCGGCGTGGGGAGGAGGAAGGAAGTGGAGACTTTCCACCTGTGCATTAGTGCATCAGTGACAATGACAGTCGAGTCGCGTAGACACAGTAGAGTATGTCAGTACTAGACAGTAGGTGACTAGGTAGAGAGACGTGCGAGTTTCATTGCTGGTAGCGGCCGCGGGGAAGTACATACATACTAAGTAACATACATAACGTAGTAGTATCAGCGTGCGCATGTGGTGGCAGATTCCTTTTGCACTATGTAAAGATGCATCGAAATTTAATGCCTCATACTACGTGTGTCGCGTGGCTGTGCCGGGTACGTATTCAGGTACCGTAGAGAGAAAGGTGGTCAAGGTAGATGCTACTTACTTATTGCTGCAGTCTACAGTACATAGTCATGTACACAGTACATACATACATACATGCATACATACATATGGTGCATATACATACATATACATACTACGTATATTATACATAATAAATATTAGGACTTGATAGAGTCAGAGTCAGTTCAAGTCCAAGTCCAAGTCCAAGTTCAAGTCCGTACAGGAGAATTGAAGGGCCACGGAACCCCCGACCGGTAATGACCAAGTGCGTAGGACATACTTAGGAAATGTCGGTGCTGGGTGATGTCCACTGGCCGCTGTGAGCCACGACGCCCTAAGCTCTACACACTCTCAATACACACACACTACACACTACACACTACACCAATACACCAATACAATATATCACTCACCACATACAACAAAATGCCTCATACTATTGTCCTTTTTTTTTTATATGGACAAATTCCAGCCCTGCATAGATCGTCATCCACATCCACCTCCTCCTCCATTACCACCACCCAAAAAAATTGAAACTATCAAACAAACAAAAAAAAATCATATTCACTCCTCCGATGCTAAACCAAATCAATTCAATTCCCCTTTCCACTTGCATCCATTCGCTCCGTAGTAATATCATCTGCATGGCGTACGTATTACTCACTGCTACTCATCCTCCTGCACATCCATCCATCCATCCATCCCTCCCTCCTCCTTCCCATATATCTGTATTATTCTACTGTTCTGTTCTGCTGCTCCATACAATTGGAACAATATACTTTGCACGTTCATTCTACTAACACTCTATCCCTATCCTCGGCCCCCCCTCCTCTTCCCACTCGCTGATTCTACTCTAGCTAGTCATCATTCATCTTGGTGCCTTTGAAAATCTTCAAACTCGGAATCTCCACAATACTCAAATTACTACTGCAAACAATAAGTCGCGCATACAATCTTCCATCTTCCTTGAATGTTGTGCGTAGGAAAGTGGACCTACACTCCCAACCCACCACCCCTCCCCTAACATTGAAGAGGGAGGTCCAAACGAGTTCCCATAAGAAAAAGTACCTACACTATCCATCTACAAGTCTACTCCCCCCATCACATTCTTCGTTCATCCCAACCAGACATGTCCCCCCCCCCATCCATACGGGCAGACTCATCCATACCGTTGTTGCATGAAATCAATCCACCCCCCAAAACTATTCATCATACATGTCCACTTGTCACATGAATAAGCTTTTTGCCTACATCCTTCTAGGGCTGGCCGTTGATATGCTTTCCTTGGCTGACCATTTCCCCTGATTTCCATGTGCAATATGCAGTAGAAACGCCTTATCGCCCCCTCCCAATGGCCGAGCTGACGGCATGCCACAACATAGCCACATGGCTACTAACAAGGCAGAAGAGGGAGAGAGAGGGAGAAGAAAAAAACTGCTCCTGCTCGTACGCTGCATACTCAGGCAGCCTTTCTTCCAATATTATCCATCTCCCATCATACGGGTATGTCATTGCTGTTTTCTAGAAAATTGTTATTTCGCAAGAGTGTCCTTTGTCCATGCTGCGCATTCCACATGGTGGTTCGCCACAACAAATGTACTCATGAGCCCAGTCACTCAATATCAGCATGAATGCATCCTGTCAGCATGCCAGCTTGAATAGAGGATCTACATGTACAATCAAACCCTCCCACAATACATCTCATGGCTTTCAACCCTAGCCACGATATCATAAGGCTGTAGTATACTTTCCCAAAACCATTTCGAGACAGGCAGCCTTCTCATTACAGAGATCAAGGGCCGTCTGCATGAACGACAATCCCATTGTCCCCTGAGGCCTCTTCGCCCGCGTCCTCTATTTTATTTTTCCGTGGGTAGTAAGGGGAATCCCTCTTCTCTGCCTTCTTAAGCATGCGACGGTGCTGTCTGCTTTTGTTGTGGCTCAACCACTGCTCCTGCGTGACTGCTGTCATGCCGCACAATTCGCACGTCTGACGGATCCATAGGTCGCGGCGATGGCTGTGATCGGGCTTGCTCGGTGTCAGAATCGCGGCGGCTTGGGGGCTAAGGTCTGCAGCTGCGGGCATGCTGCTACCGGCGAGGAAAGCCTCGGTGACGGATATCGCGGGCGAAGATACGGCGTCCTTCCAGCGGGAGACGTCGCTGCCGTCTACGACATATAAACTGGAGAGAGCTTGAGCTTCCGAGAGGCCGGCAAGGAGTTTGATGCGGATCCAGCGGACTTGACTCTTTGCATACTGTCGTGTTGCTGCCTTTGTTGACTCAATGGCTTCTAGGCGCAGCTTCTCCATCTCCTGCTCCGTCGTGCTCTGCTCCCTCAGAGCAGCGAGATACTTTTCGAATTCCTTATATCCAATAGACACCCAAATCCCCCTGGTCCGATCAACTTCCACACCAGCTTCCTTTTTCGACTGCAGATGTTTTTCCAAAGACTTCACTTCATCCAGCAATCCCGCCTCAAGCATCGCGTCAACGCGCTTGTCCAGCCTTGCTTTCAATACATCCGACTCTGCATGGACCCAGAACAATAATGTCGGCGTCAACAGCCCCTCTCCTTCCTCCTCATGCCTACCCCGCTGCTCTTCGTAAACATCTGATGCCTTCCTCCCCGTCGTAAGCCAGATCTCCAAGCTTCGTAGAATTTTCCTACGATCATTCGGATGCCACCTATCCGCCATCACGGGATCTACCTCTCTTAACCTCTGCAGTACCACATCCGTCTCTTCATTCAAGATCGGAAATTTCTTCAAGATCTCCTCCTTTGGCACATGCTCCCCCTCTCCCTCGCCATCCCCCACACTTTCATCGGCGCTCTTCTGCACCTGCACAATTGCATCTCGGAACAGCAGCGACTGCGTATAATAATGGGTGCCGCCCACTAAAACAGGCACTTTTCCCCGTCCCCTGATCTCCTCAATGACCTTCCCAGCTTTCCGACGGAATACACCCACTGTCCAGGTCTCCTCGTCCAGGCCAACTTGCCCCAGTAAATGATGTGGGATGCCACACTGCTCCTCCGCACTGATCTTATTGGTGATGATGGGCAGGCCGTCATACATTTGCATAGCATCACCATTAATTATCTCGCCATTGAAGCGGGTGGCCAACTCAACAGCTAGCTAGGTCATGTGTTAGTCATGTGGATGCAGAGGGAGCATTAAGGGGACGTACTTGCGACTTTCCCGTGCCAGTCGCCCCCAGGACTACGATAAGGGGATTTGAAGGACGTGGGAGTGGCATTATAGCATTTCTTAAGTAGGAGGAGATTTTGCGGAACATGTGTGTCTGCGCATATCATCATTGAACTTGAGGCTGATATCTGAATTTGAGGATTTCGTGCTAAGGCTTTAAGGCATTTCTTGATTAGAATGTGGGGTTAATGGCAAAGGCATAAGCAAAATCATAACAATTGCAATATAATAGACCTTTTCAAGTACATATCATACAAGAAGAATCAACAGGGTTGTAATCATAATAATTTGGATTCTGCTCTGATATTAGGACATAGTCATGTAGTCTTTTAGTTGCCAGTTATTGTCGTTTCGTCGTACAAGTTTCGTAGGGCAAGCAAGCGAAACTCGTCGCTGCACCGAAAGCGTCTGTACACAGTGGGTGTTGCACTCACTTCTTCTGCAGCACCCAGCACCACAGCATTATTTTAAGCCCTTACTTACCACCATATCACACGTAAATGATTGTCCAAGTATGTAAATCACGTATTATAATGCTAGAATAAGTAAAGCTCTCGATCAAGTTAAAATTATTATCATATCAGAAAATCACATTCCATTGTGTTCCTATTAGAATATCATTTCAGTTTCACTGTCCACTTTCGTATTCACTATTACTACGTAGAAGCAATGCAGCTATTCAATCTGCTTTGGTGCTTGACGAGATACAAAAGCAAGTGAGTTAAAGCAGCCCCCCTTACCACTGCACTTGGGCCCCACCAACACACAAAGCCGAGAATTTCTGCACCTTGACTTCTAAATGATCACAGTGAACAATCAAAATATCATTTTATACCTTTAGAACACAGAGCGTTCTTGGTGTGACTTTCTACATATAACCTTCGGAAAAATACAAAACAAAAAAAACTTCAAACTACATCAAACTACTCTTTCATTCACTTGACACAACCTCAAAACTATCAAAAATGATAATAGGGCCTAATCCGGGATTGAACCGGAGACCTCTTACACCCAAAGCAAGAATTCTACCACTGAACTATCAGGCCAATTATTGATGGTTGTGGCTTAAAATGATATATGAGGAATGCTGAGGTGACGAGAGAAAGTGTTTGGTCATGGTTTTATCACACTAATCTAAACTCTTCTATAATATAGTATTCGATAAATCTGATAAGTAATTCCTTTCCGAAAGGTCTAGAAAGTATAAAGGTACTCACTATCAAATCAGTTGATGGTTTGAGTACAACTCCGGGCCTAGATTGCATACCATGCTTTGTTATCATAGGTTTTATACATAATATCATCGTATAAGCTAGTTCTTATCCCAAAAAGAAAATAATTTCCTTATATTCGATAACGTAAAATAGGTCTCTAGGCATAACCTATCACTCAAGGGGGTTTTGCGCCCCAAATAAGCAACCAGGCAAGCTTAACGTTGCAGGCGTTTTCGGTTTTGTACTATCTGTTCATATATCATATTTTAGTAGAGCCCTAAATATAAATGAAGTGAAACTTATCTATAGACTAGACTATGGAGTCTATTTTCACTTATTGGCATATTCCATAACATAAGACTTAGAATATTGGATTTCATTGGGTCTCTTTTCTTCCCAAAGGGCGAGCGTAACTTGTGTATAAAGAAATTACACTTAGGCCTGCAAATCAGCGCTGAAAGTACAACCCATGCAGACATATCAATATCGGATCAAAGATATCTGAATAATAGTGCTTACTGGGTTGAACTAAGAAGAATATATCGTCCTAACTAAAAATCAAAATAAAAAAAAGATACAAAAATACGAAGGGAAAACAGGGCTCCTAACACGCGATTCAAGCCTAATTGGATTCAGTTCTACCATGTAAAACATAACTCCAATACCTATCATGTTTATAATAAACATTTGACGATTCAAAATTGAATGGAAACGACTACTGAATCTAGCCGCTTCCTGAATTCAAATTGGAGAAAAGAAGATATTGTGCTAGACAACCAATCAAGGTCCATCCTCTTCCCAATTTGTAATTTGATATCGCCTATAGAGCTACGTTGTAAGTTAACACCGACCTTAAAATCTCAGGCTATTCATGCCAGGATGATTTTCTTAAAGATAGATACTAATATCTTGCTCATTCCATACATTCCTTTCTAGTATATATGTTGTGACGGATGTTGTGAAAGGGATCTGCTTATGGTTTCTCGAGTCGTAGTGAGTGCATTTGTATCAAGATGAGCTTGTCCCACTACTCTGTTGCTTATGTCCCCATAATTATTTCAAATATCTCAAGGCTGAATCTTTGAGTAAACCTAACCATACACGAAGACATCTGTCTTCATACTCCAGAATGTATTGCTGAGATAACCCAGTATCCGGATTGCCAGGTCATCTGGACATCGATACACCGATTAAATAACATAACATCCTGTATAGCTCTCATCATTATTCACAATAAGATTTCAATAATAAGCCGAAGATGGAACATACCGGAGATGAAAATTACTGTAACTACGATGATTCTTTCGGCTCATTATGTTGAGCTGCCAGGAAAATTTTGAAGAAGATATTGCTGGCCAATCGACAACTCCCATCGGAGATGCGATTATGAGCACATTAGGAAACTAGTACAAGCGTTAAGACTTTTAATGAGCAGTCTACTCCTGGCAACTTGGGAACTTTAGTCTTGCTTGTGTCAAGATCTTTACTCAATCAAGTGGCAGTCGTCACAAACCAAGAAAGCTTCATCGGCGAGTAAGACTCACCAGGCACTGCACAAGATTTCATGACGTTTATCTCCATATGAACGAGAAAGATGAAGTTTACAATTCTGGGGATGTCGAAGGCGTTTTTGTCCATGATAAAATGAGGCTGGGTCATGCTTATCGATAGAGCCGATAACATTGAGATTCGCACTCGAATAGCCACACGTTATTTTCCCCTCAGTTGCTCGAAGTAATTGCATGAGTCAAGAATAGAAGAGATTCTCTCACAGCGCTTGCGAGATGGGGGAAGAAATCGGGCGAAAAGGTTGGCTAGCGAGCTTAGATATTTGGAAGAGCTAGATTCTCCACAGATGAACCCCTATGAACTGTGAGTGAACTGTAGTTTAATACGCACATTAATACGCATAAACATGACAATAGATCGGCCATTGCGGATACGGCTGATTTTGTGTTTAAATCTGGATAATAGGCGTTGATATATCATTTACCAACTTCTTTATATGACCTCTCATATCTCCACTGAATTTTATGACTCTCACATAAGATGCTCGTACAGCTGAAGAACATCCAGCTACTGGATTATTCACCCCCATGGTCCTAACCACCGAGTTCAGAACCAATAAACGATCATACGTTCAATCTGATACAGACCAAATGGTAATGTCATACATTGAGCTTTTAGCCTTCAGAGGCACCACTACATCATCCCACCCACAACGCAATTCTCAAACATAACCCCAACCAAAGTAAAAATAAAAATAAACCACATAAATGCATTAATTTATCTATTCCGCCCAAATGAATCTATGTAATCCAACCCAAATAGAAAGAGGAAATCCTCTTAAGAACCAAGCCACGCTATGCAATTAAAGTACCTACGAATATCATACACACACCATTATATACGCCTCTACGAAGCCACGCTCTGGCTTAGGCCGCTGCGACCTGGTCCAGCAGCACGCTTGAGCGCCCTCAACTCCTCCTCCAATCTTCTTCGCTCCGCTTGTTCGGCCTGTGAAAGTGATGTCAGTATAAATATTCACGTAATAACCTCTATAGAGGCAAACAATATAAATAGAAGAAACACATACTCTTAGTTGACGTAGACTCTCTGCCCTTGTATCCCTCATCATTTTCTTGAATTCCGTCTTGAGCACAGTGGTAGAAGTATGACCAGCACCACCAAGCCCCATACCATCGGCTGGTTGGGAATCAGGATTAGGCGATCTCATGCCTAGCCATGTAACCTTCTCATCAGACAGTTGACCCTCAAGATGTTCCCGTTCATCCCTGAGCTGATCAATGAGCCTCTCCAAAGTTTCTCTCTCTTTCTCCCACTCGATGCTAGCCTTAGTCATAGCCTCATACTCTTCAATTGTTTCCGACAACTCGCGCTGCAGAGTCTCGATATGGGATTCGAGTTCCACAGATCGCGTGGCGTTGACGCTCTTCTGCTCAGCACGAAGTGATTCAATCTCAGCAAGGGACCTGGCCGACGATGCGCGCAGACCCTCAATCTCTGCTGCTGCTGTAAGGCCAGAAGCACGAAGGACTTCGATTTCAGATACGAGAGAAGTATTGCGGTTGTTAAGACCGTCAATTTCGCGCTGAATTGCTGGATTGGCAGCTACTTCAGCGGCACGCTGGGCACGAGTTCCATAAGCACCGTCAAGATCAGCGCGAGCGATGGTGACTTCGGTCTGGAGCTCGGCAACCTTCATGCTCATTTCTTCGAGCTCCTGCTCCTTGAGAGCCATAAGTCGGTGGAATTCATCCAAATCTGCTTTAGTTTTGGCGGCTTGTTGGAGTTCGGCGATCAATGAGGAGATGCGCCCTTCGTGAGAGGCGATCTTGGACTTCATCTCAGCGCTGGAAATTCCATGATCTTCTTTGAGATCATGAAGCTCTTCCTCCAATATGCGCAGTTGGTCATTTGCAGATTTGAGTTCAGCTTGCGCATTGGTGAGAGATGTTGCTGCTTCTGAACGCGCGCCATGTTGCTCTAAGAGCTCGGACAGTTGCACACGCAAGCTGTCAGCATCTCTTTCAGTTCGCTGTAAGATATCCTGTGTGCGGAGAAGCTCTTCAACCTTCTCGGCATACTCAGCATCCTTCACTGCATCGGACTTGCTGTTCAACTCGCGTTGTTGCTTAATTTGACGCTGTAAGACATCCTTGTGGTCTTTTAGGCGTGATAATTGCGATGTCAGTTCCTGGACCTTTGCTGAGAAGCTCTGCAATGAGAATGGGGTCGAATCAGCATAGTCGTCGGCCATATCACTCCTGTCCTCGGGCTCTCCATTTGCAGCTCTCATTTCCCTGCGCATCTTTGCTTGTTGACGAGTCTCTTCCTCACTAGATTGGATGATATCCCAAAGACCTGTCAACACCGTCTGGTATTGCTCCAAATTCTCTTGGTGTGAGACCAGATTTTTAGAAGTCTTAGATTCTGCGCGGGTCAACTCATTTTGAACAGCACCAACACTAGCCTGGAAATATTTAAGTTGATCCTTGAAGCTTGTACCGGAAAGTTGTGGTGGGAGTGGACGTGTTGGATCGTATGGAAGTAGTAATGAGCGAATTTCACGGTTGACCCTTTCGATCTGCTCTTCCATGCCGGCCTCAAACCCGCTTTGTTGCTGATCCTTGCGGGATTGCTCCTCATCAATCATATTAATACCATGTTCAAGGTAGTCCAGACTTGCCATTAGAGCATTGGCAGCGTCATCGAGTTTTTCACTCGCAGGTGCGTACGGTGGCTCTTTGTAAGTCTCTTCATGCTGTGGGTTTGCTTTGACGATGACCTCACGAAGACGACTGTTCAGGTCCTCCAGCTTTTGTTCGGTTTGGGCAATTGTCTTCATCTGCTGCTCAACTTGCTCCTTAGTCTTTTCACTCATCTCCTCGTCTCCACGCGATTTATCGACACCGCCAATCCAGTCTAGAGTTTCTGCATTTCTGTAAAGACTTCTCTCATCGAAGAAATTCTCCTCATATATGGGCTCCACGCTGTTACGAGAGTTGTGGTATGTGAACATACTCTCTGGGCTTCCTGGTGCACCACCGTCGGCAGGGTTCGATTTTGACGTTTTCGAAGGTCCCTTATGAGTCATCTGAAGAATACCAGCAGTATGTTGCAGCAATCTTTTTTGGGGTTCCATGAGCCTCTTCTCATAAGACCATAATTCCTTTGCGAGATCCTCGCATTTTTTCTCACTGTTCAAACGCTCAAGTTCCGCTTCCCTAAGTTGTTCACTGTCCATCTTTTTATGACCTAGAAGACTTCGTCTGGATCTTCTTGTTGTGCCCTCATCCACACTCTTATTCCTGTCTCCAGGTGTATATAACTTTGCCATGGATACGGCAGCATCGCGATATTTCGATTGGATGGCAAGATTTTGTCTCGTTTGCTCGATGCGTTGTGTAAGCATTTGGCATTCCCTCTTCAAAGCATCCACCTCTTCCTGTGATAGGAGCTCAAATTCCTTGCTATCGCCCAACGCTGTCTCGACTAAGAGGTGTACCTGTATCGAATCGTGGATGTTGAGAAGCACGGAGCTTTGTGGGCGTGCAGCATTCATCTGCCACATTATGAGTTGTTTATCCTTGAATTGTACATGAAGCACTCACAGGATTGTATCTTGGCGTTTCCTCCTGAAAGCCATTGAGTATTTGGTCGCCATATCCCTCCAACAAAGTCTTCCCTGTTGGGGATGTTGGGGACATTATTCTAACATCCCCATATCCACCGCCGTTATTCAGAGGCATTGGGTTGCCGAAGGCACCCATGGACGGCGATCGTGATTGTCGCGATGGAAATGCCTTTCTCAGCGGCGGCGCATTCATCATAAGCGTTCTTTGTGAGTATTTAGTAGAAGTATCTGGTGATTTATGGGATCCCAGGTGTCGGCTTAATGCATAACGGAGAAATAGTGTAGCAGCCAGTGTTCGTTATAAGATTCTTTGTTAAGGTCCAGGTATGGGGTCCGGTATCCGGGTACTTCGTAGAGGGGGCGAGTACAATCGAGTAAGTCAGGATTAACTATAGAGACAGTGCCATTTCCTTGTGCAGCGTAAGCAGATCCTTCGAGGTAGAAATGAGGATATATTAAGAACAGAATATGCGTGAGGTTGTGCAGAAGCAAAAAGGAGGCGCAGCTTATGTGTGATGCGACTGCGATTGAGGGGGAGGGGGCAGCGGAGGAGGTTGACGACAACTTTGTTTTTGCGAGTGGCCTTCCTGATGATGCAGCACCATCCAGGGGAGTAGGGTGGGATCACTCAGCACCAAGTGAGATCAGCAACGAATGCAGTAGTGAGCGAGTGATATCCCAGTACAGGACTGTTGCAATTGAGATTGATTTATTAATTATTGTGCAAAGAATGAAGAAGAGAAAAGAGAGAGACAGAGAGAGAGGATAATCGACTAGATGCAAGACTCATGGAAGAGAGCAACGCCGTAATAGTAGTTGTCCCATGTTTGTTCTATGTTGCGTGTATATCTCATCTTATGTCTCTCCTTTTTCCTTCCGAGGAGAGATGGAGTGGGTTTTGGTGGTGGTTGTCTGCACCATTGTGATTACTTCACGCGTATTTCGCGTCTAGCAGTGCACCTAAGAATTTAGTAGGTGTAGTGCGAGTGGGCAGTCAGTTGTAGTACACATCTTTATTTCGCCCTACCAACTATGTACGCTCATCCGAAATGGGCTTTTGACGATCAACAACAAAACAATAACAAGGCAGGGAATACCGGGCTGCCGACACATGGTGGCATTGGAGAATGTGAAGTATAAAGTAACCGTCAATGGAAAATGACAAAATAATGAGGTTCCAGTCAGGTATGAAGTTAATCAAGCGAAGGTAGAGTGCAAGACCAATTCCCAGTACTGTGTACTGTATACTGTGTACAGCGAAGAAAGCAGATATGTACGCAATGTGTATGATGTATGTATGATATGTACATACATACTCCATAGGATACTGTGTATTATAAATGTACACAGTAGCTATACAGATGGTGCATTGTGTCTATCTATATTTGCTTTCCCTATGAGTCCAGTCTGGCCCCTACAATAAGCCAGCCATGTGCATTCACTACTGCACAGATGCATCCTAGACACATCGAAATCTCCCCGAACACATAAGAATCTCTAGATGCTTGTGTTGAGGAGGCTTCATGGGGCTGAACTTTTACTGCCAGCTATCATCCACTATCGCCCACCAGATTCAGCCAAAGTCCAATATCATCCATCCATCACGCACGCCCCTCGACAAGTATGTACACGCCGCACGCCAAACAAAAGCCAAATGTGCGTAGAGAAGATCTTATAACTAACTAGTCATGCCATCCAGAATTACGTGTCAATGCTATTATTTTCCAACCGTATCTTCATGAGTATTTACTGTGTAGAGCTTCTGATTTCAGGGAGTTGAGTTCACCAGTACATACATAATAGAGTCTCTCCCCCATAGGACCTGGACGTCCAAACCCTCACAAACTCAGCCCTAGTATGTCCCGGATTTGTCCAAGAAAGAATATCCACATAATAATCTACATCGGGTATAGGAACAAGAGAGAAAGAGGCCGCGCAGGCATATCCTCCTGGGTTCCTAGGAGAGACATAGCTTGTGGGTTCCAAGGTGGATTCCTATTTGTGGCTAAGTACCGAATGGTCGGATTAAACGGTGTTTTCCCCTTGGGTTTAATTAAAAAAACAGGCACCAAATATCGCATAGGCGGAAAGGGTGCTACCGACTCTCAATCTCAGTTGATAAACTACGCAATACGACTTCAGCAACCTATGATTAACCTGGTGTTTTTCATGACGCAAAAATGTCTGGAACTCGTGATGCGCAGTGGGCTTATGCAGACTAGAAACAAAGTGTAACGCTTTTGTCTACAATTAATGTCCTTATGGGTGTTTACTCGCCCCTATGACCAGGGTTCTCTGACTCTCCTGCCATTCCAGTTTGTCAACACGAAAATTCTTATTTGACAAGTTCACACAGCCTTATTACTTTTTTCGTATTCACTTGATATTATGCAAAGAGTATTTTGTACTTCAGGAGACTTGGCAAAAAACGCAAAGGTTGCATGCTCACATTTACTTCTTGATTTGCCTTTCTGAGCCTTGCGGTTGATGGATCGATGTTTATATTGTTTATAAACAAGAACTCCAACTACCAAGTGCCTAGCTTGGTGCTTCTTGCAGGAGAATTTGAATTTTGTAACAGCCTCTATCCCCAATAGCAGCGGGAGTGGCTTGGTTCTTAGAGAGATGTCTTACAAACAGACCTCGATGCTTCTTAAACTCACTGGCACTAGGGTATACGAAACCCTATTCTCATGTTTATATTCTCATGTCACAAGAGTCTTGACTAGCATCCATCAAACCAAGAGACTGACTAGTCTTCATGATACGTTTAAGTTTAAAATGAAATTTCTTGAAATGTCAGGTATTTGCTATGCGTCTTGATATTTCTACTTTACTTGCAAGTACTTCGCAAATAGCAATATGTATGTGTTTGAAGCGCGGTTGAAAAGTATTGTAAGTGAGATGAAGAGTTTTGAAGGCGAAGCATATATTCAAATTATGTTCTATTATATACCAGGACGAGCGTTGCATCCCTAAATATTGACCACTGGAGCTCTAACTACAATAGCTACCAAGATGGGAGCGATATACTATGCCGAACAGATATGTAGACGAATTTCAAATGCCATGAACGTATCTCTTTGGAGTTTGCCGGCATTATTTGTGAAGTTCGCTCAGCGAGTAGGGACAAACTGCAAACTGGAAGGACCCCATATCTCCGAATCTCTATGCAAGGTAAGAATGTCTACGACTTTGATATTCCCATGCTCAGATCCCATTCCTGCACTTACCTAGCGATAGATAGATTTTGTTGGGGGTACAAACAGAATGCTTCTGTCACAGTATTCTCGATAGAAACACCACTGCTTTGATCTCCGAATATATAAATTTCGTTGCTACTAAATGAACTTATGTTGGCCCAGCGGGGCCCTCATAGTATTTGAGTACGGATTTTTACCACTTATCCAGCTCTTTCAATCAAATCCCCATAGGAGCTATTCTAGATGTTAAGAAGTCCCATTGGCTTCTTTCGGAATTCATGGCAGTATGTTTTATTAGAGCCTGTGAAACTATTGTTGATATCAAAGAACTCTGTAAATCGAGAGTTGGGGAATGTTTGTGATTAGCAAAAAGTCAATCTTGTTTCTAAATTGGATTGGTGGTTTGGAAAAATCACCACTAACTATTTTTCTATACTTCTCAACTCGATCTTGCTTGGTTGTCTTGGATTCAACAGTACTATCATTACCATCCATAACTGTTTATTTATTTTTTTAATCGCACAAGAAGACCAGATTTACTGGTGGAATTTTTAGAGAGAGAGAGTATTTTCGTTGCAGGTTTTCAAGTGATAGCAAGGCGATGATGCAGGAATTTGACACTACGATGAACATCCGTAAGGTTGCACAGTCCAAGATTATGAAAGAAACCAAGACGAAAGCATGAAAGTAAAAGTCAGACAAGTTATTCATGAGACGACAGGTTGTAGACATCGTGCTGCTGAATGGATTAAAGACTTTTTGATCAGATCAAGGCGATAGATGAAGTCTATATATGTTCTCAAGTCTCGGGTCTTTTGATTACAGACTTGATATAAACTTACATAGTGATAGAGTTATCAAGCGGTATCGATGAACAAACAACCCGTTCTTTTAAGTATCTCTTGTGCGATTATTTGTTGATTCTATGGAAAACATCTAGAAAACTTTGCATGACTGCGGTCAGTCTTTTCAGTGAGTTTTTAAACAATACACGCTTGGAGACATCTAGTTTCAATGGCACTTTTCTTGCAAGGAAATATGCAGATATCTTAGTATATTATTTAGAGCACAGATAGAAGTAGAGCTCTCATTCTACCTGTGCTATTTATAGTAGTTCCAGGTTCACATTAAACTACAGAATTTGGGCGCTTGAATTTATGATTCTACTTTTTTATAAAGCAATAATAAAACCTTCTTCCATCCATATTTTATTATCAAACTATCAACATAATGTTTCTCTATCAATACTACCAAATTTGTGAAGAAAAAAAAAAGAAGAAAAAAAAAAATCCCGATTAATATTAATAGAAAGCCCATTTGACTAACTTTGTCCTCTGTTTGCCCAAGTCCAGGCCTTGAACTAATGAGCATTGAATTCACATCAACGGCGGTGAAGTATGGATGGTGACAGATTGCAAGATAGGTAAATTCAGTACCAGAGACCAGTCCTGCAGAGTTAAGTCGGATATACTGGTGTATTAATAAGAATAATATGCTATTTTGCTATTGACTTTTAGTAAGAAGGTATTCAGCCATGTAATAATCCGATCATATTTTGAAAGTTCAATATAAGCAGTGACGGTTATATTCGCCTGAGCCGCTTAAAGTCTATAAAACTGATATTGAATTTGAAGGTATGTCGTGTAACGTTGATTGTTTGTCGAAGAGTAACATTTCTCGGTCATTTTCACTTAATATGTCGGACCTCTCTTTGGGCCCAAACAATCTTGCAAAGAACTCGCTTCGAGTTCCTCGCCCTACTAAGCCAACCTCACTCAAATAACTTAATGAAGCCGTTTGCAATAACTCAAACAAATCATGGCCAATTCCAAGTAAGCATGATAACTAGCTGTTGGGATATCAGGAGACTAATTCCACGCAGGTATGAGTATGTTAAGCTCTTTGAGCAGCCCGATCTGCTCATTCCAAACACCTGGATCGTGGTCCGCATTGATGGCCGGGGTTTCCACAAGTACGTCCTTTGCATGGTTGCGTGCCGACAGGATATGTCTGTGTTCTATAGACCTCTAACTTGGTTAGATTCTCGAACAAGTACTCATTCGAGAAACCAAACGACCGTCGAGCAATTGATCTCATGAACGCAGCTGCGAAGGCTGTTATGACTGAATTACCCGATATAGTCATTGCATATGGCATCAGCGACGAATACAGGTACTTTCGATTATTTTGCCCTATTAAATAGTCATACTGATTATATCCACCCAGCTTTGTGTTCCACAAATCTTGTACTCTCTTTGAACGCCGTGCAAGGTAAGAATCTTTGTATGTATAATCACGTGATCATATACTCATTGTGCGCAGTAAGCTGGTCACAACAATTACATCGACATTTACAGCATACTATGTGCATATGTGGTCTTACTATTTCCCTGAAATGCCACTGACTGCACCTCTACCAAGTTTTGATGGACGAGCTGTGCAATACCCAAGTGTGCAGAATTTGAGAGACTACATGAGCTGGAGACAAGTTGATTGTAAGCCTCAGAATTATGTTGACGACGCGTACTGACATATTTCTTAGGTCACATCAACAACTTATACAACACTACATTCTGGGCACTGATTCAGAAGGGCGGCATGGATGCAAAGGAGGCGGAAAAGGCGTTGGCGGTAATATTATTGAAGTTATCATTGACTTGATCTATTAGCTGACTACCACAGGGCTCTTTGGCAGCTGATAAAAATGAGATATTGTTCTCTAGGTTCAAAATCAATTACAATAATGAGCCTGATATATATAAAAAGGGAAGTGTGGTCTTTCGAGATGTAAGTACAAATTTCGTTGTTGATAACTAAAACTAATGTGTATCAGTATGAGCTCGTTGAGCCCGGAAGCGCATCTATACTTAATGACCCAGACGAGGATGGGGCCAAGACAGCAGAAGAGATAAAGCTGTCTAAGACACAGGAAGAAAAGGACAGAAAAAGAAGAAACAAAGCGATGATCACTATTCAGCATGTTGATGTGATCAAAGATGAGTTTTGGGAGAGGAGGCCATGGCTATTGTCCAATAAGCCCGGAAAGATACCCAAGGAGACATAGAGATGCTACCCTCAGTGAATAGATATGGTGTTCGGAGGGATTCTCAATTTAATCTGACAAATCTATGTCAAATTTTATCATTGACAACATTTATTCGCGAATACTCTTGAATTCTTCGTATGATCAGCCCATATAATGATTTATTTCAAATCTACGCTTGGTTTAATCAATCCCAAATGTGGTATGCCTCAAAACGCCTGCAATGCTCTCTTAGTGCTTATCATGCAAAGTTGAATCGTTAATTCTTCCGACGCTTTTTCTTCTTTCCATCCTCATTTGTGCTGGAAGACTCTCTTGATTCCTCGCTCGTGCTGAGCTTCTCCAGTTTCCGCCGAGCTTTGCGCTCTTCTTTTGTTTCCGATGATTTCGAGGACTTCGGGGTGCTTTTCCCATTGCGCGCTGTGTCTGAGCTGTCTGTGGTGCTTCGTCTCTCCTCCTTCTTCGCGGCTTTCTCAGCGTTTCGCCGTTTCTTCTCCTCTTTGCGCGCACGAGCATCGCCTTCGTCACTATCACTGCTACTATCGCTGGAGTTTCCTGGGGAGATTGTGATATACTTTTTCTTCACAGTCTTTGGCTTTGACAAGTATTTCTCAGCCTTGGAAACTCTTTTCGCGGCCTTCCGTGCATTTCGCTCTTCCTTTGACTCCTCAGCTTCTACTCTCTTCCTCTTCTTGTCTGCGACCGCGCCAGCTTCTAACTCTTTCTTTGCTTCGACTTCCAATGGCGTGGGTGCCAATGTACCGCTGAGTCCTTCTCCTCGCACAAAACATGAATATAGCCCGCCGGTGCCGACATATTTTCCGCCACCCTTCGCAACCATGTCTAGTCCACCATTCGTAATCGTTTGGACAACTTGCCCTTCCTTCGAAGTATCCAATCCTTGCAGTGACTTATCAAACGCATTCATCCACCACATATCACTCGTTTTATGCTGTTTCTTTCCAACACCAAGTGTATTCGACTTTTTCGAAACAAGTAAAGGACGAGAAAGACCGATGGAATCGGAAGAGGAATGTAAAGAGTGGCCGGTTCCTCGCCATCCTTGAGAGGTAAGTAACGCGTGGGCGTCCATGGCTGCGATGCCAATGTTGGAAAATCCCTCGACTGCCGACAAATGATGGAGATAAAGATTTGGTAAGGGAAATCTAGAAATTCTGCCTCTGTCGGGGCTCGGGGCGGAGCCGATAAGATTCCGCTCGCGCTAGCTGACATGGTTCTTGGCGCGCGATATTAGAGAACTACATAAGACCCTCGAGATCTTTTTATTTCTTTTATTTGAAATTAATATTTTGGAAATCTTTTGGGCCCCTACGATCCTCCTGTTGAAAACTATTTTGCCATCTATAGTCTGGCCTCTAAATAAGTTTATACCACTAAGCACTTTCAAAATCATGAAGTCCATATACGCAAACCCTATGGAGTCTGACCAAAGATATTGAGAGAAATCAAAGTTTAGAATACCTTGAAGTACTACATTATACTACCGACAATTAAGATAGCTTTAATTCATTTAATCTCGAGTACATTCCTCAAGTGAGCCTGACTCACAATGCCTTACCTAGCCTACGAGGAGACGAGAATTGTCATTGTGCTTTCATTGACATTTTTCTGCTCCTGCTTATGGCATTCGATACATCCTGGACCAACTCCTTCACTGTGATTCATTTGGTGGAATTTTAATTGGAATTGTTTGGGATTTGACCGTCAGTAGAGCAGTATGGCTCTCAGAATGCACCCAGCGGATAGTTCAAACATTTGGCTACTTTGACTTCTCTAGTTAATTTGAGTACAGATCAAAGACAGTTGCGAAAGAATGCCATGATAGTACCTAGGCAGTCTGCTTAGGCCAGTTGTTTTGCCCTGCATTTTTATCACCATACCTTTCTCGTCAAGTGCTGGCACAGTCTAGCCAAACCTCTTGTCGCATTTTCAGCAGGCCCATCTTTATGCTTTAATTCTCTTGGCATTTTCATGCCCTCTCACTTGTATGTAATAGTCGTGATCGTAATATAATCCTCTTATTAGCTGGTATACGGAAAATTCGGGCAGGTGTTATGCTCACTAGAGCCGCTATAACGGATAATATCGTGGGCCTAATGGTGGTAAATAACTTTACCACATTTGGCACTGGCAGCAGTGATGGCTAAACAATTGCTCGTCTAGTAGCCGCAGGCTTTGGGTTTCTGATTATTGTTTATCACTACATCTTATATTTTTCAATCACATTGGGAATTCTTTGTCATGTATACACAGGGTGGTATGGGCCTATGGACACAGCTTCTCGAAAGCCGAATATATTTTTATCGCCGTCTTTGACTTGCCAGCAGCATTCCACATTTTGAATTTATCATGTTAACATTGTTATTGATTCTTTTCGTCAATATTGCTTTGTGTATTGGTACTTCGGTACTCTTCGCGTCGTTACTTGCAGGAACTGTCCTCAACTTCCTTCGAGGGATTGGGGATGAGACTGCAATAACTTCACTAGTCATGTACGTGCATTATTATCAGCTTATACTCAAATATATATTGGTACCGTTCTTTTCTGTAAGTACAGTATATATATAGAGCCTGTCTACAAATTGGCAACGAGTGCCCCTGGCTTCTCGATTTTATGACTATGAAGTGCTTCATTTGACACAAAATGCAGGCCCCTGTTGGAGATTTCAATCCCTACCACCAACATATTTCGTGGCTAAATTTGTAGAAGGGAATTGCATATGCGTTGCTCATTCTCATTGTCGAATCTTGCGTCAGTATGGTCATATATATCGAATATCTCTTGCGACCAAGGAAAGTGTCAAAGAAGTTCCAGCCACGAAATTGCAACTACAGGACCAAGTAATCGATGATCAGAACGCTAATACTTCCAGGCCACACTCTGTTGCTCTACGCGTTGAATTCGCCATGGTGTCAAGAGGAGAGATTGGGTTTTTATTGCCTTGCTGACTCGAAGTTTTGAAACGCTGGTACGACCAACGAAGACTTAAGCAATGAAGAAGTTCTGGTCATGGTATGGGCTGTTATTATTTGCACAATCATGGGGCCAGTTGGCATGAGAGCGACTGTGCGGCGGCTGAGGTATCGAGATCTAGTAACTAAGAGGAGGGACCAAAGTGTCTATACCGATATATGAATGGGGAATGACCAAGTATGTGCCATTTAAATATCACGTGGATGGTGTGTGTGACGAGTCGAGTACGAGTTTCCATGGCTCTGGCTCCGCGCTTGCACTTGTTAGCAGCAAATTTCACTTTGACCCCTCCCTGCTACCTCCTTTGGACTTCAACACCACACGCTTCTGGCACGCTTAGGCCGTGACTGAGCGATAATGTATTTTTATCCAGATTAGGTGCTGCCACGATTCGATGCCTTGCCACAATAATGCTCCCCTGGTACCGCCGGAGATGTCTGGAGGCGACTGCGGGGTGCAAGACAACAAAGCAAAGGCAAGGCATGAATGGGTCCTGTGCACCTCTCCTAACTCCAGTCAGTCTCCCTCGGGATTTGAAAAGGGGGTTTTATGGGAGACTTTACTTTGGTGCTTTGGTGCTTTGGTGCTTCGTATCCCCGCCATTAGTCATAGGCTTTTAGATGGTCCATGTTGGAAATCTGGCTGCAATTCCTTGGACTTCGTTCCGCCATGGCTGGTCGTGCTGGCCTCACATTCTTCTGGGCGAGAAAGAGAAAAGGTACGAAAGGGCTACCCGTGACCTGCCGCTGTCAAGCGTGATTCGGGCTTCTCAATTCTCATGCCTCTGGCTGCAGGGCTATTACCCCATATTAATCATCGTCAAAGCATATTCCACCATCTTTCATCATTGACCCATGCAAGCACCGGAAGTCAAGCGCCTCAAACTGCAAGGAAACGCAGCTAAGGAGGATTCTACTGGACTGTCGAGTTGTTACGTAGGAGTTTGTTCCTGATTGCCTTGGCGTAGGAGCGTCATCCAGTCGGGAAGGGAAATCCGGGGTCGTTCGTGAGTGCGGGTGCGGGTGCGGAGTAAGAGTGACACTGTGAGTAACAGCTAAGAAACAAACGCCATCGGTTCCGACTTGCCGACACTTTGATTTTACATCACCTGCTCCTCAAGGCCTTTTCTGTTATGTTTCTATTACTCATTCGATCACAATACCCCTCAGAGTCTTCTGGGGATCGCTTTGTTTTGGATTAGAACGTGCCTCCCTCCTCCGCGGAAGCTGCTATTATTGCTAATAAATACGTGGCTGCGTTTGGGGATAATTAGATAATTAAGTTCCATCTCTTCTTAGTCTTGTCATTTCCCTATATCCTGCATCATTCCTCGTCACACATTGAGAATATATTTCACTTACATCTCATCTCTCATCTTCCCTGCACCCTTTCTTTTCACTTCTCAAAGCTCTTCCAACTTTTCTTTCTGCGCTTCGTTCACTCTTGCTTTAACCTACCCGCCACCGGAAGGCTCAAGAAACTCCCACCGAATCTTACCATGCCAATCTGGCAAACTTCAAATGCAGTCGACATGGCTACTGGCTCTGGCAGCATGGATGATGATCGGAGAGCAACAACCCATGCCAGTGGTGCTTTCTATGAAAGCCATGATGGACTCATGAACTCTTCTGTAATAAGACCTCTCGATCTTCTCAAGTTTCGACATGAAGTCGAACATCATAGCCGCACGTCTTTCTCATCTGTCAAAGAAGATAAGGAGGCTTGTATCTCACAAACTTTCAAGGAGACCAAGATTTCCTCGTATTCGAAGCCAGGTAATGAGGAAGCGGTCGATGACAGTCAAGATAGTATGTTAGCGCATTCTTACTAGCCCTCTGCGTCTTGTTTTATGTCTTCATAAGCACTAACAATATTAACATAGCTTATTATCCAGCTCTTGCTGTTGACAAGAGTGGCAGACTCAATACCACTTTCTGTAAGAAGCGACTTTTGGACGTAGATGTGTATTCCGGCAAATTGATTTGGAAATTTGCCAATTTAAGGGGAAGGGTCCGAAGTGCAAGCCATGGAGATCTCCAAATTATGAAGGATGATACTATGACACCTGATTTTACTCTTCGCAACACTAATCTATATCCCGTCAAAGCCGCATATGCAGCTGGTCAAGCGCCTCTAGAAAAGTTACCCCTTGAAATTCTCAGTGAGTTTTTCCTTTGAAAATATACACGTGATGTTCTATGGATAGCTTTGACTGACATGTAACAGGTTCAATTTTTGAAAATCTAGTGTTGGATATTCCTCCAAATGGGGCAGCTTTACGAAACATCGACCTAATGTCTCTTCTTTTGACATCTAAGACTATTCACACTACAACACTGCCTACAATCTACAAGAATGTTACAATTCCACACTCCACAATTTTCCGGAAATTTCTCTCGCGCATTTCAACATATCCTTCTCTCGGTGAGCTCGTGCGCCGGATGGATTTCAGTCATTTCAATCCAACTGCTGATGGCTCCACTGTACGCGAGAGGGCGCTGAGACAAAATCTCACGCCAGAGACTCTTCTACGCGCCTTGGAACTCTCGCCATATCTCCAAGAGTTTCTCACTCAAGAGTATGTTGACACCGAAATTGATAGTAAGGTTCTATGGAAGCTTCTTACTAGCTTGCCTCGACTCTCGTCTCTCGATTTTTGCGGCTGCTCCACCTTTAGCTTCCGAGATGCATTCTTGAATGTAGTCTGCTACCAACCGAAGCCTCTTCCGTCACAACTTTCGATTACTCGCTTGAGTCTCCATGAGTGTCATATCCTCCCATTTGATGTATTTGAGATACTGCTTCCTCGTCTAAACAACCTCACCCACCTTGACATAGCGCATACTCGAGTCAAGAGCAATGCCCTTCACCGAATTCCACAAACCGCTAGACTCACTCACCTTAACCTTGCACGGTGCACGAATCTCGATGGCGCAGAAGTAGTCAAATTTCTCACGACACATCCAGCATGCAAATCTCTTATCTACTTGAATCTTATGATGGAAGCTAAGAGTAGTGAGCTCTTCGAAACTCACCAATTGGAACAACTGATTCCAACCCTTCCATCGACTTTGAGGTCACTAAATCTCAAAGGGTCAAAGATGAATAATACTGTAGTCAAACTACTTCTTCCATTTTCTAAACATCTAGAAGAACTTGGCCTTGGTCGCAATCTGGACATCCATGATGTTATGGAGTTCTATGCGACAAGCGAAGTAGCTACTTGCCGGCTTCGCTATATCGACATATCTGATATAAGTGCCCGGGGAACAATGGTTTCGGACTTCACCAATTCCCAACTATTGAGGCCCTGGTCAATTCCTCTTGAAGTCATTGAGCTGGGAGAGTCAATGGCGATGGCCTTTCATATGAAGCCATGGGTTTTAGAGAAATTTGGATGGGTGATTCAGGAGGCTGGGAGGAGGTCTTGGTTGGTCAGAGATACAAATCTTGTGTTAGGAAATAAGGAGACAGATGGCGGGGCAAGAGATTGGAAAATGGGTGCAACTTACTGGGGAATGAGGAAGATTCCTATGGCAAGGACAGAAGTTGGCGGTATGTATGGGCATTATATGTTCAAGAAATAATTGGAGAAGGTCTGGTGTTACTGTTTTAACTGAATGTGGGTATAGAACTTCATAAGGTGCACCGCACTCTTCATATACTTCCTACTTTAATTTTGATTTTCAGTTGGGTTGGGCATCAGAGGCGTACCAAAGGCACAAAGCATTGTGGGAAGGAGTTTTGGAGATATTAAAAAGTTATCATAGCATAGTTGAAACGCAATGGGAAAATATTTGAAATATAATTTTGCAACTCAACATGCGTTCTCGGTTGCCTTTCTTAGTTAACATAATCTCCACTTTAGATGACCATGCCCTATTTCTTTATTCGCAGATTATAGACAATATAATTATCGTTTTCACCATATTTCCGGCATATTCTTCAAATCCGTATTAGCTTTACATGAAATAAAGTTTAATATGGTAGTGTGTTTGATGAACGTCAAAATGATCAATGACACGGAGTGATGCCTTTGCCGATGTCCCAGGCAATTCGTTAAATAGGAGCAGGGAATGGTAAATCCGTTGGACAGATATTTTACCGAAGTTAAATATCCAATCTTCATTATACCCAGGCAACATTCGCCCAGCGGGTTGTTCTTTGCTTTTATTTTTGCTCCCCCCCATGTAATACGGAGAGGCATGCATACAGCCAGTACCGCCGCATCATTCACGACAGGGCACTCGACGAATCACTTCATATGAAAGACCACGGTGTGTATAAGCTGAGTAGATAGCCTCACCTACACTCTCTTCTCCATATCAGCGTATCATTTCTGGCAGTTCACTCGTGCGCCCCTTTCCTACCCATTAGGTGTGCATTTATAATCTCCGACTTTAAAAGAATCAGATTTCGTGTTCGGGATGTCACACTCTAGGGCGGGTGTATCCACGCCGAAGGATAAGGGGTTGCGCACTCGTCCCCATAAGCCGAAAGTCAGAACAGGCTGTATTACATGCAAGTAAGTATTCCACCCTTCGAATATGTGATCGGAGGAAGAGAATACTTTCAATGTAAAATTAAACGCTTCTTACTGTTTGTAATTATAGGACTCGACGTGTGAAATGTGACGAGGGGAAACCAACATGCCACCGCTGTTTAATGGCCCACATGAAATGCGAAGGTTATAAATCTGAGCAGCAAGTTCAGAGAAGACAAAGACCACTGCTTCCGCTGCTTCGACGGTCTACAACAACTAACCCAGATGTCTTACTACCTACTGCTAATACTATCACCATACTTCCCAGCAGTGTTTGTCGAGCACCGCCTAGTTTAAATTCAATGAGTGAGCTTGAATGGCGATACTTCCAACGTTTCAAGGATACTTTATACAGCGTTGGCGGTGCAATTGGCTGCAATGAGGTTGACAAACTCATCCTACAATCCAGCCAACATGACAAATTTATTCTTCAGGGGGCATTGGCTGTGGGCGCACTTCTAAGGGCATGGGAATTGGAATCCCGTTCACAAGTACCTATCGGGCCTGGAGGCCTGGAGGTCTTCTTTAACGATCTCAGTGATCCGCAAAAACGTACGCACTATCAATTTGGTATCCAACAGTATAGTCTCTCGCTGGGATATATGATACGTCAGGGTGCTTCTCTCGACTTGAGAGCCATTCTCATGAGCTGCTGGATCATTGCGGCCGTTGAATCTCTCCAACAGAGAGGAAAGCTGGCGCGCCGGCAGATGATGATCGGTTATCGCTGCCTAATGGAAGCAAGATCAAACCGCTCCTTCAACTACGACACAGGTAAGGAAATAATACGATCTTGCCACGTGTCTGTTGAAGATGAACTGGTATCGGAGTTCGAAAACTTCCACTTCTTCTTCGACGACCGGATAAATGGCGACTTGGCCGCAGAAGAAGACCACCTACCCGAGACCTTCACGAGCTTAGCTGACGCAAAAGCTATGTTCAATCGGTTAAGTGAGAGCACCATGAAGGTTCGAAGGAGTCCTTGCACCAAACACTATCTTTCCTCCGAATCATCTCCAGAAGACCAAGAAAATCATGTTCCTGGAGAGGACATGTCAAAAGATAGTCCCATGGGCTCTGTAGAGCTAAGTACACCATGTTGCACATATGAAGCACATCTCCAAAAGCTATTACGTTTCCGTAGGGCTCTCCGGCCCATTATTGAATATTCAAAGACCGCAGCTGGTCTGAGAATCTATGCAATTGTAAATGTGTTGGAGAGTCAGACTATCATCCTACAATTGGCCTACCGAGCACAGGCGTTCTCCTCGCGCGCTATTTTTGACTGTGTGGACGAGTTCTTGTATATCCTCCAATTGGCAAAGGACTTCCTTCAGTATCATGCAGCTAAGAATAGGCGTGGCCTGTCACGATTTGCCTTTGAAATGGCTGTTATCTCACCATTACAATTCACTCTTGCTAATTGCCAGGAGCCGAATGTGAGGGATGATGCTGTAGAGCTACTTAATAGAGGTGTAGCAGACGTGGAGGATCCTGAGGGTATTACTGTAGGACAAAGGGTAGAAGAAGACTCATTAAGTTACATTAAACAAAAAGAATGCGGTGACGATGATTCACCCGACTCCTCTGGGAATAATAGCAAGCTCGTTGGATGGGAATTCGGGCACTATCTTGTACAGTTTTTGGAATCATAACCTTAAAAATATATATTGGACCATGCTACTGAAGTCTGGAAAGTCCAAGCTTTTACTTTTCGTCAACATCCGTACTATTACTGATCTTCTCATACTTTGGATAGAGCTCTCCGTAGTCCTTGATCTTCTTTTGGACTCTCTGGTATGCATCGGTTCCAATGACTACCCGGAGAGGTGGCTCAGGAAGAATCGCGAGCTCGTACATGGCCTTAGCTCCCTTGATTGGATCACCAGCCTGAGAGCCATGTCTCTTGCTCATGGCCTCTTCAGCGTGCATCTACTTTGATATTAGGCATTGATAATTGGAAATAGGTTTGTTGATACTTACATGATCATATGCTGGATGGCGTTTTTCTGGGAAGGCCATTGATCTCCCAGCCCAATCAGTGCTTGTAATGTTAGGTAACTTGTAATAATGAAGCAACCGGAATGTACTCACCGGAACCCGCCAGGTTCAACGCAAGTAAACTTGATCTTCCATTCTGGCTTAACCTCCTGCGAGATAGCTTCGGTGAAACCCTCGACTGCCCACTTGCTTGCACAATAGATGGAGAAAATAGGTACGCCAACCTGACCACCAATAGAGGTGACTTGCTGGATCAACCCTCCAGATGGCTTCTGTTCGCGCATAACATCCATGGCTTTCCTGGTGACGGCGATAAGTCCAAAGAAGTTGACCTCCATCTGAGTACGCAATTGCTTCTCCGAAATTTCCTCAAATACCCCAGCCAGTCCGTACCCTGCATTGTTGACTACGACATCGATGCGGCCGAATTTCTTAAGAGCTGCTTCGAACGAGGAAGAGATGTCTTCGTCCTTAGTAACATCGAGCTTCGTTGCAAGGTAGTTCTGGGAGATATTAAATATCGATTCGGCTGTGTGTCACAGGGTATGTATTGATTACCTTATCATTGATACCCTTGAAAGATAAGGTATCTGGCTTGCGAGCTGTTGCTACGACGTAGTCACCTCTATCAAGAATCTCTTGGACGAGGTGGTTGCCAAAGCCTGTGGAGCTTCCAGTAACAAAGAATACACGAGGCATAGTGAGTACAATCTGGAAAGTTGTAATCGGGTGGTGTGAGATTTATAGTTTATCAGAACTGTATGAATGGTAGTAAGAGAAATAGAAACACCCAAGCAGATACCCGCCTACCTACTTATACTCATAAGAAACTCTAGTTATGCTATGCGTATTCATGCGCGTCATAGGGATATCTGTCTCTCATTGCCCTAGCTATTATCGATGTCACCAATAGCAGAGCTTAGACGTCAATTCCAAATTATGCAGGATACTAGAGTGTCAGTCTTTCCCATTATTTTGATTGGATTCATTCATAATACTCAAGGTAGTCTCTCGGCGCAAAGTCTATTCTTAAGTGCTAAGTCCGAGATTCGGCAATTTCTACGTTCATGTGATGTAAATTGTGGGATGAGAGGTGTGAGAATAAGCATAATAATGATAAATACTGAGCCTCGTGGTGACGTAAATATGTTAGTGCCGTGTTGTGTAGGGTCGTAAAGACATATGAACTAACGACCTTATTTAAGATTCATCATATTTAAGCTAACTACGTTACTACAGAAATCACCTCAACCCAAGATTATAAGGTACGCGCCCTACTTATAAATGGGAAATTAAAACCCCTTTTGGTTAATAATACTTTTAGTCACTTTTGAAGTAACAGTTAGTAACTAACTACCTACAGCACACCTACTATACCTAAATCCACACATCCCTATGTACACTCAGGATACATACTTTTGCCAAATCTGCAGAATAGAATATTTTCTATTGCTTATATATTCCCATGTTATCATCTGTCACCATAGATACAGGGGATTTATTCGATTAACAGTGCCGTTGTAGTTTGTATGTAGCAAAAACATGGCTACTGACTTGATTGTAGAAAGAAACTGGACCTACCTCTGTAAACTACGGGAATGTATTAGTATATATGTCTGTTTGATGCCGAAGTATATAAAATGAAGCGTGCTACATTGCTTGCTTTCAAGTCCGTAAGTAAAGTCTATACTTTTTTTGGTCAATGGTCAAAGGTTAGAGATTGGCTCGGTTTGACATGATATGAGCTACTAAGGATTGACTTAGCAATTGAGATCAAACTTCCTCACAAACGCCAGCATATTGAGTAACGTCAGGAGTTGGAGCATTGGCCGAAATCGAATTGAGTCAGTACATCACGAGCTAGCTACCTAGTCCAGGGCAAAACAACAAAATAGCAGGAAGAACTATCATCCAAGATGTTACAGTCTGTGGTATCTCTCCTGTTCATGGCATCTGTCAACTTATGAACATCCTAGAGTATATGTTGGTTTCATAGTGCCCTATTGGACAGGTTGGCTGAGTAGACAACCATAAGAGTCTTAACAATCGAACCCTATCATTCCGAAGGGGGTTGATGGTTGACTATGCTCAACAATTAAACTTACTACAAACCAGTTCAAGCTTAACCATGTATTTAACGCCAAGTATCTTGGAAAATCTCAGTCCCACACGTAACTCTTTGTATAAGCTTAAAGTCACTACACTTCAAGCAAGAATCATCATCATCCAAACATATGAATTTCATCAACAGAGTATCCAAAATTTCGCAAAAACAAAAATTCTATTAGTTATTAAGTTGAGTTGGTGTGCCCTAGTGGCAGATTGCAGACAGTCTGGGTATAGGGTATCAACACGCGACGAGTCAAAAAGACACGTATAGACTTCGACAACAAGGAAACTGAAAAGCAAAAAAAAACCAAAGAAGCAATTCCGCGACAAGTCCAGTAGGGACTATTGATATTTCAACATGCAAAAAGAGTGGTATCAATCTTTTGGAGAGGGGGTATTTCAAAGGAAATCCGTTAGTGCCAGCAAAAACACAACCAACACCGTTTTTCATAACCCAAGAGTCAAGCGACCGCACATTTAAGCAGTAGCAGAGACAGTTGGGGTGGAAGTGTGAGCAGCAGTCTCTGGCTCAGAGACGACCTTCTCGCTCTCGACAGTTGGCTCCTCAACGGCGGCGACTGGGGCAGCCTCAGTAGCCTCGGTGGTCTCAGTAGCCTCAGTGGTGGCTGGGGCAGCTGGGGTCTCCTTGGACTCCTCAATTGGTGTGGCCTTCTCAGCGGTGGTCTTTGGCTCCTTCTTTCCCTTAAGGGTGTTGAAGCGGCTGAGGATGGATGGGGACTTCTTGCCCTCACCCTCATTATCAGAGCTGGCCTTCTTGGAGCCGAAGCTGAATGGCAAGGTAGACTTGCGCTTCTCAGCCTTGGTGGTTGGGCTGGTGGCGGTGGCATCAGTCTTGGCCTCCTCGGTCACTGGAGCAACACCGTTGGTCTCTGGGGTGACAGCGCTCTCAGTAGCTGGGACGTTGGCTGGGCTGGAGACATCAGCGGAGAGAGGAGTCTCGGTAGCAACTGGGTCGAGAACTGGGGCAGTCTCGGCGGTCTCAGTGTCCTTGGCTGGGACAGCTGGGGCAGCGGTCTCCTCAGCGGCTGGGGACTTCTTGGTGTTGAATCTGGTAGCAAGGTTGCCGAAGATGCTGGATCTCTTGGTTGGCGCAGCAGGACGCTCAGCCTCAGTGGTAACTGGGGTAGCCTCAACAGCTGCTGGAGCCTCAACGACAGCAGCCTCAGTGGTTGGAACGACAGCAGCCTCGGCAGCTGGGGTCTCAGTGGCGGTCTCGCCTGGGACGGTTGGGGTCTCGGCGCTGATAGCCTCACCCTCCTTCTTAGCCTCCTTGAGCTCGGCCTTCTCCTCCTTCTTCTCGGCCTTCTCTTCCTTCTTCTCCTCCTTCTTGCCCAAGAAGGTGCCGAAGATAGATGCCTGGAATTGAAATTAGTAAACAGGGGATTGTGAGGTTGTAACTTGTTGTAGAACTTACGCGCTTGCGGGAAGCAGATCTCTGGCGCTTCTCATCCTTCTTCTCGACCTTCTCCTCCTTCTTCTCCTCCTTTTCTTCCTTCTTCTCCTCCTTAGCTTCAGCCTTCTCCTCCTTGGCCTCAGCCTTCTCCTCAGCCTTCTCGGCCTTGGCCTCCTCCTTGATCTCCTTCTTTTCTTCCTTGGCCTCGGCCTTCTCCTCCTTCTTCTCCTCCTTCTTAGAGGCACCGACGGCGCCAGCAGCAGCTGGGTATCTCAAGGCATCATGGTGGCTCTTGTATCCCTCGCTGCCAGTGATTTCAGGCTCAGCAGCCTTGGCATCAGTGGACTTCTCCTTGATAGCAGCAACCCAGCTGTCACGCTCAGCAGCGGACGAAGCTATAGGGTATTAGCATCGTACAAAAATAAGGTTCAGGCGCTCATGATAAAAACTTACCTTGGAAAGTGTGCTTCTGGTGGTGGTACTGGAAGTGGAAATCGTTGGTACCCTCGTTGGTGACATCGGCGACATCAGCCTGTTTTCTAAGTTAGCATTTGTTCGTGACATACAATTTAAGTTTAATAAATAAAAACAAAACGGCATATGCATACCAAGTTAATGAGACCAGCTGGGGAGGTCTTCTCGCTGGCGTGCTTTGCGAAGAAAAGGAGACCCTTTCCGGTGTGGGAGCTCCATGCAGCGTTGCGGTTTCCAACCTCTGGCTTCTCACCACGGAGGTAGCTGGCCAAGTTCTTGTGGTGAACTGGCTCCTCGCCGAACCAGAAGAACTTCTTGGAGAAACGGAGGGACTTGATGAGACCTGGCTGCTTGTAACCAAGGATACCTGTGGGACGAATGTTAGCACTTCTAATGATAAAACCACGGCCACTCAAGCATAAATGAGTTTGCGCGCAAACAGATAGTACATACCCTCGGTGACTGGAGCAGCTGGAGCAGCGGCAGATTCCTCCACAGCTGGAGTGGCCTCGGTGGTAGCTGGAGCAGCAGACTCCTCAACTGGAGCAGCTGGCGCATCAGTAGCAGCGACGGCTGGAGTGGCCTCAGTGGTCTCTGGGACAGAGGACTCGACGACTGGCTCAGTGACTGGAGCAGTCTCTGGTGCGACAGAGGGAACCTCCTCGACTGGCTTTTGAACTTCAGACATTGTGTGTGTTTGTTTGAACTGTTGGGGGTATATAAAAAAAGGGTATTAACAGTTCAAAGAGGATGTGAGAAGGTGAATGATGGTAGAAGAGTGATCTCGAATAATGAGAAGGGACTCTTGGTAAACTTTTTTTTTCTTCTTCTAGGATGAAGTTGTAAGGAAGAAGAAGAGCAACAGCAATCTGAGAAGAAAGAATAAATTCTGGAATGCGTTGGAAAGGGTTCGGGGGGTTTTGTGTTTTGGGTTGGCGTAAGATTGGCCTTTATTGGCCGGGAGGTGGTTTTACTTACCTCGCACTCTTTCTGTTACTACCTGGGGGGGGGATGGGTGGGGGGTTAGCGGGTGGATGGTGGTAGGAGGGAGTGCAGCAAAAGCAGGAGCACGCACCAGACGCAGTAGTTTTACCACTGGCACACAAATAGTAATACGTAGGCACGTAGGTAGAGGCAGATTTAGGTAGGAGATGCACAGAGGTCAAGGTTCAGCAGCGCATACAACATTTGCCTGAGCGGAGAGGGTCGGGGAGTGGACAATGGCGCGTGTTTGGGCAAGCAAGAGGAGAGTGAGGAGCAGAGGACAAGAGGGACAAGATGGACAAGATGGACAAGATGGACAAGGGTCAGCTTACTCTACGCAGTACTGACAGGGAGGGGCAGGGTCATGTGCAGGGATATGCTTGGATACATGGTGGCAGGCGAAAGCAGGCGAAAGGCAGGCGAAAGTACATATATAGCATAGTGCAGGACGAGCATGTTAAAGGAAAGTATTCAAGGTCATGGAATTTACTACAGAGTACGCGCTCAGTATAAACGATTGTTTATAAGGCAGGTAAAGCACAATGCGGCAAGCGCTTTTACTGATCTTTTTTTCCCTTTCTTTCTGTCTATTTTGCTTTCTTTATATCTTTCTAGAGGTACACTTGGGCAGCAGCATGAAGGAGAGATGTGCAGTAGAAATTCGAGGATTTGAGGATGATCATCATCAATTTAATGGGTCTAAAGGAATATGAAGGTGTGCATGTTTTAATGAAGCATATTCTATCTCTCTCTCTCTCTCTCTCTCTCTCTCTATACCGTATTCATGGTACTTACTACCTTTGTACATCGATTTGTTTGATGATTCAACTGCACATCCAAAATCCTACAATCCTACAATCCTATGAGTAGATAAATGGCATTCGTAGTAGAATAAAGTATCGTATAGAATACAAAGCAAAACGCGTCCATGCCTCACCATGAGCTGTAAACGACAACATCAATATGTATGTACAACACATAGCGTTTGATCTCCACTAAATTCTGCCACTGGTCCACCAGTCCACTACCTTAACTACTTGTACCACGGGTACAACGAAACTACCACCATATCCACGAGATCAGCACACTACATGCAACTACGACTTTACCTTATTTCCCAACTCTCATGCTACTCGTGCTACTCATGCTACTCATGCTACTCCTTCCGGCATATTGCACGAGATATCGCACTAAAGTAGGCAAAGTATGGTACTTACTGGCCGCGACTATCAAAACTATCAAAACTATCAAAGCTATCAAAATGATCAAATCTACTTATCGAACAAACCTACAAGCATCACAACTACCATCAAAGTATCTGCTATGACCCTACGGCTTCTTCACCGAGTTCTCAAACACTCCCACCCACTCGCTCATATTTCTGCCGATCACTGACAACATATGGAGCAATGAATAACTTTGTCGGAAATCCATTGCTTACTGTCAACAATTGCAACGAAGAAAGCACAGAAAAAAACAGAAAAAAACAAAACAGAAAAAACAAAAAAACGCTGCCGCCCAGACAACCTTTCAACCATTTTCTTCTAAAACACACCAGCCAGCCTTTACTCCTAAGCCTCGCTTCGCCAATCAATGGTGCCCATACGGCTGAAGGAGAGTGGATGTGGAGGTGGAGGTGAAGGTTGAAAGTGTAAAGTGAACAAGAGGGAGAGAAGAGAGGGGGTCTGAGTCTTGGATGGTGGACTTTCTTCTCGTGACGCTCCACTGACTAAGAAGAGAGCAGACCACCTGCGACTGTGCACCTGGACCATCACCGCCGCCGCCATCATCATCTCATCCACTTGCTCTTCACCACTACCCTATTCTTCTACGTATAGCACTACCCGATCAAGGACAACAGGGGGGTGCGTGGATTGCAAGTCGGATATTGATGTGGTATTCAATAATGCCAAACATTCTATGAGGGCCAAAACAATACCAAATGGAGAGGGAAATTGCGCGCAAATCATTTCAACTTTGACCACCCGCCGCGACGAATCACATATGCCCTATGCATAGGTACGGGGTGGAAGGGGGGGGAAGAGGGGGGGCTGGGGGGGTACGTGCTTCTTCCGAAGTCACAAGTACTTGTGTACCTGAACCTCAAACAAAGACCACTTTGCTATTCATGCTTCAGACCCATTATCAAAAGTAAGAGAGAGTGGATGTCTGAGAAGAAATGTGTGTAAGGCTGTTTGTATCAGATGAGAATGAATATTCGAAAGGGAATGGGAAGCGGAACAGGGGAAATAATTATCATCAAGTATTCTACTGATGCGTGTCCGACTCTTCTCGGTTTTCTCTCTTTTTTTTTTTTTTTTCCAACAAGGAAGGGAGTGCGATGATGTCGACGTTGAAAGACGATGAGGTCGCAGTCTCAGGATCATTCGTCGTCCCATCGTCTCATTGCTTCATCGCTTCATCGTCTCATCATAATACCCCCGTCTCATGCTGCACATGCATGTATGCATGCATGCATTCATGCATGTACAGAGTATGGGCAACTCCCGATCTGAAGGCGTTGGCAGGCTACCTGACACAGTTGTATGGAGTACAGGATATGAAGGGAAGGTATTGTCGTTGGATGTGCGTAGCATGAAGTTTGTAGGTGTGTAACTCGCGCACTCACGGTACTGTATCCGGCGGTCTGGTGTATTAGTTTGGGGACCGAGGATGGAGTGTGTACTGTATGTGTGTGTGTGTGTGTGTGTGTGTGCGTGTGCTTTGCGCGCGTGCATGGTTCAATTCCTCAACTAGCAACAAGAACATTATGCCTTTTGAGCTCTTCTTTGACAACTCATACAATTCATACAACTCACCATACTCCAACAGGCATCAAAGTCGGGAAGAAAGGTCGGAGAATGGAGTAGATCTGTGCACAAGCAAGAGATACGCACGTAGTTATAGAGAAAGATATAGTGTGCATGGACGCATCTTGGTTGCAGATGTGGTAATTAACAATACATACTCTCGTACATATCATACAAGCAGAGTACGTATCCTGCCACGCTTCTCCCCTTATATATGAAATGGTATGCGTACTTACACTCAACAATCACATGAATAATTAAATCATTAAACCATTAAATCATTAGATCATTAAATCACTAAAATATGAGCGTGTCCCTTCACCCAGTAATTTATTTAGAAATATCGATCAAATGGAAAACAAATAACCCAAATATCAAAAGTATGGATGGGTTGTCGTCGACCACTGAAAGGTGAGCGGATCTTGCCATCTCATCCACCCGCGAAACAAAAGTCATGCGGCCATGTCCAAAAAAATCTCGATCAGCCTTTTCAACGGCCATCAGCCCATCTTCGTCCATCATTTCCATCTGCCCTCTCCTCTCTCACCTCTCACTCTACACCCATACAAAACTCTCCAGTCTTTTCCCTCCCTCATCCTTCTTGCTGTCTTTTTTTGCCACTACGGAGTAATAAATAATCTGCTGTATTAGTGGTGCCGCACAGTGTGGCAGCTGTAGGAAATACTGGACACATGCAACAAATCTATCAAATGGGAGGAATGGGACAGCTGTCGCTCGATAGTGGCGTTGGTCGATCTCTCTGTCCTTGTACTTTGATCGCTTTTTTCCTCTTCCTTCGTCTTTTTCGTCTTCTTCCTTCTTTTTTCCGTCATTTTTGGGTCGACTTTTCTTACTGGCGATCAATACTTTTCCCAAGGTAAAATTAAAAAAACATACAAGCATCGAAGCTTTGGGCAAGTTGAGGCGTGACTCTTCTTCTTTCCATCGTCATATCTCAATTTCAGATAAGGGATAGACGTTCATGCTTTGGCCATGATCTCCCCTTTCGCCCAGGATGTGCCCAGATGGTCTGTTTGTATTGAATATATCTGTTCCATGTTTGTAAATTCCGTAGTAGCGAGATAGCCAATTCCACCTGTGTTTCAAACATGAATGGTAAAGGCGCCTCGGGCGTATGAAGTGTTCTTTGCTTTCCTTCGTTCTTCATGCAGGACATACGTATAGAAGAAGTCTTCCAGGTCGTAGTTCGTCTCGTTTCTTCCTACCAAAATTGTGAATCATCGACGGCGGCCGCTATGGAAAAAAAAAGTCAAGGCGGTGAGAGACACTTCCCTTCCCTTCCCTTGACGGCGCCGAACCTTCTGAGACACGCTGGCCTTAGAGCCTTTGCTTGACCTGGGAAGTTCACTGAAATCTCTGGGAATGAGCTAGGATCAGCTTCTTTGCTGAAGGCCCCATACCCTATCATTGGAAACGAAGATGATGAAGAATCAAGAATCAAGAATCCAACCAGAAAAGAAAAGAAGAAGAAAAGTCAACCCCTCCAAGGACAAAACTCAAAGACAGCTTGTTTTTGTACCCCAGAAATCTGGACGTTGACTCCTACTCCCCATCACCATGTTAATACGCTGTATCTACCTGCTGTATGTACTATACAAGATGAATACACTATACAGTAAAGTACATATATACGCACTCCGTATCCCTATATTAAATGCAAGTTCCCCGTTCTCTCTTTCCGAATTACTGCAGCATAGGCTGTCTGGAGTTGTGTATGTACCTTACATAAGGTATCTAGGCAAGTCGGAATACGGAGGAGTACCGTGCATGTTACTTACGATGGTACCTGGACGGACAGGTCTAAGAGCTCCGCTCCTTTTACATTTCACGAGAGTTAACGATGCCTCTCTCTCACTCACTCACGCATGGGGCATTTCTATATTCTGGTGTGTACATGAAATGAAGAGAAGGAGTAGAGTAGTAGAGTAGCTCCATGATACTTGTACAGTGCAAAGATATTACAAATGCGGTCTGGGATATCTGATAATCCTTCTCGGCGCATAAAGGAACTCGAATGGAAGGGATCTACTACATTCACCTGATTGCATGACTCTTGCAGAGTCACGCTCTCTGTGGTCAATTTCCTCCTGCAACGCCAACGTCCACTTGGCACATCAACAATAAGGTAGGGTAGACTGCTTCTCGTTAGGGATACGGCACTTGTCTTTGACGGCGGCGGGTGTTGGAAGATAGATGGGGAATGGGTCAATGGCTTCCAATGGCTCTTTGATGGCTTGATGGCGCTCGCACGCTCATGGGAAGCGCTTGCAGGAAGCCAAGTGGGAAAAACGAACGCACTGTGATCTTCTGCACCTTCCAATGGACCCGCTTAGGTCCCACACAACCCACGAAACCCTGAAATCCCAATTTCGACCTCGACCTCCAACCATGCTCCAAGGTCCAGTTATTAATCGAGAGGAAAGACGTCTCAATTTCTTGGCTTAGGCCTCCTTTTGATGAAAGGGTTACTCGAGACAACTGTCGCATGAAAAGAGATGTTATGTTGAGAAGGATGAATGATTTATATGACTGAATATGAGTAGATATGAGTAGAGTGTGAGTGGTAGAGTATAAACCATACAATGATTGCATTTCTAAGTGTTAAAGACGACTTCATACGTGGTAATGGTTATTCCCTTGTTAATTATTTGATTAATAGCTTTAACATTTCGACTTGCACTGTGAATGGATGTACTACGTATGTATCACGGAGGGTCTACTTCGTTACGTATTAACGACCTTGGAAAAGAAAATGGGCCGAGAAGGTCTTTGAAATGGTATGGCACACACGCACATTCACTCACACATACACACACTTGAGTCCTCAAAGTGTCGTCCAGCTATGTATGTACCGCAATACGACCGAAAAAAAAGCGAAGGGAAAGTCTTTCGTATTCTTTCTGTCACTTTTACGAAAGGCACGAGTCGAGTCGTGCGTGCGTGGTAGGTATGAGGCAAAATCTCACAGATGACGGACAGCACGAGACCACTCCCTTCTCCTCTCTTCCCATTCGGTAATTCTTATTTCTATTCTTGTTTTATTTTTAATCTTATTTCTAATCTTTTTCGTTTTGTTTTGTTTTGTTTTGTTTTGTTTGTGTTATTCTTTCCAGTCTCTATCTCCAAACTTCTTCCTACCACCATTTACTGCCTATGCTACCTACAAACTATGCCAATTTACCCGAGTGTATGGGTAGGAATGGAAAGAAGCTTTGCACAGGGTATTTTGTACTGCGTACTGTGTACATTGTTTCACATCGCTATCTATTTGTCCGCAGCACCTTAGAGTTTCCATGAATACGTACCGTACTGTACCTTGCCTTGCTCTACTGTAGCCAGAGAAGCGCAAGAATGCGCGCGCGTGCAAACATCCTCCACTGCGTAAGGACTGCGTATAATACTGTAAAAAAGCTACACAAGAAGCAGCAGCTCGTGCGTGACACACATTCCTGCTCTAGCCTCCATTCCACTTTTCGAGGCATGATAAGAACTTCGCCAGGGAGCACAGAAAACGAGAAGGGATGTGAAGACGGCGCTTTGCAGCTTCATATGTATATTCTTGCACTGTATAAATGTATAAACATGATCGATCTTCGCAGTAGTTTGTCAATCTCATCATAGGAAGAGGGTATTTATTGTTGGGTGACCCCGGCGTTGTCATTTGCATATGTATGCTTGCCGCCCGCCACCCCACCTACACACCTACCATGTTATCTCGTCGACACCTCGGGCCTCCTGAGTAATCTGTCGCGTGACGGTGCCGCCAACGTCAGCTCCTTGGCCGAGAGGAATAAGGATGCTTGATAACAACATAGAAGGGTCTTTTTTGTTGGATGGACAGCTTCCTTTACCATGTGAGTGAATACTACTGACAGGTAATAGGATGCATGTAAAGCCACTCCACGAATATACATATCACGTGATATTAAAATTCTCAAGAGACTGATGGGGTAAATAAGTACACTTGACTAATACGTGTGCTACCTTTGTTCCCTAAGCTTCTCGAGCCTCTTTTTTCTCGGGATCGCCCTCTTACTTAATTAATACCTTCATTACAAGATTACTATGCTTGGTTGACGTCCAGTATGCGCAAGTGGCTTTGTAGATGCTCGCAGTTACAAGTATTATTTCTCGCGAAATCGTATATATTCCCAACAACTCAGCCCCTTCATATATGCTTCTATGATATTATATTATAGATAACTCTCTCACTCCACATGTTGGGCAAGTCCAATGCAAGATAATCTTAATGAGTCCATATTAAGTACCGCTACATAACTTCTACCATTACATTGAAGAGAACAATAATCCATGGTAATATTCATTGGCAAACCTCGACCACAGAGTCCTTTCTATATCTTGTCATCGAGATCTGGGATATTTGTGGTGGGTATAGTTGATATGCGTATCTAGTACAGGATTAAGAATAACCAAGGACTCTATGTATCTCAAGAGCTTATCTTTCTATCAACGCCATAGATCCCATCATATATACTACCAATACCAATAATTGTAACTGATCTCAATACTTGAGTTACATTTGTTTCTTCTTGATCTCCTGTCGTGAAGTTGCTTCAATACTCGAGTTCCCGCAATTGTAGCTGCCCTGTCACAATTCATCGCCATCATTTGCGTGTTCATCATCATTCGAGTTCTCGTCAACAGCGGTGTAGCTTTAGGCGTGTTTTGTATATTTCCTTTGTTCACATCACGTCTGTGGTGTTGGAAGTCTATATAAACCTTCTCTCTCTTACATCTCTTGCACCTTTCTTTTCTCATTCATACGCATAACTTGTTGACACCTTGACATCTCTATCAGCCACAATCTCTATACAAGCAGTTCAACAAAAACCTAGCTCCTATTATCTTTGTTCTATTCCCTTTGCACATAGCACCTTAAGGGATCAGATCCAATTAATTCCTTCTTCTCCATCTTGTTCACCTTACCTCCTCTTCCACAATACTGGACACCATCACATATCTTCTCTGGTCATAATCTCCGACCAAGATCATCTTCAAGTGCCTCTTAACCTCTTATACTACTTTATTTTCACTTCCATTTTCCATTGCTGCATACATTCATTGAAGTAGGGCATTCTAGATATCAACACCATGGCCCTTATCAGGCATTCTGCAGAACGTGACCCAGAGGGCTACCAGGTCTTTGTCGCTACCACCATCAATGAAAGTAAGTTCCACCTCCATCATACCTTCAAAGATAGTCTATGTATTGGTTATCAGATATTATGTTGATCAAAATAAGCCGTATGATATATGTGCTAGCCTTCTAGAAGAAGCAGCAGCAGGTAGTTCAAGTGCTGTTATTTATCGTCCCTACATCTTACAATCTCACTAACATTTATATGTTCTTGATTTTTGTTATGTTTTTTTGTTTTTATTTTTGAGAAGTTGCTGATGTTACATTAGGGAACCTATTTACCATCGGCTATCACCACAACTATGAAGAACGATTTGAACAGGGACGCTTGAACTGGAGCCTTTTGGAGAAGGTCAACAAAATTCTCCCAGATATCCGCCAAAGCTCTTTTCATTGGACCCTGGCCGACATTGTCGAGCCTTACTTCCAAGATGAGATCACATCAGAAAGACTAGATGAGATCGAAATCCGCCTGCAGCTCTTGGGGATCAAACCTTCTAGCGAAGAGGTCAGAGCTCTTGAAATGATAAAGAAAGTTCATCACTGCAACAGTGGGTGGCCGTGGCAACCACAGCCGGATCATCCATTCGTTACGCGGGCTCCATATGGCCCAACGAAATTAATTACCCAACATACATCTCAGGATGACACCGTTCGTGACCTGGCTAACTCTAACTTTAAGTATCCTAAAGTCATTCAAAGCTGCCCGCTTCTCAGATCTACTCCTCTCTCTGAAGCAATCTTACCAATCATTTTTCGTCATCACTCCACAGCATCTGCCTTCGCGGCAACGTGTCAGGATGCATTTGAATTAGTAGCATTTTTTGCAGAGCATTGGAATATCACCGATGGTGAGCTACTCAACTCCGATAACGAGGCTTCTCCTGTGCTCCCTGGCCTCTACGTCGTAAGTTTGCACTAAAGCTTGGAGCATCATAAGAACTGATACTGACTTTTTTTTTAGGTGGTCACTCCTTTCCGTAAAGAGGGTCGTCGAGATATCTCAACAAAGCATAAGCTACGTGCGCTCCAAAATCTAACGAAATCGATCGTTTACCATGGCTCGAATCTTCGCATCTTACATCTCCATCGAATACCCATGCTTACCATCGATGTTATAAGACTGATTGTTCCCATGATGACCGACTTGAGGGTGCTTGGTATCTATCGATGCCCACTCATTCACATTGGCCACTTGGAGAAACTCTTGGATATTCTGCAACTTGTTCGCCCCAATTCCCGACATCGTGCTCGCCCTCAGTTGGACTTTTCTCCACGGTATATTTACTCCTGTCGAATGATAAGAATAATTCTGACTTTTTTATAGGTGGCATAAAGGCCCAGAGGATGGTAAGTCCTATGGTGTGACCTGGGACAACTTTGGTCGCAATTCATGTCTTGGAATTTGGCAGCTTGTAGCTACTAATCTTCCACGGGCCATATCGCAAGGTGTTGACTTGGTAAGCCCTGCTTCAGCTTTCCGCCAATGGCTGGAATTGGGTCTGCTCTCTCAAGTTTCTCGGACCCTTGAGGCCATCCTCTATGAGCGCGATTCTCAGACTCTAGCAACACAAATCGACTACGGTAACACGAATGGTAACAAGCACAAATTGAAAAAATTGTGAGTTTCTTGCTGTTCTTGATTCCGTGATCTTTGAATCCATGGCCATATTAACTAATCATTGTGACCAGAGGCACATATTACTTTGACTGCGACTCATGCCACATGACCCTGCTTGGTATCTTCTTCTCTGATTACGATATTAAAAACTCGGAGGACTTTAGCGAGCCGCTGTACTGCCTTGGTTGTCACCTGATCATGTATCTTGAAAGAGAGCAAGATCACGAGAAGAAGAATTACACAAACATTGTTCGACAAAGGTGGTTGAGACTTTGCCCGACGAATCTTCGAAAATACGGGGTGGAGGATGAAAATGGTAGAATCAATCCATATATCACGGATAACGCGCACTTGGCCATTGATATGTTGCAGATCCTAAACGGCCTCAGCTCCGCTGACAAGTTTGATAAGCATACTGGCTTCCGTGAAGAAAAGGGCCAGAGACCATCGGTACAACTACCAGTTACGGGGAATATGATGAATGCTCCTGTTGTTAGCAAAGCCACAATTGCAACTCGCCATTCTTTCTGGTGATGGAGACAAATGATATGTCATGCCAAGGCGCGGCTGTATTTTTGATCATTAAATTTGCTGATCTTTGCGGGTTTTGGTTGAGACATATTTATACCAGGGCAATACCACAATTTATATTATTCGGGGAAGTTGGAGAGTATCTTTAATGAACAGGAACTTTTCTACTTTATTTCCTTTTTCTTTAAGCCTTTTTTGTTTCCAGCAACAGGGGGTATCTCTTCTTCTTTCTTCTTTCTTTTATCCTCTTTTCTTTCCCTTTGAGCAAGATTTTTCTAATAATTCGGGAAACCACGAGAATAATATTTATCTGTTTTCTTTCTTTCACAATGGATTTGTCGTCCCCGCTTGATAGCTTGTAATCACTGATAGGATAAACACAATCAAAGTTGACAAAAGCCGCCATCGGTGACCTCCCTACATATACAAATACCAGTGGGCATAAACCTATTGTCACTTTGAAGGGGTGGAAGGAAGGGATAATGAAAGGTGACATTGAAGCATCTTCTTCTACTTGATATGAAATGAATTGTCTCACTATTTCCTAAATAATATTGAATCAATTTAGTTCCAGGGTGATTGACCCATAAGCTCTTGATTCGTAGACTTTCTAGTGATTTATGAAATTAGTTATCATCCTGAGTCACTGGTGTTCACACATTGTTATGGAACCACCCTCAATGCAAAGGGAAGCAGGAAAAAGGTATAGTAAACTAGTTTTTCTTCCAAAAATACTCCTCAGGAAATCTGCATTACTATTAGATTATATGGCTGCTATAGAAAGGATTCCAGCGGTTTAGCTGTCGAATTTTCCAAACAATGATTTGAATTTGTTCGTTATGCCGAACATCCGACATCTATTATCTTTGAACATATACAAGGTTGATCGTGGCATAAATGGATTTGTTGTTATTTAGGCATGTAGGCGAGATACTCATATTGAATTTCTCATATTGGATCTGGTATCAAAGTTTCACTAAAATTGTATTTTGACTGGCTGCTCTTATGACCAGTAGCTACAATGCCGCGAGTATTTAGAAGCATCCCAAGATTCCCGAAGCTCTAGAGCCAATGTACTATAATTAAACACTTTTCACATGACCTCCGTAATTGACTGTCTCTCAATCACACTCTTTTGTTTATCATCCCGACTAATACGATAGTAGTTATCACAAAAGTCGGCGCATTTCATGTAACGGAGAAATTCTTCGTCGTGGGTGATAACGATGAGCTGGAAGTTTGATTGTGCCATCCTAGTCTTGATGATAGTGTGCAGAGACTCGGCCAATGCTCGAATGTTGTCTTGATCGAGATTCGTTGTTGGCTCATCCAGAGCAATAAGCTAGATGAATCAATATACTATTCAAAAAAGATAAGGGATGGATCCACTTACACCGCAATTGACGCCGAAGCATTCAGCAAGAGCCAATCGGATGATGATACTTGCCAACACTCTCTGGCCAGCGCTACAACGACCTCGCATATCCATCTCTGCATCTTGCTTTACCATGCATACGCGGTAATTAAAATTCCGCTGCCCCTTAGCATTCTCATTGTCGGAACGAATCATGATAGTATCGACGTCCGTGCCTTGATACGTGCTCTGCCAAAGTTCACCAGCAATCCGGTTAATCTCCTCCATCTTCAGACTATGGTATTTCATAATGGCATGGTCTAAAGCAGTTCCGTACTGGCCTAGATCCGCAATAGCTGCTTTCGTTGTTTCAACCTTGATGTGTGCTTCCCGGTAATTGCGAGCTGCATGTTTATAGTCTTGCTCCCATTCCTCCAACAGTCCCTGCAGCGCCTCATCCTTTGCCTTCATTGTGCCAAGGATTGCTCCTCTCTCTGCCATGAGTTTTTGATATTGCATATCCAGTCTCATGGCCTCTCTGTTTAAGCGATCATAATCTTCGGTAGCATTTCTTGACTCAAGTTCAGCGATCTCTGTCTTCAGGTCTTCAAGACCTCGCAAATTCTTACGGAATTTGATATTGTCACCAATGTTCCTCTTGGTTTTCTCACTGTTTTCGACCTGTTTCTTCAAATTATTTGCCTCGGTGGTTATTGCCGACGCTTCGCCTTCACATCGCGTAATATCTTCTTCGATAGAACTAATTTCTTGCTGGCACCTTGTGAGTTTTGAGGGGCCGCCTTTATTGAGATAGTTGTTGATCTCGTCATCGGCTCTCGTCAGCTTATTTACAGTGTCTGTCAACCGTGCATTATCCTCATGCATTTCTGTGACGCGAGCTCGACCACGTTGCTGCGCATCCGCATGCAATGCTTTTGCCTTAGCAATTTGGGGAACCAGCGCTTCAATGTCCAGATCAGCTCTTTGAATGGCGTTACGTCGTTGATCGCTGCTCTCCCGTAACTCCTGAATACGTAGAAGAAGTCCCTGCTTCTTCTCGAGCTGATAGTTAGCATCGCTTAATTTGCTTGCTGCATCTCTAAGTTCCAATTCAAGAGTGTTCATGAGATTGCGGGATCGGTCCTTTTCAGCTGTCATCTTGTTAATCTTGGTCTTGAGCGTTCGTGCTAGGTCGGTAGATCGTGCTAGAGACTCTCGGATCTCTTCAGATGAAAGGGCGTTTCCTGAGGATTTCTGTTGAGTGGATATACGAGAAATTTCCGAATCAAAATCTGAAATATCCTTATTGTAGCGAATTATGCTGCTCACAACCTTGCTCACCGACTCTATATCTCTCTTGCTCGCCTCTTCTTGGCTGACAATGGTATCTTGTTGCTCCACTCGGCTTAGCATTAACTCCCGCTGCTCCTCAACCTGCTTTAACTCCTTCTCGAGATGTGGTATTTCAACACCTGAAAGACGCACATATGTGTCATGGTGAGACTGAGCAGACTTTGCTTTGCTCAAGTCTTCTTCAATTTGCTTCAGTTCTCTTTCGATTTCTTGCTGCGTTTCAAGTGCTAATCTCTTCCTGATCTTCTCCACTGCTGCGCTCTTCTCTTTCGCTTCTGTGAATTTCCGCTCGCACAAGACACATGCATTTTGCTTCTCGGCATATGTCAGCCCTTTGTTGTAGAAATTATGCATATGTTTGTAGTTTTCGGCATCAGATTTTATCGTATCTCGATCTAACTGGAGTTGGACCAATTCTCCTGGAAAGTCTTCAATGTTCGCCAGGGGTGTGCCGTTTTCATCCAAAATGGAACGGAGAACAATCTGCTCGCAAGAGCGCATCTCAGCAGATTTCTTCTTGACCGACTCTTTGGTTGAAGATAGTTTGAACCCGATCTGTTCAAGCTCGCGATTTGTGCCGTCTCTTTGTCGCTGGGCATCGACAACCAACCTACCAGCACTGTCGAGCGCAGCCTGAAATTCACGCTCGAGTCTCGCCGCAATCCAATTGGATCCAACAATAGCAGCAATTTTTTCGCCGTGGGTTGCTATCATGGTGTCAAGGCTTCGCTGGCGATCCTTGAGCTCTCTTTTAACAAAATCGAGCTGTGCTCGATCATCTGCCATCCGGGTGCTCTGGACCAGTTCCTCTCCAAGTCTATCGCTTTCCGCCTCGGCATCGCGAAGTTGCGCATTTTCTGTCTTAAGGTGAGTATCCCAATCCGCGGCCTCGTGTTCTGCTGCAGCCTTTTTCAGGCGGCTCTTAAGGTTGTCGTGACTCGCATCCAATACTGCTTTTGCACCTTCATCGACGCTGACAGCATCAACATCTTGTTGGACAGTTTGGATCTTCTTGTCGTTGCCGGCAATCGCTTGCTTAGCGGATAGCTTGTCTTGTGCATGAGCTGAGCGCTTTCCTTCCAATTCTGTCAAGTTTCCATTTATGCCTCTCAGCTCATCGTCGGTATCTTTTTGTACCCGCTCAAGCTCTCGAGACTTTTCACGTGACAACTTTCCTACTCGCTCAATAAACTCGCGAACTAGAACATTATCCAGATCCCCATCAAATCCGCGGATTTCATGTCGTCTTGCTGCTTCTTTGACCAGACTTACTCGCAATTCCAATTGACGCTCATAGTTCTCCTTTTCGGCCCGATGTTGGCCTTGCTCAGCAAGTTTGGCAGAGAGGTTTTTACGGCACTCCGTTATTTCCCTTTGAAGTTCTTTGTATCTCATAGACTGATCTCTTTCCTGTCGTCTGTATGTTTCCATGCGCTCTTGGTATTGTGCCAAAGTCGCTTCCAACCATTCGTCAGTCTCATCCAACTCCTCGAGGTCCGTTCGCAAGTCATCTACGGTCTCTTGTCGTTCCTTTGCTCGAGTTTTCTTAGCTTGTAACTCGTTCAAAATTCCATGATAGGTTTCCTTTCGTGCATGCTTTTCTCTTGCACTTTCCGAAGCTTCTTCCATTTCCCTACTTAGTTGGTCACTTTTGTCTCGAAGCGCTTCGATCTCCTCTTGTAAAGCCAAAGATTTCTTTTCAGCTCGCTCAGCCTTATCCTTATCGATTTTGTAATTATCTTCAAGGAGCTTTTGTTTGCCCAGCTCAACAGTATGGCTCTTCCGCAGTGCTTTGAGGTTATCGATGGCTTTCGTGTACTTTAAAGCCTCGAAGATCTCATCGAACTTTTTCTTCAGCACTCCAGGCTCACTCATCGGCCACAACGACTCGTCTTGATGACAGAAAATCACAGAATCAAGAATGGCTTCTGACACGCCCAAATATTGAGGCATGATCTGGTCAAGCTCGGCCACACGAGAGGATATTGTGGTTCGTTCTCCATCCTTGTTCATTAGTAGCGAACCTTCAAGAGTTTTCTGTGATCTGGTTGCCTTTTTGACCGTCAGTTGTAGACTTCGAGTCACAACCATTTTCGCGCCAGACGTCGCCTTAAATGCCAGCTTCACCTGCGCCAGCACCTCCTTCTCACCACAGAGCTGCAAAACATCAACAATGGTTCATCATAGTAGGCGGTTGAATACATACCTTTGGATCATGTATGAAAGCTCCACCTTTACTATTTGGTGGCAGCTGACCAGTAGTAGCATATTTAAGACATTCGATTATTGTCTAGATATCTGTAAGTGAAAGCTAGATCATGTCACATCACTACAGCACATACCGTCTTGCCGGATCCGTTATAACCAACGATCAAAGTTAGTGGCGTGTGAAACTGTATAGTTTCGCTACGGATGTTGTCGAAAGAGCGAACTCTAGAGTCTCATTAGCAATAACTTCAGATGTACACGTTCAGGGAAATGGTATTAGGCAGCGTACCCCAAAATAGACAGCTTGTCGATTTTGGCTATTTTCTGTCAGAATCGTTCATGTCATTTTTTTCATTCGTTTGGGTGTGAACTTACACCTATACCATAATATCAGCACTAACATACTAGGAGTTATCAACAGGATACTTACATTTTGATTTCTGCGAGAGGATTGTATAGCCTCAGCAGCACGCTCAGAATATGTTTCTAGTTGTGCATTTACGTGTAGAACTGTCATAACCTGTCAGTTTATCAGTAGGCATCCAGCTTGGTTTTCTGACCTGAGACATGAACAGGCTGCTGTGAGATCAAACTTCACACGCCAGACAAATTCGAGAGGACTGGTGGGAAAGATATGATGTCAGTCTGGATGCTATTCGTGATTCTGATGTGTATTTATTTGATCTAGAAACCCAAGACCCTGTGTTTCTGTAACATGAATAGGTAAAGTTAGGTCAGGTAAGTAAAGGTATGATTTCACATTACCGTTCCAGAAGATACTTACTTGCCTTCTATCGGTAGTCGTCCTTCCGATAAAGTCGCGTGCCAGACTCGTGCCTAATCTGAGACGCGTAGTCACATGATATCATCTACATAGGCACTTTTTGTGAGATTTTCATGCCTCAGCCGTCAAGAGTGCTTATTTAGGTGGGGGCACCAGTGTTCCTCCGCCCCTCTATAATTGTGGAGTCTTTTCTCTACATCGTCGATCGCAGTAAGGTAACACTTCACACATGCTTTTATGTACATATGGAGTATCACTACAGAGTACTTAATATATTCTGGAGTAGCGCTTGGTAAAGCAGCATTCGTAATATTTCAAGCCCCCATCTTGCTTCAACAACAATGAAGTCTTGACTACGGGACTGAATGGAACTTTAATAACTCCAATGTCTGCTCAGCTTTGTTAAGAGCAAGTTCGTGACCCTTTGAGTTGCTTATGGGAAGAGCTCCGGTGCGGATGAGGCGTTGAATTCAAATGGCAATTGGCCATGCCGCTAAAGGAATACCATGCTATGCAATCCGTCCACTAATTGGGCCCAAATTCACTTTGATACTAAGAACATCGTTCTCTTGCATCAAACCCCATAAACACGGATTTCTATTCATAACATACCTCACACTCCTCACCTCCACCCACGCGCAGCTTGATCCAGCGTGATTCCTGTCTTCAAAGATCTCACCTTGTGAAAATTATCAACAACAAAAAGCGCCTTGACAATCCTTCATCGACCGAGACTGATGTGCTCTCCTCGGTAACATGCGGCATATGGCATTGCACCCGCTGATCAACTCGCACGTTGTCTTGTCCCCAGCGTGGTTTCTGTACATCAAATCGCTTCGCTGGTGCTCTTAAGAATCGAAATCACCCAATATGGACTCTCCAGCCATGCCACACATGTATTTCTCGGGTATAACGGGCATGGAGAATCACCCAGGCACTTTGACAGCCTCACAGGTATGATTACGGATTTCGTCTCAAGAAGTATACTGAACATCTTGTATAGCTTGCTGGAAGTGGTGCAGATGCCTCTATGACAGGCATGCTAGAAGAAGGAATGCTAAATGCGTTTGACGGAAACGAGAACTATCCAATGAATCTCGACTCAAACACTGACGACACAAATGTACCGAAGACTTTTCCACCTCTTTTAACACACAACAATAGCGGGCAGACCGACGGCGCCGATGAAGATGGAGTGAACCAGAACAATGATGAAACCCCAGCAACTGGGGCGGGTGCTGGACCACTCCCGACAGGCTTCGGCTTACAAAATAATATTGCTGGTGGAAGTACACTCACAGAATTTACTAAGAGACGTAATTGGTCCCAAAGGGTTGTGGAGGAGCTCAAGGACTTTCTACATATCTTAACACCGGATGGTCGAATCATATATATTTCGCCCAGTGGAACGGCGCTTACTGGATATTCAAAGGAGGAATTAGTTGGGAAGTTTATTGTGGATTTCATACACCCGGATGATAGTGGAATATTCGTCCGAGAATTCAATGAGTCGATAGCAACTGGCAATCCATTACGATTTTTTAATCGATTTCGGAAGCAAGATGGAACTTACACCATTTTTGAATCACATGGTCATCCCCATCTCACATCCGAGGCAGCACAGTTTGGACCGAATAATGCTGCAGGATTCTGTCGAGGATTCTTTATGATGGCCCGACCTTATCCAACAAAGAATGCTGCCCTTCTTGACTCCTTTCTAGAACATAAGATTGAGAATGAAAGGCTTACAAAACGAATTGCCGATCTCAAGAAAGAGGAGGCAGAAGAAGCTGAGGATGCCAGACGACACTGGATGAAGAAGCAAGAGGGAAGATCAGATATCACTTCATCAGAAACGCAAGTCGCAGAATCAGATACAATGGGAGGTGCATCTAATGGCATGGGCATGCGGACTCCTATCAATCCTGATATACTTGCAATGCCACCACCAGCAAAACCATCTCTCATGAACACAGCCTTGACCCGACAAAATCTCGAAGATGCTAATCTGTCAAGTAAGCCTGATTCTATCAAGGACAAGATGGCGCGATACGAAGGAGCTACACATATCGAAACAATTGAAATGCTTACAGGCTTAAGGTACCAGGATGGTGAACGAAGTCGCGGTATCAGCACTGGGGATATGAGCCCCGCATTAATCAGAGGTGATGCAGGTATTGCAATTCCAGTAGACAAGGAAGCTAGAGGAGGAGATAAAAAGAAGAAGCTGAAGGTGGCTGATGAGTACGTATGTACCGATTGTGGTAAGTACTTCAGCATTCTCGATATCGAATTGCGCTCACAAATACTAGGCACACTTGATTCTCCAGAATGGCGTAAAGGCCCCAGTGGTCCCAAGACGCTATGCAACGCTTGTGGCCTTCGTTGGGCAAAGAAAGAAAAGAAGAAAGGTCCGAACCATGGCCCAACAGCACTGAATAACATGGGCAACAGCACTGGCAGTAGCTGAACTTCTTGACTTATTCTTAGATGGGATATTGCGACTGGCGCAAGGGGATATAGGCAGTTTGTTACTGGCACTGGGCGACCATTTTGCCGCATATATTTTAGGATGGGTGTTGGAAAAGGCACATGATACCTTGCTGTTTATTCTTGGTTTTGATTGGGGGGAAGAGGGGAGGGGTTTCTTCTGCTTTCTCCGTGGTTTGGGTGCAATGAAGAACTCAAGGAAATGCGATTTCACTTCTTGCTAATACACAACTCAGAGCGATCGGATTCTGAGATAAGAAATGAACTCCAATGCTGCGCTGCAGAAGACAGTGTGCCGATAAACATTAGTATCTCACCTTCCATTAGGGTATAATAACTAGAATCAACGATGGATAGTTACGCTACGAAAGGCTCGTCTGGTACCAGATGACGCATTTTGTGATTTCTTCCCCAGTAGCTATGCTCTCTATGACATCTTCTCCGTCAAGGGTATAGGTATAGACAGGATGTTGAGAATGCTCAATTCTCGCTACCAACAACGCATCCCATCTTATCTGTATGCAGCACTGCACCGACTTATTTCCGCCATTTCCACCACGGGTGAGTGAAGCTGCAAAAAGGTGACCAAAAACCTAACAAGTCCCAATCACTTCAAGATTAAATTTAAGAAACGCCCTCCCCCCGAATAAAGTCCTCGGATAACATGTACTAAACTGACGCAATGCGAGGGGAAACATAGAAAAGGGAGACTAAACAAGAGACTTAACAGAGAAAACTAGGTGTGTCTTAATGGCAGTTTCCTATCAAGTGTGTTAAATGCCAGTGTCCTCGGTGTGAACGGCTGTCTGGCTGCTTGTAATCTTTTCATCTCCCAATTTGGATCGTTCGTATCGTCTGAAACTGGTGAGTTCTCTTGCATTTCGTCGATATCCGTCTTATGAGCTACTCGCATGGCGGCTGACGGGAACATGGACCAAGCAGCGAGGAGTGCGTTGAGGAGAAACAAAGTCCTGTACGAAATCATTAGTTATGCTCTTCACGCTCAAGAATTCAACCGCCCACATCATGATGACAGTCGTTGCAAATGCCCCTTTTGCTTGCAAGCAGTATCCTTCATTGCCGGAGGCCTTGGCGTATTTGCAGCTTTTCGCAATATACCATGCCACCTTGCTTGGGTGGGCAGCATCTGACATGTCAGGACCTGCTTGACCATAGATACTGAATGCCCAAAGTGCTGTAAGAGTGATATTGACCAGGAATCCTAGAATCGGCAACCACATATGCATGACGAACATAACGACCTTCACAAGTTGGATGAACATCGAGAGCACAGAAATCACAACGTTCCAATTGGTGATACTATCTCATTGTAAGTGATAAGTCGGCAGACTGTATTGGATATAGAGTACATACAACTTCGACCATACAAGGGGTGTTTTTGGCAGAGGACGGTAATTTGCATATGCATATAGTTTCGACAGAGGACTTGAATTGAAACCATGGTCTGATCCAACTTGCCTTCATGATTATCAGTGCTGACTGAGGTAACAGTTTTTGGAAACATTCTTGCATACCATAACTTCGTGCGGTAGAGATTCGGACTGGCAATACCAAAAAGTGAAAGAGCGGCAATAGTACCAGCCAACTCAATTACCATCAAGGCAATGAGCCATTTTGGATGCCTCCATCTCGTCGAGAGACGGAACATTTTGCTCTGGCGATGAAGTGGTATAGATGTGGTAAATTACAACAACAGATGAGGAGAGCTTCGTATTTGATGGAGGCTGGTTAAACAAGGAAAGTTGAGGTCGACATTGACCGTCTGATTTTAGAAGAGCTACAGTGTGATGGAAGTTCAAGAGTCTACGAAAGGGCCCCCATCGTGCTTATACCGATTTCTCATGTGGTCAGCAAAAGGCTGGCAGCACATAGGTGTGTAATGGGCGCCAATGGGAATTGGGAATGGGAATGGTGCACGATTGTAAGCGCCGACATGCTGCATGTTGATGTATGTTGACCTTGCTCGTGCAGGCCAATCATGTGGCCATAGACGGTGATGGAGTAGTTGGTGGAAAGTTACCGGGAGCTTGTATGGACTCGCCAGATATAGGCCTTTGTGTGTGGGGCCGCTCTTTGTCCCTCTCACTCTACGACACAATTGAACAGACCATCTCCCTTCTCTTAATATATGGGGTATGCAGGACATCGTTATACATCTCCAACAATTGCGATATCACAGACAGTTTGCGGCGCCTGATGCTGTACATGCGATAGGGGAGAAAAGGGCGACTGGTCAGTCAGAGTGGGTTTCGTGATGGGATGATGGACTGTGAGATGGTGGACTGATTGTGTGACTGAGATGAGACTTACATATTCTCCCAGGTGTTTGAGAAGATTACTGTCACACAGATTATTGCCACACTCGGGCGGTTGGCTCCAGGAGGCCGTACTGATATAAAAAGGAACTGTGGTGGTTCCTAGAGCTTGATGTGGTAATTATGATGATGATTATGATGACAGTGATGATGACGATGACACCGAGATCGAGGTGTCTCGCATGAAAGACTTACCATTGAGAGAGAGATATGCGAATATATATAGCCTATGTAAGCTTTTTTTTCTTGCCACATATAAATCCCTACCCAGAGAGAGGTACCTATCTATTTTCTTGGGAATTCAATAATAAATTTGTGAAACCCATCTCAAATTATTTGAAAGTGTGAATAATTCAGTTTTTACTTAGGCTAGGCCTAGTTAAAAGATGTCTCACTTCATTCTTTACTCACCCTCTCCATCCGATAAAAAGGTGGCATTAACACTAAGGGTGACTGGACTGGAACCGACGCAGGACCCTAAGCGACGCACTTTTTAACATTTCAACTAAGATCGCTTATAACTCCACACATGCTAGTCTAAATTGGCAAATTGAAGTTGTATATAATGTTCTAATTTCTACTCTATAACATTTATAAGTTATATAGGCTATACATTTATAATTTACTCCTATACTTAGCTGCTATTTCTCTTTATAAGAGTTCCTAGTTAGCTAGTTATTAACAAACGGCTGTAAACATAAGGTCCTTAAGGCTAGAAGACCTATAAGCATTAGGGTGCCGTAGGGGGAACCGGCGCATTAGCTGAAGCGGCACATTTTCACTATTTTGACTAAGATCACTTATAACTCTACATCCACCACTAATCTAAACTAGAAAATTGAAGATGTATATGATTCCTTGGCCTCTGCTCTACAGCCTGTTTCAGTTTTAAGTCAATTAGATTTAATTGCGCTAAGTTATACTCAATTTTAGTCTGCTCTTATATTTAGCTATTCTTGCTCTTTATAAGAGCTCCTAGCTAAGTGCTATCAAATTATCGTATATATAAGGTTTTTTAAGGTATATAAACCCTATATATAAGCCTAGTCTATAGTTAGGTGCATAATAAGGAGAGATAGAGTATAGGATAAGGAAAACTACCCCTTTTACTAAAATCCCTAATAGCTCTAGGTAGAGTGCTTATAAACAGCTATAATGCTTATATATGGGGTTTCTAGCCCTAAGGACTTTCTATCTATAGCTGTTTATTAATAGCTAGCTAGGAGCTCTTCTACTAAGTAATAGAAGCTTAATATAAGATGAAACTGAAAATAAGTATTACTTAGCCTAATCACATCCAATAGATATAAAACTTACAAATGTTATAGAACAAAAGTTAAATAATTATATATAATCTTCATTTCCCAATTTAGACTAGTATATGTGGAGTTATACTCAATTTTAGTCGGTATGTTGAAAAGTGTGCCGGTTCAGGGCCTACGCCGGTTCCGGGCAAGTTACCCTCATATAAGAGTAAACTAAAATTAAGTATAACTTAGCCTGATTATACTCGATTAATTTACAACTGAGATAAATTATGAAACAGAAGCTAAGAAATAATATATATCTTTGATTTTCTAATTTGGACTAGTGAATGTAGAGTTATAAGTGATCTTAGTTAAAACAGTGAAAATGCGCCGCTTCAGCTAATGCGCCGGTTCCCCTCCCCTGCGGCACCCTATAGCTACTTATAAGCACTCTAGCTAGAGTTATTAAGGATTTTATAAAATAGGGTTAGTTTTCCTACGCCTTATACTCTATCTCTCCTTACAATGCCTATAACAACAAACCAAGCTTATATAGCCTATAGGGTGTCTATACCCCAAGAGTCTTATATATCTGATGACTTAGATATAGCTAACTAGGAGCTCTTATAACAAGCAATAGAAACTAAATACAAGGGCAAACTATAATTGGATACAACTGAGTGTAATTAAATTTAATTGATCTGTAGCTGAGATTTATAATAGAAAAGCTGCTAAGAAATCATATACATCTTCAATTTCCTAATTTGGACGAGTATTTATAGAGTTATATCTAACTTTAGTCAGTATGTTGAAAGGTGCGCCGGTTCAGGGCCTGCGCCGGTTCCGGTCTAGTCACCCTACCTAAGAAGCAACATTTAAATATTCGATAGTAGTAGGTATAGGAACACACTGCACTAAAACATGCTAAAAAGCTCTTGTGGTCACTAACCTATATTAATGTCATTTCTGTAAAACAATGCATTTATTGATAGGGTGCCTTATGGGAACCGACACATTAGGTAGCCGAAGCGACGTAATTTCCACTGTGTTGATTAAAATCACTTATAACTCTACAGCCACTAGTCCAAACCAGGAAATTATAGATGCGTATAATTCCTTAGCTTCTATTCTATAACCTTTTTTATTTATAAATTAATCAAATGTTACCACTCTAAGTTATACTTAACGCATTAGCCGAACCGACGCACTCAAATTGGATACAACAACTTCAATTGATCATAACTCTACGCTAACTCGTCTAAATCGGAATCTAGCTCTTCTATATCAATCTCTGGCTCCCCCTCTTCAATATGTGTATCATATACACCAATTGGCTGTGATTGTGGTTCCATTTTTCGCTTTTTCGATGCACTCTCCCGCTCTGCTGCCTCTACAACATCTAGCCTAACACTTCCTGGGTTGAATACACAAACTGGCCCTCTAATTGGACTCGCATTCCCTTATTTTGAGTGCGCTGAGTCTGGGCTAGCTCCTTATATGTTGCTAGTTCCTGTTATATAATTGTAAGTTTTGTATTCTGGGCTTCAATCATATGTCTCCTAGCCCCAAGGGCCATCATCTATTTACAGCTGTTTATCAATAGCTACGTAAAGATACCTAGTACTGCATCTAAGCAAGAAACCCTTTCCCCGACCTTTAAAAGTGGTCATAGCCTACCATTCATTACCTACCTATTGGAGTTTGGAGTTGATTTTATAGAGATCAATTAGGCCCTTTAGTTATTTACTTAAAAGGGGTAAAGACAAATGCCCAACAATATGAGTAGTCTATAAGATCCTTATTCCACATTTCATTCCTTTTTATAAAAGGGTGAGAGAAATATCCTATGGGGAAGATGTTGTTAGTTATAAAAGATGGGGCAAGATACCACCAACATACAGCTAGATATCTGTAAAGAGGTGTGAAAAAGAATATGAGTTAAGTGCATGAATTACCCAGCACCACTCTCTCTCTAGATCTTGACTGTATTGAGAATCTTTAGAATGTTAATAAGGTCAAGCCGGCATAAGATTAAAAAATTTGGAGGAAATGGGAATTATAGGTAGCCTACCTAGGTACTAGAGGCAGAGTAGCCTAAAATACATGTAGGTAAGGAAGGAAACACTTAATTCTCTTTAGCAATCTCTATAGGCTAAAGAGAATAGAGGTTTGCTTAAAAGCGAACGGTAGAACTATGAAATACTGGTCTACAGCCATTTTGAGCTATTTTATATACATCTCTACTATTGCGGTGTGTGGTTGTGAAGTTGTCGTTATTTGAAGGGTGACAAATATCCATTATGCATGACTGTACCTGTATCAAATAATTTTTAGCATGTCGGTACCTAATTGGTTGGACTATAGATATGACTAGCTAAGCTACAAAATACCTTATATGCCTAAATAAACTTATAGGGTGACTTGCCCGGAACCGGCGCAGGCCCTGAACCGGCGCACCTTTCAGCATACTGACTAAAATTGGATATAACTCCACATACACTAGTCCAAATTGGGAAACTGAAGATGGATATTATTCCCTAGCTTTTGTTCTATAACCTGTTGTAGTTATAAGTTAATTGAATGCGATAAAGTTAAGTTATACTCGATTTTATTCTGCTCCTATATTTAGCTATTCTTGCTCTTTATAAGAGCTTAGGCCTAACTAGGTACTATTAAACCGTCGTATATATAAGGCTTTTAGGGTATAGAAACCCTATATATAGGTTTAGCTTATAGTTATAAGCGTTATAAGAGGAGATAGAGTATAAGGCATAGGAAAACTACCCCCTTTTACTTAAATCCTTAAAAACTCTAGATAGAGTGATTATAAAACAGCTATAATGCTTATATATAGGTCTCCTAACTCTAAGGACTTTATATCTACAGCTGTTTGTTAATAGCTAGCTAAGAGCTCTTTTAATAAGCAATAGAAGCTTAATATAAGAGGAAACTAAAAACAATTATTACTTAGCCTAATCACATCTAATAAATATAAAATTTACAGATGTTATAGAACAAAAGCTAAATAATCATATAAGTTCTTGATTTCTTGATTTAGACTAGTATACGTGGAGTTACACTCAGTTTTAGTCGGTATGTTGAAAGGTGCGCCGGTTCCAGGCAAGTCACCCTACCTAAGCTGAGAACGACTGCACTAAATTATGCCAACTTATTTTTTTTATATTGATTGTCTTCTCACTCTACTTAAATAACTTTTTGTAATAGCCCCTAGTTCTTATCCATAGGTAAGTAAGTACCTATAGAATAAAAGCGCTTTACATATTGTATAATAATTCTTAAATAACTTTTTACCTATTAGGGAGTTACTAAAGGTTTTGGTAGGGAAAGCAATCTAATATGATTCCTTTTTGATAAAAGAACTAAACAATCTCTAATTTCAAAGAATATATCCTATTTTAATAGATTATGTATATGTGTACCAGACTATAATTAGATTTTTTAGTACACTTATATTAGCTAAAGAGACTGCTTAATAAATTATAAACTAGCAACACTAAATCGGCTGGGTGGGCCTACCTAGGCTATAGGTAATATTTAAAAATCATAAAATATTGACCTTGTAACCTAGCTAGTTACTATAAAGTGTAAATAGCTTTACCTATAAGTCATAAAAACAATATCTTATTACACTTTAAAGGTTATCGCTACATTAACTCAAGGTTTATTACTATAAAAGAGCTAGTATCAACTATATATAGCTTAAGCCTATTAAATCCTAGTTTAACGTGTTTCGATACATCTATAATAATACCTATAAATATAGCCTACCTAGTTTATAAAGTAGGGGAGCCTATCTTGAAAGCGGAAATATAGCAATAATTACAACTAGGGTGCCGTAGGGGGAACCGGCGCATTAGCCGAAGCGGCGCACCTAAATCGCATACAACAACTTCAATTGATCATAACTCTACGCTAACTCGTCCAAATCGGAATCTAACTCCTCTATATCAATCTCTGGCTCCTCCTCTTCAATATGTGTATCATATACATTAATTGGCTGTGATTGTGGTTCCCTTTTTCGCTTTTTTGATGCACTCTCTCGCTCTGCTGCCTCTACAATTTGCAACACTTCTTGAGTTGAATATACAAATTGGCCCTCTAATTGAACCCGCATTCCCTTATTTCGAACGCGCCGAGTCTGAGCTAGCTCCTTATATGTAGTTAATTCCTTTTGAATGATTATAAGCTTTGCATTCTGGGCCTCAATTATATTGGTTATTCGCTTAGTATACCGGCGTGTTGGAGAAGAGAGGATACCAGCACTTAATAATGCATTATGAAACACATTATTAGCCCTTTGTAGCCTTATATGATCAACAGGAGAGGCCTGTAGAACTGAAATATCGAGTATATGTTGGTGTTGTGGTGTTGAAGGTGGGCTTGAAGGTCGACTTGGGAGCTCTATTGGGAGGTTGTTGAGCACTCTTTGAGGATTATAAGGAATCAGACCTGCTCCTTTCTAGCCAGCTTGAATATTATGTGTATTCATAGCTTTATTCCGGATCTTAATGAGTATTTCAACCCAATATTCACGTGTTATACGTGTAATCTTCGCTCGAGAGTACCGGTCAACTTCTAATGTATGGAAGTGTTTAACTGGACCAAATACACCAACATCAAGCGGTTGTAAGAGATGCGAACAATGCGGCGGCATTATAAGCAAATCAATGCTATTATGAATGCATTTGGCAATAAATTGCCCAGTCATATGACTTGAGTGGCCATCAACAATCAATAACCTGCGCTGACCTTAGGATATTTTCCCACTCTCTGGTATAAATACTCGATATAACTACTCAAATCTAAGGCCATTTGAAGTCTAGCCACTTATACTAGTCGAAAAGTGCCAATTAGGAGGTGTATAAGGTGGAAGCTACTTAGAGTTGGTGTGTTTTCCCTTAAATATAATCAATGGTGGTAGTGAGTTACCAGCACCACTTATACACTTAATAACAGTGACCCATTCTTGCCTTCTAGGACTTACTTTCCACTTCGATTTTTGGCTTAAATCTACTATAATACGTGTAGATTGTGTATCTCTAATAGAGAACCCAGTCTTATCCATATTATATATATTTTCAAGCTTATATTCGTGCTCTTTAAAGGATTGACGAAATGTCTCAAACCAGGCCTTAATATGCGTAATATTAGCTCCCTTATGACGGCAAGCCTTAAGTTGACGAGAATATGATCCTTTAAGCGTAGGATATCGTTTTCGAAACCTATAGAGCCATTCGTGGCTTATAGTAGGTGGTTCATAAGGATGATTTTCATGATTTTCAAGTGTTGTAGCTCGGTATCGCTGGTTTATGATTTCTTGGGCAGTTTCCCTAACTAATATAGGTGTAACTGGGAATCCAATTGAATTCTGGTGTATAATCCATCGATATAGAGTATACTCTTCAGAATCAGAGAGTATTTGGTTCTTTTGGTGGGAATCATGTCGCGTTGCTCTACCGCGGTATCGGTAACGTAAGGTTGATTCTGGCACTTGGAAGTGCCGTGCCGCAGCCCGCACCGATTCAAATTGATGTGTATTAAGTGCGTTAATTGCTTCCGAAATGGCGCTTTCATTCGTCATATTGGTTGAATTGATTGAGTTACTAGTTATAGAGTTATGTTCAATTGAAGATGTATTGAGGGTATTGATGTTGGGGTAACTGCGCCGCTTCGGCTAATGCGCCGGTTCCCCCTACGGCACCCTAATTGAAGTAGGTATATGATATATATAGGCTATATATATATAGGCTATATATACCTATTAAAGAAGAAGAGTTACGGATTAATATAGAAGCGTTAGATTCTTATTTAGATGAGTTAACGTAGAGTTACAGGTGATTAATCTAAATTGTTATATTCTAGGTAATATTCCTGCGCCGGTTCCATATACGGCACCCTATAGGCTACCTAATTGAAGTTATTGTAACTAGCCTATACAAATTGAGTACGCCGAAGCGACGCAATTTCCACTGTTTTGACTAAAACCACTTATAACTCTGCAGTCACTAGTCCAAACCCGAAAATTATAGATGCGTATGATTTCTTAGCTTTTATTCTATGACCTCTCTATTAGAGATACACAATCTACACGTATTATAGTTAACTCTAGCCAAAAATTAAGGTAGAAATTTAGTCCTAGAAGGTAAGAGTGGGTCACTGTTATTAAGGGAAAACATACCAACTCTAAGTGGCTTCTACCTTATACACCATCTAATTGGCAATTTTCAACTAGTATAAGTGGCTGGGCCTCAAATAACCTTAGATTTGAGTAGGCTAGTTATGTCGAGTATTTATACCAGAGAGTGGGAAAATATCCCAAGGTCAGTGTAGGTTATTGATTGTTGATGGCCACTCAAGTCATATAACTGGAAAGTTCATTGCCAAATGCATTTATAATAGGGTGACTAGACCGGAACCGGCGCAGGCCCTGAACCGGCGCACCTTTCAACATTCTGACTAAAATTGAATATAACTCTATAAATACTCGTCCAAATTAAGAAATTAAAGATGTATATGATTTCTTAGCATCTTTTCTATTATAAATCTTAGCTACAAATCAATTGAGGATGATTACATTAAGTTATATTCAATTATAGTTTGCCCTTATATTTAGCTTCTATTGCTTATTATAAGAGCTCCTAACTAGCTATTAGCAAGCAGCTATAGATATAAGATCTTTAGGGTTAAAAACCCTATATATAAGCATCACAGCCGTTTATAAGCACTCTAGCTAGAGTTATTAAGGTCTTTAAGAGAAAGAGGGTAGCTCCCCTATATCTGATCCTACACCTCCTCTTATAACGCTCTATAGCTATAAAACAAGCTTATATAGGGTGACTTATGGGGAACCGGCGCGTTTGCCGAAGCGGCGCAATTTCCACTGTTTTGACTAAAATCACTTATAACTCTACAACCACTAATACAAATCAGGAAATTAGAGGCTTATATAATTCCTTAGCTTCTACTCTATAACCTATCTCAGCTATAAATCAATTAAATGTGATTATACTAAGTTATATGCGTTTCTAGTTTACTCTTATATTATCTATTCTTACTCTTTATAAGAGCTCCTTATTAGATGCCATTAAATCGCTATATATATAAGGTCCTTAGGGTATAGAAACCCTATATATCAGCCTAGTTTATAGTTAAGTGCATTATAAGGAGAGATAAAGTATAAGGGTAAGGAAAAGTACCCCCTTTTACTAAAATTCCTAATAGCTCTAGGTAGAGTGCTTATAACCAGCTATAATGCTTATATATATGTCTTTTAGCCTTAAGGACCTTATATTTACAGCTGCTTATTAATAGTTAGCTAGGAGCCCTTTTAATGAGTAAGAATAGATAATATAAGAGCAAACTAAAATTGAGTATAACCTAGCGTAATAAGATTTAATTAGCTTAAAACTAAAACAGGCTATATAGTAGAAGTTAAGAAATCATATGCATCTCTAATTTCCTGATTTGGACTAGTGGTTGTAGAGTTATAAGTGATTTTAGTCAAAACAGTGGAAATTGCGCCGCTTCGGCAAACGCGCCGGTTCCCCATAAGTCACCCTAGCTTAAAATATAAACTGAACTTGTATTTGATAATTTGTCTATTTGGATTATTTTAGAGGTTTGAAGGTTTTATAGGGTTTTTTTGGATTATTATCATGAATTGAGTCATAGTATGAAATTTGCTAGAATGATTACATATAGCCTTTAGAGAGTTAGGCACTTTTAAAAGGAACTATTGCGCACTGTTGAGTATCCAGAACGTTGTTATAAGCATTACCTTATATATTCGAATTGTCACTTAGTTAGTAAGGTGGAGTGGTGGAGAGGTCAGGTATATATAGCCCATAGGTCTATGTATATATACGGGCCAGAGAATGAGAAAGCAAGTCCGAAAACATTGGATCATTATTGTACCACCTATTGAAGTGAAAGAGTGGACTGGACTTTATTTTATTTTATTTTATTGCAAATGAACACAAAGTTAAGATGAAAGAGATGGATAGACCTATTCAGACCCTTCCATCAGTCCGATATCAACGACTTACGTAGTAGTTAGTAGGTATAATCAATTGTAAATATTCTGCAACTTTCAGTCATTAGGTCTACTCCGTAAAAGCAGGATATATACACAATAGCATAACTGTCATTATGAATCTGAATAATAACACTGGGAATATTTTGGTAGGAGAATCCGAATTCCACTTGACTGGTAATTATACCCAATACCTACATGTACCTCATGTAGGCTACCTATCACTTCAGAATACTAACATACATGTTAGATATTAGCTACATGTAGTTATTATAACGAGCTATTTAGTAACATAACATATCTCAGGGTAATAAGGTATATGTGATTATTAAGCCTCTTGTTTATAGCTGGAAATATAAAATAATATTTATATATAGGTATTAGTGTTACTTTATTATCAAATGCAGTGTGGCTCCCTCCCAGTAAGCATATGCATAGGCTAATAGTAGGTACCAAAGTGCGGAGAGTGTGTGACGTACACACAAGCTTGCCAGGTACATATGCCATGTAGAAGTCTCCTGACATCCTCGACCAGGTAGGTAAAGAAAATGTAGGAATAGCACCGCTATTTTTATAGGGGTATGATATTGACAATATTTGCTCATACAATGAACATGTACCGTGTTTGGTATATGATCTAGAATTTTGCGATTGTATATAAATGTGAAGATGAAGTAACCAACATATATGTATATCTGCTGTCTGCATCGCAAGGCTGAGGAGCCGAGACGCCGTTACATCACGACCGTCGACAGGGCTGACATCAAAGACGACACTCAGTGAAAGACGAATTGAGTCATGCTACCTTGGATGCGATAATGCCTCCCACTCCTCCGCCACGAGAGGCAGTGCGGATTGTCTTCATAATAACACTTCTCATATGGCTGTTCAATACACCGGATGACTATGCTAATCAACCACGTCGAGCTCCCAGTCCCGCAGAGCGACATAACCTTCATTTACAAAATGCACAAAATGCACTTCGAATATTGGAGACTAGCGCCTACGAAGACTTCAGCCCTATTGATGGAAGATATCTCAATTTGACGGGCTTCATGGAAAGCAACGGCTACGCATGGGAAATGCTGGCTGATGTTCGAAACAAAGCATCCAAGTTCAGCAACCATGTATTACTACCAGAAGCTGAGCCAAGTGACGAAATGAGAGAGCCTGCAATGTATCGAAATATATCTGGCGCTGTTGCTGGAGAATGGAAACGATCAAATGGTGACGGTGTTTTGGACGCTCCTCCCATTCGTGACAGAAGGATGAATTTGACTGAAATAGCCCCTCACACAAATTGGGCATCTGGAGTCTGGACCCGGAACATTACAGGCAACCAGGGGAGGATGAAGCTAGAATTGGAAGAGGAAACTAAGAATCCTGAAGCTTGGGCACGGGTGATAAAATCGTCAAGTGGAAAGGTCGAAGCCGAAGTCAATGAAATATCTGCAACCATGACAATCTACGATAAAAGCAACAGTGGAGAAGGCTGGGAATCTAGACTTCACGGCCTTCACTTTCCTTCCAAAGGACAGGCTGTTTTGACAACGACGAGTGACAAGTTTGCTGGGCTGTATGGCCTTCCTCATCTCCTGGATCCTGGTCTTTACGAAGCAGGAAGAGACCATCTTTATCACTTATTCAACGAAACTATAGCAAAAGAACAAAAAACAAATGCTTCAAGGACGGCTCGGGGAAGTACGACAACAAATACATTCGCTGATGATGCACTCTCTACTCCACATTGTGAGTATGTTATATATCTTCAAGTGCAACCTGTTCATTGGAGAAATCCAACATCAGAAAAGTCAACAATCGACGACATGATGAGACTTTCAGATATCGAGAGTGAACTACGAACACCACTGGGTATACCAATTCCAGAAGTTCCTAAACTTGAGATGTCATCGATAGTTTTCTCCCCTGACTGTGGATTTGTTCTCGAATCAAAAGGACCTCCTGATTATCCGCCCAGCATTGGACAGCACCTGCAAGGCTGGAAGTCCGAGAATTTTTCGTGGCTGGTGAAAAGATGGCTTCTCCTCTTCACGTTGGTAGTCTTTATACAAATGGGCTTGACGAGCATGCAAATGCGAGAAGCTTCCACTCCATCGACGCTGAGTCGAATCAGTCTCTATACGATTGGTGTTATGACTTTGGCTGATGCGCTACTTTTCTTCATATTCTCATTATTGGGTTCTGTTGTGACATCCTTCTTTCCTGCGGCTCATTTATTGTCTTTTGGGGGCCTGCTTTCTCTTGCTATAGGTGGAAGATTTTTGAATGAAATTTGGAGTGTACAAGAGCCAGAACGAAGAGAACGAGAACGTGAGCGTGCCCTGGCGAACCCGAGCCCAGTACTCACCACAACACCGGTCCCAGCGATCAATGCAACTGGCGTCGATACCCTTCCTTTGCCAGTAACAACAAATGCAACCTCGCCAATGAACCTGCCAATTATCGTACCATCCGATCAAGATATGGATGCTGAGTTTGCGACAACCATGAATGGCCCCATTTTGCCAACTGCAACTCAACCACAAGTACCTGTGTCAACGGAAACCATTGGGTTTGGTGTGATATATATCCGATTTGTCATGGCTACAGGCATAATCTTCATAATGGCTGTCCATTCTTTGAGTTGGCCAAATTTACTGCAGCAGATTTTTAGGAGGTTTATGATGTTCCTTTATCTCTCACTTTGGTTGCCGCAGATATATCGCAACATTATGAGGAACTGTCGGAAAGCTCTGTTGTGGAAATTCGTACTTGGACAATCGTTGCTACGTCTACTACCTCTAACATATGTCTGTTTGAGTGAAGATAATATATTCTTCGGTCAAACAACTTGGTCAACATGGGTAGTATTTGCAGCCTATATATGGATTCAGATATGGATACTCTTTGCTCAAGAAGTTGTTGGGCCACGATATGGATTGCCACAACGATGGATGCCCAACGCTTGGGATTACCATCCAATACTCCGAGAAGACGATGCAGAGGCTGGTGGCCTTCCAATAGGACTGATTAAGGGGCCAGATTCACCGCAAGCAAGTACACAAGATGAAAGTGGAAGGGCGAAATTTGCAGATAGTCATATCCGCTGTGTTGACTGTGCAATATGCATGCAGGTAATTGAGGTTCCTGTCGTACCTGTTGGTGCAAGTGGTGATGGCGGGGGAGTTGCTGGTGCTTTGAGTAGGAGATCATATATGGTCACTCCATGTCGTCACGTATTTCATTCTGCTTGTTTGGAAGGTTGGATGAAATTGAGACTTCAATGTCCTATAGACAGAGAAACTCTACCAGCACTATAGTCTATGTAAAAGAACCGAAATCTGAATGAGAATGCCCGTTACCCTGGTCTAATTTAACCTAAATTTGAGGCATATACAGCCGCGCTGGAAAAGTGGTGGAACAATTTTCAGCAAGAGAAGATGTATCTATTGTAAAGAAAACCGCTGTGAAGAAGTAACCTACTGTGTATGTCATGCATGACACCCAAGAATCATCAGTAGGACGAAGGACTCAAGTAAGTTACGAAAGGCACATAAGTCAACTTGAATGGTCTAATAAAACATTGTACTCCACTATTCAGGAGACGCGGCAAAACCTTTCGATGCGGCACGTGACGTATATATGAAATCTTCGGCAGCTAAGAGGTACGCCGGTTGTGACTAATGAAATGCTGTAGAGGACAAATCCTGCTCAGCCGTTTGCAATGTCTCGCCGATTACCGGCCAGCTCGCGCGCGGTCGTACCGTGAACTTGTTGAGCTGTATCGCGGCTGCTCACCTGAGCCCATACCCAAACCATTCTTCTTCGTGTGCTTATCGAACAATTAATTGCTAACTCTCCTCCTTTGGGCCCCAAAATCTCTCCACAAAAGAACACACTGTTAATAAGAGATACCAGCCACAATGTGGTTGTACTATGTACGTACAAGAAACCTGGTGTTTGCCCATCTCTTGGTATCAAGCACCAAAGCTAGTAGAGTAGACAATAAAATCATCCATTGGAAGGGATAGAAGTGGAGTTGTGGTGTACCTGACATTGTTTACATATCTTCTGCAAATACATAACACCTCGATGTGTCTACCAAACGCCACAAACAAAAAAAATCGAAAAAATAACGCCTTGACTATGCTTATGCTGATGCTCATCCAACTCCTTGCCAAAATGCCGCAATATTCTTATCTCGAATGTTTCCCTCGCTACCCGATCCGGCTCTCTGAAAAAAAAAAAGAAAAAAAAAGAAAAAAGAGAACAAAAAAGAGAAGAAAATCCTTCTATACCCATTACCCGTCATATCATAATATTCTTCCCATGCCTTCACATAATCCCATTGGATTATTTCATGCACTACTTCCTCACACAAATCCCTTGTTCTTACTCCCTTCAGACAAGTTTTGCTCGAAAGGGTTGTCCGCTGAGACAGCCGGACATCGCATGCACGGTGGCAGGGATTGGTGGTTAGAGAGAGTAAAAAAAAAAAGTGAAGTCCCACGATGCGAGACCCGCAGTTTACCCAACTGATTGAACCGTGACCCACATATGTTCGATCAAGGGTCCCCGCTAGTGGCCCACGAAATTCTAGAAAACATTTTCCTGGAGAATACCGGCAGTGGCGGCAATATCCTTGTCGATGACAGCGACTGCCGATTGTTGTAATTTGGATAACGGACGACAGTTGAGAAATGGGAGGGGCATATCCTCAGCTCATTTGAATCAGAGCCCTTCATCGTTTCCTTGAATATCGCCGCTCTATATGTCGAGTGTTCAAGTTTTCAACGTACTGGTTTCTGTTGACATGAATTGCCTATTCAATGGTCTGAGGAATCCATCTCACTGGAACACCTTCCCTGATCTCATAGGTGGTGGTTGATGGGACACGTGCTGCCAATGCCCATTTGGCCTTACCAGGTCGATCCTCTGCAAGCTTGCCTGCACGACGCATGGCCATTTCCAAAACGATCATTCGCAGCCAGTCGGAATTTTCTCTCTTATCGCGCTGACGGGCCAGGGGTTCGGGGTTGAAGACCTCTTCCGTTGATGTCTGTGTGCGCTTGCTGATGACACTTGGTGATGTACTCTTTGCCGACCGGGAGAACTTGTATGTCTGCATTTGGATAGATGCCGTACATTTGTAACTGTGATCGGATTGTGTTGCGAATGACGGGACATGAGCTTCAATGGGAGCATTGGTTGTGGGATTCAAATAACGTCTGAGAGCAGCTGTGGGAGTATCCTCAAGGCGTGGAGGCATTCGCTCGTCGGTGAAAGGTACTTGCGGATCAATAGTCAAGATGGATCTTGTTAAAAAATCATCCGGAGTAATTGGTGGTGGAGCAAGATTGGATAGAGATCGTGCGGCAGATCTGATTGCTCGCAAAGAAGCTGTTAGATTTGACTTGAACGCTGATTTTCTAGATATTGCGCCGGCCGAGCTCGTGATGGATGCCTTGTCACTTGATATGTCATCAAATACACGGAAGTCTATCTGATCGATCTCTGTATCCGACATTGACAACGGATCCTCGGGAGAATCTCCCTCAGATTTAACAGATTCCAATCGTCGAGTGGGTAGCGTTCTTCGACCACGTGGGCTTGGAGTCATAATGGAACTCAGACTGGGAGTGGCATCCACAGAGTCACTGAGGGATGGTATGGACTCGATACTCATCGCGCGTGATGAGAGTATTGATTGATCACAGGCATCACTATCATCAAGAGTGTCATCGCCTTCCAAATCCTCGGGGGGGCTAAGCAGATAGTCCAGCGGACTTCTACCCATTGATAAGTTGAACTCTTTCTCCGAAACTCTGGTATGCTTCAGGACAGCATCGACCGTTAACCTCTGTCCCTGTCCGATAACTCGCTGTGATTTCGATGAGGATTTTGGCCGAGGAATGGAGGTGGTGGCGAGTAGGTTCGCCATAGAAGGAGACAATGAAGCCGGTGAGGGCTGACGGCGCTCCGAGTGTTGCCTTCTTCCATGGCTCCTGCGATCCCGACTATCATCTGATCTCCGGGTTGCGTGGGAGCCGTCACGATATCCACGTATTGGAATTATAAGAGGTTCGGAGTAGACTGGCGGCGACTTCGTCATAGTAGTAGTAGTAGACATTTCGCGGTTGGCAAGTCTCGGCGTGGAGACATTGCTCGCCGGTGATTTCGATTCAACAACACGAACGTCTTCTCTAGGTTTGCTTTGCTTCGGAGGTGAAGGGCGACGGTTGTTATTGTCGGTGTGAGGAGCGTGCTTGTTGTTATTGAGGTTGTTGGTGGTATTGTTGCGGGAGAAGAGGAAGGATCTTGGAAGGGTCATCATCTTCACTTTCGCCCGTATAGGGTCGAGCTCGCGTGCCGAGTTGAGCTATTACGAGAAATTATGTAACTTGTTCGTCGGGGAAGACTCGGCGAACCACAAGTCCCTAAATTGTAAGAAACGTAACGCAACGTTAGATTTCCTGGGACTCTGGGGTCTAGGTAGGTCTATTGTCTGTGTTTATTATGTAGCGGATGCTGGTGATTTGGTTTGATTTTGGGGAAGGCTGCTTCTTCACACTGGACTGGGCGAAAGGCTTATCGCAAGATGGCCCGGCGCGAAGTGATCAGTTCGTCAAGTAGGTCGGTTTGATGTGAAGAGTGAGGAGGCATCACAGAACTGTTGTTATTGTTTAGGGAAAATAGAGACACGACATCGATTTATTGGGATTTTATTGTTGTCTGTTTGTTGGGACGAAGAAGTTGAAGTCGATGTGATCACAGACAGGCTGCGATTAAAGAGGCAAGATTTGACAATCCGAGTAAGAGAGTAAGAAAGAGAGAGAGAGGTGAGGTAGGATAAGGTGTATGAGTAGCGAATAATATTCCGCAAGTATGGTTAAGTAATGGATTAGGTTGGATAGGTATGTAGTTGGAGAAGGTGGATGGAATTTAGAATACTCGTAGAGTAAAAAGTGATAAATAGATAGATAGACAGGTGGCTGTTTTTGGGGTAGATGAAGTAGGCACGTAGGTAGGTGAAGTAGGTGAAGTAGGTGAGTTAGTTAAGTGAAGTAAGGTTCAGTGAGGTAAGTGAAGTGAAAGAAAGGGAAAGGAAGGGGAGGTTTAGGATGAGGATCAGGATCAGCGTGTATATCTATCTATCTATCTATCCTATCTAGTCACGGTAACTTGCAAGCAATATGGAGTAGAGTAAACGATTAGAGAAGGAGTCGACAAACGTTGGATAATAAGAAAGAAAAGGTGGAGGAAGGGTCGAATAGAGGAGAGTTAGGCGTAAGTAAGTACATGCTTAGGAGGAGGAGCATGGCGGGCATGGCTGGCATGGCTGGCATGGGGGGGGGGGGGGGGGGAGGGGGGCTGCTGATCTAGCTAAGAGGATACTAAAGGAAATACTTGGGCAGTACGTACAGTGAGAGTGTATGTACATGTAGTACGTTTTGGTGTTTTGGTGTTTTGGCTTGGTGTGTTCTCTGAGATGGGGCGCGGACATGGGCGACAAGGGCGAGGTTTGGAGGAGGGACTACACAGTCTGGTGGTGAGCGGCCGAGACCGTACGTATCACCATATCAGTAGAGTGAGAGAGTGCTACGTAGAGGAGGACACCATCACAGATCCGACGGGGTGGTAGCTACCCAGGTAGTGACCCAGGTAGTTACCCAGGTAGGTTAAGGCAGAGCGCAAGGTAGGTGCAAGGTAAGCTAAGGTAAGGCAAAGGCTCGGCAATGTCGGTGGGTTTACCTTAGGTAGGTTACCTCTGGGTCAGCTTGCAAGCTGGAGGGAGAGATAAGGAATAACGACAATATGCGAACCCTCCCACTGGAGAGAGAGTGTGAGCCTGAACCCAAGTCTTTGAGAAACAGCTGGTGTGCACAATCAAATCACAACTGACACTGCCCACTAGCCCGTACTGCCACACGACACGACACGGCATAACACGACATGACACGTCCCATGCATTAGGTGAGAGATGAGAGGTGAGAGAGAACACTCACACTCACACTCACTCCCACACTCACTCCCACAGACCCACGCTCACGCACACGCACACGCACACACACATATGCCTTACGCCTCCGTTCATGCCATGCTCACAAGTCCTACGCCTTCATACCCACAAGCCTATGCAATCTCAACTTTCTTAATGGCTGTCATTGAAACAAAAGAAGGGAAAGAAGAAGAAAAGAAAAAAGGCTAAATAAATGGATTATGAAAAAGCAACAATAAGCAAAAACACATCAAGCTACCTACTCCCTTCAAATATTGTGTATCTGTTTAAAATGGAGTATTGTATGGTCTGCATGCACTTCCTCCGTATTATATCCGAGCGCATGTAAGGTAGGTATGGTGGTATGTCTATAATATGTTTCATGCTTTGAAAGGATGAGAAGAGATCTTCTCTTCATACCTGTACTGTAGCGCTGTAAGTATCTCGACTTGTTTACCTCTCAAGAGCTCTTTACAAATAGCCTTTCCGTCTTACTATACATTACCCCCCCATGCATTTCGACTCGCATGCTACATAGGTATATTCAGAAGAGCACAGCATTACTAAGTACTTGTGTTATGTATGTATACAAATATTTACTTCCACAGATGACACAGATTTCATGCTGCCCTGTCTCATCTACCTGTCTGTGGTGCTGCATACGTATTCTGTCCGTCTCTTAGGTCCCTATGAAGACAAAGCACTAAAGATGCGTGGGACCTGCAGTCGGACGGCCATTCACCTCCGTACTTTTGCAGTCAGTCACCGACAATTCCATCCATCTATCTATCTATCTACTTAGCAAAATGCCAATCTAAACATTGTGTCACCTTTCAATTCTAACACCATTCCTAATACTCCTTGCGCGCTTCTCTTGTCTCTTCTTTTCTCATTTTCTTTTCCCTCTTCCCTTTTCCTTTTCTTTTTCATCGCGAAACTCGGAAAGTTAAATGTTTGAATGAATTAAGCTTTCCCTCCTTCCCTTTACCCTCTACTCTCTACCACTCTGTCTCGGTCTGCGGCTCCCAGCGGGATAATACCTAGTCCACCAGGCGCATATGGTATAGTGGTATCATGTATTTCACGTATTGTTTATATACATAGTGTACTTACACATCAAATATTTGACAGACAAGCACCATAGCCTTGCAGCTTTTCATTTTAAAAATGCACTAGTTCGCCTCAAATGCCTACAAATCCAAAATATACTTTCGTTTGTCGCTATCCATCGCCTTACTTTGCACAGAGCGAGAGCTGTGATGGACCTTGCAGAAACCAAATCTTCGTGTCGTCACTTTGGGGACCTCATCCTTACTAGCTTCATACCACATCCTTGTATGCCGAATCCGACGAGAAGCAGCAGTAGGACTACGCCAAAAAAAAAAAAAAAGAGAAGAGAGGCCTTGGCAAGGCTTGTCCCGCATGGAGTTATGACCCGGGAAACGGAAAAAAAAGGAAGAAAGCGTCTCCAACTAAATGAATTCAGCATCAACATATCTGAAGACTAGAGAATGGAGACACTGGATGGACGCTGGAAGGGTCTGGTCCCATGTTTAAGGTTCTCGTACTTTGTACAATACACCAGTATGCTTTGTTGATATTCTTATCATATCCATTAAAGTACAATAAAATCCATACTCTCTGCCTTGCTTACTCGACTGTCGGGCGTATAAGTCCGATGTATGTACACAGTAATTTCGTAAATATCCTTTACAATAACCCAACAAGACAAATGTTCCATATAAGTATGAGAACGCATACGAAACAGGCCCTAAGCTCTCTCTCTCTCTCTTTGTAATACCTACGCAATGAGTAGCAATCCTTCAATGTATCCTTCCCATACACGTGATTCTCCGTGCAATTGTTGTTGGTTCTTTGATTCCAACCGCTATAATCGCACGACATATGGGCACTAACTCCGTAAGCGCGGACTTGTAATTCATTTGACAGCGCCCAACTGCTCTTCTATCAGCGACCGTGCGATTTGAGGGTCGAACTAAAATGCTGAACCCATAAGTAAGTCTCAGAAAGAAGTGCCATAAGACCGCATGAAGATATCTGTCGATCATAAGGGTCCATTATTTGGATTGAACAGAAGAATGCCTTTCCCATGGCGCAAGGATCTACGGGCTATTCTCTACGGAGCATTTGTGTCATGTCATATGCGAAGAAGGGCAGAAGAAGCTGGAAGGGGTTGAGGTCTCGAGAGCTCACCTCGTCCCATTTGCGGCAGTGGGATGCTCCGAAGACTGGAAGATATTTCTCACTCCCAAAGGCTCGTTGAACGGGTATAGTCGGTGTAAGCAGCTGAATAAAGCTCAGCCCTTTTCGCTCATAGAGAATAGGAAGAACAAAAAAGCCGCCTCCCTCTCATCACTTGACAGACTACGCCGTACGAAGTGGTATTCATACGCAGTAAGATTACTTTCATATGTACGAAGTCCTCCAACAACCTTAATATGCTACGACCTTCTCATTTCAGACTCTTGGCCCCATGCAATCCATACGGGACCCTCGTTCTTCGGTCGAAGAGCAAACCACCAAAGCGCAATTTGACCACAACACAATCATGCATGTCAACCCCACTACTTAACGGACGCTTACTACCGCTGTACACCTTTCAAATCCATCTCTGCCACCTGCCTTTCAAGCATCATTGATACCCCACAAATGGACACAAAATCGATCTTTCTTTCTGCTGAGCTGTCGGTCGGGTGTCAACCCCACTCATACTTTTTCTTCTTCTTTTCTTTTCTACTCTACCTTCATCGGCAGTCAGGAATATTATCGCATCCAAAAGGCGCGAAAGGTAATGAGAAGTTAGTCCGTCAGGCTTCTGCTTCCGACGTAGTCGAGTTCTCCGGTTTTCCGGAAAAGGCCATCTCTTATCCCTGCCCGCCTATTCGCCAAAAGGGCAAGAGAGGAAGAGACAGAGAAGTGGGAAATCAAACCATTCACTCCAAACTGTTTCGAGCCATCAAATCCCGAGGACCACGATGTACCAGACTACTCGAACACCATGAATAGAATAGATGGAAAGGTTGAGTCTTTGAGAACGGGACCTCGCATGTAACGTATCTTGTAAGTAGCATAAAATCTCACTGTCGTTGACATTGAAATGGAAATGACTAAAAAGTTAAAGTGTCTGATTTGGTGATTGTAAATATATCCTGTGTGTACTTACTACGTAGGTGATTTGATTGGCGTAAATTCTTAGAGTGTTTGAAAGGGACACAGTACTGACTGTATTTTACGTCGTACGTAGTACATAACATGTATTGCATTCATTATGCAGTCTGGACCGCGGGAGTATCCTTTTGATCACCAATTGATTGCGGCTGATAAAGGATTATTTTGATTCCTGCTATGTATGTGAAAAGAGGCTCTATGTATACATACACACACACACACACACACGCATATATATGTATTTGCCTCCTTCAATTGCCTGACAAATACGACTATCATATCACTGACTCTACAGTCTAAACAATGATAGTTATGAATAGAGCTGAATAAGTGAATCGACCCGTAAGCTTAACTCAATTTTCCCGACATCATCAATTATACTGTGGTGCTGTGGTGCTGTAAAGACGAATGGGTTGAAGATCTCGATTGCCGGAGTTCATAGTAAAACCACTTGGCATCTCCGGACTGTTGTTTAGACATGTCCATCCAGTCATCATTGACTTGGTGATGGACATACACGGTTAGATGGTGGAAACCTTTTGAGGTTACCCGTGACAGCCTAGTCCTAGCACCGCAAGCATCACAGACTGGTCATGGTTAAAGCCTCAACGTCATAAAAGTTCTATATTCCAACATCCAACATACGCGCCTGCAACAGACCTGCATATGTCATGTAAGTGTGTACATCATACTTATCTATAAGTCCTGAGTAGCACGTACCACTGCTCGTGCCATGAAAGGTCACTTCGTGTCATGTGCACATTGCATTGCGCATCATATATCCACTTCATCCTCAAAGTTTGCCCTTTCGGCGGGGCTTTCACAGGCATTCCAACCATTCAGTCACGCCGTTGGAGAGCTGTGTATGTGCTTGACGACAAGGCTGATGATAGCAACACCAAAGCTTTGGACTCATTGAGGTCATGCCTTAAGAGAGTTTGACGAGCACGAGGGACTGGAACATCCGAAGATCACATAATCGTGCATGATGTAGTATCACAGGGAAGCAATTCAGTACAAACCCAAAGCCAAGTCGCATCTTAAGTCCGTAAAATTCCGCTTGCTATCTAATTCTGCAGCTTTGTAGTTTCTCCCAAATGCATGATTGACAACTCCAGTTCAAATTCTCTTAACGCCTTTGCTATGCCGTTTCTTGTTCTCCTGAGTCCTCAGTAAATTCCGCCTGATGCTAATGGAAGGAATCGGTCGATGTGAAGAGCCCAAATGTTCGCGGTAGTCTTTCAAGTGCTCATGGATGCTGGCTCGCTCTCCATGGCGTTGCTGAACTGCTCAGAAGATTCCTGGTTATCGACACCATTGAAGAGTTTTGCTTTGATATTCCCTGCCATCAAACCTATGTGCTCTTCACCAGCAATTTTGCTACTGTCCCGAAGAACCTTGTCTAACTGAGAATCAGCCGCTTTACTTGTGCCAGTGCTTGGACCTTTATTGCGGCTGATAGCGCTGCTGGCCTGTCGTATTTTTTCGCTCAAATCCAGCATTTGCTTGCTGCTGTACTCTCTATTGGTGAAAAGCGGACTCTGACTAAGTGTCTGCACCCAATATTTGTTCCATAGCTGATCCAAAAGTTGAGAGTCCAGCGAACTTTTGAAATGTGATACTTCAAGGGAGTAATATCTGCTAGCGTGAGCTCCAAAATCGGCGGCTTTGGACAATGGAATAGTCTGGTAGCCGTCATCGGTTGAAGTACTTGGTTTGTAATCTTCTGGGTATGTTCTGAAGGCACCAATTTCAACTTTGCCTGCTGATATGGTGCGATCTGGATCAATGACAACAGCCAACCAGGGATCAGAGAACTGTCCCATTGCTTGGGTGCCAACATCGATGCCGCTCAGCCAGCAACCATATCCCGGGTGACTATGATACCATCCGACAGCATTCTCCGGCTTCCCAACCTCACGGCACTTGGCCAAATAGTCGACAATGTACACATTCGCATCATCATGGGCGTTGACCCTCGTTTCGGTTCCCTCTACCGGTAATCTGAAAGCATCTGTAACGATGAAAGTGTCGCCAGAGACCTTGCCTTGCATCAAACCCATGACCTCAAGATTACCGCCAGATCGAGCGTGCATAGTCATCTTGAGCAGAGCTACAGCGGAAATTCGAACATTCTTGAAATGATTAGGATTTGCCTTCCATGGCCTGGCATCGTTAATCGCCTTCTGCTCAGCTGCATCGTATGTGTAGAGTGCATCTTGAACAGGATCAACCAGCTTGACATTGTTGTCAAGCTCTATTGCAGAAAATGGTCAGCTATGATGACATTTGTGAGGGGTAATATTTTATGATAAGACGATGCGTACCCCATGTTTTGCGGGCAATCTCCATGATGTCTACTTCCTGTTGACTGTTCGTCCTGACGAGGTGGAGAGATCGTGAGATACTGTTCTCTATTCAGCAGGTCTTGCAAGCCAAAGGAAAGGAGAAGATCCTTCGATGATGGAGATACGAAATATTGGATGTTGGTGACGGATAACGATTATTGATTGGGTGCAGGGAGTACAAGTGACTTCACATGTGCACGGGAAGGCTGGAGCATTGAGCTTTGGCGAGGCTGCGAAGGCCCCCGCCGTTTGTGTAGAAGTTGGTTGGGTGCGGAGAATACCTATCTACATAAGGTAAGGTGGGTACATAGGTAAGGTTTCATCTCCATGGCAACGCGCAACTTCCCTTGCCGCCAGGCTAAGTAAACACCAGTTGCGCGCGCGCTCGCCTTATCACTACCTAAACACCCCATCTCAATCGCATTTTGTGCAGATCTGCATCATCGCAAAACCACTTTCACTTTGAAAACTCCACTCTTTCTGATCACTCTGATCAATTCAATCACAACTCCCTTCAATAGATGCATGGGCTTCCGTAACAACTATTCAGGTGCTCGTCATCGCCTTCGACCTCATCACACGCCATAGAGCAGCTGGTCATTGAACCAGCGTCAACCTCATAGAAATTACGTCTCAAGACGCCGCTAATAACATTCTTCGCTTCTATACATCTCTTTATATCCGCAAATCAGTCTCTTACGTCTATTCCTCCTCCCAATCGGTGTGCGCGCAAGAGGCTAGATAGCAATGGATTCGAGTTACCTTTCGTCACAGGTCTCGACCATCATCGGCCAGTTGCACGGTCTGTTCGATGAGATTGGAGTACCTGCTCATGAACGTGAGACTCGAGAATCAGAGGTTAGTTGATTGTTTTGATTATGCGCATCACATTATTGACGCAAGATTACAGCTCTTTGCTGCGCTCTCAGCAACTCTGCACAACCAAGTACGCATAGTTGCTGCAGAAAAGAATGATTTGACAGATGAGGCGCAACGTATAATTACCACAATAAAGCAAATGGAGATGTCTCTCGATGACAACAAAAGCCACCATCAGTACGAAGCAGAGGACGAGGAGTTGAAAATCACATTCCCATTGTCTCGTTGTTTGCAAAAGCTCAAAGAGAAACACTCACAGATCAACAAAGTTCACAGAGACCGATTTGAGCAAGTAAGAAGTAAGTAAGCCCTGTTTCTGGATGTTGTCAAAAAATCTATACTAACACCTCTTAGAGCTTGTAGAGGCTCTCGAATCATACTCATCCCATCTCGAATCATCCTTCATCAAAGTTGTTCTACCACCTAGCGGCGACAGTGCCTCCGTTCCACCTACATTCGATCTTTCTCCTTCCTACGTTACTGCTCTTGATAATGAGTTCACTCGAGTATATGAAGAATACACACGCCGTGTTGCCACAGTCAAAGCATTGTCTGAACATATTATCCAGCTTTACGCTGAACTCGGTACTCCTCAGGCTCAGACCGACGGCACCATTGTCAAGTACTATAGAGACTCTCCGGAGCAACTTGGTCTACATGAAGACGATATTTCAAGGCTTCGCAGTAAACGCGATAAACTTGCTGAGGAGAAGAAGCTGCGTGAAAGACGTCTTAAGGAGTTGAAAAATACTGTAGAAACTCTATGGGATAAGCTCGGGGTCGAGGAGTATGAGAGAAAGTCCTTTTTGAACAGCAACAGAGGTTGTGGAGTACGTCAAATTAACGAATTCGAGGATGAGCTTGCACGACTGAATGAACTCAAGAGACAAAATCTCCACTTGTTTGTTGAGGATGCTAGATTCAAACTTCAGGCCCTTTGGGACAGTCTATACTTCTCGGAAGATGAGATGCTTGAGTTTACGCCAGCATTCTCTGACGTCTACAGTGACGCTTTATTGGATGCCCATGAGCAAGAAATTGAAAGACTTGAGACTCTGAGGGAGCAACGTGCTCCTACCCTTGCGCTCATCGATAAGCACCGATCGCTTATTAAGGATCGTGATGAGCTTGCTGCTTCAAGTCAAGACGCTTCCCGCCTCATGATGCGTGGTCAGAAAGGTGAGAAGCGTGACCCCACTAGGTTACTTAGAGAAGAAAAGATGCGCAAGAGAATTGCAAAAGAGCTTCCAAAGATTGCAGTCGAACTCAGAAGGACACTTGAAACATGGGAAGACGAGTATGGTCGACCATTTCTCGTCCACGGTGAACGCTACGTTGACGAACTTGACGCATCTGAGACCAAATCTGCTCCAGGACCCCGATCAAAGACTCCTTCTAGTTTCTCTGGTACTTCTTCTGTCCGTGGTCCACCAAAAAGCTGCCCACCAAGCCGCTCAGAAAGTGTCATGAGTAGGGCAAATAGTGTAGCGAGTCGCAACGGCAGTGTACGTGCTCCTCCTTCGAGGTCAGGTGCGAAGACTCCCATCGAGAACAGCACAATCCGCCGCAGTCAATTCGCGAGCTCTGTTTCAACTGCTGGGGGCCGTACACCATCAAAGATACCAAACCGGGCTCCTCTTACAAATCTACACAATGCTAACAACTCAGAGCGTCCTCAAAGACCGGAATCTGTACAAGATATGAGCACTGTGCGTAAAATGGGTGCTGCTAATCGAGTACCGCCGCCGAAAATGAGAGATATCTTTAATCACCCTGAAGATGATCAGACTCCAGCACGCCACGTACGTGGTGACAGTGTTATATCTATTGGTAGCGTCCGTCATGTATCTCCGGAGGATGTTTATGATGATCGTGACCATACATCATCGTTCTCTGAACATCAACGCTCTCGTCCAAAATCCTACCACGACCTCCACTCTAACCATCGAGCCAATGAGCGTTATGCCAACTTTGCCCCACCTCAAACGGCTAGGCAATTTTCAAATACTTCTTCTGTAGCGACAACAACTGTTTCTGGATCGGAGAATTGGGAGACATTTGATGACACTTCTGAACCAGAAGATGATGGGAACTACTATGCTCACCGTCAGCCTTCCCATACAAAGCGATATATCCCTGAAGACGGTTATGCTCCACCTAGGAACAACATGGTCAAGAGACAAAGAAGTTTGGAGCCAGGAGCAGGTGCAGGTCACGAGCTCATGGCAACACACGAACCAAGAATGATCAGTGGAAGTGAGGCAAACTGGACTGATGAAGATGCGTTTTGAGCGGTCTTCCTGTTCGATTTGAGGATTAGTTCATGATGCAGCTGTCAGAATGGGCTCGGTGACGATGAAAACGATCACATGACCACACGGTCTTCACGAAGCATCCGATGGAGTGGCTACAAGGTGCAAGGTTATCTGAATTCCTCATTACTTCTTACTTACGCGCTTCCATTCCTCGAGGGTGGGAATGGGGTGGATAAGTAAGCACAAAAGTTTCTCTCCTTACTAGTACTTCCTCTTTCTTTTGATTTCCTTTCTTGTACGATATGACTTGATGATCATCTGGCCCTTTTCCCTCTTGTTTTAATTGACGATATCCGACTTCTCTTCTTCTTTGCATGCCTCAATGCTCTCTTCTTGGAAAGGCGTTATGGTATTCATGTGGAGCTTTCCAGTACAGAAATGTTATCTTAGCAGAATTGAACACGTTTGACATTAACAAATATACTCTCATAAATATATATGCCATTGACTTCCGATTAACATGTATCCAGCTCATCCAAATTTACCCACTTTACCCAAATCCTCTATTCTGTCTTTTTTTCAATATAATCTTCCCCATTTCCTTGCTTTCCATCACCACCCGCCATACCCATGATACATGTAGCCACGCCGCTTCAAATGATACCACGAGTGTTTATATGAATGACATTCTTGTCCACCATACTGTTGTCTCAGACTTCCATCAAAAGTGTTGGAGTTTGAGTTCTAATAGATAGCCAAGAACCTCCTTCAAATACCTCCACATTCAATATAAGCCTTCATTAGTTTCAAATCCAAAGCTTTGAAGAGAAATAGGCTTGGAGTGCCTATTAAGCTCTCAAACCATGCAGCTTGTACTAACGCCATGAGAATGCACCCGGCAGCGCTCAAAAGGTGTTAAAAGGGTTGATTGCCAACTTATGGTACCTATAAGGTAACCATTCAAAAGTTATTCACTTAGATAATTTATTTAGGAAAAATAGCTGCATGAACTCCATGGTGTTCATGATAGCCACTGGAATTTGTCCGATATAAGCCGAAAGATACTGTTGTCTCTTTTTCTGCAAGCAATTTTCAAGGCTGTGGGCCGTCTCAGAAGGACGTTGTATGCGCATGGTTCCGGTCTCCTCATAAAATGCATGCATGTCAAAGGGCCCATCTAATTCATGACCCCTTGAGTTGCAACGTCGAACCCAAGTATATGAGTCGTCCAAACAGAAGAATTCGTGCTCTTTGAGATGCCGGGGGGGATTTGTGATTTGTTTGGTGGTGGGTATCATTGGACATTTCCTGGAGCGATACTTAACCTCAGCCGAGAACATCCATCGGTTGAGGGCTTTGATGAATTCAACCTCAAGTGGAATTTCTAAACAACGGAAACCATCCGCTTGATAAACATCGAAAGGGTTAATTTTGTTCTTCTGCTGCTTGTGAGGAAGACATGACACTATGCAGTTCAAGTTTTTTCAGTGATCGATGATGAAAGGGATGCCGGCTTTCCTATCTCGATAAAAAGCTTGCTTCTGAGTTCCTTGCTGATATCCGTCTTCGGTTTGATGCCGACGAGAAACCACTTCCCTGTCTTCGAATCGTTTTGATAAATTCCTGGTATTGGCCCTTTGCGGTAGAGAGTGATCTTTTCTCGACAACGATTAATAGCCTGGTGAATTGAAGGAATGAGGCAACAATGTCTTCGGAAACTTGGGTAATTTCTATCTTGACATCGGTGAGAAATATGCTCCCTGACCCAGACATTGGCCCGGTATGCTAGAATTCCTGGATTATGGATGATGTTGTAAATTAAATAAACTTTGGAAGTAGTAAAGAGCCTGACGAATTTGAAGTTAACAAAGTTGTTAGTTATAAAGTAGAGGTAAAGAGCAGGAAGACACGGGCTGGGGGTTATATAAAGATGCATATGTATATTGCATCTCATACAAGTCTTTCTAGCTACGAATGCTATTGGATTTTTATTTTTATTTTACATTATCAAATGCAGCAACCAACTCACAGACGGTGATCATTAAGTTGCAACAATGCACTCCAATAGTGCTGCCACCCAAGTCTGGTTAAGAAAAAGGATGTCAATAAGAGAGTATGCCTAACTTCTTCTGCGTACAATGTTAAATGAATTACATCTGTTTATAGAGAACTTTCAACCTGGGTAGAAAGGAGAGACGACGTATAAGAAGGTACTTTAACCTTCTGCCTCGAAGAAAAGCCGATCGATGCATTTCGGGAAATTTTCGGAAAGGCAGTTGACTTTGAATGGAAAATACAATAAGGTACTTCATCTTAATACTTTGAAACAAAAACTCTACAATGGACTAATTTAGAATGGTTATTGATCCTGAACGTAAAATACGTTTATCTTGGGGATGCTTACCACCAATTCTGTCATTGAATTCACTTGGCCAAAGAAAGAACTTCTAGAGAGAATATAATACATGAGCGTAACTCAAGACTACAAACCAAATAGACCCTAGGCCTAGCACTAAACCAAAGTTACTTGTCCTGAACTGCAGATAGGATATTAATGAAGTGAAAGAGCAAGTCCTATGAAGTGGTCGGCACAGAAGGCCAGCCTGGTATAAAAAGGTGATGAAATCATTATAATTAATAATGGAGCAGAAATTTTTGAAAAGACAATAGATAGAAGAGATCAGAACCAACAGATAGCTGCAACCACGTACCTGATTTGAACAATGTAATTGAAATTGGATGAGAACTCAGTAGATGCCATTATATCGTGAGAATTAAAGTAGAAGCTATCGAAAAGGTTGCACTAACCTTGCGGAGAGAAGCTCTTGCACAGTAGGGCCATCTTTAGTTATATATCCAAACAATTAGTCGTCAATGAGATATCATGAGTAGGCTTGATGCAAAATAAATCAAGGAATAGAGTAATTTGGGATGCCTAATTAAAGAAATCCCACGAACAAAAGGCACACCATAATAACGTATGAAACGAACTTCCAAGTCATTTGAGTCGATTTTTTACATTTAGTGCTACCGACACTAGTTTTGATTGTCGACCAGGGAACTGTTTTTATCGTCGAACATTCGAATCGCTGTGCCATATCAGAGCCCTTGTTCAATCACGGAATATCGTTCTCAAAAGTGGATGAAACTGCATTGATCATAGAGCATAGCTACATCTCTGTGATGCCCTGGCTCATATCAAAGCGAATCCGTAACCCATGCCAGTTTCCCAAACACAAACAACCAATTCCTTAAACCTCGGTGGTGACTCTGGCCTTGGCGTTGGTAACCTTAACACCGAGCTGCTTTGCGCGTGCGACAATCTCGACTCTCTTTCTCGCTGAGACGGCGTGGGAGATCCTAATTTGTTATTAGTATTTTTCATTGGTATAGGTCCGATCGAAAGTAACGTACTCTGCGGCGTAGGTCTTGTTGTGCATAAGGAGAAGGTCAACATCACGAGTGTTGTTGACGAGGAAAGCCTTGTGGCCGGATGGCATCATGTGGCGGGTCTTCTTGTTGGAACCGAAACCAATCTGTGTAGAAAAAATGCCGGTCAGTCCATGTTCTATAGATCTTCCAAGTTTGCTAAATCTTCATCGACGATTTTTTTTTTATAAAAAAAATCTTGAGTCCGACTATATAATCTCGTAATATCACTGTGGATGGGCGGTACATACAGATGGCATAACCATTTGTCCCTTGAAGCGTCTTCGGACACGGTTATCAATACCCTTAGGCTTTCTCCAGCTGGCGTCGACACATTTGTAGGTATCGCTCTGATGTCTGTGGAAACGCTTCGTGCCTGCAAAATTCAATCGTCAACTTCAGATCCCCCAAATAGTCCACCAAATCGGTTCCACATCGATCTACTCGTATTGAGAGGCCACAATCATCGCCGCGTTGGTGAATGGCTTCGGTGCTGGTGTTGATGGATAGGATTCAACGTACGCTTCTTGACGATCGGGATATGCTTCTTTGCGGAAACCATCTTTAATTTTGTCAGCGAATCTGTTTCGAAATGGCGATAGAGAAACTGCGATAGTCTCTGGGATATCAATCGTACCTTGCCGGTCGAGTTTGTCGGATAGATTGTCGTTGGTCGTTGGGCTCGCAACTCTCGAATTTCCTCTCGCAATACCCGAATGAGTTGCGGCTCCGCACATGACTTTTCGTGCTAAGGGTTAAGACCTGCAACAAATGCCTGATTGATTACATAAGCAACACAGCATTCATAGCGGATCACATGTTTTCGTCATGCGCCGCTCACATTCATCAATGAATTGGAACAAGGAAAAATTCTTCTAAATGAAAATCTAAATGCAGCCAAATAAGCGCACGACATGAACACCTCTTGAATTCTTCATATCGTTTTATATCGTGCGCTGGAGACTTAGGAAATTGAAGATTCTCATAGTGATCAAATTGCTAAGATCAATGTCTATATTGTATTATGTTCGAGAACAATTATTCAGTCACAGGGAAGGCAGGCATTCATTTTCAGAAAATAGATAGTATTGACCGCATCTATGGTTCATATGCTCTGATCTATTGCTGTGCGCACTGGGCACCAGCTTCCATCTCATCTTCATCTTCTTCATCTTCCCATTGTCCCCCCGCACGTGGATCACCGGAGTTTGCACCAAACTGGATTCTGTTAAATGATGTCCAAAAATTGACAATGAATGACTCACCTCTTCAATATCGGCATCCTCTTCAAATTCTACTTCGTCAACAACCTCTGCTGTGATCTTTGGCTCTGGCTTCGGCAAGACAGCCTCCAAGCTGGCATAGGAAGACTCATCCTTGACCCATCCATCTTCAGGGAAGGCGATGTCTACTACCAGATATAGGTCACCTCTTGCGTCAGTCTTCTTTTGGTACATACCCTCACCAGGAATCTTGAGGACCTGGCCAGGCGTAAGAACCTTTCCTCTAGGATGGTTAAGGTGAATGCCTCTGCCATCAAGATGGGTAAGCACAACTCTTGAAAAGCCGCAAAGGGCCTCGGCAAGTGTGATGTGCAATTCGGCGGAAAGATCCTGCCCAGCTCTCTGGAAAGTTTTGTGGTCCTCCTCTTCAAGCGTGAAAACAATATCTCCAGGAATTTGATCTGGCACCTGATCCGCTTCACCCTCGAGAACAATACGCTCTCCCTGCGAAGCACCCCTGGGAATGTATAGCTCAAGAACTTTTCGTTCCGAAGTTGTTCGCTTGCCCTTGCACTTGCGACATCTGTCCTTCTCTCTGAAGATGCTTCCATGGCCCTGGCACGCATCGCACTGTACTCTTGCTTGGGTGACAAGCCCCGGACCAACAGATCGTAAACCAACCGTCTCACCCTGGCCGTGACATCTCTCACATTCTTTCGGCTTAACCTTTTCTTTACCACCAGTACCCTTGCAATGGCTACAGATGACGTTCTTCGTACTGGCGAACTTCACAGTTTTGCCCTTGTATAGCTCTTCGAGAGATACTTGATACTTCTGCTCTTCATTCTTTCCCTTGCGTGGTCGTCTTGGTCCACCACCTCCAGGGCCACCAAATCCTGGTGGCATACCACCCATACCACCCATACCACCACCCATACCAAACATCTGCTGGAGAATGTCGTCTAGGTCTACCTCAGGTCCCATACCGGATCCTCGGCTAGGGTCGAAGGCGGCCATGCCGTGGGTATCGTACATCTCTCGTTTCTCTTCATCGTAAAGAATCTCATAAGCCTGGCTGACAGCCTTGAATTTCACATCGGCCTCCTCGCGCTGATCTTCTGGGACTTTGTCCGGATGACTTGAAAGGGCAGCCTACGATGTACGGATTAGTATATGATACCTTTGTCTTCCAGTGGGGAAATTGTACCTTGTGATAAGCCTTCTTGATTTCTGTCTTGGTTGCTGACTTCTCAATGCTGAGGATCTCTGATTTTGGTCAGTTGAGAGGTATAGTGATCGACTATAAGCTGGACGTACCGTATAGATCGATTTCTTCAGCCATTATGTGTGTGATGACGTGCGAGTACAATGAACGAGAAAATTGGTCGCTGCAAATATGGTAAATATAACGGCGATGCGCTTCAAACGAACTTCCAGAGAAGAACCAGAAGAAGAATGCGACAAAATACCAAACGAAAGTCTGGATGCAGGAGAGAAAAAAAGAAGTGCTCCGAATATATTTTGAGCAAAGATTCGGCCGATTAGCTATCAACACCAATCAGTCAAATTATCACAGCAATATTTAATCTTAGCGTCGAAATAGAAACCAGTGGGACAAGGCTGCGAAGGTCCCCTCAGTGCGCGGAAGAGCTCGGGCCTGGCAGACGCGAACGCGAGAACACTTCAAGGCTGCCGCTGTGGTACTGTTGCTGCTAACCTCCCCAGCCTCCGTCACCAGAGCAGCCAACAATAGAAATATTTGCATCCGCTATATGCATGAAAAGGCATCCAGCAGCTTTCAACGATTTTCGCTATTTACAATCAAACATACCACAGAAATTATTAAATATACAATTGCCAACTGCTCTGGTTTGTATTAAAAAGAACCGGGCATGAGAAGATTTATTTCTAGCTTGCGGCGTCCAGCGCCTCAAAGATGGATATGTCGCTCGTGTCAGCAAAGCAGGGCCATATCAACTACAAGCGCTACTCCCCGAAATCTCCCAGATACTCCAGCTCGGACACGGTTCGCACCTTCACCAACTGGCTATCTTCATTTGGGCTCTTTACGCACAGCTTTGTTTAACTATCTCCTGGCCCGCGCCACTGGAGGTCAATTTCTACTACGGATTGAAGACACAGATCAGGTGATACGACTTAATCTAATCCCTAAAACTGTGTATTGATGACAAAAAGAAAAGAACAGTTGCCGATGCAGAAGACCGACTTTTTCAAGACTTGGAATGGGCAGGAATCGAATGGGATGAAGGTAAGTACTATGTAACTTTGAGCCTTGTATGTTGCTAAACGATTATTAGGACCTAAAGTAGGGGGTGAATTTGGCCCCTATAGACAGGTGTGTATTATCTAAGAAGACTCTTTTAAGCATTCACCTTTTTCTAATGCTTTGCCAGTCCGAACGGACAGCTATATATCGTGAACATGCGAATACTCTCTTGGAATCTGGACATGCTTACAGATGTTTCTGTACGCCAGACAGGTTGCATGCTCTTGCAGAGCACAGGAGCCTACTTGGTCTCCCTGTAGACTATGACCGACACTGTGCTCATGTCGCTAGAGAGGAGTCTGAAGATCGTGCTGCCAAGGGTGAAGCACATGTTGTCCGGTTGAAGGTGCCTGATAGGTACCCTGAAGTCCATGATATTGTCTACGGCCGTGTGAAGAGTGGCGCAAACAAGAACAAAAAGGCATTGTTGCACCCAGCATTTGAAGATCCAATCTTGTTAAAGTCTGATGGATTTCCTACTTACCATCTAGCAAATGTTGTGGACGATCACCTCATGAGGATCACTCATGTGGTACGTGGAAGTGTAAGTCTTATTCATTGATTTCGAACTTCAGAAGTTGATTTTCTTCAGGAATGGATGTCTTCTACTCCGAAACACTTGGCTATGTATCAAGCGTTCGGCTGGGACCCTCCCCAGTTTGCTCACGTGGGATTACTAGTTGATCAAGATCACCAAAAGCTCAGTAAACGCAAGCACGATATCGATATTTCATCTTACAGGGACAAAATTGGCATATTGCCTGAAGCCTTGACCAACTATGTCGCTTTGTTAGGATGGTCGCATACAAGACGACACGATATTATGAGTCTTCCGGAGCTTGTGGAGAATGTAGGTGGAGTTACCCCTCTTTACAGACACGATTTCTAATCAAAGTATAGTTCAGTATGAAATTTACTAGAGGAGAGACGATAGTCACAGAGCAGAAGCTCATGTACTTGCAAAAATCTCATGCAGAGCGATATGTCAAGTCTAATGCACCGGAGATGCAGCTTATAAAAAAGGCTGTCGAGAAGCACTTGAAGAGTGATGAATGTGCGGTTTCAACAGATCAAATCCAAAATCGTGTTCTTGAAACGTACATTGAAGCTATTCTCAAGGCAGATAGTAGAAACTACTTCCATGCATCACAGTTCGTTGAGAGGAACCGCTCCTTCTTCGAAAGACCCTCGAAGGAAGAACGTCTTACCAAAGTTCCAAAGTTGACAGATCACTGTATACCTGGGTCTGGTGCTCTCCTGACTGGTTCACTCGTGACCCTCGCTTCAGATATGGCTGTCATCAGCAAGCTATCTCCTGAGGAATGGACCATCCCAAATCTAATGAAGGTAGAGCAGGATGTGATGGACAAGAATACTAGAGAGACCATGAAGACATTGACGGATGTAGATAAACCTGACGCCGTGCAACAGGGCGTACGAAAGGCTTGGTCGATTCTAGTTCATATTTATGTGCGATGGGCTCTCATGGCTGGTAATACTGGACCAGGGGGTGCATCTACGATGGAAGTTCTTGGGCGGGAGGAGACACTGCGGAGACTGCAGGATGCAGCGGGGTGCCTAGAGTCTGTAGAAGTCACGGAAACTGTGAACTAAAAGTAATTGTAGAAGATGGAAGATAGATGTAACATATTGTACGACATTCTGGGTTCAAATGGGGAGGAAAACCCGAGTTCTCTGACAGGTATTGACATGAAATGCCGACTTTGTTAATTCAAGTCGTCAAAACTATGATAGATACATGTACTGTTCATGCAGATAGACTTTTACTATGCACAAAGCGCGTGAGTGAGACATGATTGAAGTATGTGTGCACTAATATAACCTTATATATTAACAGTTCAGAGGCTGATAGCAAGCCGTAACAATGAAAGAGAAAAAAGAAAGGGAAAAAAAAAAGAGCGACGACGACATATAACAGACAAGTAGCGAGAGATCATGGGAATTGAAGGGAAGATGCGGAATGAAGATAATATAAGAACCTTACTAATATTGCAATATCGTATTGCGAGATTTACACAGTACAGCTTTTTCGTTTGGTGGTTGTCGAAGACTCTTGGGGCCAATTATTAGCATTGCTCTATCTACTTCTAGTCAGGTACCAGAATAGCTGTCGGGGTCCCTAAGGGTGTCTCAGCCTCATGGTAGTACATACTTAATGTACAAGTACAAGTACGTACTAATACCTACGTAGATCGAATTAGACGCACACCGACCGCAAGCATATCTCTTTTCGCACCTCTAGTCAGCACTTAGGCAGTGCTCACACGACCACAAGTTACTCGTAAGCACGGATGATACTACAGAGGAAAGTGGTAAGAATCATAATAACATAACAAGGCCAGAAGACAAGTGAAGTGACAGCTAGGCAAAAACCCTGTACAGGGCTGCCGCATGGATAGGCGCAGACTCTTAACAAGGCGCAAGGAAGGCGAGGATGGGCATGATCTACGTTCGTATTCTGTGTTTGAAGAATATTACGTAGTAGCTCCATACTACTCTGAGGTTAGGCATTGATATGAGAATACATGCGCAGTCGGTATTATGGTATGTATCGATATGAATAAGGTACCTCGTGGATGGAGAAGTGTTTTACCGTGAGTGCCGTATGTCTTCGCACATCATCCCTACCTTACTCCTTCAAGTCTCCACCCTCTGCAAAAACGAGGCAAAGAGAATGAAACTTGGGTCCGCGTTGACCTGCTCCCTCGTGTACCCATACTCTCTCTACTCGACACAGCCGGCCAGTCAGCCAGCCACTCCGAAGATAGGACGAGACTATGACATTGTGAGAGGATGGTAGCCAAATATCTCGGACCATGCTACGAGATGGGCATTTCAGATGCTCGGATTATTGGGAGAAATGCTGTTGCCCTTCCATCTCTGGCTATCTCTTCTAGACGTTTGGAGGAACAGCACTGCGGTGATGTTCGTAAGTTTTATTGCGTATTTGGTGCAAGGGAGAGACATATACATAGGCAAGGCAGCTAAGAAAGAGACTTTAACCGTCAACTCACTTTATCTGTGTACACCATGTGTGATGTGTGCACCAGTGAGCGGTGCCTGTCAGTACCAAGTAAGGTAACTTTGGTAAAATGGTGGCCTCTGGAAGGACAAGGCGTAGGGCCATCAGCGTAATTCTGGTGGCTGACTGTCAGACCCCTCCCCTCCTTCCCACCCCACCCCCCTCCCATCCTCCCTCCACTACTCGGGCATTATTATGCTGCCCCCCCCAAAAAATAAAGCACCACCAGTACAAGTAAGTATGTAAATCCTCAAACACAAAAGAAAAGCACTGTTCACCACATAACATAAGACACAAATCCTATCCTTTACAGCTGCTGCTCCTCCTCCTCCTATATCACCGTTGAGTCCCTAATTTATCTGTTCAATGTGTCTTGCGTTTCTCTTCTCGTCTCTTCTATTCCAATCACCACAGATCCAACTCAAAAGTCAACACACCCTTCGGCCCTGAATATAGCTACGGTTTCGTTTCGTCTCCCGCTTACGTCCTCAAAATTGTCATGTCGACAACGGTGACCCTGACAATGGCCCCCACTTGTTCGCATTGTGGGACCGACCTATCAACAACATCATCAGCACAACAAATACCACTGCATGCTCAGAGACAAATTGAAGAGCTCCAGGAACAAGTGCGGCTTCTCACAGAGAAAGCATCTGCCGCAGGTTCGTACATTTCCTGGCATCCTTCTTGTATACACCATGGAATCATAACTAACAGACAAGCAGCTGAGAAATGGGCAGACTACGAAGATGAGATACAACGGCTTCGAGCGCAATCTCGAGCAGCCATTGATCCAGCTCGCTCGGTGACGCCTCCAAACACCTCAACCGAGGAAGTCGTCGAACCAACAAGCCCGTCAAAATCCTACTATATTCCAGATCGCCTCTCTTCATTTCTATCGCCGCGAAAGTCTACCGTCAACTTCCAAGCTGCTCAAGCTGCCCAAGCTGCCACAACACCATCAACGACCGAGTTGGTTGCTGCGCTTACAAGGGAGCAAAATCTTAGACAAGCTGCAGAGAAAAAGTTGGACGGATCATCTGCCGAATTGGAGGAGTTGTCTGCACAGCTATTCACCCAGGCGAATGAAATGGTAGCTACTGAAAGAAAGGCAAGAGCCAAATTGGAGCAGCGAGTTGAGGTCCTGGAGAAAAGAGATGTAGAAAAGAGAACAAGACTAGACAAGTTGGAAGGGGCTTTGACCAGAATCGATCGCGTCAGGGGCCTCCTTGCCCCGGGGGGTGTTAAAATGGGATCTGAGAAAGAAACCAATAGGGAAGGCCAAACCTGAGAGGTGGGAGTTATGTCCATTATCAAGAAGCTTAGAAAATCACAAGGATAAAGAGGGCCTGTGGGGTGCCATTTATCCTCGCCTCTACGGAGCCTTATCAAGCCCTTATGAGTTGGAAGAGTCCGGTACTCGTTCCAATAAACAGGACATCAATACGAAACTTACGAATTATGCTTCTACGGCCGAGCAATCCTGAGTCTTCCCAGACCATACTTCAGCAAAAGCCACTAACAATTTGCTACTTATTTATTTATTTCTTTTCTTCTTTTATTTAAAGATTTCTTAATGAATCCGGGTTTCTTTCTTTCTTTCTTTCTTTCCTTCTTTCTCGCCTAGGTGTATATTTATCTTTATCTGTCCTTAGAGCCTGTATATTGCAGGTCTTTCAGCGGGAGTGTATTTTTGAAGGAAAAGAGGCGGGAGTTTTCTCTGGGAGATACCCTGCTTGTATGCATTTTGTTTAGATCAGCTTTGTAATTGCGCCGTGTTTGAGAATCAAGTCCATTTCAAATCAGTTCATGTATAGATTTTTGATGATGCTCATGTGATTATACTCTCTCAAAGCTTACAAAACGATAGAAATATCCCAGGTGAGATTTAAGATTTTTAGGGGATAGATTCTAGATAACTCCAACTTATGGAGTATTTATTGTTGTTCGTGCTCACTATCCAAGTGCCCAGAGAATCGGAATATCAGAAAGAAGTTCACGGATTAACTACAACTGTTTTAATCACTCATCACCATATGCTCGGTACAAATATATCATGCTTCTGTTAGCTATCCATAACATGCCATTCAGTATTTTACTCGTCACCACCTTCATCACTATTCAGGGGTCTCTCTTCCTTAAAGCCAGAACCCTCCTGATTGGGCAGAGCATTCTATATCTGGCTTTGCTCTTCGAACAGATACAACTACGTCATGTAGTCTTCCTGGGTGCATGCGATCGGTTGTTCGTATTCAGTAAGATCCACCTGTCGGAGGCTCTCTCTGAATTGTTCTGGCCTCTTCGTGTTTTGCATTATGAGCAATTGCACTTGAATCTCATATTCTCGCTTTGTCTCTGCGTCGGTTTTTCTGTCCACCAGCCCGTAATCATGAGGCTTATGTTGCTGGAAGTGAACTATATGGTCTTCATCTGCTACGATGTATTTGATGTGATCGTCATCATAGCCATGAAGTCTCTCGAGCTGTTTCTTATGTCTCGCACGGTCTATACGTAGCAGCTCTTCTTCAGTCAAGAGCTCATCTTCATTAATAGTTGATAGAATACTCGGGGTCGTAATCTGCGGCAGCTCCACTTTCTCAACATCTGAGACCTTTTCCTGAACGTTCTGGGATGATAGGCACTTCTCCAATTCGGGCGGAGACCTCGCATGACAGAAGTTATCATTGGTAGAATCAAATTTGTCATAGGAATCCCAGCCATGATAAATTCTAGTGATATTGCCAGGCTCGGTGGTCTTCTTTAGAGTGCCATTTCCGAAGCTTTCGAGATCAAATTTCCGTTGATTCTTAAGATACGTCTCTCGTAACAGCCGTACGGAGAGGCAGATTGTGGTAGTACTTAGAATAAGTGTGGACCAGAAAAAATCCAGCACAGTGAGCTTTGAAATATTAGTTCGACTGTCTCTTGTGACTATAAACGATAAAATTATGAACTTACACCAAGAGCAAGGGAAATTGTGGATACAATGAGCAGACTAACGCTCAGAAGTAGAAGGGGGACAGTCTGCATGATTGTTGATTCTTTTTTCTTATGTAGGGTGGTGATGGCTTTGAACGTTGTTCATATTCTAGAGTACAACTAAGTTCACCTAGGTCGAGTATTAAAAGAGATTATAACTGTTGGGAATTTTGGGGATCAAGGTTGTTAAAAAGAGAAGAGAATACTAGAGTGTCAAGGCTCCCAAGGCTCAGTCAATCCTTAATTCAGCCCAACTGTTGCTAGCTCAAAGTTGGAGCTGGCTTACATACATGTAATACTGCAGGTATGCATCCACCAACCCAGCCGTGTTACAGTATTAATACAGTACCTTATGATTCGTAGACGGAATCACGTGCGAATCCTCATATATTCGCTTACAGTGCCAAAGACTTTGGTCTTTGGTACCACCAGCTCATAGCTAGATTATGTAAGATGCAGGAAATGCCATCGAGTTTGTAAAAAGAAAAAAGAAAGAACCGATATAAAGTGTTATTACTGTGAATGGCGAGAACTGCTGAGAGTGTAGATTGATTTGGGAGTGATTAGACATATCTCAATACTTTGGGTTTTAGGTAACTCAAGGCATAATCGCTGAGCTATAGATGTATTTATTTATGGTCACAGTTTTAATAAATTCGGAAATGACCTAATTTCGCACATCAAAGGCCGAGTATTGGAATGAATACAATCTTCCATAATATATTACATCATGATTCTTTCGCGCTTGATGGGCTGTGGAATGACTTTACCGTTGATCTCTTTCTCCTCATTTTCCATGGCCTCCTCCCCCAATCGCTTTAGCTTCTCTAACAGGTGTGATATCGGTAGATGTGGCCTACTCTCCTGCTGGACAAGTCTGATCCGATCCATCTGCTCTTTTGTACGAGCCATATGTTCCGCATAATGTTCCTTGATGGATTCCTGACCCTCCTCTTCATCAGCCTTATAGATCTGATGACCACACTCTGGCTTGGGACATATCCATTCGCCATCAGGTCCTTGGGGTTCAAGAGTCGGCAGATACTCCTCAACAAGCATGAGTTCCTTGGGGGGCTCAGTTTTCTGCTCTGGTTCGTCGTCGTCGTCTTCTTCTTCTTCTTCTTCATCTTCATCTTCATCTTCTCCAGATTCCTCGTCCCCTTTAGAAGTTGAGCCTTCCTCTCCAACATGATATTCAGCATAAGCTGCGGCCATTTGCGATCGTAAAGTCCTTTGAGATTTTCTCGGTCGATCACTATTCAGATCCGATTGGTTTTGCATTTCATCGTCGTCTCGTGATGGGCTTGATCTCTTGAGTCGTAAAGCGGCTACTTTGCCAGATTTGGAACTTCCCGGGACAGTTGGTCTTAAAGTCACCGAAGGGCTTGGTTCCGACAGGCTTTCATCGTTCCTAGTTCGTCGCTTGCCAGATGTTCGATTTCTTACAGATTCGATCATTTCCCCCTTCTTAGATGTGTCCGCTCGCTCAGACGGATAACCGTAAATATCATTGTCTTCATTATCACTCCCATTCTGCATGCGATTTTGAGTTCCGGGATGTGAATCATCAGAGCTGATCTCCATATACTCAGGTACGGCCCTTTCTTCAAGTTTCCTTGGATGAAGCGTGATTTTCAACAGCTCCTTCTGTTCAGATCTGGATTTCTTAGGATTTGATAGTAAACTGTTCAGCTTGATTAATATCGGACTTGTCGACCAATCATCTCCTAGATGACCGATTATGGCACGTGCATGGGCACAAATGAGTTCTTGGGCAATGAAGACACTCTCCATTTCATAGTCTTCGTATAGAATTTTACCGAGGCGACTGAGTGTCAACGACTCCCGTAGACATCGTCCAGTTGAATGTGTCTCTTGAATCTTCTTGGATATAACAGCCGAGGCCATGCTATTCGCTGTTGTCTTTCCATTTGATACAGGTGACTTGGACTTTGATTTCCTTGCATTGCTGTGCGACGTCTTGCTTTTCTGTTTGCCACTCACATTATCGAACTTGGAATAGATTTCCTACGATAATGAGCAACAATTCAGACCAGGGTTTAGGTACACACATACCGGTAGTTCCTGTATCAGCCAACTGTATATTGCTGACCGCTTCCACTGAACCTGTGAGTGTGGTTTTCTCATCATCGACATGAGGAACGCTCCATTGTTTTTGAGGATTTCTGCAACCTCATTGGGAGACTTCGATGGAGCCTTTCTCGCAATAAACTGTAAACAGTGTCAGCGACAGTTTTGTATAGCTTGTTTTTATCTTACTGCTTCAATGACTGAATCGACGTCCAATTTAGCTAAGCCGCTGTTTCGCTTCTTTCCCGCCAGTTCAATATGTAGGTCGGCAACAAAAAAGTACAGATTAACACCTGTGACCATACCGTCATGTATTTCTTTGTATGAAGTTGCCGGTTCTACTTCAAACCAGCCAGCCACGCCCTTGGCCCAGATATTCCCGTCCTCATCAAATGAAAATTCCCGTACATCGCTGACTTCGACTGGCTGCCCTTTTGTGTACGGTGTGATCACTAAAATATATTAGAACTACTTGCTTGGTCAAGCAGCATGTAGAACTGGCTTACTATGACGCTTTTGTCCTTTGTCCAAGTGCAATTGTCCTCGTACGACAAGCGGCCCATCCAGCTCAGCATCTAATAGATTTGCCAGAGTCCTGCAATTTTCCTTGTACACTATAACTTCTTTCAACACAAAACAAGGCCACTCATCAGTGTGTATATGGATATTTGCCGGCTTCAATATTGTAGTTTCGTCCGTGTACTTCTTAGGCTTTTCTCTGTTTGGCAGAGGTGGAGTATTGCTGGTCATGGCGAGTATTATCTTATTTCATATCGCAATCGAAAACGTATGGGCATTCCACTGGTTAGATTCAGAATCGAGTAGCGCTTGAGATTCAATCATCCATTTCAAAAATAGTTGCGAATGATGAGTCGATACAATGGAAATCGTGATAATGAGGAACAAGGCTGAGGCAGATAGACTCGTAACATATGCATATCGCGGAGAACGGTCGGTATCTTAGCTTTCAACGTAGCCGCTAGCTAGCCTTGTCCTCAGAAAGTCTCACAAAAAAGACTAACCCACCTCTTCTTATGCTTCGAATTAATAACTCGATCAACTTGAACGAATGTCAAGACCTTTCTCGGGACTTCTAAAGATGTCGGCTTATAAAGGCGACAAGGTCCTTGAGGGCGTTTTTGGTAACTGATTCCCAATTTACCTTTTTAATAAGTACTAATACCTTTTCATAGCCATCCATAAGCCAACTGGTATCAGTTCGGCGCAAGTCCTCCGTGACTGTCAAAAACAATTCGACCCTTCGGATTTCTTCGCGCCATGGATAGCAGCTGAGAAGAATGAGCGCATGCGCGTCAATCATAACCAGAGACAAAAGAGAAAGAACAAGAATAAAAATGTGCAAGTCAAGATTGGGCATGGAGGAACTCTCGACCCTCTGGCGACAGGTGTACTCATTGCTGGTCTTGGCAAGGGAACAAAAGTCCTCCAGTCCTTCCTAGAGTGTACAAAGCAATACGAAACCGTTGTTCTTTTCGGCGCATCTACAGATACATATGATCGAGTGGGAAGAGTTCTTAAGAAAGCACCATATGCTCACATTACGAAGGAGATGGTAGAAAAGGCTCTTGAACCTTTCAGAGGAAAGATCATGCAACGGCCGCCACTATACTCGGCATTGAAGATGAATGGAAAGCCGCTATACGAATATGCTAGAGAAGGCAAGGCGATTCCCATGGAAATCAAGAAGCGAGCTGTCGAGGTAGTAGAGCTGGAGTTGGTAGAATTCCTACCAGGTGGAACCCATGATCACAAATGGCCAACCGATGAAGCTGGACAAGAGGAGAAGGACGTTGCGGAGAAAGTACATCAATTAGAGAAGAAAGATGCTGTCGCACCTGTCATCTCTGCCGAAGAAGTAGAATCTGCAAATAAGAAGAGAAAACTAGAAGAAACTCAAGACGACATGGTAAAAGATGCACCAGCTGCAAAACGCACAGCAACCATGGCCCCTGCAGATGGTGAAGAGGCAGCGATGTCTGGAGGAATTCTCGATGAGGAGGCTATAATGAATGACAATGCAGAGAAGTCGGTTGGACCTCCAGCAGCAAGAATACGCATGACAGTCACTTCGGGATTCTATGTACGATCACTTTGCCAGGATATCGGTGAGGCCGTTGGCTCAGAAGCCATGATGGCCGAGCTGGTACGTACACGACAAGGCAAATTTGAGCTTGGAAAGAATGTTCTGGAGTACGAAGATCTTCAAGCTGGAGAGGAAGTCTGGGCTCCAAAGGTAGAGAAGATGCTCGCAGATTGGGCCGATGCGGACGCTCCCACTGACAGAAACCCTGCGAGCACTGAGGAACTTGTGCCGGCAAGTGCTGAGAAGGATGCAGAGGTCGACGCCAAATCGGAGGAGAGAGAAGTCAAGACAGATATAACTGAGACCAAGGTAGATGCTGCAAAGGTTGAAGAATCAATTGATAAATCTGAGGTCGGAGAAAAGTCGGAAGAGAAGACATTTTGAATATCTTAAATAAACAGTCGGACAGTGGTCTACTATGCAGAATATGCACAGATAGCAATACACAGTTTTATGTAAAGTTTATAGCCCCAGGATTCTCTATAGCTACCAGGATTTTCAAATGTTTACTATTATAGCTAATATAGATTTCACGAGCTTATATTTACAGTTCCAAAAGACAGCAGCCGTTTCCCAAAGTCCACGTATCCAACAACCCACCATAAGCCTATCTAAGTGATGCCTTAAGATACCTTTTCTGTAATTTAACTATTCAAAACGATCCATATACCGCTTTTCCAAACCCCCTTCCTTGTGTCCGTTCGGCATATCCTGGGTTCCCTTGTGCGCGCAATCAGCTATGCCATCACTCCCATGTGTCTCCAATTCCCTGCTCGGCCCTAGTCCTCTTTCTTCAAGCTCCTTCTTTGTAGGCGCAACATGCATCCATATTTCATCCTCGTGCAGGCTTTGAAGTCCAACCAGAGGATTACCATTCGGGTCCTTGGGCAGTACAATCCCATGCTTCCGTGCGTAGTAGGAGCTGAGGGGCCTTCGAATAAAGCCTGGAATAATGCGTAGACGTGCCTCATGGGGAATGCGTAATCTCACAGCAGTCCATTTTTCGTTGGGTCGGTGATCTTGGGGTAAATCTTCGATTATGGTTTTCTCTAAGAGACCTTCGTTAGTTCCTCTGTTCATCGCTGATATGCGTGAAGGCATGACTATCTTCAAAAATTCGAGACTAGCATTGATATTAATGTCAATCGCACGACGAGGATTCACGGTCATCTTCAAGAAGAGACCGCATACTCTCGGATACAAAATGGAGAAATCAGATTGTGATACGTGTATTGAGCCGCGAACCGTCATCAGCCAACACAGTGAGCCATGCTCCTTGACTTCCTTACACAGCTGAAGCAATGCTGAATAATTGGTTGGCCAATATGCAAATGCCTCTGATGCAATGCATAGGAGAGGTGTTTTTATGCGATGTCGAGGCTCTCCTTCTGGCGGTTCTATCACTGCACCCTGATAGACGTTAACTAAGGCTCTCTTCAAGGGAATGTTGACCAACTGTGATAGTTTAACTTACCCATGGATCATACAAGATGCCCTGGCCAACCCAATTGAACCTGTCCGCATGTCTGAGTATCTCAACTGTAGTCGCCGCGCCGAAGGAGTGCCCTAACATCGTCACTTGCTTTAGATGAAGCCTCCCCTTCCACTCCTCCCATTTAATACCATTCAGACCCCGAGAGCTAGCACCCCTTCTACCTGCGTATCGCAAATTTGCTTGGGCAACTTCTACACCCCTTCCTTCACATATTAAACTCATAACGTAGTAAGCCTCTTCGATCTCAGCAAGTCGGAGATCAACTTGGGCTCTCCGCAACTCCTTGTCGACGCCCTTCTCATTTCCAGGAGCAGTATCCTTTTCGTTGTCTTTGGGGAAGACGTAGTCAACCACATTATAGCTTCGAGCTTGGGTTTGAGAGTTGGCTTGCTGAGTCTGGCGCAAATTTCCAGACGAATCGTCATCTTTTTGGGGTACATTTTGTGGGATATTTACAAAGGTCCTAGGCCCGCTGCCATCTCGATGTTCTATAGCACATACAACAAATCCATAGCTCGCAAACTCTCCACATACAGAGCTATATGTTGTTCTGGTACCGCCAAGACCGTGACTGAAGATCAGCAAGGGGAAGATAGGCGAATCTGGTTCTCCAGGTGGAGGTGAGCCGGCTTCATTCTTGACTTTCCAGCCACCTTCTCTAGCGTTCCGAGTGGGGGGCCAGTGTTCTGCCAGCCCAGTATTTCTGAATGCAGGAAGCTTTGTGAACATGGAAGTGCTCGCGAAGAATGTTGCAATTAGCCAGCTTGGTAGTCTATGTTGATATTAGGTATTTCATCTCCAAGAATAGAGACAGGGCAGACTGGTGGGGGTGTTTCTTACGAGGCAAATTTTGCATATCCATTTGCTGTCTGCAAGCGTGGACGCGGAAGCCATGTTGCTCTGCTCCAGTTCTTCTTGCTACCTCCATCGGGCGCTGGTCCATCGCCAGATCCGAAAGATGAAGGGTAATACACTGCACAGAGTACTGTTTCGATTTTCAGTAAATGCTCATGATGTCTCTTAATTTCCGAAAAATGGCGGGGGTTTCTAGCTGGTACTTCGATATCCATATATCCTACACTACATCAAGAAACATATTAATTTTGTGAACGCAATCCCCCTGTCTTGTAAACCCACCTATATGGTCCAGAATACCGAGGTAAAGGATGCCGTAAAATCTTTTCCCTGATCCCATCTGGAGGTCGAGATTTGGGTTCGCGACGACCTTGAGGTGCTGACGTCTCTGGCATTTCCTCCAAGCCAATGCTGGTCGAAGTACTTATATTTCGAGTCGCCATGAATATCTTCAGAGAATTACTGAAACTGGCACATGGCAAGATCGACACGCCAATTTAAGCCTTGCACAACAAGAGTACAGGGGGTAGAGAATGAGAGGTGTGAGACTGAATAAATGTTCAATTGGTGCAACACAAATGTGACATGCATGGTGCGTCAACTGTATGAATGTTTACACCGAGGGATGGCAATAACTGACGTCAATTTTTAGAAGCGATGAAATATCGTCCACCGTCTGACGGTAGGTAAAACGATGGCTCAGATTATCAGATTATTAATGTTTTCGCAAATGCCTTTGGTTCGATTTGACATAAAAGCAATGCTTAATCTGGGACCTTAATCCTAGGGTGATAGTATAAAGCCCATCGTTACATAGCCGCAATGACGACACGATCCCAATCCTTGGAATATGCGAAGGAATCTGAAGATAAAGATAAAGTTAACGTCCTTAAATGGACCTTTGATATTATCGGATTACTTACTCGCACAGATCCAACGGGCTAAGTCAAAGAAGTGATGTACTGCGTATGACGTACATACTCGACTCTACTGTATTTGAGCTTGAACAAGCTTTGCTGACCTTGCGGATTGTTAAGATTGGCGCTGATTTAAAGTATCTTCATATGGACTGGTACATGAGGTGCACCGCTTTGCTATGTATTTACTAATCTCGAGTATCTCCAACGCCAAAAGCTCGGGTGTACAAGTTTTAGACCACCTCCTCTAAAACACTGTTGAATCCATGTAGATATCATCAAAGATCCAATAAGACCTCATGCATTAGAACATTGCTACCTGAATAATCAGCCATTGTCCGAGAACTGTAAAGAGTAGACAGGTATTGTGTGATCCTGGGCTTATCAAGGGCTAAGTTATTGAAATTAATTCTTGATCCAGTATGAATATCAGTGAACGATGCATAAAGATATTGATTTGTCTTGCAACCCATGTATTTTTTGTGTTTCATGGGTACTACATAACAAACATTGAACAAATAAATAAATAAATAAATAAATAGGGGTGATTAGAATATATATTTTACCTCAGGATTGAATAGATCGAATTGTGCGGAAATATAATACATAATTGCTTTGATGGTGAGGCTGTCACGGGCCTGCCTACATTACACTCTGTCCTACCACTATCTAAGAGCGAAGTAATTTTTCAATGGGAATGCCGTTTATTTCCCGTCATGAACAGACGAGGATAAACCCAGCAATTTGAACTTCAAATTCGCGAAGACAATCCTGTCTGTTTGATCTTCAACGTTATTATGACATTACCAGAACATATCAGAGGCTTCAGCGCCCGAGACGTGCCGAATCGCGACTTCGAATACATGTACCGTACGTACCTCCTTCGCCTCACACACAGCCTTGCAACATCAATACCCTGACACCGAAGCACTCACGCCTGCATCCTCCACTACGCAAGTCTTCCTCGCAAAAGTCCATAGAGAATAATGACCACCACACCACCGAACCCCTCGCCATCACGGCCAGTCTCCGTAAGTCCTTCTCTCTTCTCCTTTCCCCATACTCACTCCCTAGTTCCCAACTCCTACCTATACAACCACAATGCGAACTCACTGACATGCTGTCCAGCTTGCACCGGCGACCACGGAGAGCACGGAGCTGAGCCAGGTAGTTGACGACCTGCTCAATTCGCTGACAGCGAAGTTCACAAACGTGAGCAGCGAGATTCTGGCAAAGATGGATGAGATGAGCAGGAGGCTGGATCATTTAGAGGAGGTGGTGCAAAGTCAGGGGAGTGGGGAGGGGAAGTGAGACGAGATTGTGACAGGATTCAGACTTGGTTTGGAATTATATAGGGATTAGGAGAAGGCCGGGAGCAAGTCGTGAGGACTTGGAGGGGGGCCGCAATATTGTGACGGAGGTAAAATTTCAAATTGAAGCCAGGAACAATTGCAAGATGGCGATAAAGCTGAAAGCAGATATATCCACGACTTAGCATCGTGGGTCAAAATCGACGGCATATTCATACAGAAGTACACGGTTTTGGAATCAGAACAAATAATTCAATACACATATGTACGTATGATTACTGAGATGCTAACTAGGTGCTCATATTGTTCCTACAAATGTCACTATCTGAATACCAACTACAACTCATCCTTGAGGATGGATGGCAAGAACTTTCTCAAGATGTTGGTCTTGGCAGTGAACTCGTCGACCTTCTCTGGGGCCAAACCACCCTTCTTCAAAAGGCTGTCCAAACGGGCCAACTCCTTGGAGGCGAAGTTATCACTTTTGCTGAGCTTATCAAAGACCTTAACGTAGTACTCGGCATACTTGTAGCTGGCAGACTCCTTCAAGGCAGCAGCAGCAGCAGTGACGTCAGCGAGGACCTCAGCAGCGGAAGAACCACCAGAGAATTTGGCAACGAGGTGGTCGAGAGCCTCAATGGTACCTGCGGTAGCGTCAAGACCACCACCGACAGCACGGTGGGTACCAGCCTTCTCGTTGATGAATGCAACAAAGTCCTTCTCAGTGCGGCCTCCGCTGTAGACCTCTGGCTCCGTAGATCCCTTCTTGAAGTACTTGATGGTTGGGTACGATGTAACACCCTGATCCTTTGCGGTAGCCTTGGCGTTCTCGGCTTCAGCGTCAACCTTGGCGATCAAGACGTTTGGCTCAGCGACGAAATCGGAAGCAAGAGTCTCCCAAATTGGGGCAAGAGACTTGCAGTCTGACTTTTCGTTAGAAGTGGCCTGACAAAAGCTTGGATGGAGAAATACTTACGACCACACCATGGAGCAGTGAAAGCAACAAGGACGTCCTTGTCACCGCCAATCTCAGCCTTGAAAGACTTGTCGTTCAACATCTCAACAGCACTTGGAGCAGCCTTCTTGGCGCCCTTTGGCTTAACACCAGTCTTCTCAGTGATGAACTTTTGTAAACTCTCCAAATCACGGCCGCCATTGTAATCCTCAGGGGTCTCGCTCTTTCCATCAAAGTACTTGATGGTTGGGAAGCCCTGGATACCGAAACGCTTGCCGAGAGACTTCTCAGCATCGGCGTCAACCTTGGCGATAGAAACCTTGGAGGACTGAGACTCGAAAGTCTGAGCAAGCTCCTCGTAGACAGGAGCGAGGTTCTTGCAGTGACCGCACCATGGAGCAAAGAATTCAACAAGGGCTGGCTTGCCGGACTTAAGGACAATGCTGTCGAAATTGGATGGGATGAGGTCGAGGACAGCGGATTTGGCAGAAACGCCAAGCGCAAGCGCTGCGACGAGAGTGTAGCTCAAACGAACCATTTTCAATTATGTGATGATAATTGAGGACTGTTTTGGAAAGAGAGCAATAGATATATGCTCGTAATGTGATGTCGCTCAATACTTCTGTAAAAGAGACGACGAATGCGGAATTGGATTTCAAATCCAAAAAGATGACACTTTGTGCTGAGAGCTTGCTTGTGGCGTAAGAGTGAGGTAACTGGGGCTAAGGGGCCCCGATAGAGCTTGGTTACTTATCTTAGCCTGAGCGAACATTACCCGAGCGCCTTTAGCAGGGGATAGATATTGGAACATTTGGTAATGATTATTGAACAAACCCATAGGCATTTTAGATGTATTAATAGAACACATTTAGTCTAACAATATAGCATTATCATCACATAATACTGTACTGAAAGTATTTTACAGTAACAAGCCGGTCGTTTTTGGTAAATATTGATTTTTAATTGTCAGCTTTCAACTACTCTACAAGTTCGTAAAAGTGAGTAGTAAAGATGTGATGCATCTACACCCTGTTGCTATAGCAATGTGGACTATAACTATCACACCTCATTGTCGCTTTGTTTTTGTTTTTTTGAGCACAAGACTTGGTTATGATTAGGGTCGTCTTGGAGGCTCTTGTAGGAGGTACCATGGGAGCGGATCATCACAACCCAAGAGCACCCCCATAGGTAAATACCCACCAAAAAATAAAAGAAAAAAATAATAATAAGAGGATGGCCTCCGGTAAAAGTGGTAGGCTCCTGCTTAACGCCTTACAGACAGGTAGTCATTAGCCTCCTCCCACAGCTTCTGATCAATAACACCTTCTCCAAGAGACTTGACACCGGCGTGGACAGCATCAAACAAGGCAAAGCAGATATCAAGGTCTCCTGCGAAGTCAACAGCATGAGGAAGGAAACCGTTCTTTTCGGTATAGTCTCGCTTCGCCATGGCCTTCTCTTCTGCGGATAAGTTTGGTACACAATGGTCGTCAAGGTATGTCTTGACAGCAACGCCCATAGCACAGTCGATATCTTTCCAGAATGGAAGACTATTCATAATTAACATAGTTTCGATTTTGAAATACTGCGGGATTTACATACCTAAGGCCTAGATCGGCGAAATCAGGACGAGCTTGACTACCTTTAGAACGTTCGGCATATGAGTTCAGGAAAAGGGATACCATCACAGTCTCGATCAAGTCCCTATCACTCTCGCGAATGGCCTTGATAATAGAGCTGAATGCGAGGTGGTTGCGACTGAGTGGTCCGACATAGCCAATTGGAAGCTGTCTTGCCTTGACGAGACAAGAGACGCGGGAAATAAGAAGATTGCAGCGCTTATCGGTGTCCGTGCCTCGGATTGGAGAACCGACGTATTCCTCATGGGGGTATTTGGTATTTAGTTGGTCGTACTTCAGTAATTCGAGAGCCAGAACGGCTGCTTCCTCAAGATTCTGTGCTGGATCAAGAGATTCAACTGTCTTCAGCAACGCAGTACCCCAAGATGTAAGCTCATGCTTATCATCAACATAGCCCCGAAGGTGCAAGAACAGCCACCAACTGTTCGATAAGATCTCTTCTTTGGTCTGGAGACGAGTTGAGGCATCTGCAGCGGTTGTAGAAGCAGCAAACTTCTGGTCTTGTAGAGACTTGAGGGCAAATTTTAAAGATCCAGGTTGAGCGCCAGTACTGTCTGCCTGTGCCCCGTACGTAGTATCCTTGACCTTCCAAGCTTTGATGAGTTTATCGGTGGTTGGTTGTACGTCACGATGATTGATAATGACAGAAGCATTCTCATCGTACCAAAAACGCATCTTGACATTCTTGTGCTGGAAGACACGATGCAAGCGTGAAGTCAAGAGGGCGACTACTTGTTGTTTGACAGGTATGAGTTGTTTTGAGATGAGCTGTCGGTACTCATCGGTTTCACCTCCGTCAAGAGGAGGTCGCACTATACATTCAAGTGATGTCATCTGGTTGAGAACGCGGGGGCTGATTGCTGCTCGAGTTAAGTAATACATAAGCTCATCTGGTAATCTTAATCCCATATATTCATGGTTATCACCGGTAAGCTGCTCGTACTCGGGAACGAAGTAGGTGCCTTTTTCTTGGACGGGGTGATGCTTGATAAGCATTCTAGCTCGCTGATACTTGTCAAGCCAGCTTGGGTCTCGAGCTTGCAGCATGTCTGCATAGTGCTCTGTTACAGTGGTAATTGCTGGGCCCGCCACCCTAATAGTATTGATGGCATCTCTGATATTTGGCCGACTTGTGACCTGTTGGGGAAGGGGGGGAAAGGTTGGGAGTGAGTCTGTGCCCAATAATAGAAGGGCATCAATAAACATTTCTGGTGAAACTCTCAATTCGTTGAGAATGGTGTTTTTGGAGATGAAAGAAAAGTTCTGATCAACAAAGTTGATCTCTGTCATGAGAGTATCAATATTGTAAAGCATCAGATCATACGATCCCATGATGCCGTCAATATATTGCTCTTCATGGTTGATTAAGTGGGCAAGCTGTGCACAGGCACCATAAGGCGCAACGAAGAAATCTAGCTCCTTATCGAGGAGGATATGTTGAAGAAGACGGAAGAAGCTCTCAGCTTTGGTTGCGCCTATGAAATAGTCAGTCCGGCTGCATAGAAGGAAGATGGTGGCAGGCCATACCTGTGTTTCGGAAAGCGTCGACGGCTCGTGTGGGCTGGCCATTGGCATAGAGTTTCCAAGCTTCGGTCGTCTGTACGATAGCTTCCTTAGCCGAACTCAAAGATCTCTCTTCCTTTCCAACAGTTGAACAACCATCAAACACAAAGAAAGGCTGAAGACCTGCAGACTTCCATTGTGCAAGATCATCCTCAATATGTTTCTGTAATGCAAGCGGCGCACCGCCAAGTGCCGGTGCAAGTGGTTCGGCAGTCGGAGCATCATCTAATAGTGTTTGGAGGTAGTGTCGTGCTTCGACACCGATTTTTGTGGTAGTTCCTGGAAATGAGATGTTGGTGAGAGGTTGTTTCCTGTAGACTAGGTCAGCGGTGTAGGTGATTGTGAACCCGAGGGAGGTAACATACAAGGTTTGCCCGGCAAACCAGGCGTCTCTTGGAGTTTCTGTGTGAAAAACCCAGAGATTAGCAGGTGAGTAATACTGTATGTTACTTTCTCTGAAATCCTGAATAGCGGGACTGTAGTAAGCTGGCAATTTGTCGTCGACACTGAATGGTGGAGGAGGATCCCTAGCTGTCTTATCTTCTTCCGACGTGTGACCTGATGGTGGGAGCTGTGTGACATATTGTTCGCTCGTGCCTGATGTTGAATTTCCGTTTCTTCTGCGGAGCATTTGGTACTGATCGAACGACCTCAATGCTGAGACAGGATATAGCATGTCTGGAGGCTGTGCGCAACCTTGAAGCAGGGTGTTGATTGTTGAATGGTCGAAGGCAGTGTCGATGTTTCCTCCAGGACTGATTCGAGTGCCGCGAACATGGCGCGCGGGGTAGTAGGACATTATGAAGGGATGCTGGACGATGGAAGATGGATTGCCATTGAGAAATGGCTGGATATATTCGCATTCGCAAGGTTTCGAGGTTTGGAATAGTCGCAATCGAAATAGTGTAGGAGGGGGAGGATGTAGCAAAAAGGTTTGGACAAATGAAGAAAGAACTCGACTTACCAGGCATGATTGGCGAGTCAGGGTAATTATGTGGACAGAGAAGAAGGAAGGCAGCTTCGGGGTGAGGTGCGGTAGGTAGCAAAGGACCAGCGATGTATGAATATTATGAGTGTCGCTCTTCCCGTGATTGTCGATGTGGTCGATTTGCAGCCTCGGGGGAAGCGGCGGTGCAATGCGGACGAGGCTGTAGAGGAAAGAGCAGCCGATGCGTCGACGCGAGTGAGGAGTGAAGTCGCAGAACTCTTGCTTGAACGTAACGTAGATATGAACGAGGGAAGGTAGGAAGCTGTTGGGGAAGCTGATGATGATGATTATTGTTGTTGTTGTGGTGGTGGTTGTGCAATTCTGGCTGGTGATCGTGAATGTTGCTGATATTGTCTGTGGGAGCTTGAAGTTGAGATTGAGATTGAGATTGAGACTGTATGTGACGTGTGACGTGTGACGAGGGTATAGATGGAGTGATTGGATATTTATCAATTATATAAAAAGTGTCTTTTAATACTGAACCTTGAAAGGCAAATCATCTTGAACATGCATCCAATTCCTTTGCATCTATATCAGCCAAAATGCTTCTGTGCTGGAAAGCCACAGCTTGATCTCGTGTGTCCATTGTTTTCTTCGTCCGCCCTAGAGGCCATGGCCAGCCACACCAGCAAAGCTCTACTATGTACTCTGGTGCTCTGTAGCTACTAAGTACGTACTCTGTATATCATGTACCTACATACTGTGTACATACATACATACATACATATGAAAGGGTTTGCTAGTGCACGGCCCTTTATAAGCTCCTAGCTGCCGCCGCTAATACCTTGGCGCCTGTAGTTACGCAGTATTATATAACCAGTGGTGGAGTGGCCAGAGAAACTTACTCTCACCCAGCGTGCAGGAACCACGGTAGCTGGCCACCTCTTTCACGTGATCTAAACGTCCGACCTTACCTTACTACCTTAGTACCTTATCAAATCTTAACGAGAGTGGGGTGAGAGTGAATTCAAATCTCATCAGAGAGTGTCATGCGTAATATCCTATGAAGTATCCACAAACTTTTTTGTTGGAATATTTTTCTGGAGATTTCCTTGCATCTTCAAGTGACCTCTTACTCCCAGTTCAGGGAAAGATCCTGCATACTAGGACCCGCATCTCCGCATTTTCCAAGCCAGGCTGTTGAGACATCCGATTTCAATCATCATGGCTACTAACTCCCCAAACTCCAGCACAGAAATCCCTGTTATAGACATCGCCGGAGACGAGTCACTGACAGGTCCTGCACTTATCCAAGCAGCTGCCAATTCCGGATTTGTTTATATCAAGAATCTAGGTCAGGACATCCCAGTAAAGTCAATCGATCATACTTTTGATCTGGTGAGATCCGAGCTTCTACGACACCACACTTGGAAATTGAGGCTGACTTTTGCGGCATGTAGTCTCGCAAATTCTTTGCTTCTCCAGTTGAGGAGAAAGAGCCATGTGTCATTCAGAAAAATGTTTGTCACATTACTGCTCTATGTGGATTATCAAGTGCTGACAGCTTGAAAGAACAGGGGATGGTCTGGAATGCACAGTGAGACTCTTGATGCCAAGAACCAGCGAGTAAGTTTAGAAACCATCAGTAGCCCAAGTTCAGGTTTTGCTAACATGCCAAAGGTCGGAGATTTTAAAGAGTACGTAAAATCTTCAATGTGTCTCCATCACAATTATTCATACTTAGTCCACGTGATACTTTGTGTCAAATGAGATGATAGAGAAGAAACATGCAACATACTATTCTGGAGATTGCTAAAACTTACTCCTGATTTGTGTTGATGGGATTTCAATACTAACAATAATAGAGCCTTCAACTTTGGCGAATTTGAAAACGGGAAAGCTCAGCAACCACTTCCCCCAGCATTTGCCCCTAATGAACCCGACATGGACTTATTCTTCGCCCAATGCCACACACTCTGCCTCAAGATCCTTAAACTATTTGGCGTAGGCCTCAAGGTCAATCCACCCATGCAGCCCCTCGCTCCTTACCTCCATATTAACGTTCATCAGATTGACAGCGAAAACGGCGGCTCAACCTGGTTCTCATCTCGCCATGACCCAACTGCTGGCCCTTCAGGCTGCACACTTCGCCTCCTCTACTACCCCTCCATCCCCGCATCCTCAGACTACCGCCCGGATGTCGATATTCGCGCCGGCGCACACAGCGACTACGGCAGCATTACACTCCTCTTCCAACGGCCTGGCCAGCCAGGTCTCGAGATTCTGTCGGCCGACAACACCTGGGTACCTGTACCTGTCTTCCCACCGGGCACAGAATCCGATCCATCGCCGCCAATCTTGGTTAACATCGGAGATTTGCTGTCGCATTGGACGAATGGGTTGCTGAAGAGCACCGTTCATCGAGTTATCTTCCCGAAAGGGGATGGGGTCAAGGTTGGTGGTGAGGATAGATACTCTATTGCGTACTTTTGCCATCCAGCCAGTGAGACAAGGCTAGTTCCTGTGCCAAGTGAAATGGTTAGAGAGAAGGAGCGGGAGAAGGAGCTGGGTGGCGAAAGGGTGCATGTTAAGGTCCTTACTGCTGCTGAGCACTTGCAGGAGAGGCTAGCGGCTACATATTTGGGGCTTTATGATGAGGATGATAAGGCGAAGAAAGTAGAGGCTACTGCTTGAATGCGATAACGTGTTAGTTGGGTAGATAGATAGTATGATCATCTGTGGGCGATAGAATCTTGTTTTTATGTTTATTGCTATGATGATAGAATGATTGTATAGTTATTTTAAATTAGACAGAAGAGGAACTTCGAAATAACTATAAAAGATTCGGGCTATTGACTAGCTTCACTACCAGTCAGGTGAGGAGAACACAAATGGATATTAAGGATGGGTGAACAATGAGAATCTCCTCGTCTCAACTCGCAATGGACGCTTGTACACACACATTACACGCGGCAAAACCACAAGCTCAAAATAAATTCCATTTTCCAATATGTCATAAATCATAAGTCATACCTCATATACTGTATGCTATCCAACCCCCCTCCTAAACCAATCTCGCAATAAATAAATAAAACTAAGATTCTAGGGTATCTAATCTAGAAAAGCAGCCAAGTACAAATTGCCAAAAATAGTAAAACCACGTAAATCATGACCTCTATACTAGCCATATCCGCAATCGAGCCTCTCCTTCCACTGACCCCACCACAGCCAACAGGTTTGCGCGAGTCCTGTCGCGAGAACCGCTGACTGAGAGTCTCAAAATCAATGCCAAGATTGAAACGAGCGAGCTTCCTTGCCGCACTAACAACGAGAACGTCCCAGACTGAGGATCTACGCTCAGCGCCAATTTTTGCTCCGAGGCTTTGTTTGCGGCGCAGCCGTTCATGCGTGATGAAAACACTATCTCGATTTCTCACGACGGTACTCGTGCTTTTGTCTTTCTCTAAAAATGGCGCTCCATCCGCAGTCTTTGATTCCTCACTAGCCGCATCCGCAGCAATGCATATATCGTCAAGCTCGTTGACAACCTCGATCATGTACTTGAATATCTCCTGCGCCTCTTGGACTATGTGCTCCTTCTCGCTAGGTGTGAGGATGGCCTCAGCGTCGGCAATGCGCCTCTTAAATTCGAGTTTAATGTCTTCACCATCCGCGTCACCTAGGAAATGAAAGAATTGTAGGCTGGAGGTAGCGTTGACGAGATTGTTTTCGCTGCAACTTGTGGTTTGAAGACGCAGTTTTAGTTTTTTTGCATCTTCGCCATTGCTGGAGTGCGAGAGGGGGTGATCAGTGGGCCGGTGTGTAACGGTATTAGAGTGGAGGTCACTTGGAGGTGCGGCCCAGAATTCTGGACCTGCGCCTTGGAGGGCAGCACGTAGGAAACGTCCCCCAGCGAAGAGAGCCATATAAAGAACCCAAGCGTACGCTAGTAATACATGCGGATTTGCCTCCACCGTCTTCTTCGTGTGTGTTATGAACTCAGCGAGTTTCCCCTCTAGACCTATATTTGTGAGCTGTCGCTCGATTTCATGATCAGGTGTCTCTGTGAGGATACGGATATCGGCGCGAAGTCTGCCGGATCGTAGAAGTCCAGGGAGATGTAGGTGGGAAAGAAGAGAGTGTGTACGTGAGCAGACTGGTGGGTGGTGAACAAGTGGAGATTCGTCATCGTTGAAAACAATAGGGATGCTCTTGGTGTCTAGCTTGAGAGAATCGGGGTTGCAGGCGTCCGTCAGATCGAAGGTATATGCATCTTTGATGCTGGTTGGCATTTGAGGCGCATCGAGTATGGATTGCCATAGTGACTCAAAAGTGATATAGATCGGGGCAATATGAAGGATGCCTGTAAGGTAGAGTGTAGGGTCTGAGGCGTAGGGTGGAAGAGCAAGAGGCAATCGAGCTGTAATAAGACGGTTCAGTTGGGAATGTGTTGGTCGAGTTGCGGCGTTTATCCGTTCGGATAGTGACCACGGCTCAGATGGTGTGGTAATTGGAGATGGCGTTGAAATTCCATTATCCTCAGACATTTTTGTTATCTGGAGATTGTCTGTTCTGTAGCAACGAGAGCTATAGGTTGTTCAATAAATGACTCGATGAGAAGCGCATAGAGAAGAAACAGCAGCCGAGCCAGGGTTTATTTGTAAAGAGTGAGTGGCAAGAAAAGATTATATTAGGTATGGCGAGGACGAGGAGGATGAGGAGGGTGAGGATTAGGAAGATAAGGAGGATGAGTAAAATAAAATAAAAAATAGTAGTAGAAATCCAAGGCGGTGGAGATAGGATTAAAGTAAGTGTATGTATATATGTAAGTATGTATGTACAAGTAGAAGAGAGGCCGTCGGGGTTGGAATCAGGATCAGGATTAGGATCAAGGTTCAGGAGCAGTGTGTATGTACAAGAAAGAGGAAAGAGAGGAGAGAAGAGTCGAGGTTGAGGATGAGGTTGAGCTATAATGCTGGTGCGGTGAGGTAGAGTGTAGTGGGTACCTATAGGTAAAGAAGTTTGGTGGAGGATCTACTCGATTCGTGCCACTCACTCCACATGCTGGATCAACGGGAGGGGGGGAGGGGGAGGGGGAAGGCAAAAAAAAGCTGAGCAGGTACCAGATGCGGGCGTCGGCAGATGGTGAAATACCCAGAAAGTCGAGCCTGATGACGAAATGGACATAAAAAGGCGAGAATTGAAGGGACACCACGGACACCCAGATGCAGCATACGGGAAATCGAATAGAGAAATAGATGGATATATATACTTGAGAGTATAACATGTAAACATCGATCACACGAGTGACCAAGTCATTGCTTAATAAACTCGGCGCCATCTTCTGTGCACGCAAATGGACGATGCGAATGTTCATGACTCGTAGGCATCTCAACTGAATGCCCGTCAAAATCCAATCCAAAATGGCCATGCAAATCGCCGATGTACGATGGTCCGAGCTGGCGAATTCTCGTTTGTGGAGGGGCTGATCTCAAAGATTCGCATGCCAGACGATGAATGATCGCCCGGGTACTCTACGCACTCTGCTCTACTCAACAACATACTGCTCCACTGCGTAGTACTGTAACCATACTTATTCATTACAAAAGCACTCATGGCCAATTCTCAAATGATTGTCTGAGAAAAGGGAGAGAGGATAGAAAAGACAAGAAAGGCAAAAAGGTAAAAAGGCAAAAAAGGCAAAAAAGGCGTGGGTGGAGCGAGTACGCAGGTACAATTAATCAATAATCCGTGCATAATAATGCATAATCATGCATAACTAATATGGAACTTTCAAACTTTGCCATACCAGGGACTGGAGCTCCATATGGGAAAATGGGGAAAATGTGGTCTCGTCACGCACCTGTCAAAAAAAGAAGACCCACATATTAAGTCAAGATTCTGATGAATTATCTCCATTCTATTAAAGTCGAATTTGCTTTCAATGATGACCTTGAAATTATACTAGTGAAGTAAAGACGACTTTTCTATGTAGTAAATATATATATATATATACAATTTATGACTTATTTTATTTATTTATTTGTGTGTTGAGAAATCTATGTCTGAGCTCGTGGGAAAGTCTGGGTGTCATCGAAGTTGTTGACTTTTGTTCATTACCCCAATATATACATATATATATTCCGTATGACTGCCAACTGGTAACTCATTATATTACTATTATCGATACATGCTACCTTGAAATTTAATTACTCACTGAGAGCACAAAACAATATCAAGGAACTCTTATGAATTGACTATCTTTCTGGTACACAAAAGTAGCCAGCCATGTGACTTTTTTTTTCTTCTAAGAACGAACCTCACTGCTCAATTGTAAATGCAAGATAGACCCGTCATTTCATTCCAACGCCTGACTCCTCAGCTCAGCCGCTCCTCTATTTCTTTTTCTTCGCAACTCTCTTCTCTGCCCTCACATCCTTCTTCAATCTGGCATCCACAATCTTATACTTACCCTTGACACCTCTAGGTCTACCGGCAATACCCCTGTTGCCTCCTCTAGCAACGACGACCTTGACGTTCTGCTTGGGCTTCTTCTTCGCCGCCCTGCTCATGAGCTTGGCGATGCTGGAGGCCTTCTCCTTCTCCGTCATACCCTCCTCATCAGCCAACAAGGCCGACTTCTTGCGAAGCTTCTCGAGGCGCTGGGCAGCATGGAACTTCTTACGGTCCTTGGCTTCACGAACCTTCTTGATTGGTCGGGCGTTGAGTGCACGGAGCTTCTCCTTGATAGCTGCGGCTCCGGCGGCGGAAATGGGGCGATGGGGCTTGTCGTGCTTGCCTTCATCGTCGAGGAACCAGTCTGGAAGTCCATCACGGTCCTTGAAGGCGTACTTGTTGAAGTTCTCATCGATGAGATCGTACTTGGATTTCTCGCCAGAAGCGATCTGTTGGGCAAGTGTCATGGCCTCAGCAGTGATGATGTCGATATCTGTTTACTGTTAGTTGAGCTAATCCGGGGAAAAGCGAGTTTGGCTTACCAAGACGGCCATCCTTGCGTGGTTCTTCCTGGTCCATCCACTGGCCTTGGCCATTCTTGACCACCTCAAATCCATCTTCATCCTCGCTGTCATCAGAGTCATCATCAACAGGTTCTGCAACCTTGACAGCCTTCTTAGACTCTGGTTTAGTAGCCTTCTTTTGTTTCTTCTCCTCAAGTCTCTGTGCTTCTCTCACATCTTCTAATTCGTCAAGGGCAGCATCAATATCCATAGCATCTCCATCCTCTTGCACTTCCTCCTCTTCCTCTTCCACAATGCCACCAATGTCTTTGAAAATATCCTGATCGAAGAATTGTGCTGCTCTTCTAGAAAGGCCACCCTTCTTCTCTTGAGCCCGCTCCAAGTCAGTAATCAAAGACTTGCCAGGAGCCTCATCTTCGGAATCATCATCACTACTGTCTTGCTCAAGCTCATCGTCGTCATCGCTTCCATGGCCATCAGCTGAGAAACCTTCCCAGTCATCGTCCTCATGCTCCTTGCGTGCCTTCTTGGCCCGGTACTTGGCATCGGTCTCTGACTTGCGCTCCTGATATTGCTCGTACATAGCATCCATGTATGAATCAAGCTTGTCCTCCTCAACATCACTCTCCTCATCCAGCTCATCTCCGGATCCCATTCCCATATCGTGATCTGGTCGTGCCTCCTTCTCAGTCAAGATAGCCATCTTACCCTTTGCAATCTTGTTGACAGCTCCCGACTTATCAACGGCCTTGAGGGCAAACATTGAGCCCTCTCCGTTTGGACCTGCTTGTTCCATACCAATTTCAGTTGGCGCAGTCATATGCAACTGCATACGGATGATCTCTCGTTGCTTCTTTTCGTTCTCACGACGTCTTTCGCGCTTCTTTCTTGAGGATTCCTTCTCGCTGAGTGCTAGAAGTTCTTCCTGGATCTTCAACTCCTCATCCATAGGCTCAACCTCTGCAACTTCTGCTGCTGCTGCTGCATCAGCTGCCTCCTTTTCGGACTTCTTGGTAGCAAAGCCAAAAATCTCGCGACATCTCAATCGCCATTTCAAGAGGTTTCGGAATTCTTTGCGCCCAAGTACTCGAAGATCGTTACAGCAGTCGCGAATTTCTTTCGTTGTTTCTGGGAGTTTCTCAAGTGCTGCAAGAGCAACATCTCCGTTTGGAGGCTGCTCGAAACTAAAGCGATTCAGACTACCAAGCATGGCAATCGGATCGGTGGTCTGAATGAACTCGCTGGCAGAGACCTCCTTGAATTGTGTCCAGTTGCCTTCTTCATAACCATCTCTCTTTCTCTTCTTAATCTCAGGGTTGAACACCTTTGCCTCGTTATTTGGTGTAGGGTCGGCCAACTCGGCGAAGACAGATCTGGGGTCCAGGAACTTAGGATCGATACGCTTTGGTGCCTTGAAACCTTGACAAACGACGAAAATCTCGGCAGAAACGTTTCTTGAAGACGGTGGCTTTGTTGCCTCGACCTTAGTGAAAAGCTGGTTGAAAACCCAAAGTAAACTGTTGTAATCCTTCGATCTGAAAACCTTGGTGACGAATGTTCCTCCCTCGCACAAGAACTCGGTGGCAAGTTTCATGGCCTGAAGAGCCAACTCGGCTTGGTTGAAAGAATCCTGTACCCACGCGGTACCAACGTTGGGAGCTCCATCGTGAAGTACGGTGTCGGCTTTCCATGTCTTGAAATGTTGGCGAATTGTGGCTCTGCACTTGTCTGTTGTAATATCGCTCTGGAAGGTAATACATCTGGGAATTGCTTTGATGGGCGACAAATCAACACCAACAATCAGACTGTTTGGAGGCATGACCTCTGCTGCTACTTGACACCATGACTGCGAAACAATTAGTATTTCCACCCATAAAATTACACTGGAACAAATAAACTTACACCTGGTGCAGCACAAAGATCCAAAAGGACCTTGCTCTTCTCCAAGAAGCCATATTTCTTGTTCAACTGGATCAACTTGAAAGCAGCTCTTGCACGATATCCCTTCTCCTTGGCTAACTTGTACCACTTGTCCAAGCGACCCTTTCCATGCTTCTTCTGAATACCCATTGTGTGGGTGTTGTTGCGACGGAAAGCGCAAAGTTGAAGATTTCGTGGTGTCGCGAATTCCTGGCTTTCCAAATTTCAAAAAATCATAAGGAATAATCGATAAAGGCCGGTACCCGGATTATTATATTTTCCGAGAGCCGCCGACTGTCCGACGCTAGTCAAGAGCAGTCTAAGGTTAATTGAAACGCGGTTCACGACGGCTCAGGCGAGTGGCTCAACGCGTCGCGTCTGTTAACGTGCGGGTAATGGGAACTTCGTGAGCTGAATATTGACGATAACAGCTATGGATACAACTTTTGGATCTACACTTTGAAAGGGCATAATCTACGACAACTTTTACTTGGACAAACATGTCCAACAACACCTTTGTATTCCGCTCTTCCGAAGCACCAGGCAGTCCAGAACGCTCAATATCAGAATCAAGTCCTCGAGGTTCTCCAAGTCGTCCGCGTGCCTATGGACGCAACGGCCAAAAAGAAAGAAAGCCGCCTTCCATAACACCACGCAAATTCAATCGTTTCTTCACACCCCGATCTCACGGACCAGGAAGACTCTCTGCATCGAGACAGGCTCTCTTTGATATCACCGCCCCCGCCAACAATCGTGGTGGTGTTCAATCAAGCCCTCTGCGGCCATTCAGGGATATTTCTGCCCAAGAAAACAGCAATCCGGCATCTTTCACACGAGATCTGAAAAGGAGGAAGGTTATCCATACACCAGAATCATCTCCAGATGATCCATCACCAAGCAAAAGACCTCATTCCAACCCAAACTTTGTGTTCGAAGATGACTCCGAGAGAGATGATGAAAGTCAAGACACTTTGCCCATGTTACCTAGGGCCAACCAGTCAAGCTTTTCTCGGAGGCTGAACATGTCATCTCGGGCCACTCCCCCGAAGCGTATCACTCAATTGGATGACAGAGGGCTTAGCGGTAGACTCTTAGAATTGAGTCTAGGCTCGTCATCGGGATCAAGGCGACAGCAGTTCCGGTACCCTGTTGTTGGTGAGTTTCCTAATAAAAGTTTCACGAAATCGAAATAACTAACAAAACTCAGACTGGCAATATGAAACAGCCAACTTTTATACTAGACCAGAGGATGTACATTTGTGTACGAGTATTGAAAGTCCGGAGAGGTGTATACCATTTTGTGCAGTCGGTTGTAATAGTAAGTCAAATGACAGTAGCTCAAAATTCTATGACTAACAAGTCTACAGCTAATTCATTAATTGCCGTGGGTGATGAAGAAGGCCGAGTGAGGCTCTTGGAGTCTGCCAAAGGTGGTAATCCTGGCCTCGGAAAAGTCTATCTTTCGTTCCGTCCACATACGAATGCTATCATTGACATGGCTTTTACCGAAGACGATTCGTTACTAGCTACTGCTTCTGGTGATCAAACTGCTAGAGTGATTGACATGCCAACCCAGACCACCTTATCAGTGTTAGCAAATCACTCGGCATCTGTGAAGCAAGTCCGCTTCCAACCTGGATATGCCAATAACAGCGTTCTTGCTACTTCAAGTCGAGATGGTAGCATTCAAGTCTGGGATCTAAGATGTAAGAGCACAGAAGGCCCAGTATCAGAAATTCATATGTCTCCTCTTGAGGCAGATGGGTTCAGGCCAAGGACAACTGCAACGTATGGCTGTGCTATTCAGAGCATCTACGATGCACACCAGCCTATCACAAACTCTACAAAGGTATCGGCCCCTACATCCAGTGAGAGCGCCGGGAAAGTTGAGGCCGCAGGGCCAGGACGCATTGGGGATGTTTCTGTCACATCTCTGGCTTTTTTGCCTCATGGACAAGAGCATCTCCTCCTCACAGCCTCAGAAGCCAACGCATGCGTGAAGCTGTGGGACATTCGTGCAGTACATAATACCCGACGACGAGGTCCAACGCCACTTGCGATAACACAACAGCCCCAGAGCCACAACCAATGGCGACATTTTGGTATTAGTTCGATGAATTTGAGTGGCGATGGCACCAGACTCTACACAGTCTGCAAAGACAATACGGTCTACGCCTATTCGACAGCCCACCTAATGCTTGGTCATGCCCCTGAGTTCTCAGCCGAGAGCTCTCGTCCTCGCCGTCAACAGACTACACAGGAAGGCCTCGGCCCACTATATGGGTTCCGCCACCCGCAACTGCATGCCACATCATTCTACGTGAAATCGGCTCTCCGAAAGGAGAAGAATGGCAAATCGGAACTGCTAGCCGTTGGCAGCAGCGATGGTTGTGCGATCCTCTTCCCTACCGACGAGCGCTATCTTCAGCTGCAGAAGCCCGCAGAAGGCGGCGATGATGCGGTCCCTATGGCCACATCTCGCGGACGACCAGGACTTCCTCGTACAACTAGTGGTCTCGGTCTCTCATCTCGTGGACTTGATACCGTCCATATTTCGCAGAATGGTACGGCATTGATACGCGGCCATGATCGGGAGGTCGGCGCATTGGCCTGGAGCTCTGAAGGCGAATTAATTACTGTGGGAGATGATTTTTTGGTGCGCTGTTGGAGGGAAGGTGCAGATGCGAGGGATTTAAGAGTAGGTGGAGAGGCCGAGGGGAGGAGATGGGGTTGCGGGTGGGCGGATGTCGAGACGATGTTTGATAATGATGATGAGGAATAGTTTTTGTATACGATACCCTTTTGATGTTCAATATGTTAGAATAATTAGCCACATGGTTTTTGTTTCATAATCGCACGTGTCGAGACCAAGGGGCATATTCGTGATCAAGTCATTGCATTGGCACTACCCCAAAATGACACCCCAACTCCACCATAAAGGCATTTCGTCTTATACACATAGCAGCCAGCCCTCGTCATGGTGGCCCTACAAACCCATCTTCTAATCAGTTTGCTCGCTACATGCACCGCTACACAAACACTTCAACAATCCCATAAACCCTTACAACGAGACGTATTTAACAAGGACATCCACCTCCCTCATTCTCAATGTGGATGTTGATGGGGTCGGAGAAGTCGCCGCTGAATTCCTCGGATTCCTCCTGCGCGAGCGCGTTGCGGGCAATTACCTCGAAGGCTTGCTCGACATTGATGGCCTCCTTAGCACTCGTCTCGAAATATGGAATTCCGCCTTTGGATTGGCAAAATGTCATGGCACGCTTAGATGAAATCTACGCTTGTCAGTTCCCTAATTCCCTCACCGCAACTTCTATGTGGAGTCTCAAGTACTAACCGCACGCTTGTTCTCTTCGACATCAATTTTGTTTCCTAAAACTACCTGCAAAATTGTCAACAAAAATAAATAACCCGGCTGTAGGAATCTTACAAATGGGAAGCTTTCTGGATCTCTTGGGGAAGCTTGGATGAGGAATTCATCCCTCCAGCTGTCGAGTGTATCGAAGGATTTTGAGTTGTTGACATCGTAGACCAGAACACAGCAGTCTGCTCCTCGATAGAAAGCTACACCAAGCGATTGGAAACGTTCTTGACCTGCTGTATCCCAGAGCTTTCAACTATTAGCTGAATCCCCACCTATGATGCAAAGATAACCATACCTGCATAGTAACTAATCTGTCGTCGACGAGAACTTCCTTGGTGAGGAAATCAGCACCGATTGTAGCCTTGTAACTTGCGCTGAACTTCTTGTTGACCTATCGCAATTCTCTTTTATCAGATCTTGATTGTGTAGATTTGGGTGGCTGGTCGTGTGCAAAGGTTTGGTATCGACGTACATATTGGTTCATCAAACTGGTCTTTCCGACTCCACTGTCACCAAGGATGATAACCTATGTGCAAACAAAATAAGTATTGTATCTCATGGAATAACAGGTCGCAGGCTCTGCTACCTTGAGAAGGACCTTCTTTCTTGCAGACATGATATCAGAGGTGCCTTGAGAAGGCGGTGTCGCAGTTTGTGATACGCGATAAAAATGCTACGGGTCGGAGAGAGTAAGTTTTTGAAGAGATATCGGTGGTGGCAATGTAGACGATTGAAATTCGTCCGAAGTAAGTATATGGTTGGGGGAGTGTTGAGAAGTCGAGAGATGACGAGTAGTGTTGTTGTTTGGGGAAGTTCGCTTGGTTGTTGTAGCCACAGCTAAATTAATGCTAGGCGCGGGAGTCCGTGAGGCTTTGCTTATCGGCGCATAATACCTGGTACTGCGTTGTCATCTCGACAAGGTTAACAAGGTAGCAGCAACGACAGCAGATCAACCCCATATCCACATATTGAGACTATGTAGTAATCATTTCTGCAGAGTCTGTCAAAATGTCTACGTGGAGGAATGAGTATTTAGCGGCTTTGAAGGAGAGAAACAAAGTCGAAAAGGCCAATTATGACATTTACGATGCTTGTGAGTAGTTTATATTGCCCCGCCATCTACTCACATTCACTGATATTATGCAGATACAAAATTGGCCGATCGCACTGCAGCCCTGGAGGCAGGAAAGGCCATAAATACATCAACAGAGGCACTTACCTCGTCGAAATCCCCATCGAAGCTCACGGATGGCACCGGTGATGCGCAACTGAAAGTAAACTTAGCGGAAGCCCTGCGGTCAAAAGGACAACTGCAGACGAGGCTCAAAACTGCAGAAGAAGAACTAGAAAGGCTCAAGACGAAGACCGGGGCAGACAGTCGACTTGTACGTGAATTAACATCGGAAAGAAATAGCTTGGCTCTCAAGGTCAAAGATCGGGATGAGGAGCTGAAGGGAAAGGCGAAGTTATTAGAAGTTAGTAGCGAAAGTTCTTGACACTTTATCTTAATGCTAACAAATTTAAATAGGATGTTCAGGACGAGATGATATCGCTGAACTTACAACTAAACATGGCAGAGCAACGGTCCAAGAAGTTACAACAGGAAAACAAGGACTTGGTTGATCGGTGGATGGCACGAATGGGAAAAGAAGCAGATGCAATGAATGAAGCCTCGAAATTTTCATAATCGTAATGCTGTCTATTCCTGAAGTCGTATGGAAATGGGTATCTGTGAAGCCCGCTCTATCCTACAATGCTGTAACGCTGTGTGCAAAAAGACAAATGCCACCCGCTATGCAGCGCTTATGCTGAAAAAGACACCAAAGTCCACCAGCTCAATATATCAACAATAATCTTCAAAAGAATCATGATGATGAGTCATATGATACTCCTCTTCGTCCTCCTTTTGTAGCGATGAAATAGCTGCCACCGTTAGAGGTCCAGCTAACACTTCCTTCGTAATATTCCTTCTGTTCCACACTCAGATTGCTCGTAACATCATTGGCGTTGCGAGAGTTCTGATCTGCAACAAGTGACTTTAATGAGACTATTCTGCAGCCGTCTTTGAGTTCGAGGAACAGGAGCTTCAGCTTATCATTCAGATCAGGTGTAAATGCTTGATTGTTGACGAGAACGACATCTGCCTTTCTCAACGCCTTCAATGTTGGCGCATCTTCCATAAAGTTGTTATGACGTAACTTTACTCTGCCTGGAGCAATACCCCATAATCGACAACGAGCGGCAAACTCCTTCTCTTGCATTGTAGCAAGTTTGCTTGCATTATCCATCATTTCACAGCCCCAACTTTCGCATCCAATCTCCAAAGCTGCCTGGAGAACAACATTGCCCACGCCAGAGCCAAGGTCCACGAATACATGGTCCGACCTGAGGTTGGTTTCCGTAAAGATCCTGGAGAGAAAACCGGCTTTAAGTTCCCCATAAACATTGTCCGTACCATTTTCATATTTCCTTAGTGTATCGACCTGAGGAGTAACGGCGCGATCGTATATCTGTGTGAGGATACAGCTGACAAGCTCGAGCGGGATGTCGTGACGTCTGTCTAGGTTTCTAGCCAATGTGCCATCTTCTCTAAGTGATTTCAAGGCAGCGTTGTATTTGTTGAGGGCATCCTTGAAGTCCTGAACCGTGTTCTTCGGATTGTATTTATCGTTCGCTTGGTTTTTCGCACGGTCGAGACTACGAAGAAATCCGGTACGGTCATCGAATGGCCTTGCCTGGTCTGGAGTAAGGTAGAAGTTCGCAACGTTCCTTACAACTTTGATAATCTCCTCAACCGGATCCAAGCCATCTCTACTCCAAACTAGTTCGTAACTTCTCAGAGGTCAGTCTTCTGTATGTGATTGGAGGATGGGAGTTGAAACATACTCTTCTGGCTGAGAGGCGCTCGGATATTGAAGCTGTACTGCCAAGTCATCGTCTTCCGAAGCATACAGAGCTCGCTTCGCTTTCAAAGACAGGGAAGCAATGTCTTTTGCACGAATGTAAGAGAAAGACCCACCATCTCCATCCGAGAACGCCTGCTGGGACCGGAGTCTTCTTCTATTATCCACCGCTCTGGCTGTCGTGTGCCTCTGTGTTGGAGGCTGATCGAAGCTAGTCATGCTGCCATCATCCTCGCTATCGGTATCGAAGGACGTGTGTGCAATTGGAGACGTTACTGATCGCTTTTTGTTACGTTTGGCCTGTGGTGGTTGCAGCCTTGCCGGGCCAGGGTCGGTAGTCGACGATGGCGAAGCGTCGCTCCAGCTTCTTTTCACTGCATGTGCTCGTGGAGTCGCACGAGCAACATCTCGACGCAGTACTCCATTTTGTTGACTTGCGCCGCCTGGTCTCGCAGTTGTTCCTGGCCGTTTGACGGGGACTTCGGCGACATGAACGACTGTTGGCCGGGGTTTGAGTGCTGTCTTGCCAAAGAGCCCCATCAGTGGTATGTAAGCGGTATTATATCGATAAGGGTAAGTATGCTAGCGTCGCATAGAAACAGATGTAGCAAATGCTGAAGAGCAGTGGGGTTGTTGCGTAAAAATTCTATTGTTTTGCTTTTTGTTTTCGAAAGAGAGTGAAGTTAATTGAGCATACGATCTTTCAAAAGAAGGTTGCAGCCTCGCCGGACTCCGTCTCTTTCCATACGAGCGTATTTCCATGCGGCCGCTTACCTAAGCCGTTAGCGGATCAGACAAGAGTTGATACCTCAGGGGTCCGGGGAGCATGGACAACGAGGCCGAGAGGCGGAGGTAGGTACGTACCATAATACATACGTAGTAAGGTGACGGTGAGTGGGTGAGTTGTGGTGAGGGTATCGTAGAATGACATGACTTTGTACTTACTGCTTTGCTGCCACTTGAAATCCCGGAGCACCCACTCAAACGACGCCTGAGATGTCTGGAAAACATTCAGCTTTCACCTATCCGTGCTCATATTGCGCATATCTCTGATGTCAGCATCGTTGCTTAAATAAATGATATGTCATGGCCCGCACGTGTAGCTGTCCCTGGAGGGTTTGTGTCTTGAAATTGCTCGGTAAATTTGAGACCCTGAACGACCAAGAACATTCCTATTCGATGGCTTGAGGTCGAGATAAGACTCGATATAGAAACAAAACAAGCTTGATCTGTTGTCACATGGAGGAGCGTTCATGAGATACATCGGGGAAATACAAGAGGGTTCATTCACAGTGAGATTGACAACGAGTCACTTCCTTCACCTGCTTGTCTTCGGCTATAAACTCTCGCTCCACCCGTTTAGATTCTTCCTCGCTCATACATACGATATACTATTGCAGCGTAAGTGGGACTCCGCTGTCTCCTCCATCGCATGGCTAGTACGCATGCAGGACAATACTCCGTATCTATAGAAGAGGCAAAGCTTCTCCACGGTATGAGCATCATTCATGTCTCAATTTCAAAAATATGGTGGCGATGCTCTTTTGTCCCGGGCCTGCATAAACGGGGACTTGTGGTGCTGGTGGTGCTATTTTTTCAACATGTCAACTTCGTACCCGAAAGTTATTGATTGATGCGATGCAAGGAGTCACTGCATAAACCGGGCTTCAATGCAAGGCGATCGGCCATTGCAATCCCCCTTCAAACCCTCTCAATGCCTTTGCACTCTCAAACTCGAGAACCTCACATGGTCATTGCCTGCAGACCTTCTGACACCGCACTAGCATAACCGCCATCCGTCAATCCATGCGACGATCAACAGAGTTGAGGTACCCACGGGCAGCTCTCCTGTGTTGGGCAAGAGTCGCGAAGATGAGAGACTCTATATACAGACTCTGTCCAATTGCACAGAACATCTCTGCTCTGACTTTACCAATTGCCATGCCATTCCCATGTGATTGGACAACCTCGAGCCTTCTCCAGCTGAGAAGGCTCCTTCGTATGCCGCCTGTCCGTTGGTACTTTTACCTTATGACGAATTAAGCAGTCTTCCCCATACGACTCTGCATACACTGACACCGCTTGATGTGATGCCCTCAAAGTGAACGTGTGTGCTACTCGATCATACTCCATCACCACCCACGCAAGCATAACCAAATACTGATACAAGTGTGCATCATCAGCCATCTTCATGGCTTTTCAGCTCTCACTTTGATCACTCAGATATTTCGTCAAATGTTACCACAATGGCTACTATATCAAACTCTACGCTTACAGAGATTGGAGCCTTCAATACCCCCACGAACAATCATGGCTCAAATGTTTGTACCATTTTCTGGGTCAACGTTGTCTTCCTTGTCATTGTCGTCATCACCAGCGCTCTAAGATTCTACGTCAGACTGTTCATGGTGAAGTTTGCTGGCTGGGATGATCGTAAGTCACTTGCACTTATATGACCCAACCAGACGTTGACTACAATAGTCCTCATGTTCTTTGCAGCTTTGACTGCTTGTTCATTGTCTGCCTGTAAGCGAATCTCGAATCTCGATTATCTTAAGCTATTAGTTTGAGTATATATGAGCTTAGTTCACATTTGGTCTTGAAAGGCCAAGATACTTAAGACTTATAACCACTCAAGTATTACAACATACAGGAAACTGGCTGACTTAATCCCGACCATCTTACAGTGTGTCTGATAGGAGCAACTATTGGTCTTGGGCAACATGTTGAATACATCGACTCTGATCCAACTATGCTACTCAAGAGGTTATCGAAGGTTAACATTATTCTCTATGCTTGCTACATCATTTATGCCACGGCAATCACTCTCACAAAATTCTCAATCATCGCATTCTACCTGCGGATCTTTCCATCTTACCGACTGGGATTGTTTCTCAAAGCCACTGGCCTCCTCATTCTAGCTCTATGGATTACCTCAGTCTTCACCATAATATTTCAATGCATACCTGTCAATGCTGGGTGGGATATTCAAGTAAAAGATGGCAGGTGTATCAATCTGGTACACTTCTTCTATGTAACAGCCGCCATCAACATTACTACGGATGTCTTGCTATGCATAGCTCCTTTGCCGTCTTTGTGGAAGATGCACCTACCTCAGAACCAGAGACTCATTATATGTGTTCTTTTTGGCTTTGGAATCTTGTAAGTAGGACTTTAATTCAAACTAAGTGATATCAATGCTAATTATGCAGTGCATGCGTTGCTAGTATTCTGCGACTCTCTCAACTACACCATTTAGCCAATTCTGATATTACCTGTAAGTACCCACCTCTGACGAGATTTGGATAGTCTTCATCTCATGAATCATGTTTTAAGAATGACCATTAAAGATTAACATCTTTCACAGATAACAGTGTAGGATCTCTCAACTGGTCTGTCGCTGAGCTCGGCACAGCAATCTTCTGTGCCAGCATCCCCACTATGCGCCCTCTGGCAACACGCTTCCTACCAAGTACTTTCCTGGACTCACTCAACCGCTCTACCGAGCCTGTACTCCCTCACATCCCAGACAACACCTCCGACTACACCAACGAAGACATCTTGATGCGCAGGAATGAATCAAATGTCTACCTCGACCCCATGGGATTCTTGCACCGAAAAGATGGTCCTCCAGCGCCGCTGAGCGATGCGGGCTCTCTGAGCGCATCCCAGAGAGGCGGAGTGACACGTCCAAGTAAGCAGCGCGTCGGCCTATGGATCAAAGAAACCCCCGTTGCTTCAAGAGACGAGTTTCTACGGGATGAGGAACCGGTTCGCTCGCATCCGGCTGTGAGACCTATGGAGACTATATATCCGAATAGCAGGAGGAAATAGGGCTGTGGAAATTAATTGGGACGATATGATGAACATGTTCTTTGGTGGAATCGGCGTACTAAGGGCTAAGGGATGGCAAAGACAGGAAATATAGGTGGCTGTTTTATGGTTTTTATTGATGATCTGTTTCTATCAGTTTCTATCTATTTTTCAGACATCAATCGTTAAGAGAGCTTATTTGAAGATAAGTTAGCAAGATAGGACGAGTCACCTCGGAATGTATCGTAAGAGTTGGTTTGATATCCAATCAGAGATGTTTCAACGTGTGAGTGGCTTTCCAAGCAGTATCATTTGCATATTAGCGTGAGTTATTAATACTTGAATCCTTTTCTGCACTCTTTTTCGTGGCGCGTGAATTTAAGTGAATCTTCTACCATGAGAGTTCACTGTGATATGATACTTAAATCTGTTGCCGAAAACCGGACCAAAGTCTCCATAACACCTTTTTGAACTATCCACATTCTCCAGAGTTAGATTACTCTCTTTTGACCGGTTTCCATCTTTCCCCTCTTTTTCCTTGACTACAATTGAGTATTTCTCATCTTTATATTTTAGCACCTAGTGGTTGTTGTCCTGTCTATTTCCCTATGTTTTTTTTTCTCGGGGTCACTCCAGCCATTTAATCTTCAATTTCGGTAGAGTTTCCCCGGACCAGCATTTTCGGTTTGACCAGGCTGGAATCTCGAAAAGGTATTTTATAAAGTCTTGGCGGACATTTATACAGAAGGTCGTTAGCATAAATATCCTGCAACATTCAAAAATAAAGATGGCATCATCGTCTTTCAGAATATAAAATTGCATTTCACTTATGTCCACAAGCAGTTTCTTCTTCCAGATTTCGCGTGCTGGTGCACGGGCTATCTTGATTATCTTTTGTTTATCTCTTGATTCTCATGTCCATCTCATTATGAGTGAGGAGGAGCTGATACTCGGGTCCAGATGCCGAATTAGTAACTAGATTGGCGGAAGAGAGTGGAAAAAGTATTGCACCCAGCAGTGTAAGAGACCTAACACCTGGCTAAAGTGCGCAGTAGTGAAAGCGTGTCACAGCTTCTTCGTGCCCAAAGGGCAGAAAGTGTACCGCATCCACCGCATACCATATCTCTTACCTTGCATTACCTTACAACACCCTGCCCTCCCCGAATATCTCACGTATCCCACAAATCCCACTTTCCACTCCCCAGAGAGAGAGAAAAGAGAAAATAAAAGAAGAAGAGACGCAGAGTCGAACTGCAGACCAGCCTCGCCCAGTCTTTCCCTCCTCTACTTTTGGTCTGGTTCATGCGGTAATATCGTTTTCGGAGGAGTGCATCTTTAGATCACGCTGGCTCAACGACTTCTCGCGCAATACACTGCCCTCCAACCTCCATGAGAACTTCACCCTAGTCGAGTCAAATACATCCTGCAGACAGGCCACCGAATTCCCCAATATGAGTGCGCAACAACCCCCAGCACCCATTATTATCGCCGATGATTTCGATGTCGCAAATCCTTTGCGACACAGCATCAACAGAGACAGACCAAATACTGGCACCTCTTCCATCATGTCTGCGAAGCGCGGCTTCCGAGCAAGGGCTGGCTTCACCCACATCGCCCGTCGCACTCTAGGAATTGTGTTGTTGATGATCACTGTGGTTCTCTGGACTGCTTCGAATTTCCTTGCCAGTGTGAGTATATTGCTGCAGAATGCAGAAAGCCCTTTGAAACGAGAAAAGAGCTGATAAAAACCAAATAAATTAGTATATGTTTGCAGACGATTCATATTCGAAACCATATTTTGTTACATATGTCAACACCTCTTTTTTCGCCATCTCATTGATTCCTATTTTCTTTCGCATTGCTCACCAAGAAGGGCTCGGTAACATTAGAAGAGCCGTTATCGAAACATGGAGGCATCGGGGATACAGTCAGATCCCCACATCTGATAGAGAGGGCGCGAAGCCTGATGATGAAGATGTACCTGCAGGTCTACTTGTTGAAGAAGAGGAGCCCATGATGTCACGCAGTTTTGCCAGTCTTGCCAGTCTTGTAGAAGCCGAGGGCGTCATGGGGATAACTGAGACTGCTAAGCTTAGTTTGGAATTCTGTCTGTTGTGGTTTATCGCAAATTACTTTGTGGCTGCATGTCTGAAGTATACAAGTGTTGCAAGCTCAACTATCCTAACTTCTACGAGCAGCATCTGGACTCTAATCTTTGGTGCCATTGTCAGAGTGGAAAGCTTCACCTTCAAGAAGCTTATCGGCACTTTGGCTTCTCTTGCGGGTATCATCCTCATTTCCTCTATTGATCTGTCGGGAGACAATGATGGGAACCGTGGAAAGTTTCCACATAAAAGCTTGGAGGAGATTGCCCTTGGAGATGCTATGGCTTTCTTCAGCGCTATAATGTATGGGTTATATACCGTTGTGATGAAGAAGAGAATTGGGAACGAGGATCGTGTCAACATGCCTCTGTTCTTCGGGCTTGTCGGGTTGTTCAATGTTATCTTCCTCTGGCCAGGATTTCTGATCTTGCACTTCACTGGCGTAGAGACATTTGAATTACCTCCAAACAGCAAGATCTGGACTATCGTCTTGGTGAGTGCTTCCGTCTCATTTATGATATTGGCTTATATTAATCGTGACTAGATCAACTCCACCTCTTCACTTGTTAGCGACTTCTGTTGGGCATATGCTATGTTGCTCACTACGCCTTTAGTCGTAACTGTTGGTATTTCACTTACCATCCCACTGTCTCTCATCGGGCAGATGGTTATCAGCGATCAATACTCGAGCCCTATCTACTGGGTGGGTGCTTGTATTGTGCTGATCTCTTTCTTGTTTATCAACCATGAGAGCAAAGACGAAGAAGATAGGCCTGTGCTCACAGGTGACGAGCGAGCTCACCATGTCTAGCCTATATAATGAATGAATACACGATTCTATGAATAAAATGCTTTCCTTGTCCTGTTGCATGAAGGTGTCACGAAAACATATGCTTGGTCACAGTACCTGAAATTGAATAGTATCCTACGCATAATAAGCACATGACAACTAAACATCCAAATTTATACATCATATGATTTTATTCTCTGCCCTCCATTGTATCTCATCTATTTTCCCAATGTCAAAAACAACCTGTCACCCACATCGCCCAAACCAGGCTTGATCATACCACGGTCCGTCACTTCTTGATCAACACCAGCAACCCATAAATCTGTACCCTCGGGCCACTCGCCTGCCGCCTTCTCAATGCCAGACTGTGCGCCCAGCACACTAATTACAATAACCTTCTTGACACCCCACTCTTTCAATGTCTGGATAGCGGCCGCGCAAGTTCCACCGGTTGCGATAACAGGGTCCAGCAGGATGGCCAGCTCGGATGCGGATGGGTTCGGCGTGTTGGAGGGTGTTCCTGCTACGGGTACATCATAGGGGAGATTGTTGTAATACTCTACTGGTTCAAGAGTTGTTGGTTCGCGGAAGAGACCGAGGTGGTGGACTGGCACTGGATTTGGGAGGAGGGTTTGCAGAGCTGGAGCGTGTTAGTTCGAACGCGGGCTCACTGGCGAGAAGGGTACTTGCCTTCGAGCATGCCGAGACCTGAGCGGAGGATGGGCACAAGGGAGATGGTGCTGGGGGATATGGTGGTAGTGTTATAGCCATAACCTAGGGGAGTTTTGGCCTGCTCTCATGTGTCAGTCGAGTAAATTGTGTTGGCAGCCATTGATGACCGGTGAGAATGGGTGAACTTACGGATGCTCCTGTCTTCGTCGTTAGGCCGGCGGCCAGGGCCTCACAGCCTACGATGAGGGCAATCTCGTGGACGAGGGCTTTTGTCTCTCGCGCGCTGACGGTATTATCACGCAGCTGTGAGAGCTTGGCCTGGAGGCACGGATGCGTCGAGAGGTGGACGTTTGGTGGTAAGGAGGACATTTTGAAGAATTGATAGTGGGAGGATATTCAGAAAGAAGATGGGGAAGATGAATGGCTTATTTATGAAGAGAATCTGTGTGGTGGGAGGTTGCTTGATAGGTAGATAGGTAGTCAGGCACAGGCATATACACATGAGGTAGAGTGCAGTACCTACCATGCACACATACGTGGGGACTCTTGGCTTTTGGTAGGGAGCTATGGCTATGGATAAGGTATGGACGAGTGAGGTAAGGTATGCATGTATGTATGTATAGTGCCGTGTGTGCGTGTGTACATATACGCAACCGCCTAGCTGTTGCTCGAGCTTAACCTTACTCTACTTAGTTTCCCGACTGTTCTACTCTCCTGGATTCCCGCTCTTGACAAGATCATCACCACATCTGGTGCATCGGCGTCTCCTGCTATCGCTGATTGATGTCCATGTCACTCAACTGTAAACTCGCCCTTTTCAGCGTTGGATTTCTTTACTACAAGCTGTTTGCTACGGTATAAACACTTATGCAGTCAGCTACAGACATAGCAACACTTGCAGCCACGGCTATAGACACAGACACAGCTACACATACTCTCTACTGCCCCTCCCTCCCCCTCCATTCCCCACTGTCTTTATCGCTATCCGGCAGCACGGAGGGCGCCGATAAGCGTTATCATAAACGAAGGCGGTAGTACCACAATGGAAGGACTTTGGGGATGCTTAGGGTGTTGCTGAACGTGTTTAGCGGTGTTTGGTGGTAGACGAAAGCCTCAGACGCTGTGCCCGCGGCTCTGATGTGTGGCCCGTCACCTGTCACCCTGTCCGTGCTGTACGCCCTTGACGTAGCTGTACTGCGCGATAATCTTCTTTGTTTTTGTTACCTAAGCTCCGACCTCGTTCAATGTCAAATCACTACCAACCGAGCCACAAAATACATAACCGGATCGTCACATTTGACAAACAATCCCATCCTCCCACCCAAGCGATTAGGGAGATAGGAAGTAAGATATCTATGGCTATCCGTGGCTGAGAACACCCTGCAGTATTGGTGGAGTCTTTTCACTCGAAAAATATACACCATGTCGGATGTCGCGAACCTCAATGAAGCCGTGGGCCATTCTCCGCTCAACCATTCTGAGCAGGATCCCGTAGTCGGAAAGGTCTCCCTTGGCCATGATCTTCGGAGACAGTCATCTGGAAGTCAGAAGAGAAAAATCGACCTTGAAGATAGGAGTTTATCGAACTTGAATGAGGTGGCTGCCCCCTCTCCGGTACAAAATCCTAACGAAGAACACCTCTACCATTATCAGTCATTGGAGGATGAGCGTCAAGACCAAGGAGATTATGAGGGTGGCCTTCATAAAAAACGACAACATGATGCAGATTCTGGAGACACAGAGAAAACGGCTGGACCGGGGGATATTGAACAGCAAAAGGAGAAACCCAGTAAATCCGATGTCGACCATCTCAAGGATTCTCGTTTGACTCAATTATATACTATTTCTTACCTCGTTCTCTTTGCCATCTTCGGTACTCTTGCACGACTAGGACTGCAAGCTATCACCTTTTACCCCGGTGCTCCAGTCATGTTCAGTGAATTATGGGCCAACTTTGGCGGCAGTCTTATTATGGGATTCCTCTCAGAAGATCGCCAATTATTCCAAGAAGAATGGGGGTCAAAGGACCTCAAAAAGGACGTCAGGGAGTCTGAGAAAGAACCTTCAGGAGAAGACTTGAAGGCTGCAAAGAAGGCACATCTAGGGAATAAAAAGACGATTCCATTATACATCGGACTAGCGACAGGATTTTGTGGCTCTTTCACCTCTTTCTCATCCTTCATCAGAGATGTCTACCTGGCACTATCCAATGACCTCCCCTCCCCGCTTAACCATCATGCAGACTACGAAATAATGACCTCAACTACCTCCACCGTCTCCCGTAACGGCGGCTACTCATTCATGGCTCTCCTAGCAGTCATAATCATCACCGTCTCCCTCTCCCTCTCCGCCCTCTTCATTGGTGCTCACCTCGCCCTCCTCCTCGACCGCTTCACACCAAATATCCCTTTTAAATTCACACGCCGAATTCTTGACCCCTTCATTGTTTTCCTCGCCTTTGGCTGCTGGCTTGGCGCAATATTTCTCGCTATATTCCCACCCGATCGCCACTCCTCTGGTCCTGAAATCTGGCGTGGCCGTGCCGTCTTCGCGCTTGTGTTCGCACCGATTGGGTGCTTATTACGATACTACGCATCTATGAAACTCAATGGAAAGATTGCTTCATTCCCTCTTGGCACGTTCGCCGTCAACGTCTTCGGTACGGCTATTCTGGGCATGAGCTATGATCTTCAACACGTTCCGCTTGGCGGTGTCATTGGTTGCCAAGTTCTACAGGGAATTGAAGATGGGTTCTGTGGATGTTTGAGTACGGTTAGTACATGGGTTACTGAATTGTCGTCTTTGAGGAGGAGAAATGCGTATAGATATGGCGCCGCTAGTGTGCTTGTTAGTCTGGCTTTCATGGTGGTTATTATGGGGAGTATGCAGTGGACTAGAGGGTTTTCGAGCTTGGTTTGTGTGAAATAGGGGACCGAGTATATGGTAATTGGATATTTGAATAATAGATTAATATGATAGAATACATATAGGGAGGATGACGATTAGTACATAATATATAATATGTGTGGGAAATGATATACCGCCAAAACAAGAAAACTACCTCCCGCTTCACTTAAAAGCTATCCATTAGAATTCTATATTGGGTATTAGGATAGAAGAACATAAAGGTACACAATCCATTACAAAAGTGTAGTGTAAATATCTCCCACTGTGATAGTTTGTTACTCCAATCATTATATTATTATATATCACATCAACCATTCAATATGACGAACTTTCATTAATTTACACGTCTGCTCATATACAAGATCCCCAGCCATACCGTCTACCACCCAACCAATCTACATGATCCCGTCCTTATGTCCTTTTCCTCTAAACGCCAACAATGCATTCACTACCCAACACACCAACACAACGCTATCCGCCAGAATTACAACTACACAAAGAGTGACAAAATAAAACAAAATAAAACAATAGACAAACAATACAATAAAAGAAAATGAGCGTGGAACAATACTGTCGCTGAAGCATACGACTAGCCATTTAAGATCGAAGAATATTATTTCGTGCTGTCGATGCGGATTAGAGCTTGTCGCCCAGATTCAGAATCTTGCCAAGACCCTTCCGTTCCTCTTTTTCCTCCTTAATCTTATTCGCAAAGCCAGTGAAGCGGCGTTGGATGCCCGCAGCAAAGCCACTCTTCTCATTGGCATCGCCGTTGATACTGCGAGCCTTCTCCCGCTCTCTACCCTCAAAGAACTCCGCGAAGTCAAGATGGTCATTATCTATATGTGTGGTCGAAGTCATGGTCATGTTGGCGTTGATAGTAAAGGCACGGCGGGAGTGCACAGAATGGAGCGAGGACTCGCCGGAGGGAGTGCGAGATAAGCTTGCAGTGAAAGGGCGTGTGGAGGTAAACGAGGTACGCATGGGAGAGCGAGATCGTTCGGAGTTGCGAGAATGTTCCGAATGGGAATGTACGGTGTCAGTGGGGGACGTGACATATACACTGCCAACCTCGCTGATATTATCGCGAGAGCCATGGGCTGAAGGGGGCGGTAGAAGCATGCTGCTTGTAGCTAGTTCTCTGAGACGGGTTTGCTGTGCACGATCTGGTCTGTGCTTGCTGAATTTATTGCCAATAATGGCTCCTGTATGGCTAATGAGAGCTTTGATGACATCTTTCTTGAGAGCGAGTGCAAGATCGAGATTGCTCCAGGTTTTGTTACGGTATTCGACTAGTGGCATGCGGAATACAAAGTCGTGTACATCCTCTATGTTGCGTTCGCCTTTGCCTTTGTAGGAGAGACAAAGCACCACCGATGGGATCTTGACGTATGCAAAGGTCATATAGTTACTGGCCCTGCTCATCATCTTGGTAAGATCATCCGATGGCTTTTCAGCTTCTGTAGCAGCTTTGCTGCTTGTCCTGATGCCAAATCGCTTCTTAGTCTCGCCGTTGCTGGCACTTGTGTTCGTTGTAACATTGGTAGTAGTACGATTCAAGCCAGCATGTGGTATGCCAATGGATGCCATGGACCTAAGACTATCGTATGATGACTTCTTGTTCATCGTTCTGACCGATGCAGGGCGAGAAGCATTTAGTTCTGCTTTGTTGAAAAGGCGGAAATGGTGTCCTTCACCTCGTGCAGAATGCATGCTTGAAGCACGAGCCTTTGGAGTCTTGGCGGTCTTTGGACGAACAGCCTCGGAGTTCATGGTTGGTCTCAAGCGAAGTTCCAAAGAGCCTGCTCTTGTAGCAGCAGGATCATCTCTTATCGCATCAGCAACGGAAAGGTGAGTGGATGATGGTCTAATGATTTCCTCAGGCGAGTCATCGTAGTGATTTTCCTCGTCCTGCTGTTCGACTTGAAGATGTTTCGTAGCCGATGAGTGCTTTTCTTTATCTTTGGCTTGGCCCTCCTTTTCATTCTGACCAGGGAAGACGTATTCAAAAAGCTTCTTGCCAACCTCTCGCTCAAGTTGAATTTTCATTGGGTGCAGGTTGACTTCAAAATGATCCATAACAGGAATACCGGCAATGGCTTCGAGCATGTTCCAATAGACCCGGAACATGTTCTTGTTCTTAGGTGCAGACCTCTCGGGATCGATATACGGCGCAATCATCTCCGGATAGATAGCATCAGGCATAAGATTGAGGCCCACGATCTTGCCAATTTGCATCAAGTTGATATGCGAGCCATCGGCATTATCTGTACGATTGTATTCAGCATTCTGCAACTGGAATTCCATGAGTGGTTCTTCCTTGTCACGCATCAAATGCCAAACAATTGTCTCAGATGAAATGTTCCATCGAAGGAGACCGGCCGACTGCGAACCATCGTACTTGCGCTGTGATGTTGTAATTGCCTTCATCATGAAGAAAAGCTCATCTTCACAACTTGTGGAATCCCGTTCCAAAGCCATCCTATCTTCCCATCCTTTCTGGTCTAGATATTTGGAGTTGATCTGGAATTGCGTCTTGATTTCATCTAGCTGACGGATTCTTTCTTGCAGTCTGATAACCATCTCTGGCGCCCCTCGAAGATCACTGAAGTCGGAGGCAAGCATGATCTTCTCCAGTCGCTCATTTCGGGTCTTTTCGAGTGGCTCGCTATAAAGCAAAAGATCCAGAACAATGATATACATGGCATAGTACTGTGATGAGTCACATATGGCTCTGACAGTAGGGAACTCAACCCAGAGATGGTCCATGCGTTTCTCAATGTTTTCAGGAGAAGCAGGTTGCGAGTCACTGCCTGAAACCTCATCGTTGTATTTGAGACGCAGAGTGTTGTACTTGTCATATCGCAAGCTTGCCGAGGTTCTCTGAACAACACGTTTGAAGCCGAAAGGATCTACTTGGAAATCAAACATAATTTCCATTGGCACCCATGGTGGCCAATTTGACCCAGTCGCTTGGCCATAACGGTTGCCAGAGTACATCGTCCGCAGCTGCGAAGAAAACCACTTTTGGTGAGTCACAAAGAATTGAGTGCTATCCATCTCCACCGAGAATCGACGCTGGACAAGTCCGCTAACGTCATCAAAGATTCTGTCCTTGTCCATGACTTCTACAACTTTGGCTTCCATACCCTTAGCTGTGACTAAAACCACAGATTTTTCATTCTTCTCACTCTGCAATTGAATCTGAGGTGCGATGAGGCGCAGGTGATAGCTGTTCTGAGGTGTGAACTCAAGAGCTATGTTTGAACCCAATTCATCCGCCGTAGCCTTGTTATTACCACTGCCTTCATTCTCCAAGGGGTCATCAGCCTTGACGAACTTCTTGCCATCTGCAATGAGTTCACTGATTCTCTCTGCCACATGCTGACGAGCGTGACCATCCACCGGCGTTGATGGTTGTGAAGAAGTTGCCGGACGCGATGGGGGGGTTTCAGGCTTGGCCTTCGGCTCCTTCGACTCCTTATCTTCCTTTGCTTTGTTCTGTTCCTCCACGATGTCGAGAATGAATTTTACAGCCCTTCGTGAAAGATAATACACAAAACCTCGTCTCTGGCTGACTTGATGAATATAACGAAGGAGAATATTACGTAAAGAGTTGTTCCACTTAAGTTGCATGTTATGGATAACGAAACGGTTATTAAAATCGCTAATAAAATCGCCTGCTTGTGGATCGTCCATACCAGCAGTTTCAGAATCATCATCTTTCGGCGAGGCACTTTCCCCATCAGGATCACGATCTGCATCGCCATCCGGGACAGCTCGCTTCTCGTTTGTAAAGACTCGGCGAGCCATGCGATGATACATTGATTCCAAAAAGAGCTTTTTATCTTGCAACACACCATCATGATCGGAGAGCTGCTCAAAGTCCTGCCTGAGAAGTTCATCGCGTCCATCATCTCTGAGATACGCCAGTTCGACATCACCAAGATGTCGCTTATGGTCACTCATTTGCTGTATGAGCTGTTCGAGTCTCTCTTTGATGAGCTGACACTGTACACGCCTTGGGTCGTCGTCTGGGCTCATGATACATTGATGTGTTGGCTCACCACCAAATGGACTGGTACAATCCAAGTCGCCGGAAATAGTGTCGCCGTGATCAGTCTGACGGAAATATGTGAATCGAGGGGCGTAGGCAAGAGGCATAATCTTCGTTTCAGGGTTCGATTGAGACGGGAGAATCCAGTCTAGCTCGACAAAATCATCCATATCAATCCAGGTGAAATCGTTGTCGGGGATATCGAAGTTTGACAGATCGGTAGCAATACCATCACCCTGAGCAACAAGAGTTGGTGCAGAGGCCTTGCGGAGGTCATCTGGTGTAGTACCTGCGATGCTTGCAGAGATAGCTCTGATGTCAGCTGACAAAAGATCTAGTTGCGCTTGATGCATTTTCATGCCAGTTGCCTTAGTTTGTAGCTTGCGACCTCTGTCTGAAGTCATGAACTCTTCCCGACGTTGGTGCATGTCTAACATGAAACTGTCGAGTCTGATCTTCAATCCCGTTGCCGAGACAACATCTTCGCCATAATCCTCGACATCCTTATGCTTGTAAATATGACTCAAGAAAAGTGGCGCTAGAAGCAGGTTGTACTTGATCGTGGCAAGGTGGCGACCGAATTTCTTGCTCGATTTCTCGATACCAGGCCATAGTGTTCCTTGTCGAATTGGCAATGACATTGCGCCACCGAACATACTCCACCAAGTAAAGAAATGAGTGAAGAATCGTGGAGTAAGATGGACAGTATTATAACTCCTGGATGGTGCTGTATTTGTCAATGTCCAGTCACGATCTACCGGTGCCTTCACAGCGATAGACATATGTATATGATGACTGCGGAAACCGTGGAAAGCGTCATACTCGCCTTCTGGGGGTGCCTTAGCGAATGCAGGTTCTCTGAAGATCACATTGTAATGAGGCTCGAAGTCGAAAGATCGTTTGCCATCACCCAAGTCTCTTTCGAACATGAGACCAGCTAGCCACTGCACATTCCCTGAAAGCTTCATGACGACCTTTTTGAAATTAGAGCCCTTGCGGAAGCTGTTGATACTGCTCGTATCATCTCGTTCTGCGTGCGTTGGCGCACGTGCTTGATGGCTGAAGTCGGGAATAGCCAGAACGTACTCGCCCGAATCAACAGTCAAGAACTTTTTAGGATCATCATCTTTCCAGATATTCAGACGCACATCATTTCTCCAACACATCAAGAAACCAGCACCATCTCCAGTCACTTTGTACGGATCCCTAGTACCCTTGAGCATAAGGTGGACATCACCATCGCCTCTCCAAGCAACCGAAATTCGAGAATGAAAACTAAGACGGATCTTGTCCCAGAAGCCTGTGCGTTCCGAAGGATCCACTTGAGGCTTTGTGAACGACTCAATGACCATCATCATATCTTGTATGGCAGGCTGGTATGAAGCTCCCCAAGTAATCCTAGTCGGCAATCCGGTATTAATGTCAACACTTATATCGGAATAGGACTTCACTGGTGATATTGTACGTCGCACATCAATAGCGAATCCACCAGCATTTGATGTGCCAGGCCTAGTATCCTTCGGGGGCACAATGTCAACCTTCACATGTTTGGTTGACTGGCTTCCTCGGAATTCTTCAGCGATAACGAAGTCAGTTTTCAATGACCAACTGGGTATCCTTGAGGATTGCCCAGGTTTCATAGCTGGTACATGAAGAAGTGGAAGTGGGTAGTCTCGAAGTCGTATGCGAGCCTCGCCCATGTCGATCTGAACATGCATAGGAATAAGTAAAGCATACTGCATATCGTATGGCATTCCTTTGCCAATCTTATGAAGAAACTCCGGAAGATGGGCCATTGGAAATGAGGGTTTGCCAACAGTAATATGGAGATCATTGATTAGAGCGCCCATGAGAGCAGGACGTTGTGGAATCTCCAAGATATTTTCCGTCTCCTCTAGATCATCCGGTAGTTCGTCTGGACCCCAGAACGTACCACGCAAATCGGTCATTGCGTTAGTGGTGAGTCCGAAAGTGTGGTCAATTCGTTTCTTCCAGCTCTGGGAGTTATATCTCTGCAACTTTTCCAACGCTTCATCAATGGTGACCTTGGCACTACCGCTTATTCCACACATGCCTTCAGGATCATAGCGTAGTTGGGGGCCCCGGCTATGAGATCTACCTCGCCTTCTATCCCCATGGCCTTCATCGCTGTTGCTTCGCTTGCGTGTGCTGCCATGTTGACTTCGACCTCGTGGGTGAGCAGATCGAGGTCGTTTACGAGCAGGGTCTTTACCCCGTTCTTCTTCCTCGATCTTTTTGACTTTTACCTCAAAAGCATCTTGACGGGCAAGTCGCTGTTGCTGTTCAATCTGGCCACATCTATAGATTGTTCCCAGCTTCCACTCGAATGCGCCATCCTCGAGCTCGAACAAGAGAGCCTTGCTTCGAATTGAAATCTTTGGTATATTTTTTGGCCCCTCAGGATGTTTCTCTAGAATGTACTCATTTGTACCGGTCTTGAATCTGTGGTGTAATTGTTCTGTAGCCTTGACGGTATTCGCAATGTTGTCGAATACCTTATGAATAACGAGTTGATGAGGCACAGCGAGGCGGATGGCATCAGAATTGATGTCAATGAGCTTTGCTTCATCATAGCCTCCAGTTGACAGTCTGCGACGGCCTTCTCTAAGATCTACACGCAACCCTTTGATGCTGGCAATTCGAGCCCAAACGCTTTTCATGCGTGGCGCTTCCGCATACATACGAGTAAGTTTAGCCCGAAGAAAGGGTGGGGACCATCTGTGACGTCCGGCTTCCATGCCATAAATTTGAAACATAAGTTCCGGATCTGAAGGCATATGAGCCTTAACCTGAAGCAACGAAGCTTTGAAATCGATAGTAACCAACTCTTTGGATGAGGCGAATGGATCATGGTCGTGAGGTGATGTAATAGGTGACAAAAGCTCCTGAGGATCTGGCTGGGTCTTGGTGGCAAAATTTCTAGCAGCAGCTTCTTCTCGATCGGCCTTTGTTTGCATGAAGGCGTTCCTTAACACCATTGCGGCTACGCCGATGGCATAGTGTCGGTATAGAGAATATTGTACAAGTAATGTCTTGACATGTGAGTTGACATGGAAAACGAGTCCCTGGTTGTCGCTGGAAGTCGACATTGCGACTTCGAATCGAGGAATACCGAGCAGTGGATCAAGTTCCCATTTTTCTTCCGCCTCAATAACGAAAGCCTCTAGACCACGGACATGAACCGCCAGTCGTCTTCCATCGGTCGAGCACTGCATCTTCCTACGAGGAGAGGGAGGTATACTCTTCAACATCTCAATATCGGGGGTTATTGATCTACTTCCTGTCCTCCTCCGCGATGGCTTTCTCCCCATATCGCGCTGTGCAACATATTCTGATGTCCAAGACTCAAGTTGCAATGCAATCCCCCGAGTATCACTCGAGATATCTGCATCAACGCCAGCAACCTCGGCACTGAAATCCGAACCTTGAAGCTGTACATGTAGTAACCAAGGCGGTAATGCGCGCATGAAGTTGGGGTCGCGCGAAGTCTTTGTCTTGCCCCTCTTTTCTGGCTCAACATTAAGTCTAAGCTGTCTGACAATCTGGCGAACACCGTCGCTGATTTCTGGCCTGACCATATGTATTGAAAATGTCTCGAAGTTTCCAGAGGCAACGACATAAACGTCTGGTGTGGCAGTGACCATTACTTTCACATCCATAGCTTCGGTCTGCACAAGCTCATACTTGTTTCCAAGTGATGTCTGGTAGTAAAGATCGTGAGATTGTAACCGTAAAGTAGAGCCCAAGGAATAGTTAAGATCTCCACTCGAATGGGAAGACTCAACATCGAGTGATATAGAAGATATAGAGGAGATGATGAGATCGAAATCATCAGGATCAGCATTCTTTTCTACTGGTGGTAGAGAAATTCGGATCACAGGCTCGTGCATGGAGAATTTAATATTCGATTTCGGAAGGAGTCGGGAAATAAGTACATGTCGACGTGCTGGCGTATGGGCTTTCTTTTTTGGCTTGGATTTCGCTATCGCGAGTGCAAGTGGTAGATGTTTTGGATCAAGGTCAATGGATGGTGAAGTAATAACGATATTAGCAAATAAAATATTGGCATTACGTTCATCAGCGCTCCGATCTCTTGTGAATTCGACAGTTTTTGATGGTAACGTCGTTCTGATGGTTGTTGTAGCCATAGGTATGTAGACCAATCTTTCTGGGCGAACATCGTGATCATCATGGACACCAATCGAAATAGCCAGCGCTGCGACAAGCGCCTGATGAGCAATGTCTTTGGAGCCAAAGTACATTCGGTGAGCTGGTGATTTCGGATCGAGCCGATGCAAGTCAATTCCAACTTCTTTCATTGATGCATTCAACCACACGGACTTAGTGCCTGGCTGTACTGAATGGATGCGCTTTGTGAAAGCAATGAAGCTGACGGCAAACTGAACCTCCTTAATGCCTCTTAATATTGAGCTAAAAAACTCTTTGGAGTCTGACACAGTCTGTGCAATCTTATCCTCACGAGCACCAGGATGGTCATCATCCTCTGCAGCTTCGTCAATAGACAATTCTGATGGCTTTTCCGGCTTCTCCTTGTGATGGTACAGTTTTCGGCATCCCTTGTACCTATTAACGCACAATATAATATCATCATAAGGAACGTGGATCCTGCCAAGTTTGAGTGCTATGGCAGCATCTCGTAAACCATCTAGCTCCTTGTAAAGAAGGCCATGGATATTCAGAGTTGCGTGGTCTAGCACCTCTAGCGATTCCTTGCCATCTGGAGTGAACAGAATACTCCTAATCGCAAACATCCATTCAGCAGGCCGCTGGTCAGACTTCTCTGCCTTCTTGTGAAGAAACATTCGGCCTCGATCCACCGTTTTCCGTCGAGTATCCACCGCCATTGTAAAACTCCCAACCTGTATTGTTCCCACATCCACCACTTTTAAAGTGGTGTTTGTTGCGACCACGTCCACCATACAAATCCATTTTATTTGTCGATGTAACCGCTTGATCCGGTTCTTCAGTTTCGTCAGCGTGTCCCAGCTCTTGCTTCTCGGTAGTGAACCATTAGGACGATGGGACATGCCCGGTCTCTCTTGTGGAGGCGTGGGTTCGAAATCACAGTATGGACCCTCCGCATTTTTGACATTCCCGTTGGATTGATCACCGTCCTTATCACCCTCCAAGGCACCCAAGTCCACAGTGACAGTCAGCTCTGTAAGAACCACACTGACCCACGTAGGCTGAGCAAATGTTGGTCGATGCAAGTTGATCCCGAGCCCCCTTAACTCGATTCGTATTCCATCTTTGAGAGTGTAAGCAAGCCTCCGGAGGGAGAGGTATCCTATGCGCTGTATGGATATTCCGGTGATAATTCGGAGAACGGCGAAGACGATGAATGATGATAAATAGAGTAATACGACAACGCCGAAGATGAAAGTCGGATTGAAAAGGGCCATGACTGAGGAAGGAGAGCCATGCGCGGGTGTGCGATTTTTTATGGCTGCCGTGAAATAATAAGTCAATAAGCAGAGAGCTGTCCCCAGGATAAAGCTCCCCAAATGCCTCCTGATTGGAGTGCACCTAACAATGAACCCTTTACCGTGCGGCCGCGACTAGAACACAACAATTGAGGATGCGTCTCATTCTTGTCGATATCGCCATGAGATTTTCGAGGGAGTCGTGTGCACTATAAAGTGAGTACAAATGTGAGGCAGTACCGGCTATCAATCCGAGTAACCCGAGTGCTAAGTAATTGTATGAAGGCGCGTTGAGAAGCGAAGCGTTCCCGTCACCGTAGGAAGGTAATCTCAGTTTCGACGGACAACGGACAAGGATAAGCGTCGTTAGAGGATGAGGTCAGAGGCGCTATGGAAATTGAGACGTTCAATCCAAAATGAAAGGATATTTGGATATTAATCATGGATTTAAGATACATGCAATGACATACTGATCACAGTGTTTATATTGACTGAAGAATGGAGAAATGGGAAATTCCTTTGGGGATTTGGGGGGGGGTTTGGGGGGTTTCTTGCAAAATGTGAACTAGATATGTAGAGAGAGCTAAGTTGGGTACGCGGCACATGCTGACTGACTAGGGGAATAGAATATATGGAGGACAGCGACGACAGCGGTATTTCCTCACACATACGCACTACATTGCAATACATCATACCTTACACAGTACTGCAGATTTCAAGAGCCTGTGCATCTGACTCTCCGTACTTCATACATCCCACTTCATACTCGCAGTACTCCGAAGTATCACTACCTGCACCAGTCTTGTACGTAGTCAAGAATACTCCCTACTCCAACACACAAGCTCTGTAGGGTCGAAGCTTACCTTACCTTAAACATTTCCCTACGACTTGGTCCCGCACTCCACCAGGTTTGGAGTTCGCTTGTTCCTCAGAGCCCAAAAAATGTGGTCAGTTATGTAGCCCCGAATCCCGCCTCACTCACAAATGGGCCAAATGGGGGCCGGAGCGGAAAAACCATTGTGCTCTGCCAGAACAACAGGATTCTTGCTGGGGGCAATGTCCGTCCTCCCTCACCCTTGAACTGCGCTTGGCCCAGACCCTTTCAACAGACCTTATTTGCTCCTACAAAATGCCAAATAGTATCGGCCTTTTCTGATACGTTGCATAAACAAGTTATTATCATATTCAATGGATTTTGTGATGCAAGCTGGTCATTTATGCTAATCTCTGTGCCGCAAATAACACTTGTCATGTTGCCCTTTCTCCTCAGAGTAAGACAAGGATCAAATGACCCCGCTGAGGGAAAAAAAAGCCTTCGGAAACTCAACAAATTCCTTTCCCAATGATAATGCATCAACCACCACGAATGCAGCTGCTGAACGGCATATGCATCTCGTCCAGATTTCTATCCTCAATTTCCGCCTTCATATTTCATATCTTACATATCTTACCATGCTTACAATGTCCAAATTAATCATACCACCTAACTATTCGACCTTCAGAATGCAGAAGCGAAAAACAAAGAACTCTCCCTCCTATTCGGCAAAGGTAAGCCGTATGGCCGATCAACTCCATTGGCTCGACAACAGCAAAATCTTTAGCTGATATATGCGTTCCTCATCCACAAGGAGAGCCGCATTACTCAATAGGAGGCTGCTGTATTAACCGCTGACGTTTTTGGGTTTCGCTCTCAACCCGCAGCCGTTCTATACTCTCATCCAGAAGCGCGATTTCTGCATTGACTCGAAGTAGCTTCTCGTCCAACATGTGCGCATACTCGGTGTCTGTGAGCTTTTTCACCGGACTCCATTTAGAGTCAAACCATGAGCTCTTCTCAGAAGGGTTTAAAGCTTCCTCCATTCGCTTTGCATCTTGAGCATTATATATTGCCTGTCCAGCAGCACTAAAAAGCGTGAACATGATGACTCCCGGCACAATATTGCTTCGTGATACTGATGAAATATCAGTAAGAGACCAAGATTCTCCTTTATGTAGACCTACAGAACATTCCGCCAATGCCACCGCTTACACCTCCTGCTATACTGCTAGCATGTATCTTGTCTCTTGAGGTAAGTGTTTCTGTACCCCGGGACTGTAACACAGTATTTCGTGTAGCTTCGTATAGTTAGTATCATGAGCTTTTTTTTTTAATAGGGAGATTCATTGAGTACCATGGAATGCGGTGCCCATAGTAAACCACTGAATCCCTGAGGCAATGGCAAATAGAGCAGGAGTTCTTGATCGGATTACTCCACTGAAACCACCAAAGACGAGACCTGACACTCCTATATGGCTATTAATACTATGTCATAATAAAAGTTTCATATCGATAGACATATTTTTTTTCTCATTTATTCATGCAACCGAGAATTAACATAGAAGGGACAGGAAAGTAAGTGCTCACCTACAACACTGCCAACTTGTAGTGCAGGAATAATAATTTGATATATCTCGGAGGGCAGGCCATTGCCGCCACGTGAGGTCGACTCTTGTGTCATTTCGTCTTGTAAAATATACAGACAGATTATTGTACCCTTTTAAAATGGTACAAAGATAGAAGACTTTTTGTAAGATTGAGGGAAAAACGTGTAGTTGAACAACACAAGAAGATGGGTGAACAAGGAGGGAAAAATTGAAGATTGGAGAGAGAGAAGGAGTTATTTAAAGATGAAGGTAGATATTGTATCTCCAGAATACTATAAGTACAGTCAATGCATGTGCCAGCATCAGACAGTTGCTTGGTTACTCCGGAGTCAAGTTGTGGTAGGAGGACAGCCCCGCTAGCCGAATAAGGCTACTAGGTTTATTCCACTAACGCGGCTGGATTTCGCCTTTTTCCAAGCCGCGCACAATTCCATCGAGGTGCTCGACGACATCATAACGATCTCGACTCAACCAATTTCACCGATCGTGAAATTCCACACTTAGTCCTACATTACCCCAGTCAGAAAGATATCCCGTCTTTCTGCAATTCCGAATACTTCAAGCGCAAGAATTATCTAGAGCGCACACTCACCAAACCGCAAACATGGGTAAGCAAGCACTCCATCCTGCGCCAAAAGTTCAATCGACAACCACGACCACTTGCGGATATCGTCATCTATTTCGAATTGTATACAGGGATAAGCGCTGACATTATGTTTGAACAGCTCCTAAGAAGAAGCAACAACAGAAGATGGATCTTGGTACCTTCCTCCAAGATGAGAGTACGTAAAATATTCAAAATACCTCACAACAATACTAACACGATGCAGAGCTCGGATCCTGGGCCGACGAGATGGAAGACATGCCAGTTTGTAAGTTTGTTCTATCCGGTCTCTATCCGCATTTGCTAACATATCTTTTCTAGCCGGTATGTAACAAATCCAGAGACGATCTCAACAGCTAAAAATTACCCCGCAACGCGAAACTGACAGTCCTAGACTCCCGCACTGGATACGGCGGATCTTCTGAGAGACGTACCTACAACTCCACTACTGGTGGATATGGTACTAGCAGCATGGGTGGTGGTGGTATGTTGGGATATGCCGCTTGAACAGCAGAAGGATATTTGGCTGACGTTGCGCAGGTTACTCCGTCCGCGAGGAGCTCCCACTTCCAGACAAGCCTCCCTACACTGTGCATCTCGGCAACCTTTCCTTCGATGCCACTGTTGGTGACGTTACCGACTTCTTTGCTGGATGCGAGTGCACAAATGTCCGCATTATCGAGGATAGGTTGGAGATGAAGCCAAAGGGTTTCGGTTACGCAGAGTTTGCAACAAGAGAGGGCATCACCCAGGCTTTGACCCTCAACGGATCCCAATTCCAGGGCCGAAATATCAGAATCAGCGTTGCTGACCCACGTGGGTATTCCTTATTAAATATAGTGGTGGAGTAGCTGACAATTTCATAGCAAAGCAGAGTGATCGCCCAGAGGCTCGCGAATTGAACGATTGGAGTCGCAAGGGTCCATTGCCAGATCTTCCAGGCCGTGGCCCAGGTATGGACCGTCGTCCTTCCGACCGTGGTTTCGGTTCTGGTCGTCAATTTGAGGCAGCTGGTTCTGACTTTGGAGGGGAGAGACGTCGTGACCCATTCCCAGAGGGAGATGGTAAGGTCCGTGACTTTGGCAACTGGGAGAGAAAGGGCCCATTGACTCCACTTCCACAAGAGGAGCGTCAATCAGGCTCCAGAGAGGGTGGCCGCTCCCGCAACAACGACGAGGGCTTCTCAAACCGCAGAGCATCCCCAGCTGCATGGGGTGAGGGTCGTGGCCAGGGTTCCCAGGACGGATCTAGACCACCAAGACGCGAGTTCCAGGAGCGCCCAGCTGTTGAGAGAGCGCCAACTGCTGCAGAGCAAGATAGCCAATGGCGCACAAAGATGAGACCTGATGCACCAGCTGTCACTTCTCCAGAGCCATCAAGAGACGGTAGTGAGGGACCAAAGTCTCCAGCTGCTGCCCCATCCGCACCAGCCGGTAGACCAAAGCTTAACCTCGCCAAGCGAACAGTTTCCGAGGCTCAGCCAACAGCCGCATCTGCATCTGGTGATGCCAAGGCCAGCCCATTCGGTGCCGCTCGTCCAATCGACACCGCAGCAAAGGAGAAGGAGATCGAAGAGAAGCGATTGGCTGCTCTTGAGGAGAAGAAGGCTGCTGATGAGAAGGCTCGTGAGGAGAAGCGTGTTGCTAAGGAGGCTGACAAGGCCGCTGAAGCCGAGAAGAAGGAGTCAGGCGAGACTGTTGAGACCGAGAACGCAAACGGAGAGGTTGTTGATGACAAGGCTGTCAAGCCAGTTGAGGTTGTCCGCGATGCAAAGCCAGCTAGACCTTCTGAGAACGCATGGAGGCGCCCATCTGGAGGACCAAAGCCAGACGCACCAAGAGGTCCACGTCGTGATGGCCCAGGCCCACGACGCAACGATGGCCCAAGACAACAGCGCCAGAACGGTAACGCACCAGCTGCTACCCCAGCTGCTGCCCCAGCCTCCACTGTTACTTCCCCAACTACCGAGAAGCCAGCTGGTGAGACCGCCGCTCTCGAGGAGGATGGATGGAGCACTGTTTCCAAGCCAAAGAAGAACCAGCGTGGTGGTAACCAGGGATCCCGCGCCATTGCCTCTTAGATCTCTTGAGCTCTCTTCAACGAAAAATTCCTCGTGCCTCAACGAGCCTGCTTTCTTATGCACATTCCCGTCACGACAAAGTTCTGACTCCTTTCGGCGTTCCGGTATACATCGCCTCCCAAAATGGCACGTGCGTCCCCATCGCATTGATATGATAATGCCTTGGATACGTGCATCCAATTAGCCTATGTGCATAACGCCTTTAGATTTCTCCACCATCACAGCACTCCTCAATTTACTTCACTGCCCCTGTCTCTTTGCCGCTTGCTGCTCTTTCCTTTCCAACAAAAGTTTTACCACTGATGATTTACCCCTTCTCTCTTCCCTCTCCTCTCATCTCTCTCCGCCTCTTCTTTTTTGATGTTTTGAGATTCGGCACACGGGAATATGGATGAATGTTTTGCTCTTTTTCTTCTTTCTGCCTTTTGCGTCAGCTTGCTCTGAGGTTGCATGCATGCATTTCCAAAATTTTACATCTGCGATGGAGGCATATAAAGTTCGGGTTGTTCTTTTTATTTGCGAGCCATCCAGCAAGGGATGTATGTTCTTTTTTTGAGAGGGGTCTTTGTAGGGTGGGGCTTGTGATGTTGGGGGTATGAGGTGATCTGGGTGGTTAGGTGTGTGGTTGTTCATGTATGTGGGCGGGGTCGTTGAGTATGATTTGTACTTTTACACAATGCCTCTTTTCCGCTCTTTGTTTTGTTTGATGTGACTTTGGATTTTCTGATGAGCGTGAAGTTCCACTCCCCTCTTGCTATTCTTGCCCGTTCTCGCCTTGTTATGTTGCTGCCGTGGTTCCTTGTTAGCATTCTGCATATGAGAAAATTGGTTGACCCATTAGCTACATTAATGTAGGATCATAATTACCTTCGGAATATGATCTTCATCTTTTGATCTCATAATTGAATTTATAGTTATTAAGTAATTGTCAAGAGCAGGCAGTCACGAAATTATTTAGAGCTATAAATATCCCATGTTATGAAAACAATTATAAGGTATTGATAGGAATATGTGCTTGATTTTAAGCTGTTGCTCTGAAGCGGAGATTGGGCTTTAGAAAACAAATCCCGTTGCAATCAGATATCTTCAGCAACAGCTCCAGTCCATCTATATCTCCTTATACCATCTGGCTGGAACATCTCCCGAAGCCCTCACGTTTCTGACCACAACACGTACATATAGCTTGACGTGAAATTTACTGGCAGTAGCCAGTTGCAATTCGGAACTCGTCTCAAGCTCTCGTATTTCTTTTATTACGCGCCATAGAACCTTCTGATCAGCTTTCTGCAGCCACAAGAGTTGGTGCTCACCCTTCCATGTTCTTGCAATTTGATATACTCTAAATTCTCGAAGACTACCTTCTCCCGAAGTGTTGCAAGAAACAATGCTCAGATTGTGTTCTGTGGTGGTGTCTTTGAGAGACCATATTCTATCCTTGGTATAGTTTTGGATCTTCGGACATAGAAAATCATCTGCAGAAATCCACACTTTGATGAGCTTCATTATATTAAGAGAAGTCTCAGGCGCATCTAAGTTCGGCAAATTGTCCAGTGGTTGAACAAATCAAAGATGGCAGTTCACCATGTTCAAGAGCCATCGACTGCGTTTCCCCCTCTTGAAAGTTTCCATCGAATGCTGCGTCAAAGAATGGAGAGTAGTAATCAAAAAAATTCTTAAAGCAATAGAAGGTTTTTTGCAAATGTCCTTTGTCAATGTAAAATGTGGCCATTGCCTGAGGTTATCTATAGCATCATCAGCGAAATTAAGTTCACAGAAAAGGACAAGACCACTCACGAAAGCGATGGAATGTTCTTCTTCATTGCAGTCCCTGGATGTAGTGCTAGAATTTCAGATGGACTAAGTTCCTGATCGCTTGAAGATGTCGTCTGAGCTGATCCAAAGAGCCAGGACGAACCTGATCTTCCTTTGTTGCTTTCGAATGTGATTGTTGATCCGGTCATTTCACCTTCAGGCTTACTTGGCTCGAGCTTTGTTGATGGATTTCTAAGCAGACTGCAATAGGCCGCTATGATCCTTGCAGCATCCTCTGGTGCTGACATCTCTTCGAACTAGGATAATTTTCTTGATAGACACGATTTGTTTCTTCAATATAGTCAATAGGCTCTTTGATAAGTTGAGGGTTGATGAGAAAAGAATAATATGTAATCTTAGCAGTGATTTCGTATGTAGTAGATGGTACAATATACCCTTCAACACGCTTTAAGACTACCACTTACCGTGAGTTTTGATAGTGCACACGTGGAGAATTAAGAGAGAGCTTCAACAATTTGAACGTATAAGTAAAGCTCGAGGTGAAGCATTGAACCTCGAAATTACCACTCTATTTATATTACGGATTACTGTCAAAATTATTCACTTGAATTAGTCAAAATATCCATCATCCTGAATAATCATTAAGCTATAACTAAAGCAAGTATTTGCATGATTTCTCCAACGCCACGCCCATTGTCTCAGCCATCATCAATCCCAAGACAACCGATAAGAATTATCGCCTCAACTCGATCTCAGTAACAAAATAAGCCTCCATACTCTCTCCAAAAGGCGCTCTTATATCTTCTGTCGATATCTCCCTCAACCTGTATGCCAATTCTAGCAGAAACTCCTTTGGAAACTGCTCCTCATGGGTTCTCAACCACTCTTTATGCAGCATCCAAGCACAGTGATCAACCAAGAGACGGCGAAGCGGACAACATCTCCCCATCCACTTTCCTCTCCACAAACCATCAAGGTCCCTCACCTTGCCCCTCTTCTTTACCTCACGATCAGCACGACCACTTAACTCCGCAACCTCAATCTTCGAGTCTTTCTCCTCGTCAATTCCCTCACCATCCTTACCTTCCTCCTCATCATCATCCTCATCGATATATCTACCAGTGATCCCCCAAACCCATCTAATCAAGCCTGTGCAGACCACTCCACTTACCCTCCTACACCTCTCAATCCGACCAACACACCAATCCATGCACTTGATATCTCCTACCCTTGCCGCAAAAACCCATAGTCTGATGGCAGTCTCCGCATCTATCCTTTCCGCATCCATAGCTGCATCTACAGGTAAATGCAGTCTTCTGGGCCAATCACCCCTCGATAATTCAGACCACATCAATGGCCCGAAATAACGCCACTCAATCCAGCTTTCCAAGTCCTTTTGGCTTATGCCCCATTCCTTTGGCAAGGTAATGAGTCGAGGTGGTGGCGGCGGCAGATTGACTCTGATGCTGAGACCAGAAGCCGTCTTGCAGGTCACCGGTGTTGGCATTGTGGCCTTCGTATTAGAAACCAGGCCTGCGAAGTATGGAATATGCAGCAGCAAGGGGGTATGGATAGGAAGCGTGCTTGTACCGGTACAAAGGAGGGTTGTTGTTTCTGGACTCAGATTTGGAGATAACGACTGGTCAACCAGAATTGGTTGAGTTGAAGCTGGGAGTGCCATATCTAAAGAGTTGGAACTTGACGTATTGTGAGATGTAGGGCGTGTGGCGAATAGCTTGACATGAAGAGGTTTGTTGGTGTTGGTGCTATCTATATGACGCGGTAACTGGAGTTCGTTACCAAGAGAGCAGGCGTGTTCATGCGAGAAGACCTCTTGGATAGTTGGAGGGTTTTGAGGGAAATGTGCGTTACAATGTGAAGATTGTAAAGTTGTCGGTGTCGGTTGCGGTGGCGAAGGCGGTTTGACGTATGGGTAATAGTAGTTGAACTTCAAAGGGGTGACAGGTTCATCGCGTGAGGAGATCTCGAGCATGCTTGTATCGAGTTGTAAAGAAGGTAATTACGTGATGTTGAAGTGAGCGTGTGCGCGCAAAGTACGTTCAGAACCCAAGAGATTAGTGAACAGGCTGATATGATGAAGCTGAAGAGTTCTAACAAATGTTAAATAGGAAGCTGGAAATATGATAGTAGCGATGCTGACTCCGTATGTCTCGAAGGCAGCAAACAAAATAGAAGATTCGAGATTGTGTTTAAGGTGATGTGGATGAAGTCAAAGGAAAGTGACCAAAGATTCCGAGTTATATCAAAGCCAGCGGAGAAGGTAAAAAAAAAACAATATCAGCCATGCTTACAGTTGCAGTAAAGCAGCTGTGGGTGATAAGTTCGAAGTCGATGTATTCACTCTTGATTCCTTAGACACAATGTGATATCACAATGCACTTTACTAAATTCACAATCAAAATTCCCTGTAAAGACAAATCAAATATAGTTGAATTCATAGGAATCTCGCAAAGTGGTATCTCCCTGTTCCACCAACTCCAAACTACGAGCAATCAGTGCAGAATTAAAGCATACACCATTGAACTTGAAACCATCTCGAATGTGAGTCAGAAATGAGAACATAGAAACATAGGAAAAGAAAATTAAAGAAAGTGAAAGGAAACAGAGCGCTATCAAAGCCACCCCGTTACAAGCATGATTAATAGAGCCATCGAAAGGATCGACCAGATACAAGACGAGAAAGTTGAAGCCTTCTGATGGTAGACTGTTTGCCCAGTGGTGCTGTTCTTCTGCTGCGTGAAGAAAAAGCTTGCCGCAGTAACATTTCCATTCGGCCCAGTAGGATCAGGAGCAACAGTCTGGTCAGGAATAGTACAGACCGAAGTATTACTATTGGGATTTTTTGAGCAGCGCATAGTAGCATTCTGCTGTGCTTGCATAGAAGATGAGTTAAAGTAAGCTTTGACATAAGAAACAGCCATAGTTGCATCAGTAGTAGGAGGTCCACCAGACCAGAATTTGTTACCGTTGCTCCATTGGCTGAGGATCAAATGGCCTGGTGCTGTTGGAATTGCTGAGCCATCCATGGAACCAATGATTTTGCTATCAGCATAGAAGTGAACCTTATCCGGAGTGAAGTCGATACGGTACTCATGGTAAGCATCGGATGGATTGAAGGTGAGATTTGCAATGATGTAATTACCAGAACCCACGGCACTGTATCCAGCAGAAGCAGAAGCAGCAGATTGCATGACCAGATTGACAGGGTAGACATTGTTCACCGTGTCAAACTGATCTGACAAGAACTCCATGTCAATTTCTTGGCTGTCATTGAAGTACTGCAGCAATGTTAGTACATATCACTCGAAGATTTAAAGTCAACATACCCAGTAGAATGCACCACAAGTACCAGGAACATTAGTGAGCTTGATAGCGGCACGATAGCTACCAAAATGCATATCAACGCGATGTGAATCAATCTCAGCAATAGGAACATAACCATCAGAAGGAACACCGCCGCGAACGAGGAGCTGAAGACCTGCATCGCCAGCAAGCAGGGTTGGGCCAGACCAGGAATGCTGCTCTACGAGAGGGTTCGAGATGACATTTTGGATGGTAGCATTTTCACCGTAAGAACCCCGATCGCGAGCACTGTCAACAGTGTAATTTTGTCGTAGCCAATCTGTGTCGACAGAAATGTTTTGAATGTGGAGAAAGTCAGATTCCAGGAGTTCCGTGAAGACGTAGGTTGTTGTATCAATGCTGGTTGTGTACCCGCATTCACAGTCTCCGCGGACAAAGAAATTGGAAGATAGCGAGCCCAGAAGCGTCGCGAAAATGGGAAGAAGGACCATGACTGTGAATCTGGAGGAGTTAGAGTCGGTGAGGTTATTGAGGTTATTGAGGTTACTGAGGTCGTTAATGTTGGAAGTGACGCGCCAACAGAGGTTGAGTCGCCTGACGATGGAGGAGGTGATATTGGGGAAGGCGCTGCCAGTTGTGGTCTTGTTGGTAATGGTCTTGCCTGTGATGGTCTCGCTGGTGATAATCTTGCTGGTGGTCTTATCAGTTGTCCTGCCATTCGTCTTGCAGATGGTCTTGCAGGCGGTACTCCCGGTGGTGCTCCCGGTGGTCTTGCCGATGATGCAGCAGCAATGCAGGAATTTATGTCCGGGTAGACATTCAGATCCGGGTGTGCAGATTCACACTCCCGATGGTGACCACAGCCACGACAGTAGTCATCATTGTATGACCATCTCCATTCACGACAAAAACATGGCATAATGAATATACCCCAACGACGTCCCTCATGGTCATTGAGTATTCCGTCCAGGCCGGATGGAACACTCGCGACCTCAGCCGGCGTTGCTATGTAAACATTGTTATTCATTTTTATTTACTTCATAAAGTTTCGAATATCGATTGGGAAGATCGGTGAATAAGGAGAGAAAAGGATAACTTACTGCGCATGGCTAAGGCCGTTTGTCAATGTCCAAGGGTAGCTACATGATTGCAGCTGTTAGCGTTGCTCTCTCATGATATACGAATTTGATATGTTTATATAAAGTATAAAAAAAACTGCAATGGAGACAGGACTGTGATTACTTACTTTGCAATTGATTGATTCCAGAAACTTTGGCAAGGAGGGTTGTTAGCGTGATACTAACTCGATGACTTTTGTGGAGAAAGGAAACTTTTGAGTCATGCAAATGGCGATATATATACTTTACCTGGTGGCATTGGCAGCTTTTACTTGACGAGAAATGAAAACCCATTCACGTTTGCACTAGGTTTTCTCGATACCTGAAATTGGGATTGAATCTTTTGTGATACGAGCTACACCATTGAATTGCAAAATACTTATCTGAAAATTACAATTAAGAAAGAGATTTGGTTAGTTCAAGATAATGAGGGAACAGAAGACGAAGAGATACTTGATCCTTAGAACCAATATGAAAGGTGGGGATCCAGAATATTAGCGAGATCTGTTTGATAAATTCCTATAGAGAATGAATACATAATATTGATTCATTAAAGAATCTTTGCTATGTACTAAGGCCCATCAACATCTCTGTCCAAGAACAGTCATCATTTGACAAGTTCATGAACAAGTAAACTCTGTAGTATGTAATATCCCAAGCATACGCAAGAAGCCAGAGGTTACGAACCACAAAGGTTTTCAGAACTATAGTCAATCAACGCTGTCAGGATATTCATAGACATTTTCAGACTATTGATGAAGTCCATGAAGAAATGTTAGACAATACAAGGCCAAATAGATATTCAGTAAATACTCATTTCTTTCAAATAACATCACAAACTGCGTGGATGGTTTCAAAGACATCAATCCGAGAATAGAAAATATATATTACTAGTTGGATATCAAACAAAACAAGAAACTTAGATCATAGACACGTAATCACCTCCGCCTAATAAGCAACCTGGTCAGTCAGGCCATCCAACTGTCTGTCCCAGTTTCTGTGCTGCGAGATGCCGAAAGCAAACGCATCAACAAATCCCTTGGCACCCTTAACCATCTCCAGCGTCTCCTTGATACCCTCTGGGACACCACCAGCAGCAGTGACAACACCATAGCTATCTACGACACCATCTTGAGCAGAGGTAGAGTACTGCATGCCCTCAGCCTGGGTGGCGAGTTTCACGAGCTCAACACCATTACCGGTGGCACCGATAGCCTTGCAGTGACCGAAAGCTTCACGCACCCAGAAGACAGCACGGCCAATCTTCTTGAGCGTGGCGATGTGGTCGCCTCCTGGAACATAGATGGCATCATAGAGAGTTGAACGGCCGGCCTCAAAGTGGGAGTCTGGAGCAACCTCCTTGCCAGATGATGACTTGATAGGCTGCTTGCCAGGGCCAATAGTGAAGCAGAAGGCGCCGGCAGCGGAGAGAGCACCCTTGACGGCCTCATACTCAGCAAGATGGAAGCCTGGAGCGATCAGGATAGCGACCATTCTGGACACAATAGTAGGTGCGAGGCCCAGAGCCTGAGGGGTGAAGTCGAACTGGGAGAGACCCTTGGCGGTGAGACCGTGGTTAGGTCTGCCGGCAGACTTTGGCGTTGGAGCACCGCACTTCTCAGCAACAGCAACAGCGAGGTCAAAGTGGATGTCCGCAAGACGGGTAGTCATGCGCTCGTAGACGATAGGGTCATCACACTTGCCGAGCTCAAAGGAGAGAGCGCCAATGATATGAGACTTCTCGACAGGTGTCATAGAGTTCCAGAACAGCTGGGCTTGGGAGAAGTGTTCAGAGAACTTCTTTCCATGCAGGCGCTGCTTCATGGCAATTATCTTCTCCGGGTACTCGAGGTAGGCGCCCTCGGAAGCTGTGGCAGGTGGAGCGACGGAGTGACGGTTTGGCCAGTAGTTTATCTTTCCTGGAGTAATCTTGTGGCGCATGGCCCCGTCACGGTTGTGATTCATCACTGGACAAACGGGGCGGTTGATAGGGAGTTCTTGGAAGTTGACGCCCAGACGAGAGAGTTGAGTGTCGAGGTAGGAGAAGTTGCGACCTTGGAGGAGAGGGTCATCCGAGAAGCCAATTCCAGGTGGCAAGTGGGAGGTACAGAAGGCCACTTGCTCAGTCTCGGTGAAGTATTCGTCAACGTTGCGGTTCAATTGCATTTCTCCAATATATCTAACTGGGAAGATCTCCTCTGGCCAGACCTTGGTAGCATCAAGGATATCAAAGTCGAAATCGTCTTGACGTGACTCAGGGCAGACTTGAATACCAAACTTCCAGGTTGGGAATGCACCCTGAGAGATGGCATCGTGCAAATCTCTGCGGTGGTAATCTGGATCTTGACCAGCAATTTTGAGGGCCTCATCCCAGACGAGGGAGTGTACTCCAAGGGTTGGGGTGAAGTGGAATTTGACGAAGCTTCTGACACCCTCCTTGTTGATAAGAGTAAAGGTGTTAACTCCAAAACCCTGCATCATTCTGTATGATCTTGGAATTCCACGATCACTCATCGCCCACATGAACATGTGAGTAGCCTCGGAATGTAAGAATTGGAAGTCCCAGAAGTTGTTATGAGCAGTCTGTGCTTGAGGGATCTCAGTATCTGGCTCTGGTTTTCCAGAGTGAATAACATCTGGGAACTTCATGGCATCCTGAATGAAAAAGACCGGGATGTCATTTCCGACGATATCCCAATTGCCTTCGTCTGTGAACATCTTAACGGCGAAACCGCGTACATCTCGTACAGAATCGGCACCTGTAACAATTAGTATTTTAGTTTGATACAGGATTTAAAATCACTTACTTCCTCTAGATCCCAAAACAGTCGAGAATCTCACGAACACAGGCGTAGTTCTTGAGGTATCGGTAAGAACTCCAGCAGAGGTAACATCCTCGGCAGACTCGTAAAGTTTGAAGGTACCATGAGCACCAGCGCCACGGGCGTGTACTACTCTCTCTGGAATACGTTCATGATCAAATCTGTTAATCTATGAAATAATCAGATTTATAGCCTTCCAAACATGACACAATATGTACATACCTTTTCTCTCGCAAAGTGATCCTCGAGAAGTTGGGGACCTTGACGATCCTCAGTGGATGCTTGGAGCCAGACATCTGTGTTATTTTGCTTGACTCCATAATCACTTGTGAGTCTGTGCTCAGATGTAGGTTGGTCAATGTCCTTCTTCAAATCGGTAATCTTCTTGTTGGAAGATGTTGCGCCGCTGATAGCTTCGCCGGCCTTTTGCGCAGTGCCTGATAGAACAGACTGCATGATGGCGATGAATAGTATTAATTTGGGTATACGGAGGAATTGAAAAAGGAAGATTGGAAGGTAGATGCAAAGTTAAAAAGAAAAGAGGAAAACAAGAAGATTGAGGAGCGGGATGGCAGGTGTTAATATTCTTTTTCACACATGTTACTACGTAGGGCGTTGAGAGTATGAGGTAAACCTCTCGATCTTTACAGCAGCAATGACGTCTCAATGAGATGGTATTGAAATGCACACCCTTGCAGACTCTCTCCTTCACCCGTTGGAATTTTTGGCAGCGCTACCTAGAATATGCAGACGATCTGAATCTAGTCCACAATTCATCGGAGTTCCTGGCAGAGCTCCTAGCAACGCAACTCACTGCACTGACACGCGCCCCACAACAGCCGTGTGGCCATTGCCATCCATACAAGACGTTGACATTGACATGGACATGGAATGGACAAACGTCTGTATATCCGGCGGGCAGCCAATGATCTAATCTGGAATTACAGTATTGCCAATCCGACGCGCACTCTCTTTCGACCATGTCCCGAATTTCCGTGTCCAAGGTGCCAAGGTACCACGAGGTGGAGTAAAAGCTCCCACATCCACCAGCACATCATTGGCTGGAAGCATATGCCAGAAGCAGCACCAGCAGCACTTTAATCAAGTATTAATAACACTTGTGGTTCTTCATAGGTAGCATCATTACTTAGTACTCAGTGATGGAGAAGGACGAGACGAGACGAGACTCAAAGGCTTGCTGTGATTTTGTGCTCGACCCCGCTCAAAGGAGTTATGTCCGCGGAGATCAACTACCTTATGACGAAAGGTAAAATCATTGAACATCATTGAAACTCGAAGAGCCATGCCTTTCTCAGAATTCCATCCCAGCTTCAAATGAATATGCCTGCAAACGACACTAGTCCTCACCCTGGCCATGTCTTCCAGCTTTTTAACTACTGTATGGTAAGTATGGAAAGAGGAGAGTGAGGAGAGTGAGGAGAGAGAAGAGTCAATGGTTAGGAATGCCCCCGGGCGAGGCTTGTCAATCTAATTATGAGGTAATCTGAATAGCTCTTCATCTGCTGTTACACGCCTGGTCATATTCATGACTATCCAACATTAATGTAAAAGAAAATACAATAAAAAAGAGACTGCCTCTATTTGTCCCCTTTTGCCATTCTCTTATGATTCTTGTTCGGTTCGTCATACTCATCCGAATGGATGTAAATCCACGATCGGCAGTGCTTGGTAAATGAGAACGAGCATTGGCTGATAAATCATAAGAATGTTCTTCGACTCTGCGTAGAAGCCCATTGTTATGATGGAAGATGTGGAGAGGCTCGAAAGTCATGACGTTTATCGATAATGATCCCTGCACGGAGAGGTGACGCGGGACGTATAGGTACCCCCTTGTCAACGGGAACCTCAAATACCAAGCTTTTTCGGCGTTAAGAGAAGAGTACATTAATTACATGTCTTCATTATGTTATGTTATTAATTTATATATATACACATAAGTAGTATATTCATATTTATATTATTCTAGGTACTTTCATCTAATATTTATGAAAAGACATCTAAGACTTGACATTTTCTTCTTTTGTGGAGTACCCTAATACTCTATTCCTAACTTGCCTTGCTTCACGTGAAATTGAGGCTGAAAATATATAGGTGAACTATCTATATGTATAATTAATAACTTATATGATTTCTACACTCAAGTGCTTTAGAATTTCAATCGAGGAAATAAATAAAGATATCTCAATTTGTCCAAGGAATTTTAATTTGCTTTTGAATAACATTATTTGTTAATATAGTTTGAAAATAGTTACATATTTATTCATAATTTATTCACTTGTTTATAAAAAAGCCAATAAATCACAGTATGTGTCATTGGGCTCTTTACAATTCTAAGTAACCTGCCACATCTGCTCGACAACCCATATAAACTTCCAAAGTTTAATATTGATCCCTACAACTTCTAAATTATATACAGTTCTCGAAAACCCCATGACTGCCGAGTTCTTGATAGATCCCGAACGATTCACATCGTCTGAACCATACAGCACCTAGCCTCACCCAACAAATCCCAATTGAAAAGGATTGTATGCATGAGGTATCTCCAATCTAAAACCCCTCAAAACGCCACAATAATGCCAACCCCGACGCCTCATCACATCTCATGTCATTACCCAATTATCCATCCCTTATTTACCTTATTCATCTCACCTTATAGTTTACTTCTCACAGCTTCCAGCCTAAACTTCACATCCTTCAATACCTTAGTTGTAGGTTTCCATGCATCAAACTGCTCCAACAACATCGTCGCCTCATCGTGTAATTCCGTCTTGACAAAGTCTTCTTCCAGGAGGCCACGCATGCTCCATGGGAGGATGTAGGGGTTGGAATTAGTGGGCACCGTATAACTCTGCACTTGGAGTGGTGTGGCAGGGACGCTAGTTGTCTCTATGGCATGTTGGATTGCCATGCTATGATTGATATTAGTTATTTTCTGATAGAGAGGTAGTTAGTTCAGATGTATGTAGGTGGTTACTTACTCGTAGACATTCCCGTCATCGTAAAGGCGACTGTGGCCCTCACCACCGTACAAGCTGCCAGCCAGGGGCGCTGAGAGCTCTCTGATCAGACCATGATCTGAGATACCAAGATTTCGCAATTTGAGCGCGAAGCCAACAAGGTGTGTGATGAAATCCGCAGCGTGAATGCGCCCATCGATGAAAACAGCGCGGTAGATATAAGGGTGATTGACAGTAGCGAAAGTAGAAGATTCCATCGACACAAGTTGATCATCAATACTGCCGCAGTAAGTAATACGTGCACCATACTGCAACGCAACCTTCAATGCATCCACGTATCTCTTCGAGACTGCACTCTCGGGATTCGCAAAGTCGAAAAGCTCGCCAGCCGAGCCACTGAATAGCCGGGACTTGTAATCGGCGAATGGTCCCAGACTGACGCCCGCCATTGCGCAAACTCCTATCCGCGCAGAGCTCACGACACCGAGTTCAATGAGCTTTGCTACTAGCATGATCGACACGGGAACACCTTGCGAGTGGCAGCAGAAAAATATGAAGTCTGCGTCGCGCACGTGGTCAATCCAGTTCAAGAGCAGCTTCCACAGATTATCCACGCGGTCGCCGATCTTGCCTTCACCCTCAAGTGCTACCTTTTCTATCTCACACTCATATCCGTGAGCTGCGGTGAAGCGCTTGATGGCTTGCGAACCGTTCTCTGCGAACCGGATGGATGTTCCTGTTGGTTGACCGATCACTGTTCTCAAGAGAGGGGCCGGGAATAATCCGTGCACGCCAATTGCCAATGCCCGCTTGATCTTGGGTGGATCTTTCACGAGGTGGAGGTGTTTGGTAGGTGGCTGGTGGCTTTGCATAAGCATACGACGGATCTGCTCAATGATAGAAGGGTTCTCCATAAGCCGATATGTGCTGTTGAAAGAAGGTAGTATCAAGTTAGTAGGTAAAGCTTTGGTGGTGCTGGGCGCTGGACTTTGAGATGGTGTAGCTTTCGCTGAAGAATCAGGGGTCCCAGATGTTTTTTGGTCATCCGTGTCCGGCAATAATGCCCGTCCGCGTTTTCCTAGCTTTAACTTTCCCTCCTTCTTGGTAGGGGATGGTTTGTTGATGGCTTTAGCAGGTTCAGGACTCGTTTGAGACTCGTCACCAGCAATGGCAAGTTCACCAACGGGTTCCTTCGCCGATTCACCAGAGGCAGCTGATTTGCTACTGTCTTCTCGTGACCAAAATGCCCAACTTGAACCTGCGGGGGGTTGACTTGAGGCTTTGGGATCCTCTGCTGGCTTGGTCGAGGCATTTTCGGGGTCTTTCGTAGAATCTTTAGGGGGCTCTTTCGCATGTCCTTTTCCAGCTTCTTGAGCTACCCCTTGTATTGATTTACTAGTCTCATCAGAAGATAGTTTTACAGGAACCTGTTCATTCACCATCTCTGTAGTACCCGGGCTTGCTGTCGATGACCAAAGACTAAACCATGATCGCGTAGGCTTAACTGGTTCCTGTGTATTTATTGTTTCGGTTGGAGTATCCGTGGTAGACGATGTAGTTGGTACACTCTCCTCTGGCACATCATTTGCAGTTTCCGTCGTAATGATTTGTGTTGGGGCTTGGTCACCTCCACCATACACACCCATCCATTCTAACCAACCTGCCGGTTTCTTCGAGGTATCTGCTTCGACGTTCGCTGTCGATGTTTCTTTGGCTTCAGGCACAACATCATCGCCAGCTTCCGATACTTTCTTGTCAGCCCCACCATCAGTGGCTTCGGACTGAGTTGTTGATACAGGTGATATAGGTTGTTTAGGTTTATCGAATTGTTCCTCCACAATAGGACTAGTTATGCTTGAAGTCTCTCTGCTCTTGCCTAGTAACATAGATGGCGGCCGGCGTAGGGTTGGCATCTTATTTGGCTTCTTCATTTCATCCACCTTCTTTGATTCGAATCGAGTAAGATCTACCGAGGCCGTGTCATTCTTGGGTTTATCGGCGAGGATACTCTCACGAGCAACTTGAGTAGAGGCAGTGCTTTTGTTTAGTCGTGGCCAAGTCTTGCCAACACTACCATACCAGCTATCTCGAGGTTTCAACGGCTTCAGGGGTTGTTCAACCTGCACAGTGTTCACATCTTGTGGCGTGGGTGGTTGTTGAGGTGGAGTCTTATCGCCTTGATCTGGATGATCCGGGGTCACCGCCTTTGGTTCTGCTGCCTTGGAGTGATCATCCTCGGCTTTGATGGCCTTGTCCGTTACTGGATTTGATCGAGATTTCTTTCGAGGCCCCATTAAAAATATTTTGGATGTGTATATTTGTATGGGTCTGCTTGCTCGCGTGTTGTTGAACAAACAGAGTGTCAAGTTGGAATGCTTCCAATGTCCCAGCCAGCCATAGACTATGGTTCGTCATAAGCGGCGACTCAGCGCCGACTTATCAGCTCTAGCATTTCGGGTCGAGCCGTGTCCAAGTGCAGCAGAAACATTTTTAGCTAACCATGGACATCAAAAGTATTTGTTTAATCATCTATTGTCTTGTTACCTAGAAGCCACTGACTTAGCAGATTAAGGTTGATCATTATTTAACAATAAATTAATTTAAATGTGTTGTCACCACTCTGTAAGCTCATCAACCACCACCCCTCGGCTGAAGGTTGACGCTTTTTTACGGATAAATAGTATTTCCGGAATTTTCACCAATCGGCGCCGTGTTTATCCGGAAGCGACTTTTTGTAGAGAAATTTACTTTGGGCTCTGGATAATTGTTGCGTGCAGGCCAGCCAGTTTTGATAAATTTATTTCTCAATTCTCCGGCCCCGACATCATCACAACAGGACATCATGGCGCCAATCAAGAGAAAAGATGGCCCAACCAATGAGTCCTTCGTTCGGCCTAAAAAACAAAGAAAAGATGAGAGCGGCGCAGTATCTGCAGCTCTGAGAGATGCTGGTTCGAAAAAGACGACTTTCGGCGATGATGAAAAGCCTGCGAGCGCTCCATCGAAATTTGCGCAAATCCCAAAAATCACAAAAGGTCGAGAGGAAGAACAAGCTTTCCCTCGTGGTGGCGCAAGTGTTTTGACCCCTCTCGAACACAAGCAAATTCAGATCGAAGCCACAAGAGATGTATTGTTTGAGCAACAGCACGCCAAGTCGAGAGAGACCGAAGCAGACGAGTCAGGCGCACCTTCTGCCAAGAAACATAAGAAGAAGGCAAAGGGAAAGAAGGGAGCAGAGCCAGCAGCGGAGGAGGAGGATAAAATTGTTATTGAGGGCTTGAACTACAAGGTATGATTGATAAATCAGTACCATATCTACAACGACATACTGACCAAATTCTAGCGTCTTGTTGCAGGCTCCTTAGTCTTGGGACAGGTTTCCCAGATTAACGCCCATGATATTGCGATTGCTCTTCCAAACAACCTCACAGGCTATGTTCCAATCACATCGATATCTGAGAAGGTTACAACAAAGATTGAGGAACTTGTTGCAGGAGAGGAGGATAGCGATGACGAAGCTGAGGACAAGGATGATGTCGACTTGAAAAGCATGTTCACTATCGGACAATACCTCAGAGCCTATGTTGTTTCCACCACCGACGATTCTAAAGATGGCGCGGCCACGAAAGGAAAGCGCCGCATTGAATTATCTCTGATTCCACGCCAAGCAAACAGTGGTCTGACCACGAAGGAGGTTGTTGTAAACAGTATGGTTATGGCCTCCGTCATCAGTGTCGAAGACCATGGTCTGATTATGGACCTTGGACTCCAAGAATCTGGCGTCAAGGGATTTATGTCTTCCAAGGAGGTTGGTCATGGAATTAATGTTTCAGCCATCCAAGAAGGTACCGTCTTCCTTTGTATGGTAACCGGTTTCGCCTCCAACGGAAAGACTGTCAAGCTTGCTGCAGATGTGCAGAAGATTGGAAACACAAAGAAGGGTAACTACCTTGTTGAAGCTCCTACTGTTGATGCATTCCTCCCTGGAAGTGCTGTGGAGATCTTAGTTTCCGACACTACGAGCAAGGGAATTCACGGAAAGGTCATGGGCATGGTCGATGTTACAGCAGATCTGATGCACTCTGGTGCTGGTACCAGTGGAAAGGATGTCGAAAAGAAATATAAGATTGGAAGCAAGGTCAGAGGAAGAGTTATCTGCACTTTCCCAACCATTGAGCCAAAGAAGCTCGGTGTCTCATTACTCGACCATGTTATGCAGTTGGTTCCACAACAGACCCTTCAAACAGGCCAGAAGCAAGATCCATTGGAGATTCTTCCTGTATCTACAATTGTGGAGTCCGTAACAGTTCGCAAGGTTGAGCCGGGAATTGGATTGTTCGTTGATATTGGTGTCAAGGGCGTTTCTGGTTTCGTACATATCTCTCGAATCACAGATGGCAAGATTGAGACCCTTTCCGAAACCACCGGTCCTTTCAAGGTTGACTCTGCTCATCGTGGAAGAGTGATTGGATACAACTCCATGGATGGAGTGTATCTGATCTCTTTAGAGCCAAAGGTCCTCGAGCAAGCCTTCTTGCGTGTTGAGGATTTAAAGATTGGAGAGGTAGTAAAGGGAAAGGTTGAGAAGCTCATTGTGAACGACCGCGGTGTCGGAGGAGTTTTGGTAAACTTGGCTGAGGGTATCACTGGACTTGTCCCAGAAGCCCATTTGGCTGACGTACAACTCCTTCACCCAGAGAAGAAGTTCAAGGAGGGAATGAAGGTCACAGCAAGAGTCCTTTCGACAGACCCAAGCAAGAGACAAATTCGTTTGACTTTGAAGAAGACTCTTGTGAACTCTGAGGCAGCACCATTCAAGGATTATGCAGAGATCACTCCAGGAATGCAGAGTCCGGGTACTATTATCAATTTGATGCCTTCCGGTGCCGTTGTCCAGTTCTATGGTACTATTCGAGGTTTCTTGCCAGTATCGGAAATGAGCGAGGCTTTCATCAAGGATCCAAGCCAGCACTTCCGCGTTGGCCAAGTTGTCAATGTTCATGTCCTTACTGTAGATGCTGAAGCTGGAAAGCTCTCCGTTTCCTGCAAGGACCCGTCCGCCTTCGGTCTCGCACAACAGAATGCTTTGAAGAAGCTCAAGATTGGTGAGATTGTCAGCGGCTCCGTTACAGAAAAGTCAAATGATGATATTTCAATCGAGTTGGAGGGAGGCCTTAAGGCTGTTCTTCCACTTGGTCACCTCACTGATGGATCTGAGCAAAGAAACCTTGCTGCCATGAAGAAGATTCGTGTTGGACAGACATTGACCGACCTTGTGGTTTTGGATAAGCTTGAGCAGAAGCGCGCCATCACCCTGACCAACAAGCCTACTCTTCTTCAGGCTGCTAAGTCTCGCACTTTGATCAGAAGTTTGGACGATGTCAAGGAGCAGAAGATTGTTCATGGTTTTGTCAAGAATATTACTCTCACCGCTGTTTTCGTTCAGTTCGCTGCCGGTATGAACGGACTTGTTCCAAAGAACCAGTTGTCTGAGGCTGCTGTTCGTCTTCCTGATTTTGGCCTCAAGCGCATGCAATCTGTTACTTGCAAGGTCTTGTCTGTTGATCATGGCCAACAGAGATTCCTTCTCTCCATGAAGGATCTCGAGCAGAAGAAGGAAGTTGCCTCCGAATCCGTAGCAAGTACTGCCACGAACATTGATGCTATCAACCCTGTCGATGACTCTATTAAGTCCGTTGATGATTTGACCCTTGGAAAGTTGACAAAGGCTCGTATTGCATCTGTCAAGGAGACACAAATCAACGTTCAACTTGCAGACAACATTCAAGGCCGCATCGATGTATCCCAGATCTTTGATAAGTGGGAAGATATCAAGGACCGAAAGCACCCTCTCAAGAGCTTTACTCCAAAGCAAGTCATTGATGTTCGTGTTCTTGGTATTCATGATGCTCGCAACCACCGCTTCCTGCCAATCACCCACCGTGCCGGTAAGACAATGGTCTTCGAACTCTCAGCAAAGCCAAGCGACCAAACAGACAAGGTCTACAAGCCTCTCACTATCAACAAGGTCAAGGTTGACTCTCAGTGGATTGCATACGTTAACAATGTTAGCGACAACTGCCTTTGGGTCAACCTTTCACCAAATGTTAGAGGCCGTATTGCGGCTTTGGATGTCTCAGAAGACGTCTCTATGCTTACAGATTTGGAGTCAAACTTCCCAGTCGGCTCAGCCATTAAGGCACGTGTCACTGCTGTGGATGTAGCCAACAACCGCTTGGACTTGTCTGCACGATCATCTAAGTCTTCCGAGCCACTGACATTCAACAATATCACCAAGGGAATGGTCGTTCCAGGAAAGGTCACCAAGGTTACGGAGCGATCCGTCATGGTTCAACTTAGCGAAACCCTCTCCGCCCCAATTCATCTCACTGACCTCACTGATGACTATGATATTGCTGTTCCTTCCGCTTATTCCAAGAACGATATCATCCGAGTCTGTGTGACTGATGTTGATGTATCAAACAAGCGAATTAGACTGTCTACTAGACCTTCTCGAGTTCTCAATTCTTCGCTCCCAGTCAAGGATCAGGAAATCACGTCTATCTCCCAACTCAATGTCAACGACATTGTCCGTGGTTTTGTTAAGAACGTTGCAGACAACGGTGTCTTCGTTAGCCTTGGTGGAAATGTTACGGCCTACGTCCGCGTTTCTGATCTGTCAGACTCTTTCGTCAAGGAGTGGAAGTCCAAGTTCCAGGTTGATCAATTGGTCAAGGGCAAGGTCATTATGGCAGATGTAAACATCAACCACCTTCAGTTGAGCTTGAAGGACTCCGTCATTGATAAGAACTACGTTGCTCCTATCACTTTCAACTCTCTCAAGGTTGGACAAGTTGTTACCGGTAAGGTACGCAAGGTGGAGGACTTTGGTGTCTTCATCGTCGTTGATGGCTCTGCCAACGTCAGTGGCCTCTGTCACAGAAGCGAAATGGCTGAGAAGCGAGTTGAGGATGTCAAGAAGTTGTACGAAGAGGGTGATGCCGTCAAGGCTATTGTGCTCAAGCTTGATGCCGAGCACAGACGCATCAACTTTGGTCTCAAGGCATCTTACTTTGAGGATGGCGAGGAGGCTGAGGAGAGCAGTGACGAGGAAATGGATGGTATGGATGGCGTTGAGCTTGGTGAGGATAGTGAGGAGGATGAGGATAATGAGGATGGTGGCATTGAGCTCGATGAACTCAGTGATGCTAGTGATGATGAGGACGAGGAAATGTCGGATGCTCCAGCCGCCTCCAGCGCTCCTGCATTAAGTGCAGGTGGTTTCGACTGGAACGCTGATAATCTCGATGATGCCGATGACAAATCCGACGCTGAATCGAATGCCGATGCTGAGGAGAAGCCAAAGAAGAAGAAGCGCAAGTCTGAGATCAAGGTTGACCGAACCGGCGACCTCGATGCCAATGGACCACAGTCTACCAGTGATTTTGAGCGTCTGCTTCTCGGTTCTCCAGACTCATCTTCCCTCTGGATCCAGTACATGGCATTCCAGATGAAGTTGAGCGAACTCACCAAGGCACGAGAGGTAGCCGAGCGAGCTATTCGTACTATCAACATCCGCGAGGAGACAGAGAAGATGAATGTTTGGATCGCACTTCTCAACTTGGAGAATGCCTACGGTAGCGATGAGACTGTTGACCAGGTATTCAAGCGCGCATGCCAATTCAACGATGCTCAAGAAATCCACGAGAGACTTACCAGCATCTATATCCAATCTGGCAAACACGAGGTAATTACCCAATCACTGCGAAAGATGACCAAAAGCTAACAACCCCCAAGAAAGCAGATGCCCTTTTCCAAGTTCTCGTCAAGAAGTTCTCCCAGTCCCCAGATGTCTGGTACAACTATGCGCACTTCCTTATGACTACTCTGTCAGCACCAGACCGCGCACGTGCTCTCCTTCCTCGCGCCACCCAGTCCCTCCCAACGCACACACACCTTCCTCTTACCATCAAGTTCGGATCCCTTGAGTTCCATTCTCCATCAGGCTCTTCTGAACGCGGTCGCACCATCTTCGAAGGTCTCCTGAGCACTTTCCCTAAGCGTCTCGACATCTGGAACCAATTGCTCGACTTGGAGATCAAGGAGGGTGATGACGAGATTATCAGAGGTGTCTTTGAGAGAGTAACAAAGGTCAAGGGCCTCAAGGTTAAGGGCGCCAAGGCTTGGTTCAAGAAATGGAGTGAGTGGGAGGAGAAGAACGGTGATAAGAAGAGCTTGGAGAAGGTTAGAGCCAAGGCTGAGGAGTGGGTTAAGAACGTGGCGAAGAAGGATGATGAGTAGGATTACTGTCATTAGCTAGGCTTTCGTTTGTTGGTTTGGAGCATTTTTGGTGTTTGGGAAAAGCTGAGATAATAAGTCTCTTGAATACAAATATTCTATTATACTTTATCTATTTCTAACGGACGTGAGAATTGAGCATCTACGAATTTTTGAAAATGTATAACCACAGCGACTAATAGCAAACGCTGCTCCTCGAAAAATACCGGCATCAACCGCAATATTGTCGAAGATCAACCTCTTTAGAAGCACATTGTCTAAATCACACATGCCGGAATTTGCGCCCCAACTACAACGACTGTTTGAAGTGTGGGAATCTGAGCTATACTTGGTAACTTTTGAGTTGAAGAACAGGACAGGAGCCCACTTTTCACTTCTTTCGGATCAGCAAGGCCTTACAAGACTCTAGTCACTTGCTTCGCTTCTCTCTCCTACGTCGACTTTGGTGGTTCAAAACAACACAAATTATATTTCTAGTTCTCAGAAAGCTCCAGAGATTTGTGTTTGCCGAACTCAAGACTCCTGGCTTCATATATAAGTCTGACGAATCAAATATCTACAATAGATGCTCAATATACATGGCACTACAATATTTAACCCTTAATTCATAATTTCTTTGAGGTAAGCTCTTCGATCTTTCACATGATGGTAAAGGTAGCTGATGTAACAGTCTTCTAAGTCGCTAGTGACAATAAGCTGTTAAAACGCGTCAACCTGAGTTTCCAGGGAAGCAACATTTGATACAGTCACACGATGTCTAATAAGGTCCAGCTGTCTAATGGTAACAATGGCTTTAAATCTCAAGTTATAAGACGATCAAAAGAAGTGGACGTGAAGAAGAAGAAAGCGCCGGTCCTCTCGTAAGTGTAGTTGATGAGTCTCTAGAGTTTGTATATTAAAACGATTTAGAAAGCCCCAGCCCATTGTCACGGTTCACGTGGGTAACGGAAGAGCTCGAAAGACCTTATACTGCTACAAGGAATTCTTGTGTCACTATTCGCCATTTTTTGATGCAGCATTCAATGGCAGATTCCAAGAGGGTGAAACTCAAGCCATGACTCTTGATAGCGATGATCCTGAGGTTTTCGGTATCTTCAATCACTGGATAATCTGTCAAAACCTCAAGCCCATCGGAGCACGACCTTCTTCGTTCATTCTCGTCAAACTCTGGATTTTTGCTGATAAAGTCATATGCCCAAGACTTCAAAACGAGATCATTGGAAACATCAACCTCAGGAAAGACATGCTCAGCCCCAGTTCCGTACCAAATTATGCTTTGAATCATACATCGAGAGACAGCAAGCTTTATGAATTTTTCCTTAACAAAATTGCTGTGTTGTGGACGTCGATTGATAACCTTGATATACTGGATGATATTCCTCGTGAAGTACTTCTTGATTTACTGGATAGACTCCGCAAAGGTTCGGCTCCAGGAACTAGTTGCGACTTGGACTACTTCGTTCCGGAGTAGTGTCACGAACAACAATGATGAACCAGCTTCAGCAACGGATAGGTTCATGCTTATGAAGAAAGAGGCAGGAAATGTAATGGAAGTTATTATTTGCAGAACATTATTTTAGGTGATGAGATTGCTTTGGCAGGATGCGCGGGCTTCTGAAATGGGACAGAAACATCTTTCGGTTTGGGGAGATACAAATGTTCTTACTGGCACTTTCAATCATGCATGTCATTTAATCGAAACAGGAATTAGAGCCAAACAATTCAGATGCACTCTTCGATAAAAGTCTATACCAGCGATACTCATTGAATAAGCTTTGCGATCTCATCGGTATTCCAATTTCCATAGTCAAACATGTGCCGTAATAATTGCAGGTATAATATCAGAACAATCTCAGGCAGCTCAAGTCATCACACACAGCATTCAGCTCTGCCGAAAATACCTTTTGCATCTGCCTTTTGCATTTGCATTTGCCTTCCTTGAAGCTTGACGCTTGGTGCTCGATGTTTGCACACAGCCAATTCACAGCAATTCACAGCCACATTGCGCCCTTTGCGGAGTTCTGTCGTTGGAGTATGACGTCCTTGAGCAATTGGCCGTCCAAAATTAGCTTAACGTTCGGCTGGCTGATCATCCGAGGCTTGATAGGACGCCGGTGGGATTGGCCCCCATCTAGACTTTCGACACAGCTCTTCATCCACCTGGTACAGCCTCTCGGAAGCTCTCAACCCCAGAAAGAAAAGAAGGCAGGATGACAAGTACCGACCTGCATCTGAACAATCAGACAATGCCTGCTGCTGTTTCTCCACACTTCCGGTTGCTGTTGGCTTGGGACTCCACTACAGTACAACGGACACCCAGTCTTCCGGTGTTGACATCAACTGAGATCTTGGGCATTTGTGGGGCTAAGAAGTAATCTTCGCTGTAATCCTCTACTATTCTTTGATGATCCTCCCCAGGATATCGTACTAAGAATGCTGGGGTGCTAGGATGCTGGGCACCATTGAAACTTGGATGAACTGGACAAGGGACGGTTGATATGGGGAAGAACGTGAGAAGGTCGAGGTGCGGCAGATCTTCACCCATGGACAACGCAAGGTACCGGAGCTACCACTCATTGCCCATCCACAGTCTTCGGATTGATGTTGTTCCTGCAGATGCTAGATACAAATAAAAAAAACTCAAATATGGCAGATTCTACACTTCCGGGGCTGTGGGCATGGAAAGGCGTCCATCACCACACGACTTCTATTCAAATCGACGGATCCAGTTGGCTGTTTACACAAAACTTCCAAAGCCCTCAGGTCAAGCTTACTCACAGCCCAAAATCAAACCAAAAAATAAGATTAGGGTTAGGACGGAATCTATCACTCTTAAGACGTGAAGCGCGGATAGCAAGTTCCCGAACAGGATCACGAAAACAGACCAATCCACATTCATCACTCACCTTGACTGTTTCTATACGATTAAAGACTTTGTCCTACTTGGTTGGCTGGAATCAGCTTACACCACAGTAAGATCCTTGACACTGTGGGTGGTCCAGCTTGTGCTAAATAGGTCATATGCATGGAAGTATGTTAGTTTGATCTTTCATGCGAGTAATCAACATGTCAGGAAAGAAAAACTGAGCGTCATTGATCTTTCCTCCACAGTCTAGTAAGTTAATGTAGGTAGTATATATATATCCCTTTTCTCTGCTCTATATTCTTCACTTCAAACTCATCTCAATCTCCATTGCTCATACATCAATTACACTTCCAACTTGCTCTATATCTCTCAAATCAAGATGCTGTTCTCCTATGCTACCGTTCTGGCGTTGACCAGCTTCATCGCCGGCTCCACCGCCATCCCAACTTCCTTCAACCCGATGGTGAAGAGAGCTGCTGTCACCGATGCCGACATCCTCCAGTTTGCCTTGACTCTTGAGCATCTCGAGAACCACTTCTACAAGACTGCGCTGTCACAATGGCCAGAACAATCATTCCTTGATGCTGGTTTCTCCAAGGACTTCTACTCGCAGCTCAAGTACGTGGCCCATGATGAGGAGGGACATGTTACCTTCCTTGAAACTGGCCTTAAAGCTGCAGGAGCCACACCAGTCGCACCATGCGAATACACTTTCCCAATGACTGACCCTAAGTCCTTCGTCGCTCTTGCTTCTGTGATCGAGGGTGTTGGAGTTTCCGCCTACCTCGGTGCCGCCGCCGATATTACCTCAAAGGCCTACTTGACCGCCGCCGGCTCCATCCTCGTTACCGAAGCCCTCCACCAAGCCGCACAGCGCAATGCCGTCGGTGAAATCCCAATGGCCAATGTTTTCGGTACCCCAATGGGCATCAATGCCGTTTATACAATCGCCTCTGGCTTCATCACTTCCTGTCCAGCTTCCAACGCTCCCCTTCCTGTCAAGGCTTACGCTGGGTTGACTCTCAATTCTGGCTCTCCATCCGCTGTTGGCGCCAAAGTTTCCCTTAGCACTAAGAACATGCCTACTGGCACTTACTACGCCACTTTCGTCAGCGGTCTGGATATCCTCCCTGTTGCTACTTCTATGGATAATGGATTGATCATGGCGGCTGTGCCTGACATGGCTTCTGGTCAGAGCTATATCTTCCTCACCAGCGATAACTCTGGTAACCTTACCGACTCAAACATCATTGCTGGTCCAGCTATCCTTGAGGTTACGCCTGGATCGCCTACATTTGATCTTAGTATCATGTAAGGGGTTAGAACATTGATAATGACTGGTTGATTATTAGATAGAGCGAGCGTCTTTGTTTAGTTTGGTGTTGGGAGTTTAAATTAGTAATTGCAATACATTATTTTTACTAAATTTGAGTATTCAAGATTGATAGTGTCATTGATGATAATTAATGGAAATAATGACTAGGCTGTGAGATGGTGAAAAAGTTGGTGACGTGAATCACCTTTCTTTATCAATATAAATTTTTGAAATATGCGCGGCAAATGAGGCTCGGTAGAATACATGATCATCTATCCAATCCTTCACTATGTTACGCGATCACCTCTACTTCATATCATGAGTGTTACTCAACACATATAAGTTAAACATAATTCTTTCTTCATTCATCGAAACCTAAGTTGTTAACAGTATCTCATTTTCACTTATTTCCGAGTACTTTCATTCATGCTAGCACAATCGCAACCCACACTGTGCCACAGCATATCCGACGAACAAGCAACTGTCAGCTGAAACCACGAGAAATTCTCATCAATCGTGCTGATCCCGTTGTTTGCCATCTCAATAACTTAAGCAGACACCAAAACCTCTCAGCCTGGTCTCAGTCCATTCCTTAAGTTTTAGTCCTCATACAGCCCGCTGGGACGACATAGTTCGGTACCGCGATAACGGAGAAGTGTTTATAACAGCGACTTGGGCTCGCACAGCAACAGGGGAGGATGGCAGACACCAATGATATCAACCCTTCGATCACCGTGCATGCTCAAATTGACCCCTCTGCGGGTGAGGCGACTGAGCCCTTGAATCGCAGCTCCGATTCTTCTGATCCAGCTCCTCAGCAACCTATCGTGCAGTCAAGTCCTCATCAGCCAGCTAGCGGACAACAGAAAAAGAGACGCAAGATAGCTAACACCCTAAATCCCGACACGATATTGAACTCTGACTCCCCACTCGCGTTTGCAAACCTGCATGTAAGTTCTTCTATTATTCCCACAGGGTTCCATCCTCTGATTTCTCCCAGGCAATGTTCTCCCTTCCCTTGGCTTGGGATGTCTTATCAGCGCCACAGAAACGGGAACTCATCTCGCTGCTCCCCAAGAACCTAGATGGAACGCCGAAGTTTGTGATTGACCCGGATTCCGATAGCCCACGGTTGGACCAGGGTTTTCTGAGATCGAATGTTGATTTTAGGAATGGTGTTGGGAGATTGAAGGATGATGTTGTGGAGGGACGTTTCGATGAGGAGTGGCTGGATCAAGCTGTTGCTGCTCATGATCATCGTGAGCAAGGTCAGTATCGGGAATTTCAGGCTAAGGAGTTTGAAGAGTACTGGCATGAGAAGAGAGTTGGTAGAGGAGATCTTAGGGCAAAAGTTGCTGATGGAGAGGCTACTGAAGGAGGAGGTACTGAAGAAAGAGACGTTAAAGGAGGAGGTACCGAACAAAGAGGGGTTGAAGAAGGAGGTATTGAAGGAGGAACCGAAGGAGGAGGACCTGAAGGAGGAGGAGGACCTGAAGGAGGAGGAACTGAAGGAGGAGGACCTGAAGAAGGAGTAGCAGATGGAGTTACTGGAGGAGAGAGCTCTGGAGATAATACTGAAAGAAGAGGCGCTGAAGGAGGAGGCACTGGAAGCGGCAGTGGTCTATAAAAATGTTAAAGAGTTTTTAGACATCATTCATGGCGGTTACCCATAACAAGATGGCAAGATTTTATAGTAGTCCTTCGCCTATATCAACTCCAAGGGCTTCCAATTTTTACATTTCGTGGTTCTCTGTTTGCCTACGTAAACAATTTAACATGAGCTCTCGTAAAACCATATAATGGTGTAGAATATTCCCAGTCATATGCTTTGCATCATTTAAGAGTACTCCTTATAAAAGCAATCAGTAATTCTATATCTAGCAATCATATCACACTTACTGATTATCTTCTGGAGAAATCACCATTGAATGTCATTCAATCGAGGGATGTCTCTGGTTTAGTTTTTAAATAAGAATCCTCTGAAGTTTCTATCATCTAAGTTAGAATATTTCTCTGTCCTTGGAATTTGTGACTATTAATCTTGGAAAAGGGAAAATAATTGTACTGGATTTTCATACTTTGCAAGTCTACCAAAATAATTATTCAATATCCTTTGAGATGGTAGGCTTCTTTAATATAAATATTATTATATATAAATAATATCCAACATGAAAACACATAAAAAAAGTAGAAACTCAACTCCTCACCCAAGGTTTGTGTACACAAAATAATTACCAAGGTTATAAAAACCAGTCTCACATCTCCCTGCAATATATTCTACTGTACAAGTCTCAAGCACTCGACAAGTGTATGGGGCCTACAACATACACATCATCCGGCACCACCGGGCCGGGATCCTCGTCCCATACCAGTACTTTCAAGATCCTCGGCCCACAGCTCAACATCCAAAACTCACCCCATTATCGATCTTAGGCAGAGGGAAATCCCCAACACATGCCCCGGCAATTTGTATCCATGCACTCCACGCCGCTCGAAGGTGCCGAACTGGCTGAGACCAAGTCTAAGGTACCCTTTAGGCGATGTACCCCGCATCCCGAACCTCCGTGGGTCCCGTATTGCCCACGGAGGACAGCTCCGCAAGGCAGTGCCTCTACGTTCAATTAATACGCAGTAGAAAGTACTGGAGGATGTACTTGTAAGTACTAATTCATTTACACAAGTGTGTATACCTAAAGTTATTATAGTAAGCAAACTTGCAGGGTGATTCTCCGTGCTTCTAATATTCCTCGCCCTCATACTTATTGCAGCAGACAGGATTTTCTGGGTAGGGTTGGCATCGAAGCATCCGCAGGGTATTGAAGACGCACAAAATAAATACAGGCTTGTAAGGGTCTGTAGCATGCAGAAAAATTGAAGTCTTGGAAATAGTCCTCTAATGCACTATTGACTAGGCACCTTGTCTAGGTACGTTGGCAAACAACACTCACGCCACAAAAATACCAATAAGTTGTATAAACAACGTGACAACGATCATGCCCAATCTAATATACATGCATGAATGGCATGCCTATAACTATCTAATATGTTGTACGTCCACACAAGGTCATACACGCTACACGAAAGCTACTTCTCCAACGCAAGTCCGACAAATACAGTCCAAGAATAGGAGCAAGACCCAAAAAATCAAGCAGGGTACATACATACATAAACGCAGTGCCTTCCCATGAGTAACCCACGCAGCACGCACCTGTAACAGGGACGCAATGCATGCATAACAACTGTACTTATGCCCAGCCCATGCGAACGTCTACGATGACTGCAGCCTCCAGTTCATGCGGATATCGACACCATGCATGGTGCCGTAATATAATGCATAATGCCTCAAGGACAGGCCATAACCGTTTCCGCATACTTTGCTCCGACCCGTGCATATTGTGCACTCTGCAGTCGATATCTTTCGAGACGGGATGTAGGAGCGGCGGAAGAACGGGGCGGCAGTCCCGGTGGTTAGGTTGCGTCTGTGAAATGATGGGTTTCATGCAGTTGAGATGTATTAAGAGGCAACATTTTATATATAAGTTTCACGAAATTATAGGGCGACGTCGGACATAGTCAAGCCACAAGATACGTCTATCAGTCTATCAGTCTATCACTGTTACCCATGAGCATGGAAGTCAAGAAATGGAAGCCCGGTCGGGCCAGCCATAATAACTGTCATCCAATCCAATGTAATCGCGCACATCCAAGTCACTGTCGGATCTCCGGATCTTGAATCTTCAATGTGAAGATCAGATGAACGCCATTCCCGCAAAAGGCACAATCATCATCGCCATCATCATCATCACCAGTAAAAGTCCAAGAGCATACACAGCAATGTCAGGGAATAGAGAATGCAATATTGTAAAAAAGAGTAGTTCTGCAACTGTGATTTAAATGTTTAAAAGGTAATTCATTCCCAACCGAACATGACCCGGCGTCGCCGCTAAAGCTAGTAAGAATCCCACCCCCCAAAGAAGATTGAAGGCTAAATAAGACGAAAATTTAGAGAGAAGAAAGAAAGAAGAAGAAGAAGAAGAAGAGGATGCGGTAAAGGAGATGTAAAGTATGTCCGGGGAGGTTAGGTAAAGTAAGTCTTAAATGCGAAGTTGAATGAAGTGGTGAGTGTAAAAAAGGTGGGATAGTAACGGTGTTGTGGAGGTGAAGTGAAGTAAGTGATGGGACAAAATGTACACATGTAAATGCGACAAAAACAAAATCGACAATAAAGAATTACCGAATCCTTTCTTTCGCCTGTCCCCCCGCTTGCAACCACCTCGCCGTATTCATCCGCCATGAAAATCCACAAAAGAGCCGCCGGGGAGTAAAATTATAGGTCAGAAATAAAAGCAAAATGTGCCCAGAAGGAGGGCAGGATAGTAGAGCCTGGTTTGAATCAAAGCCATTTACAAGCGCTCTAGTTAGTCGGCCCGCTGCTGCCAACCTTTCATTGAGAGAAAAACCAAGGTGAGTCGACGAGAGTTGAGGGCACGAAAAAAAAAAAAAGACGAAGACCCCAGCTCTTATCCCGGACCGCACCCCAACCCAGCCCCTGGTCTTGCCTCGGCACAGCCGAGCCTGTTATAATCGGTCGTGTGACGCATCTGTCATGCACCCCGCAAACGCGTACTGCGTACAACCAAAAACATGGGAAAATACCAATTAGCCCGATGGAAGAAGGTGGGTATGGATTTATCCCCCAGCAGGAATCTGCAATAATAGCGCAGGGAATGTGATCATAGGAATCCTGATTCAGCTAGAACCCTAATAACACAAACACATTGAAATTAGCCCATCTATCCGAAGAAAAAAAGCGGGAAAGCAACAGCTGTAGTAGGGTAGGAATGAATGATATGAGGCCTGCCCCGCAAAAGAGTGCGAAGTGCACATGGGGTCATGGATTAATAACCCAGTCATATTTTCTTCTTGGGAATGTAGGGGTCAAGTTACGTTAACCATAACGTTGATTGCATAGGCACTAGCCAGCTAGCCCCAAGGAAGGCCCTTCGCAAATACACTCATCTGGTTGACATCCACATACCTAACGATCTTCTCATCTTCTCTCTCTCTTGGCTCCACACTTAAACTCTTCTCATACATCTCATGTACATCACCTGCAGCCTGCATGTTACTGAGAATGTACTCCTGCAACTCGGGTACGGGTTGCAGTGGATATGGCACATTCTGATATTGTTGAATGTCACGAATGACTTCTGCTGTCTTGGCGCGCTTTGCGAAGTTGATGAGTTCCGTCTTCTTAATTATTGATGGGATACCATCATCGATGAAGACAAGATCGGTAAGATAGACACCTAAAACATTAGCCAAAATACAATATTTGGGGAAGGAAATTTACCGAAGAAAGGAATGCAAGGTGGGTTCGCAAGATGAAGGGACTCGCGGTATTCTCCGAAGTTCTTGGTGCTTTGCATGAGTCGTCGCATTTGTTCAAGCACAGTCAAGGTTCGAGCTGGAATTTGGTCCCATGTACGCTTCAATCGATGAATTGGTGCTGTACCGAGGGCCGAAATGATGGAGGTTAAAGTGGAGTAGTTATTTAGAGCTCGGCATTTCTGTTATAGGTAAGCATGTGTGTTTCACAATCTGGATCGCATAACTTACGTCTGCCACAGACACAAAGTGCTTGATGACTACGACTCGCTTCTTGACATCAAGCTGTGTAAGAATCATTTCCGCCACCCAGTTAGTAAGTTGATTGGAATGTAAAATGAGAGCCTTGACGTTCGGAGCTGGCTCCGGATCACCCTCGTTCATCTTCTTTTGCCATGTTTTGTTGAGACATTCCGTAGGTTTGATCTTTCCATACAACTTTGACTCGATAATGGTGAGTTGACGAGCAAACTCTGTGACATCGATATCCAAGAATTTCAACTTCTTCATGTTCTTTGGCATGATTGGCTGAGGCGTAGACGTGTTCAAAGTCAAGACGAGACGCTTAGCCGTAGTATCCTGTCCCTTTTGACGCTGTTCCAAGACAGTCATCAAAGGCCCAGAACCAGGTGTTTCAGTAGTCTTGATTGTATCCTTTGCAAACGCATAAATGTCGTTGACCAGAACTCTTGTCTCGTCATCATTTGGATCTTCCATCCAGAAGTTATCAAGCCAACTCTTAAGAATGTTGACAACACGGAAACGAATGGGTTTTTGCTTTCGGTCTCTCCATGTATCGTAGTCTTCTTGAGCCATGCCATAGGGGGGCTGTACTTGGAAACGCTTGACAAGCATCTCGAATAGCTCTCTGGCATTGGTGAAAGATCTATATGTAAGGAGGAAAGTACCATTGAAACTTGAATCGAGCTTATCGTGACGTGTGAGCTGTTCTACCAAGGCTGGCAATGTACCACCACGCAGCGTTGGAGGGGAAGTCTTGGTATCATATGAAATATCTGGAGTTTCCTCAAAGTCAAGCTTGAGAAACTCGGGGGTGTCGACCTGCCCAGGAGTGGCTCCAGGAGGCATCGGCTCTTCACCAAAGAATTTTCTGACCTTTGAGTTTTCGCGATTGCGAAAGTTTCCGGATGGTGGCTCTCCTGAGGAGCCTTCAGAGAAAGACTGAGACTGCCCAAGGGCAGCCAGTCCATTTGGTCGAAGGCCTGTCATTACACGTGAGTCATTGCGAGTATGTGAGCGATCGTGGGACATGCTTTCTCCTCTACGCATATCGCGTGGATCTCGTCGCATGGACTCCTCGCCACGTGTTGGAGGTCTGCTATCCGAGTCGGATGACATCTGAACTTGCTCACCCAACAATTGTAAAGAGAATCCAATATGTGACGAGTTCGTTTCGAGCTGTCGTGCACATTGTCGGACATAACTAAGACGGCTCTCCAATGATTCGCCACGGACTTCCGACCATTCGTCACCAAGTGGACCAGCTACAGCTTGGCAGCCGGTGATAAGGTCAGAAACATTGTCATATAAGCTCTGCTTGTATGAAGCAAAGTCTGCAAGTTGTGGATTTTGAAATGTGGTACCAAGAGAAGAAAGATTAATGGATTCAATGGCAGAAACCCAAGGCTTGAACATCTCAAGAACCTTTCCACCAGCTGAACAGACCGCATTACCAATCAACTCGTGCCTGTAAGGAGTTATAATCTTATCAGTAACAACAAGTTGCTCATCGAGCCTTCTAATACTCGAGGTAAGCATTCTCTTGAGGTCGTCTAAGCGCTCCAACAAGCGAGAATCAAGGAAAGCACTTGGTTCCATGGAATAATCGTCCTCGTCCAAGAAGTTCGATACCATCGGGTCTCGTGATCCAACTCCATTGTTTTGCCATCCACCACCTGTACTGCTGCCAATGACAAATCCAGGAAGTAATCGAGGAATATCCTCCCCTCGCTGTTGTCTGGCAACTTCAACATAACTGAAAACGCCCTGCAAAACGCCATCTGCTTCTTGAAGACATTTCTGGTATGATTCTGCGGATGGCCAATCGGCGGATGCAATATGTGAGGAAATAACAAGCTTTGAGAATTTTGACATCATGTCTCTGAAATGAGGATATAAAGCTTTGTTTGTAGAGATGATAGATGGCTGCCCAGAATGGTTGTCTGTTGTTCCAGATCCTGCGGCCAAAAGTAACCGCAAATGGTCCGAGATGTCTTCGGCTCTTCGCACGTATTCTGATCTATCACCGTTATTGATGGCCTCTCTATAACGGTCGACAGCTGTCTTCATATTGACAACAAGGCGGTTCCAAGTGAGTGGCGCAGCCATTCCATCATCAAAAAATGACTTCGGTATCGAAGCGGCATGTGGCATGCTAAGCGCTGGTGTGGTATTGAATGATGTTGGAGGCCCTCCCATGATAGGCATTGAAATCATAGATGTTGTAGAAGTCATCCCAGGTCCTTGATTGCTGAATGGATCAGGACCGCGTGCCCGTGAGAGTGGCGATAATTCATTGATTGAATCCATGGATGTTGCTGGAGAGACTCCATCTGAGAGACGCGATCCACGTTTCTGTGGCTAAGACAATTAGGACTTGCGGAACAGCAGGAGTTGAATTGAGAATGTGAACTTACGAGTGAACCATGAGAACCCATCATTAGCGACTCGCCCTCCAGCTCGGATGCAGAGTCGCCTGTCTCATCCTCATCGTCAATATAGCCTCTAGCCATCATCTCGGGAGGCGGTCTCGTCTTTCCAGGTATATTGACATTTATACGGTCGAAGGGTCCGGTTTCTGAGGCGGAAGATGGTGATTCAAGCGGCAATTCCATGCTACTTTCACCCGTCACGGTGTTGAAATAGAATAATCTTCCGTCCGGGGTCGCCTGTGGAATCCAGAAATCGGCTCTGCCCCTCTCGTGGCCACCAGTACCTTCCATTGGTAGCTGAGCGGCTTCGTCTCTGTCTGAATCTTCGTCATCATCATAGTGATCATCGGATTCCTCCTCCTCCTCTTGGAATCCTTCTTCCTCTTCGTCAACATCGTTCGGTAATCTCGTGTCCATCGACTCTTCGGAACCTGAGATTACCTGACAATAGTTACTTGGGAACCATCCTCGGACTCCATTGATGACTCCATCCCACCATCCACTCTCCAGCTGAGTGATGACCTGTATGATATCGCCTTCATGGAAACTGAGACTGGTGCGGTCGTCGGCCTCATAATCGTATAACGCGCGCACATACATCACGGGCAGTGGCGCGTTGGTCGAGAGAGCATTCATCAATGGAGAGCGTCGCTTTCTACGGGGGTCAGTCAGAGAAGAGCCCCGTGTCATGGGCGAAGTAGAAGGGGTAAATCCTGTCTGATCGCGGGGTACAGAAGTAGTGTCCAGCGGTCCCTCCTCGGTGTATTCCTGTACAGTTTCGGTGAAGGGAGTCGATTTTGTGTGTCTGTTGTAAGTTCGTGTGTTTTGCTGATTAGGAAATGATGCCGGAGCAGCTGGCTGTGTCATCAGCATCGTGATGTGTGCGACATTCGTGGAAGGTTCACGTCGTCGAGGGAGAGAACTTCAGCCTCGCCGCGTCTGCAGGTGTATGAGTACAGGGTATATTTGTGTAGGTGTAATATGTGCGTTGTCGAGAGATATTCTCGATGCAAAAGAAGTGATATTGGATAAAGAGTATAGCCGGGGGGAGATGACTAGGATGAATGGTATATCGCGATGAGGGATTGTGAGTGGTTGCTAACGATGTCACCTCGGCGGTAAAAATGATCGTGAAGCTCGTCCTTCTATTTGCTCCGAATCTGTGTCACAGGGACCAGTAGATACTTAGAGTGGTTATGGTCACTGTTCTATTTGGGGGAGGGGGGGGGGACACCGATCTCGCAGTGTCGACTCCTTCCTGTGTGGCTTGGCCCGCGACGACACAGGTGCAGTGTATTTGGGTGGGAGCGGCTTTTGTAGTTTTCTGTTATGGTGAATGGGCCTGCGATTCTTTTCCCTCGAGCTGTTCGACTTGCGGGTGAGGATGATGTATGTGGGTGAGTGTGGGAGCAGAGGTGTTCTCTGGTCAGAGTTGTACCACAATCGCTGATTGATGTGATTCGATTGGAACCTTTTCCCCCCAGGAGATTGTCGCCGGGATAAGTGAAGTTATTGGGGCGGGCCTTTTCGGTGCTGAAAGAGATGGATTTGATGGACTGGGTGATTTGAGGATGATGGTGATTCCCTGGGACCCTTTTCTTCAAATGCTCTTCTTCGGATGGGGGAATACCTTTGGAGTCCTGAAGTCAAAGACACGATCAACGGGCGTTGCAGCTGTAGATGCAGTCGTCGTCGAGGAGTAGGGACGGGCTTTGACTAGAACGGATTTGGTTGAGCTAGTTCGTGAGCTCTCCCGAGTTTTTGGCCTGTTCACGCGGGTTTTGTGAGTGGAAGTGCAGCCAGTGCAGCCAGTGCAATCAAGTGCAGGCAGAGTTGCCTGTGTTTTGCCTGTGGCCTGGCGCTTCTTGCACCTTCGCACCCAACGAACGTAATGCTTTTGGCACTTTTTGGTCCGTGTCTGGGTTGTGGGTATCTCACTTAAGAACTCTGGTGTTCCTGCGCAGAAGATAGGCCAGACCAGCACCTAAGCTGTGCTTTTAGTTGGTAGGATTGGCCTTTTGGTAGGATGGTAGTTTGGTAGATTGGTATTAGATAGGAATAGGATTTGCTCATCCTCTCCCGTACTTAGATGGATGGACGTGTGCACACAAACGAACGTTCATAGCACGTAAGTATGTATGTACAAGTAAAGCGCGCACAATTATGTGAGTGAGTGAGTGAGTGAGTGTGCGTATGTGTTTGTGTGCGTGTGTGTTTGTGTGCGTGTGTGTTTGTATGTGCGTGGGTGCGTGTGTCTGTGTATACATAATACATATGATGCATACATATACACCTAAATACCACATACCTACATACATAAGCACATATGGTGTAAGCACATAAGCATAAGCGCAAGCACAAGCACAAGCACAAGTACAAGCATAATACGCATACGCAATACACACTTACCCTTATACATTCACCAATTCATACATGACCGCGCACAAACACACACCTACGGACTACTTACACATGTCCATTCTTCACAAAATCAATTGTTTTTATGTATTATGTACATACCTTCCTACCTACCTACCTACCTACATATACACACACACACATACACACACATACACTTACATTTACATGCTTCTCTTCACCAACTACCCAAATCAATATTGCCCTGAACCTTGACTCTCGAATCCTCAACGATCCACCAATCCACCCCTCGATCTGACCACTGATGGTGGCACGGCACTACATATTAACACCCTCTTATTAGTGCTGAATAAGGTAGTTAGTCATGTAGCAGGAAAAGCCGGTAAGGTAGTGTCAATAAGGGCCAATTCCCCCCCCAGTAGTGCCAGTGCTTTCCACGTTCCAGTGGTCCCTGATTTACGAAGTGAGAGACAAATGGGGTGGGTTTCGGTGGGTTTTGTCAGGTACCTCAAGTTTTTTTTTTTTTTAACTATCTCTCTTTCGCTGTTGCATTCGGTAGAGAACGGGACGGATGAATCACCGTATTTTGTCAAACATACATAGGAAAGAGTCAAGCATATCAAGATATCAATAGATACATAGATAGGCAGGCAGGCAGGCAGGCCGGCTGGCAGTAAGTGGGCTGAGTGTTTGATGTACCTGAAGAAGATCAAAATATTCTGGGTTCCACTACTCCGTGGTGCTGTATGTACATACAAAGCATAAGATAGATCATGCAAGAACCTATTCACATAACAAACTTTCTCCCCTTTGGATCAGGGAAAATACCCTTTTGCACGTCTTTCTTTTTTCGGCACCTTTGTTACACATCGGCAGCACGTGTGGAGACGTTCAAAACACGAGCATAAGTGACTGCATTGCAGAAATGGAAGCCCAATGGAAGCATCATCGAAAAAAGACCATACACACTTCAGGGAGATAACGATGTACACAGCAGAAGGGGAATGTAATAAGAATGTCCACAGCACCTTACACAGTAGTCTTCTGTCGTAATGGCTGCACAACGGGCGTGCGTGTCAAGGACAGAGGAGAAAGAAGTGTACACGGCGTAGCAATGAATAAGGTTGTTTGTTTTAATGCATGTTTATGGCCACGATTAATGCTGTGGCTTGCCAAAAGATAAGCTGAACAGGCGTCGAAAAGTCAAAACGGTCTTCTTCATACGGAACTGCCATGATTAGTCGTGGATGCATAGCACATATTCAACAGCGGCTACAATGCATCTCCGTATGTAGTACATACATCTAAAATTGTATCTACCTATCCCAATTATTCTCGGTAGTCTTACAATCAAGCACCTTACAATTCCACGTTGCACCACATGCCTCGTGCTTCATCGCCGTCCCGAGCCGAGGGACAAGCACAAAATATCGTAGAGAGAAAGAGAGAGAGAGAAAGCAACCCGCGCCTCAGAGCAACAGCATCAAAGCACCAAAAATCACATCAGCCTATTCAACATCTCTACTCCATCTTCAACAGTTGTCGTCGTTAGCGTGCAGCCATGAATGGTTTTGCATAGTCACCACCTATCAGCATTGCGGCTGCGAGTAGCGGTGATGAATAACGCGGTCAAGGTAACCAAGGGGCCAGCAGCACATGGTAGCCGCTGCAACAAGGCCCCGCATGACCGTCCATACATGTGCAAGAAAGAAATGTGCCGGCTGCTACTGTACTGTATATTGATGGGGGACAAACGACGACTGGGGGAAAGGAGAGGGGTGCAGAGCAGAGCGGATGTAAGTGGGGGTAAGGCATGTAGACAAGCCCTAATATCTGAATTGGACAGCAGGCATAAAACAGCATACCTTTTGGTTGGTGGCTTGATGATGATGATGCTTTTACATCCGTTGAGCATACTGAGGACTGTGCAATGCCGACCGCGATAGCTACCATTTACACCTGTTCTTTCAAGCTGGCAATGGACTCTTTGCTGGGAGGAGCATTAAGGTGAAGCCTCGGAGCTCCGAGAAAATGGAAGGCGGGGTGGAAGAGGGGGGATAAATCCCCTGATAACCCAACCCATTGTAAGTGTCACTTTTGTAGGTAAGTAAGTAACTGGCAAACAAAATGAGATGGCCTCACTTTCATTACGTCCAAATCACTGTCAACGTTCCATTCGCCAAATCAAATGGACCTAGAGTAACTTTTTGAGGATATGAAAAGTGGTTTGGCCCCCATGGGACCGGCTACGATCGTTGGATGAACAGCCAAGGGAGGCAGATACACCCTGTCAGAAGCATCAGTGCACCTCGTCCCAGCTTGTTTCCAGATGCAATCCAAGTGGGTTGAGACAGCGCAGAAGAATTCGAATATCAAATGTCTCAAGCGATCTCTTCCCAATCGACGCACTTCCCACAAAACACAAAGTGTCTACTGCAAGCACAAGACCAAGACCATGGTGACGGAGCCCACCAGTCTCTCGGGACGCTTGTGGGAAGGAAGAAAAAATACAAGCAAGTTATCCTTTCTTCCCGTCCTTGTTTCCGGAAAGATTTCGCGCGTTTTTGCGGGGATTGGGGCTATTACGGCAGATATAGACCCTCTCGTGAAACCTCAGAGAGCAAATAATGATGCTCTCAAGACATGGTTTGTCGGGGAACGAGCCTATTTCACTGTCAATATCAGCTCATGAAGCGGGTGATCAAGAAAGAGAGGGAAACACAAAGCGCGTCAAAGACAAAGATGGCGTGCTCAAGGTTTCTCATCAACGAAAATGAGACATTTGTGCAGGATTCAACGCCTCTATGCGTTCAGAGCAGCCAGGACCTTGACTGATATAGTCTCCTGGCTGTTACACCAAGAATACGGTGCTCGCGCCAAAATACCACGAGCGGCCCGGCGTCCATTGAGCCGGGACATTGACATCGATATCAACATCAAAATCGCAATCACCTGACCGTTCTGATACCGAACCAGCAGCGCGGCAAATCAGAGTGAACCCGAGTCCGTGGTACGTCGCGGCAGATGGGCAATAATAGAGGGCCCGTATTGCTGTGCCTCATGCACCCTTTCAACCCGGCAAGAGACCAGCCAGGCAACCTAGTGAAAATGGACTTTCGGCCCGAGGATGCAGACGGCACGGTTCGGGGCTGCGTCTAATGTGGGAGCTCCCTGTGAGAAGACTGTTGTGGTGAAAACATTGGGAGGACTTCTTATTACGGATGAATGTGCCGGAAAAGACATCGTGATGAGCATGATGGATGTGTGGACTGGCTGGCTGGCTGGCTGGCTTGGAGAGGGAACTCTGCTTGTTTTCTGCTGCTGTTGATATGGCGTTTATGGAGAGCAGTGCTCATGGCAGACTTGATAGTTATGTAGTCTTTTGGTAGCTGTTGCTTTGGCGATGGGATAGGATAAGATGCATTTTATGTTTGGATGAGTCCTCTGCAATATGATACAGGTCAAACAAAATGCAAAGAGCAATACGGAGTTAGTTACATAAAATTGTCTTTAAATTTGTATAATGGTGCAGGTGGTGTCTTAAGTACAACTGGGAACAGGAAATGGTAGATTCCAATCATAAAGGAACTTATAGACAGAAAAGCCAGACTTGTACTTTGAGATATCAAATTTCACCTCGCATATCATGAGAACAAAAGGGAAGACCACTTCATCCAACAACACTCTTGGATTGTCAAAGCACAAGAATTACAAACAAAAAACCATGGAAGAAAGGAAGAAAATTTTCATCCGCACCCTCATATCACACCATGACAATTTCCGACCAGCAAAAAAGCAAATATTCTAACACACACTTGTAACCGTGCAAGCCGTTCGAATCACGAAGTCCGAATCACGAAAAGCCGCGAGTCATTCACAAAACAATATCTGAAGTGGAAAAATTCCAAGTAACCCCTCACATCGCCCGCAAAGGCAAGCCCTCCAAGACCCACTCTCCGGGAATAGGGGAGAGGGGCATCGCTCAGTATCCGTATGCTGTATGTATGTATATGTAGGGTGGTATTTTTGGGCATCACATTTTGCATTGCATATGCAGACACACACCTTTTATTCCCTATGGTCTCCCGCATCTTTTTTGCTGCGGATTACTGTGGACGCTGGACCCGACAGTCTGGTTCTGCTTACGCCGCTCGTCTACCTTCCTAAAGCATCTTGTGCCGACTTGGATGGGTGGCAGGGATGGGATGGGGTGGGATGGGGATTTGGTGTTGTCCTGTGGAGGGGAATCGGGCGGGTGTATCATGTCAATGTCGAGTAGAGTACGAGTGCAATGTACATATTACATGTGTCTCGTATGAGCTGGTGAGCAAGAGATATCTTATCATGATTAGGAATAGGAAATCATGGTAGGTTGATGTTCTCCTGTCATGGCATCCCACCCTGCATACCACATTGACTGGATACGCATCTCTACCATATCTCATGCCATATCTCGACCCCTCCAACAATCTAATGAAAAAGACACATCTCCAGAAATATGCCCCATATGAGATGTCCATCATGGCATATCCAGGGCAATATCACACCAACCATAGCCCCACTGCAGTTCCCCTATACAGTTGAAACTTCTAGAAGAGAAGTAGGAAGCACCATACAGATGAAGCCATTATCGTTATCCATGTTGTAATCGTTACTATCATGAAGAGAACAGAAGAGAAGTTGTGTGAGCCTTCTCCCGCTTTCCCGCACTGCATTTCTCATCGACCACATACAATTAACTGGCCATATTTTTGGAACACGCATACCAAGATACAATGCCATGCGCTCCTATCGTTTCTGCATGTTATGCGGTGCCATGCTCAAGTACAAATATATGTATGTATGCGTATATATGTATGTGCGTTCATACATACATATATAAAACATATTATGTACCTGATAGTATCTTCAAGAACAAACTTTTTCAAGAAGGCTCAGATGACAATATATGATACATGTACCAAGCATTAATTCATGAGTATCCATTATGTAGATCCTGCACATAAAGTTCCAGCCTCGCGCAAGAATGTAGTCAAATAAGTTGCCCATCTCACGAAGTAAGGAGACAAGAGAAGAAGGCCGATCCGCAGGCGTACCTTGCCTCAACCAGCGCGCCACCGATAGTGTACTTGATAATATGAAAGAATATGTTATCGGACAATAAAATGCGGTAGCCAGAAGCGCTATTGATCATGAGGTTCTCCATCTTATGCATAGATGAGAAATTCACTAGGAATGGATGATGACAGCTCACCTGTACAGCACATGAACCTGTATCTCAACCACGCGAACGAAAAGGCCCATGAGCGAAAAGCACAACAAGCGAGCGTCCGAGCATCGAATCATCATAGCACCCAAATCTCAACTCAAGCCTCAATCTCAAGCATTCGAATCCCTCATAGCCTCAAAGTCTCGAACCATCCGACGCCTCCCAACTCAGCTTGCAAGTTCTCATAACCACATGTTACGTATTATACAAGACTCCAATTAAACTACGTATATAATCGTATCTTACCCCCCTCGATTATCAACGCCTCATACATAACCCTCCCTACTCCCCTACCTACATAACCGCCCAAGCCAGACCCATTCTTCGATTCTGGAGATTCCTCCTCGCTTGGGCGTGGGAGTCTTGCGCGCATGTATGTATTACTTTCGCTTCAGGATGCGCGATCTCTCAAGAGCGAGTTGGTGGAACCCCACTTCCCGACCGGCCGCGAACGCCACGAAGGAAACTAAGGCGGAAGGAATGTGCGCGCATGAAATTCGCTTCCGTTTATTCGGGCATGATGGTCGTTGATTTTTTTTTGTTGTTCGTTTGTTGATTGAGTGGGGCATCTTCATGGCGTTTGCTGTTTGAGACAGCGAAGTCGTAGTACGTATTAAGTGGGGGAGGTTTGGCGAAGGGATGGTTATTTTATGGGATTTTTTATATGTTATATTGTATGCTATATTTATATGTATGTCCATGTAGTCCATGTATATATATGTGTATATATGTATAAAGAGAATATGAATACATATGGTATTTTAGTCATGCTTGGTCAAGTAATATAGGATAGACACACTGTAGATAACGGATCTACGGAAATCCAAGTTTTTCTATTCGTATACGTATTCTGATACAATTTCATGACATCAAACCGACACCCACCAAAGCGTACCAAAGCGCACAAATAGATATCATAAATCAGCATTCACTGTTATGACGCCGCTTCGAACAAATCATGAGGGGCTGATAATACTACAATCTTCAATAACACAATATATGCATACACACATACATACATACAAACCTACATAGATGTACATACATACTCCAGCCTCATCCCAAAGATCTCAGTTCGAAACGCATCTTCATCACATCACAATGCAAAGGGAATCTGATCTCGGACGCATATACAGTAGTAGTTCACACCCACCCACCAACAAACCAACCCCAAAAAAAGAAAAGAAAAGAAAATGTGATGATCAGCCTCCTTCACGTTCCCTGTCATCAATCAAGCAAGCAAAAAACAAAAGAAAAATTGAGAAGTGACAGACACGGTCCCGGGGCGACGGAAAGGGCGCACATCGAAACTCAGATCTCGGGTTTTGGAAAGGGTGTGTGGTGTGGTATGGTCTGGGTACAAGTGCAGATATAGATAGATAGATAGTCAAGTATATGCTTTAAGGAGGGTGGGATGGAGGGGAGGGGAAGGGGGGGCATGTATGTACATCATTGCGTAGAAAAGGTACGGGTTTATGGATACGGATGGGGCTGTGGATAGGAAGTAAAGAGGCTGCTAGAAGCAGTGGCAGGGCGATCTGGAAGAATCGATCGTGGTGGATGTGGGATGGTTTCATGGGCGGAAATTGGTGACGAGGGGGTTGAGGGTGAGGGTGAGGGTGGAGGGGCGAGGGGCATGACGATTGTGATGGGATGTGATGGGATGTGATGGGATGTGACGGTGGGAATTGGATTTCATTCAGGAGAAATTAAAATGCAGGATGAGTGAGTGAGTGAGTGAGTGAGTAGATGAGTAGATGAGGGAGGATTGGCATGGATGGAAGACCTGGTGAGGTGATATTGACATACGGACTACTTACTCACCTACTTGCATACGTTGACGTCGTTGCGGGCGTTTGGAGGGTCGAATGAATGAGCTATCGATATATTCGACTACTTACCTACCTCCCTACGTATGATGATGATGCTTTTAGAATCGAAATTGACGTTACACTACCGGGTTAAGGAGGGGAGAGAATGACTGGGCATTTCCCATTCGCACTATAGCATCGTATCGTAGCATCGTAACGAACGTAAGCAGACAGCGAGAGTTGAGGGAAAGACGACGTCGTATTGATTGGCATGAGGAAGAATGAAAGACATCGGTCCAGCTGGACTGGGGTTAAACGATGTAGATGCAGGAACCAGATGCCATTGTGATTCTGATTCTGATTCTGATTCTGGGTCTGATTCGGATTCAATGTCGACTCCGTACCTTTTGTTTTACATCACAACACAACACAACACGACACTACATCACTCCCCACATCTCAATCCACCGCCATTCGAATTCAACTTTCAAAACCACACGCTACTCATTCTGCCCATCTACCCATCTGCTTGTTTTGTATGTTACTCTTCAATATTAACTGACTACTACTCTACTCTCACTTTCACGCACGATGTACTCCCCACCAAACTCCTATATTGCCTTTACCCACCTTACCACAATTTCAGCAGCTGCAGGCTCGCCATCCATGCCACCTCATTATCCACCAAGGAAGCCCGCCAACAACGGGTCCGGGGAAGAGCGGGTCTCGACATTAGCTATGCCTCAGCCAGTCTAACTTCCGTCTGGTGTGGTGGGCGGCGCGCGCACACTAGTTTTAGGGCCTGAGGTAGAGTGAGGGAGAATCCAGGTACACAGTATTATGTATGTATGTATATATGTACGTATATATGTGCCTGTGGCAGAGTTGATACATATGTAGAGAAGAGTAAGCAGAGTGGCAATGGATTGATTATTTGGTATGAACGAAGATGACATCGTTTATTATATCTGAAGTAGAGTAGTATACATAAGGTATGTATGAGCAAGTACGGATACGATCAGGCAGGCGGGCAGGCAGAGGGAGCAAGCTGCGGCATGTCAGGTACGAAGCCACTAGATTTCCATGGCGAGAGGGATGGCGATGGCGTAGGTAGGAGAGCGAGGCGGTTAGAAGTATTTCTCACCACACGTCTGGTGAGCAAGTACATACATTAGCATTTACACATTCATGTAATTCATGTAGATGATACTGTAGGTACGAGGTTTTTTAGGAGGTACATACAGGAGAGTGCATGAAATAGCTTACATATGTACTCTGTAATATGATGGATAGCGTATTCAACCACCAAGAGTCAGAAGAACCCGCAAGTATATGGTACTCATGCATGTACGCCCGGCCATGTCCTCTCACCAAAGCCGCTCACAGCCAATGATTTGGTGACGAATAGCACTGTAGCACTCGATAGGTCCGCGCGGCGACGGGTTGTGCACTCACTCACTCACTCGCTCACTCATTCATCACATATTGAAAGAAAGAGTTCGTTCCTGTGGTGTGTGTTGTTGGGGGGTCTCCTGAACCATCACAAAGGCGGCGATGCCCATCCATCCAGACAATCATTCCTCAACCAAGGCCCTCAGCCACCTCTGGAACATATCAGCCATCATCCAAACATTCCTTCCCCCTCCTGTGCTCGCCGACAGTTGCACAGTCGAATGAGGGCGGTGTGTACATGCTTCCATGGTCTCGTAGGCATTGTTGGCAAAGTTGTCTTAATCCCTGGGGAGGGGGGGTGGTGGAGGGGAAAGTGATTGATAGATAGAAGGAGGGAGCATAGAGCACTGAGCATTGAACATTGAGCATTGAGCATTGAGAGCCCAAAGAAAGAGTTGGGCGCAGACCGCCTTTCGAGATCGATGGTGCTGGCTGGGTAAGTTCAGAATCATCCAAGCGCGAGCATGATTGTTGTTCTTTGTTGTTTTGTATTTTTATTAATATCTTTATTATTTTTTACAAGGGGTTTGAAAAGCTACTCTGTAACTTTGTTGTTGTTGTAAAGGCGGTGATAGATAGAAGAAGAGATACTACGCCGGGTCGGGTAATCTTTCTAGCATAGTGTGATGGGGAGGGATATCATGGGTGATGGATGATTGATGGATGGCGATCTCTCTTTTTCTCTCCTTCGCGCGCGCACAGATGAGGAATGGAAGTGGAATGCGCCTCGAAGCCTGCCTGCAAAAGTGCATTATCAGAAGGGTCGGCAGTCAAGAGAAGAGGCTTTGCGTTTCTATTCAGACCCTGGCAGAGACGAGGAAAATCCTCATCAATGGTTAATTGATGAGCCCCATGTAGTGCATAGTGCGTAAACCTTCACGATGCCGGTAGGTTAGTATGTGCTGTGTATGATTAGAGAAGTGTGAGAAGTCCAAGGCTGGTATGGTGTGTGTGTGGTGGTAGTTAGACACGTACTACTACGTATTATGTAGAGTCACGATTGTGTGTGCCGTCGTGAGAGGTGTCAGTGCAAAGAGGAAAAAAAAAGAGAAAAAGCCGTTCGTTTCGTTTGTTCCGCGTCCCTAGCTCCCGGAGCGTGGTGGGTGGCTTGAATCGGACGGCGAGCGCGATATGGCAGGGGAGTGCTTGATGTGCAAAGGCAAGGTACAAGCAGCAAAGCAAGCATAAGGTAGCTCGCTCATACACACACAGGATATACACAGAATCTTAAGAAGGGCCACCGGACCTGCGGCTGGAGCTGGATCTCTCGTATCGTGCCGCGCTGCGTGTTCGTAACTTAATTCCTTGGATTTCTTTTTCGGTGTTTTCTCTTGCCTGTGTTATTTTATTTTTATTTTTGTTTATCTTTTTTTCTTTTCTTTTTTCTTCTTTGCTTTCCTTGATGGGCTACTGCAGTACGTACATATCTCATTACCATCTGCATACACAGTAGATGGTTAAGTAAAGATTGTAAAGATTAACCATTAGCCATGTACTATGTAGTAATTCGCCTATGCTGACTCGGTTGTATTCGAGAGGGGCAGAGGAGCAGAGGAACAGAGGAGCAGAGGGGTACAACACCGGAGTCCTATGTACATGACCTCGGATTCTCGAACATTGGGAATATCCATTCGAGCAAGGCTGCCAGGTGCAAGATTGTGCAATATAAAAGATATGCAGGAGACTTTCCCGTTTGCCTTTGGTGAACTGCGTATTTCCGTCATGTACGGCGTACAGTGTCAAGTAAGGTGGTCAAGAGGGACATGCTCCAAGAACTCTAAGGGTGATGAGAGGGAACAATCAAGCTCTCATCTGATCTCTTCCTCCAAAGTATCCAATCTCACCTTTCACCATTTAACATTGGCCATTGACTACATCTAGCCTCTGTCTTTCCCTCGTTACTTTTGGTAAAAGGTCAATGGTGCGGAAGATACCTTAGACACTCGACTCTCGCTCGGTATGTATGTATGTATGTATGTATGTATGTACAAAGTGTGTAGTACATACATGCACTCGCCCCCAGATGATAATCCGATGGATAGTCATACTTAGACTCTCTGCAAATTTCATTATGCATGCCTATATTTATGCTCATTTGCCGCATCCCGGAAAGTATGTGCTCCACGGCGAAAGGGATTGTCCGGAAGGGAATTTCATTTCATGGGTGTACCATACAGGCACCACGGTATCCTCGGTGCTACTTTGGATTATGGATGATGATGACTTTCTGCTTGAGTTATTCAATAAAAATGTGAAGATGTGAAAATGTGAAATTGAAAATGGAAATGAAATATGAAAGGTCATATCGCGTGTGCCTGCATTACTCGTGGCCAGTGCTGAAGCACCTAGCACCTCCCATACCTTATTTCGGAGCACTGTTCACAGCGCCATCATGGAGCTCTTGCAACTGTGATGTTGACGACTCTGGTGCTCCCTACCCACCATACCCTTCCGATTAGTATTCGTTTACCCCGAGAAACCCGCCATCAACTGCGACAAAATTATGGAGAACAGTGGAGTTATCCTACTTTTCTATCCTCCATTTTTTCCCTCTTCTTCTTGCCCTTTGCTGTTTTTGTATGATAATTCCTTCATTTCTTCCCGTCTAGTGTTTAATCCTCTTCAACTATTCGTACTATTCTACAGAGTGGAGGCGCCTCTTTTTTTTTTTCTTCCTTGACTTTCACCTAAGTAGCCGTTGGTGTCCGTTTCGGGTCTCGGCTTCTGGATAGAAGCCGTCATGTCCGCTCACTTACCTTTATCCACGCGTTTGCTGGGCGTTACGGCAGCACTGGGCGCTGTCACTGGCACTGACAGCAAATGGCATTGCTGGATTAATCATGATCTTGAATAGATTCCGATCACACGTCGCCGCATTCAGGCATTGATTTGTGCTGGCTGAGTAATGATTGGATGGACATTGCTCCAGCCATGTTCCCGCCATACTAGATGTGGTAGCGGAGGTGCGCGATTGGGTAATGATGAATGAATGGGATGGGGCTGGTGGGCAAAGTGAGGCTGGACCGAGGACGCACGGGAGGATGTGCTCCATTCATACATCAGTGCTCTCGTGTGCTCTCATGTGCTCTCATGTGCTCTCGTGTGCTCTCGTGATTGCTGTTGGCTGTGGATTGTTGATTGTGAAGCACCAGAGGAGTGGTGAATGGAAAAAGCCACAGCGTTCAGAAACCTGCAGCAGATCCATACATCTGAATGAGATGATTCCCTGGTAGGTACATGCTCCGTACATACATACACACATACATACACATACATGAATGATGATCCGAGCAGGCAGAAAAGGATACGCATCCCATAGCAACGCACACGCACCTACTGATGCTGCATATGGCGGGGCAAATGGGCAAATGTGAGTGAGGTGAGGCTGACACTGCCAACGAAGCATGTCAGTCACAGTGGACAAGATGACACTGGCTCTTACAAGCCCCCGCTATTATTCCCTACGCCTCATGATAATCCTTCTCGCCCCAACCCCCGGCGACTATGGACAGCGATGAAAAATTAATGTGTCGATGCTCTGCTCTGATAGTGCTGATAGTGCTATATTTCGAGAAAAAACAGATGCTGCCATGGCGACGACCAAAATAAGACCACGGAGGGGAGGTGCATCAGAGACACAACAAACACGGACGAGGGGGAGGAGAAGTTCCCCTCGAGCATGAATGAGCACCACCAGTAACACAGCCAGTAATACAATCCATCCGGAGATACAGGGAAGATGAGGAAAGATTGGCGTTGTGTTTGCGTTACGTGCTATTCCGATGAGCAGATTCAGTGTTTGTCGTGGGGTGCAAAATGCCTTCGTTCATCCATGGTGACTCTCGGAGGACACTGCACCTACTGGGCACTTGGGTACTGGACAGAATAAACCCACCTGATGCACTACATACAATACTACGTACTCACTCTGACACCGATACTCACACGCTTTCACTGACCACTCGCCGCCGAATGGGAATCCCACCAGATCACAGCCACACATTGACTTCCCGCAGTACTTGACTTTTACATGGCTCTCCTCTGCTCTGCTCATGTCCATACATTCGTCTTTTTCGGGCGGGCAGCATGCGGAGGGTGATCTTTATTTGGCTGTAATAGTGGGCAATAGAGTGAGAATGAGAAAAGGGCAGAAGGTCAGCACCGACCATACAGCATTGAAGGCCGTGAAATTATGGGCATAAGCCTGGCATTTAACCCTGGCACATGACCCTGCTGAGATATGGATGGATGGGTGAGGGAGAGTCGGAGAGTCGCGACAGAGCGAGAGAGTGGGAAAAGTGAGCTTCGGAGCATCTTTCACGCGTTCCTGTTCATAAAAGAAAAATTTCGGAGCATGACGGATATGATGCTGCTTTTAAAACAGCCACCCCCGCCTCTCCCCTTTTTCGACACTAGCCACTCAGAAGGCCCCCTCCCCAAGAGGAAGAGTTGTTGCTTTTCTGCACGGCCGGCTGTTGGTGGCAGGTTGGACCTAGCACCAGAGAGGTATCAGAAGAGAAATGTTCGGGCGTGCGCCAGTTACTTCTCAGTACAAGTGGGAAAAAAAACTTCCCCTCTTTGGCGCCAGAGGGGTCCCTCTTTTTTTTTCTCTCTTTCCTGATGGCGTAGAAAGCTTTGAAGGGGAATGACGAATTGATGATGAGAGTGAGGGGCTATGGGACATGTGCCCCTCATTCATGTGCTCGTAACTGTTGTTTTGTTTTCTTTGGGTTCGTTTTGGCCCCGATGTCAGCAATGATGAGGGGGGGTAATCAGCAGAGAGGGGCAGAGAGGCAGAGATGGGTGGGATGGATGGTAAGGTAAGTATGTATGTATTTTGGTAGATCTATTATCTGTGGTCTGATGATTATCATAGCAGAGTAGAGCAAAGCAAAGGATAGGATAGAGGACAGAGGGCAGAAGACGAGAGGATAGAGAGCCAGCGGAGAATAGCAAATAAGGAATTAAGTGACCATGGATTATGAATAGAAACACTCCGTACGGTGTACAAGCATTAAACATGAGAGAAAAGGCAACAAGCAGTGACAACCAAGCAAATGAGTATGACTGATTGATGCGATGCTTTGAATTCTTGGTTGCTTGGGGGGTTAATGCTATGTGCCTCTTTTTACTTTACCTTAGACACTACCCAAGCATTAAGCAGCAAGCAGCAAGTACCAAGAAAGGTCCCCGAGAGTGCAAAGCCACATCACCAGCATCATTCATATTCATACACCGAGCAACACGCACACCCCCCCCAGCACAAGCAGAATTGCATTGGTGCATCGATCATCTCAATCATCACCCAGTTACCAGCTACCAGCTACCGAGAAGTCACATTTTCAAGGGCAGGCAGTCCAAGGACAGTCCGTTCAAGGGCATTCAGGTCGTAGTCGGGTTGTAGTCAAAGTCAGTTGAGGCGGTCCAAACGGAGAAGTATAGTACTTGTGGTAATGTTATGAGAGTGAATGAGTGGGTGAGTGTATGTAGGTAGGAATGGACAGATGTATGAACAGATGAACAGATGAACCAACAGATGAATGAACAGATGAATGAACAGATAGAAATGAACAGATGAACCATACACACACAGACAGGCACAGACACAGACATACATACAGACATATAGATAGATAATAGATAATAGACAATAGACATAATACATACTCTACATACATGTCTATACATCAACAGCCTAACCTTAGCATCCACTACGTACCACACACCCCTCCCTTCACCTTACACCTCACACCCTTCACTCTCACCCTTCACCTTCACCTTCACCCTTCACCCTTCATCCTCGCCCTCCCGATCTAAGCACCTAGGCACCTAAGCTCCCACGGCTCCTAAGCAACTAAGCACCACCACCCAAGCACACCCCGAGTAACCAGACTCACCCCAAGTCCTTCTTCTTCCCCTCCCCTCCCCCCCCCCCATCAAACGATCTTCTTCTACTTTACACTTTACTACTTTTCTCTTAACCTCCCCCCACTACCTTTTCTCACTCGCTCACTTACTCCATCTCTCTTACACCACACAAATCCCCTTCAACAATTGACATCTTCGTCCCTCATTAGAAGATCCCCCCCCCCCTCCCACCTTCACCTCAAAATATACACCTCTTCTTATTATCAATTTTATAAAGTCCTCGGTTTATTCCTGACTTTCTCGTGTGTGTTTATTGTCTTCAAAGTATAAAAGGATTTAAAAAAAGGAAACTCAAAAAGAAAAAAAAGAAAAAGGAATCACAAAAAAACTCTCCTCCATCTTTGCCTCCCACTCCCAACCTCCGCACGCGATCAAAAAGTCGCGACAGCCACATTGGCCTCCATCAACAACACACCGAAATCGATGACCTTACAACAAAATCCAATGATCAGCATACACCAAAGAAATCAGCCAACACTTTAAACCTTACGCCATTGCTCGCGAGCCAGGAAGACGATATTCAACCATCGCTCTGACAGCCTGAAGGGTCCTACTTTTCGTCGTTTCGTCGAGGTAAAAAACCACCGGTCCGGTCATCATCAACATCTCAACCATGCCTATCGCCGCAGCCACCCCTCTCCCGGCTGCTACCTCAGCACCACAAGCACGAAAATCAACGCTCGCCCCCGAGAAGAAGTACAAATGCCAGTTCTGTAATAGAGCTTTCAGTAGAAGTGAACATCGTAGTCGTCACGAGAGATCTCGTAAGTTGGCCCCTCTTCTCACTCACTCACTCAACTCCCCCATCCCACTTATTGCGCTCGTCCGGACATAGTGAGCGCAAGCGAAAAGTCCGAATGGCCCTTTCGCAAAACTCGCCCAACTATATGTTATCATTGATGATAAATATATATATATAAAAGTCGCCCCAAAATACTAATGTGTTGTCGTCGCATCCAGATACCAAGGAACGTCCTTTCAAGTGTCTCAAGTGTCGAAGCACCTTTGTGCGCCGCGATCTCCTTCTTCGTCATGACAGAACCGTACACGCCAAGGATGGAGGAATCCCACTACACAGCGACGTAAAGCGTCGTAAACCCCAGGGCAACAAATCTTCTATCGCTATCGATACCTCAACCCTCGAACAAATTGAAGCCAGTAGTGATGGTATGGTCGACCTCGAGACCGCCGCCATGCTGATGACCGACTTACACCACAAGGCGACAGCCGCGATGCGCAACGCAGGTGTTGGACCATTTGAGAACGGACCTGGAATGGCCTTCTCGCATAATGGTTCTTCGCTCATGGAGCCCTCCGTCACATACCCAAGTGGTGCAATCTCTCTTCCGCAGGTGCAGTGGGATCAGTTCATGCCTCAATCCGTCACCGAGCCAAAAGCCCACTCCATCACCTCGAGCACTTCGGGATCCCAGGACTCACACGGTTCCTTCACCAGCACCAGTACTGTGCATCCCCATCCAAACCAGCTCCCTCCGATTGTGGGCCAGTCTTCCGTCGATGGCCTTGTGCCCGGTTTGCGATCAATGATCGGCTCGATTCCGGCTTCCGGCACTGCAACTCCTGGATACTCGCCTTACCAGTTCCATGGACAATCACCCGTCGATCAGCGAAAGTCCCCAACGGCACCCCCGCAGACTTCGACGCCAAAGGCACCGCAGGTCCTCAACGATGACGAGCGTAACATCCTCCTCGATAACATCCGCAGCAACGATAGCGAGCGCGCAATCCCCGAGGGCTTCCGTCTTCCTAGTTTGGCATCATTAAACAGGTATCTCTCGACATACTTTGGCCTGTTCCACCACCACCTTCCATTCCTACACCCATCTTCCTTCCAGCCTACCCAGGCGTCGTCGCCGTTGCTTCTTGCCGTGCTGTCGATTGGAGCGTTGTATGCCTTTGATCAAGATCAGGCCTACGCTCTCCACATTGGATCGAAAGTATTGGTTAACCAGTTCCTGCAAAACAAGGAGAACTTCAGCTCTCGCAAGTGTCCTCTGTGGACCATGCAAAGTTCATTGCTCAACATGGTCTTTGCAAGCTGGAGTGGTGATCCAAAGGGTCTGGAATGGGCTTGTTCCATCAAGAGTTTGCTCGCCAACATGGTCGCCGGTAACCGCTATGAACTCAAGCTTCGCACCGAAGCCAGAGACGGTGCCCAGCCAACTCGGGCTGAGTGGGTTGAGGACGAAGGTTGCAGACGTACCTACTACGCTGTGTACATTTTCTTCGGACTTCTGACATTGACCTACAACCACACACCAGCCATCGGTTTCAACGAGTTCGAAGACTTGCAATTGCCATCCACTGAAGCTATGTGGAACCTCGATATCGCAGACGAGGCTGCTTGGCGCCAACATCTCAGTGCTTCGCCTGTGGTGTCTTTCATGGAAGCACACGATAACCTCTTCCAGGGCGAGCCCCTTCGATACAGCGCTTTTGCTACCCGTGTGATGATCAACGCTCTCTTCTTGGAGGTTTGGTACCACAAGCGCAGTCCAGAAGCTCTACAGGATGTAGTGACCGAGTACAAGCTGAGATTGGCATTGGAGACCTGGCAGACATCCCTCGATCAGTGCGAGCCTGAGGTTGTAGCTGTACCCCTCAGTGCACCACACAAGGGCCACCCACTCATCTTCAACGCCCTCGCTATGTTCCGCAATGCTCGCGCTCGTTTGGAGGTAGATCTCAAGTCTATCCAAGAAGCTCTTCGATACCACGACTCTTACGAAGTAGCTGCAGCCATGTCAAACGCACGCAACAAGGTCAAGCGATCCAGCGAGATGATCAAGGTCATTCAAGAATGCTTCAACTGCATTGAGACTGCCGCTCTCCAAGGCATACGATGGGTTGCCCGCACTTCTGCTACCAACTGGAGCATTGAACATCCATTGTGCGGCTTGGACCTCATGGTCATCCTCAGTCTCTGGCTCTATCGTCTGGAACATGACGAAGAACCAGCCACCGAGGAGGAACTGGCTATGTACAACAAGGTCAGAAGTCTCTTTGACGATGACTGCGTCGATGTCTACGATGCCAAGCTTAGCTCTACCGTTGCGAGAATCTGGGGTGGTATGCTTGATGAGGTTGTTGTCTGGGGGTAAGTCTTTTCCATCCCTTCTTTCCAATAACCCCCCTTAAGTGCTCATACTAACGGTCTACAGAATCACTAAGCTCATGGGCGAGTCCTTCAAATTACACTCTCAAGCCCTTGTCGGCTACGAAGATGACCTCGAGGGCTCTTCCAACGTCTCTACACCCTCTATGATCTCGCAGGGTGTCGATGATGCTGAAGATAGCGTCTACTAAATCCCTCCTTCTCACCCAACTCGACATACATAACGATGCCCACGATGACTTTCCCCTCCGACTTCGCTTCGAAACACCCTCTATATACAGCACACTTTTGATACCTCTCCTCATTCCTCATTATCTCCTCTCTGTATTTCATACCTGGCGTCTTCTTTCCTCAAAACGGCATTGGGGGGGTTTTACAACCTAAAAAACTCCCACCGAAACCCACGCACCGACCCAGCGTCCTTTAATCGTCCCGATGGCTGGCTGTCGATGTTCTTCCTTTCTGGAATGGGGCGGTGACGTGGGTTACGGGGTGTGTGTTGTGCACTACTCTTTTCTCATGATTTCCTTAAATCGACTATTTTTCCTTGCTTCGAATCTCCTATCTTTCCGCATTTCCTGGCCGAGAGAGAGGGGGCGGGTGTTTTAATATGAGAGAAAAAACACACATACCCGGGTACTCCCACCTCTATTTCTTTTTGCTTTGTTTTTTCATCTCTACTGCGTTTTTGAGTTTTTTTGGTCTGGAATTTGCTTTTGGTCTGGGGCTCTGGAATGGGCCATTTTTTGATACCTTGTTCGCATATACATTAGTCTGCATCTCCTATTCTTTTCTTTTCTGTGCAACTGTATTGCGTTTTTTGTGCTTTTTCGTCTTTGGTTTGCGCTAATGTCTCCTGCGCTCGCTGGGAGCGGGCGGGGAGGTTTGGGATCGGATTTGGCTGGCTTACGCAGGGTTTCTATGAAATGGGGGACCTTTTTTTCTCCTCTTTTTTTGCAACCACCCCCACCTTCCTGAGGGATGGAGAGGGGGGGAAGGCCCCCTTTTGTATGGGAAAAAGAGGGGAGTTGTATGCTCCTATTGCAATCTTCTCGCGCGTATTTGCTGGTTGGGACTGGAACTGGACATTGAAATTTGGAAATTGATCTTTTTGGATGGGGTCGTGTGCTTGTATTACTAGGTGTTTCTACTCCCTTCCATTGTTTTTTATTCTTTTGTTTCCTATTTGCTTTCTGTTGTTTTTGTTATCATATTTTGTATTGTTTGCGTGTCTTTTTGATTGGTTTCGTTGTGTTGGTTGGATTTAATGAAGAGATTTGACACTCTGCTTTATGTGCTGTTCTTATTTGTGACTTGTGATTTTTGTGATATGATGTGATGTGATGTTCTATGATGGTGAGTTAGAAGAGCCCTTTGTGATAAACTTGCGGATGGATTTACCGCAACCTGCCTTCGCTTCATGTGTTTGATTGATTCTCACGCTGAAATGCTGGATATCGCGGGAAGGTGGTAGGATGCAGGCTGCGTAGGACAACGTCCGCGGGCGGATCGGGTACGTTCAGAAGTGAGTTAAGTCAATAGATCAAACTACAAGCCATACAGAAATCAAAGCAAAGCACCTCCCTCTCCATCCCAATAATCACATTGCCGTCCTTTCATCTACATATCCCATATCAAACCTCATCTCAACCCTCCCTCCCTCCCTCTTCCCCCCAAACTTTCACCTTCAACATCCCTACAACCAACAAATAATCAATCCCGGGGCTGGAATCCACCCTCGCCCTCACCCCCTCTTCACTTCATTTCAATGCTCTCACTCCCTCGTAATCCACCTTAATATTCCACTTACTCTCTACCGTTCGCTGCACCGCCCCGATTACCCGACACCCCCGATCTCATCCCATAGCCCCATTACCTTATACCCCCAAATCCTTTTTGTTCCTTATTATCGTATTCTTCGCCGTATGCTTCTGTTAGGCTGATTTTCTTTCGCTGTCAGCTTTGACGCCGTTTTTGGGCTGCTGGTGTGAATTCTGCGTGATGGTTATGAAGGCCTCTGGACTCTGCTGGCAGTTGCTGGCAGTTGAGATGGTTTGGGTGGGGGGTTTGGTGCTGTAGTGAAGGTGAGTTCTAGATTGGATGATGGTTGGGTGTGAGTTGGGGACGATGGGATGATGGGTGATGAGATGATGTTTTTGATACTGGTGTCGGGACTTGGGCTTGCTGGCTGAATTATTCTTACGATTTGAGGGATTCTACGAGATGCGAAGTAGATGTCTGAAGGACTAAGGGTGCTCAGAGACATTGGAATTGTATTAAATTGTTTCTACAGAGGAGATTGTAGGGTTTGTCTATGTGATGGTGGAGTTGATTGTTTTCTGCTTGGGTAGAATTCCGTCGTCCAAATGAATCGCTGCTGATGTTTTTGACTGATTGATGGACATTGTCATTACTGGCGATTGAACCAAAGTTCAGTCAATAGTAAGATCATTTGATTCAAATACTATTTCATGCATAAGGACGTAGAACTGGAGAGACTAAACAACCATGTGAAATCCCAGTGTGCAGAATGATATTTACAGAAATTTGGCATTGGTCAATCGAGTAGGTAAATCATATGTTCTTTAACAACCTCTCCAAACTGTGATTGATCACCCACAAAACCTCTCAAAACCAACTTAAGCACCAGATAACTAAGAATAATTACACATAATTATTCTCTAATCACCTTATCACTTCGACAATCGGGCTGGCCATTTCCTGATAGCCACGCACTAACGCGATTGTGAGACAAATACAATTAAGCTTAAAGCCAGAGCACAAGAGCAAACGTTAGTGAATAGTTAATTAGCTAGATACATAATAGCCGAGTCTATCGAACATGATTTGACTGCAAGTACGTCTTCTGAAGAATCAACTGAGACAGAAAGGAATATACTGCATACAAATCACCTTGATTCCTGTGGAGTTGCCTCGTGTTATCTGAAACCGAGATTCACGTCATTCACATCTTTCACCCAAAGTCAATAGGTTTACCAAAGCAAGACGGGAGGACGTGAAGAAATAAATATAAATACGGACGAACAACGCAGAGAATTTGTATGTTGTTTCTTTTCCCCATCGGTTCTCCGAAAGGCGGAACTTACTCCAGATGATTGGAAGCAATTGCCGTCTCTACGTAAGTGTTGCTTTCACAGCTTCGTCTGATATCACGTGCCATGATACACACTCACACAACCAAATATTGGTATGGCGATAAGTACCTATGGTGTTGCCAGTCCACTTCGTCCTCCTCACAGTCCATTGTAAGATCGATTTTGATATGTTTCTTTACTATGAAGACGTAAGCGTACTGCCGTGTCTTACGCATCACAAAAGTTTAACACTCTGAGAGGATATGATTTGATTGAACTACTCTAAGTCCTACGATACGGTTATATGTATGTACTATGTAGCACCGTTGTAGAATATAGAATGTGTGAAAATAGCGCATCATGTGAGTAGAAGCCATGGTGGAAACCGTGTGTAACCTCACGTGAAATAGGTAGCATGGAGTGTTAATTACTGCTTACATTTCTCAGGTCTTCGACTTCCTTAAGTATTGTGCCTAAGTATCCTCTCTGGTGCTCTGATACTTTGCAAATATTAGGACCGCCTTTTTGGTGTCCACAGGAATATTCACTGGAGGAACTCACGCAAAGCTGAAGTACGCAAACTCACATGTAGTATATAACCCCGAGCCATCTGCAAACTTGACAGAGACAAGGTTCATAAATGAACCTGACACGTGCTGACCAGGCGAGTGGTACGACGATAGGGTTCCTGTAGGCTCTCCGACCGGGAATCATAACTCTCTCGATACAAATCCTTCCTATCTCTCTGTATTAGCCTCAACCTCAACCTCAATGCGGCGTATACGAAAATCCGGATTTCAATTCTACATAGTCCTTGCCAGTCGAGGGTATCGACGAGGGCCAACAAGGCTTTATCTATACATATAAATATCGACATAGAATTGATCTCTTGAAAGAACAAAGAGTGCAGAGGAGAGGCAAGGGTGTCTCCCTTGACAACCATTCGCATCCTTGGGAATTGCTCTCTAGTGCTGACCATCTCTCCTCACTTCTGCACGCCTCAGCCTTGCACCACCTCCACCCTTCCACCTCAAAGCACAAAGCACCACAAACCATGGTCAATACGTACCTACCACGCCCTTTTAACTCGTTCAACACCACAGAGTAGGGCGAAATCCCCCAAATCACAGTCTTTCAATCTGTTCAATCGTACACTTTGGACAGCATAGCCTGCCTCGACATGGCTTACCCCCAATCAACCTTCCTGCTTTGTCCAATATTCCCCCAATCATACACGATGCTGATATGGTTGCTGTTATGGTGGGGTCGTCAATGACAAAGGAGCCGTTGACATGCATACAACTCGGAGTGACTTGGCAAGCTTCTCATCTGTCTTTTGGGTTTGCTGGACGCTTCTCGATCATCCAGCCCCCAAGCCCAGGTTTTTTGTGAAGGGCTTACTGGTGTGTGTCTACTCGTATCTTTTCAAACCGAGCATAGTAACTTGATGGGTATTCAGCCAGATCGACATGCCTCAGCCCGTTTTCTCGGCGGGGCACAGTGTGGTGTCGTGCTCACAAATAAGTATCGAAAGGTGTCACGGCAGTAGGCTCTTTTTTCCTTTGCTGTCCGTCTGACTGCTTGTGCAAGTAATAATAATACATCATACATCTTACTTTAACTGCCCTTTTGCATCTCTTCTTTTCCTAGTTATTTCCACTTGACACAATCTTACAGGACTGCTGCCATTAGTAGATTTCGTCAACGAGGCATCCAACGTCAAGTTTGCATCTGTATCAAGATCATTAATCTAATTCATTTAATCTATTCGTTCTTGTTGCCATGCGGTTGCTTTCTTTGATAGCCTTAGGCGTGGGCTTGGTGCATGCGCAGTCAATTACTCTCGCAACCTCGACGACTTCATCAACATCATCCTCGACTTCGAGCTCGGCAACTACAACCCACACCATCGATGCAGGAGCTCTTGGAGAATTTGTTTTCACACCAAATGTAACCACAGCAAATGTCGGAGATATTATCGGTATGAAGACTTCATGCATCCTATGCTGAGAGCATGCCTTCAAAGTGCATAAGCTTATAATGTCAACAGAATTCAGATTTTATCCTCTCAACCATTCAGTAGCCCAAGCAGCCTTTGGACAAGCATGCATCCCATACTCACTATCTGGCCTTGACCGACAAGGCTTCTGGAGTGGATTCTTTCCTGTTGCCGTCTATGATGGAAGTGCACCTGGATATCAGGTTCGCGTGAATGATACCAATCCAATATTCTTCTGTTAGTATACTACAGCCTTATACAAAAGTTTCAAAACTAAGTTACTACCAGACTGCGCTGCACCAGATGCCTGTACAGGAGATGGAATGGTAGGAGTGATTAACCCCAACTCGACTGAAACTTTCGACGCACAGTATGCATTCGCAAAGAATGCGACTACCCAACTCGTACCAGGAGAAGGGTTCCCAGCAGAGGGCTCACCAACAAGCAGTTCCTCAGCCGGATCCTCCACCTCTTCCTCCTATTCCGACTCAGATAGCTCCAGCAAGCACCATAGTGGTCTCTCAGGCGGCGCAATCGCAGGCATAGTCGTCGGCGCTGTTGTATTGATCATCCTCGCAGGAGCGCTCTTCTACCTCTGCGGACGCGAGCGTACACTCTCCCAACTTCTGAATCTCAAGCACGACAAGACCTTTGGCGACCACACCTCGCCTCCCGGCCACTTCAGTCCTGCCTCGCAATGGAGCCACCCCGACAAGCAACACACGGACATGGCGGCCAACCCGGTAGCATACGGGCAGACACCTTCGGAGATGGGCGATGACAGTCACATTCGCAACAATGAGACCGGCCGTTGGAGCAATACCTCTGGCGGCTTGGGAAGTCCCTCATCTTTGGACCAGCGGAGGAGCGCGAGCCCATCGAGCCAGTACTTCGCCCAGCATGCTAGTGGTGGTGCGTATGACAATGGTATGCAGAGTATACCGGAGGCTATGAGGTATGTGTTCCCCCTCTGTATTTGATTGAGCGCGCGTTGATTTTGATGGAGACTGATTAATAGCAGAGGCGCCCCAGCTGAACTCGATAATGGGCCTCATGAATTGCCCGACTCTACGGGCTTGAATGCGCAGAGCCCGACACTCGGCGGCGACAACAAGCCGCGGTACAGCCGGAATGCGAGCTGATATGTGAATATGGAGTTTTGGGCTGGCGGGGGATTTGTATTTATATTCTATACCACGTGACAGGATATACACTGTTCATTTTTAAGCTGTTACTTTGGGGCAATGAGAGGTGGAGTAGACGTCTGTCGTTAGGCGTGCTTTGTTGATTTGGTATGCTTCTCATGAGTTGACGGCTATATGTGAGTAGCATTTGTAATTACAAATGTTGGGTCTAGATGTTACTGATATCAGGCATTCTCAAAAAAAGTTTGAGTGGGAATGTATTTTTTTATATATATGAATTGACAGCAACACTTTCTGAGTCTTGACAAGAGTGTTTGATTTTGAATGTACACAAAGCCACAGCACAAGCGCAGAAGGGTATGATGCCGCTCTCAAAATAGCAAACTCCATCCATGCTTTCTCCCCACATCTAACAGAATATACAGCGAATTTATCATTTGAAGCAAATTGATGAATAAGTACCTCCGAGATATTACGCATACGCAGCCCATCCTAGCATATGTTAGCACACAAGTTTGCAGATGAAAAGCGACTATGAACATACCAGAAAACAAAGATGCCAAGTTCCGCTCATCAGTAGCCTGATTAATCAGCTCATTGACTGTAGCCTCCACACTCAACGTCTTCGCGAGTTTCTTTGTAACAACAGCCAACGCTCTCTCAGCCTCACTAGGCTCATTGATAAGATCCTTCGATTTTGCAGGTCCATTAGTATCCACACTCGGAGCAGGTTCTGCGCTCTGAGCTTCTTGGAGCTTATTGAGGCGCACGGGAGAGATGGACCAGCTATGCAGGGGGTCGTAGCGAAGCACATCGAGGATCGTCATGATGCTGTACGACTCCTTCCTCAGGGCCTCGAGGGTGAATTCGCAGCATCGGCGGAATACACCTTCGGTCTTTGTAATGCCCATTCCGTCAATGATGTCGCGTGTCAAGCGGAAGGGAACAAGCTCGGGGACGGGGAGCACGCGTCCTGTTTCGAAGGCGACTCCGAGGTCGATGTGTACGACTTCTCCGGTGTGCTCGTCCATGAGGATGTTGTGCCCGTGTCGATCGCCGAGTCCAAGAACATGTCCTAGAATGGATATCGCTGCTGTGCTGCGAGAATATGCTAGGCGCCGGGCAAACCACTCATCTGGATCGTGATATTTCTCCAAGAAGAAGTGTCTCATGACGGGGTGGAACTTGTCACAAACTTCGCGGAAGGCCTTGATCCTGGTCTCTGTGCCTCGACTCTGGACTTCACCAATCTTGGCTCGACAGACATTCGGTGTAAGATCTTTGGGATAATATCTGGCGTGAGCAGGCATCAAATAGTCGTGAAGAGGTATTGTGTTCGGCACAAATTCAATGATACCCGCAATTGACGTCAAAGGTAAAACTTTGTATGTGCGGATGACCAGATTTCGTTGTCTTGTTGCTCTATTATTCTTCAGAAGCTCACTGACTTGTGCAAACACCTGTTCCATAATAGCGTCTTGTCGCAGATCGTCGTTGCCACCTTTGACCTGTACCAATTATCAGTAACGGACCATAAATTCAACAGATAATACTTACAAGCTGTCTATATTTGAAACCATCACTTGTGAATATTGTGATGATTTTGGGCATGCTAATACCAGATGCAATGGAGATCTGGTTATCGAGGCGCTGCATGACTGGGACTTTTGAGTAATCGAGGTCTGTTGCAATATCTATTTGCATGGTTGGAGGTGGAATAGAAAGCTTTGGTAGACTTTGATGCAACATGTATGCGCATCGAGAATTCTTCAATACGATCTTCTGCCCAGGTTTGTACTTCCCTTGGTCCTTCTCAGCCGCAAGATCGCAATACATCTTACTCGCTCTATCGATTGAAATCCAAACCTTCCCACTCTTTCCACTCCGTGAGAGTTGCTCTGCTATTTTCACAGCCGCCTGCTGTCGTGATACAGCTGCTTGATCTTTATTGTTGCTCTTGCTCTTCATACTAGTCCAGATCTGATACATCCCATGATATGGGTGATCAGTGCATATACTCAAAACTAAAGAAAACAAAAGCTCCTGAAAATCAGATGAGGTGTTGAGCAAGCGTGATGTTAGCTGATTCATAAGTGGAGTGAATTTGTGGGTTGGAACATGGCTCAGGTATTTTTTTGTAGCATCGTTTGCGATATCTTCGTCAGAATACTCGAGCCAAAGGGCAGTAAATCGAAGCACGTCGTTATTGTGATCGTCTGATGCTCGGAGAGCCAAGAGATAATTCTCAAGGCTTCTGCGTACAAACTCATCACGGCTTCTCAACACACGACGATACTCCGCATCGTCAATCGTGAGCCATTGCTTGGCTTTGGTAAAGAGACTGCCATGTCGTCGTTTCCGCTCTTCTGTATCAGCAGATTTCATCAACTCCGCATAATAGCGAACTTCAGTCTCCTTTGTCTCTCGAAGTCTCCGAAGACGTTCAAGATCTTCGACGTTGTTCTGATCTTGGAGCTGCTGGTCACAAAAAACCGCAAATTCATGGAAGACCTTTCCAGCTTCACTACCCATACCTTTACCCTTCAGTTCTTTCAAAGCAGGTTCAAGGTACTTTTCAATAATCTTATCTGGTTTCTCTAGGCGAGCGACTGATGTCTGAAATCCAATCCTAGCAAGCAACTCCGAGCGACCGACAGCGACGGCTTGTTTGGATATGCTTGGATCTTTGGCAAGGGCTTGCAATATCCTAATTGATGTTGACATTTCACCTTGTTCCCACAGAGCATTTGCAATTTCATATTGCACAGCTGCCTCTATATCGAGACCTACTTCCTGACACGGATTTACTAAAGTTGTCAAATAGGTGGCCGAAGTCAACGACTCTTGAAGGGCGCCGTGATTTCGGCTTGAGAGTGAAGTCTGTAAGGAAGTCTTAACTCCAACAAGTCTTGTAGTTGCCACACTAACACCAGTTAGTTCTCTTAACCTGGATTCTTTACTTAAAACACTAAATAACGTCTCTCGACAGGAAAGGATCGTATTGAAGTCCTCAAATCTGTACTATGTTAGCAAATTTTATAATTTATCTGTCGAAAACTTACCTTCCAGTCTTCATCCAGCCATGCCGACGATCATATCTCTCTAACATGCCCTCAAACTCTTCTGTAGAGGTAGCACTCAAAGTCTCATCACTTTCCGTCAATGCAGCCAAGCATTTCAGAGAGCCATGAAGATTACTCGCACTCAATTCTTCGCTGACAATGTTTGACATAATCCCACGTAGACCAGTGTCAATCGACATTCTCATGTTTTGACGATCTGTCGCGTCTCGAAAACCTTGAAAAGTTCTATATATGATTCCAGCGCCTTGTTGATATTGCTCAGGGACAGGGATATCCCACTGTTCAAGTTTTCTAGCAGCTGTGAACATACTCTCCAGATTTCTAGTATTGGTTTCGGCTCCCTGCTGGGATTGCATGAGAGTATAAGACACGCCTTCGAGTCCAAGCATCCCCAAGGCATTTATTGAAGATGCTATATCTGCTGCCGCTGCGGGATCATTTTGACGAAGGTGGCTATCGTATTGAGCACCGCGAAATGCGAGACTTCTGAATCCATTGCTTTCATGTTCCAGGCGCGACACTACTGAGTCAAGGCCGGTGCCTTGCTGAGGCCCATAGAATGAATCCGGATCATCGATATTGCTGTAGATTTTTAGAAGTAATTGACTAGGCTCCATTGATCTGACCGCTGATGAGCGTCTGGACGCCTTTGAAATCTCTGCTGTTTGTGAAGTCTCGATCAAAAGGAGGGCTGTTTTGAACATATTACAACGCACAGCAGCTTCTGCCGCTTCGGAAAAGTTGATGTCAAGCCAGTTCAATCGTTCGGCTGGTGATTTCTCATTTGGAATAGGTTGAGTACGTAGGTATAACAACGCATCTAGGAGCAATTTTATATTTCGTTGTGCAGAAGTATCCTCGGACTGGAGCCAACCCGACATAGCGCCAGATACAACTTTCTTCACAGTCCCTTTCATTTCGAGTTCACGAAGGAGAACAAGGTGAATGACAAAGGGGAATGCCTTCTCGGAAAAGCCGCTTATCCCTTGGAAGAGTGAGGGAAGATGGTTTAGTATGGAATCTTCAGACACAGACTCAGAAAGCCAGACTAGCAGATCTGAAGTCCAGTTCTGGCTAGATATTCCTCCAGGCATGAAAATCTCATCCTCATTCTGAGAAGATAGCGCGAGAGATACTTCATTTGATGCGATATATTGAAAATCAGCCCAATTGCATGCCTCGATGATAGTATCTGCTAAACTTTGCCCGATAGCTTCGGCGGTCTGCACTTGCTTATCGCCCTGAAGCACTGTTGTGGTTATTATGGCTCTTAAGGTGGATTCAGCAAGACCCGCCTCATGCCGATTATCGTTCATAATTTCAGCATAGAGCAAGCGAAGTATATGGCCCCTGGAACCTCCATCAGAATCACCAGATGGGTTGTTAGAACTAAGTTGTAACAGTTTCGACTCTCGCAGAAGTTCTCTATGAATATATCCGCTTGCCGCAAATGCTCTGCCAATAACCTTCCCAACCCAAGCAAGATATTCTGTACCAACTGACCCTCCACGACAAAGGCTCCATAACTCGGAAGCATAAGCAATCGCTTGATCATCTTCACCGAATATGTCATTCCGGAAAGATACTGGCTGGTCAAAATTTGTGCACAAAAGTCTCAGAGCCAAATCTCGAGAGGGTCGGTCCAGGAGATGTCGTCCGGAAATGGAATCGTCGAGTAGACTAACAAGCAAAGTGCTTTCTGCAGTACCAGTCTCTGCGTTGCCCTTCGCTTGTGTCCCATGAGCGGACTGCATTATTGTCTTAAAAGCTATCGCTGATTTCTTATCAAGAGCCTCGCTCTTGTAGCTCTGTAGATAATTTCCAAGCCATGCATGGAAATTCCTGGCTTTCGATATAGTTGACTTGAATTGACTGTCCTGAGTTGTTGCAGCTGGAGGCGCTTCTAAAAGACTTCGTAATGTTGCAAGTAGTGACAATGCAATCCCTGCAAGTGCGGATGGGTGTTGTGACAAATGATCAGCCCCTTGGGATAGAAGGTATTGAAGAATGCCAATGACATCTTCGGCGCATTCTGCATCGCTCAAGAATGATCTCAACGTCCTTAAAAGCATCTCCAGTGGGTATCCACGTGTAGCTGTTGACTTACTCAAACTTATAAGAATCCTTATTCTCCTGATAACGCCACACGCATGCAAAGACCCCATAGCAGGATGTATAGTTTCCAACATTTGTCTTGCGGTAAAGACTACCAATGCTGGTGTATACAAAGTTGGTACTTCATACATTGTGCGCTTACATAAATGTGATATTTGTGCGGGGAGGCATTTTGCTCGAAATGCAGGTTGTTGATTTGGTGGAAGTTCAATGTCAGAACAACTGATGTCTTTCATTTCGTTCAAGGCTTCCGCAGCGTAAGAAAGATCTGCTTCTCGGCTGAATGACTTGGGTACATCCTCTATCTGATCCAGAATGGTAAAGAAAGTAGCAACAATTTCTGCAAAATGAGCATTCACGAGCTCTAGAAATTGTGTCTTGCCCAAAAGCTTTCGCACTCGAGCCTCACCAGTGCCATGCTGTCTCTCACGTTCGGTGTGTGGAAGACTGATGTCACGTGCAATACTGTAAGCAATGACTTTCACAAAGCTCTGCTCAAGAAGTTTCTCAACAGGTAGGTCCAATATCCTGGCCAAGGTCTCCAGTAGGTCATCTTGCGATCGCATAACCATCAAGCCTACGACCTCATGTTTAATCTCGGATATAATATCTTCCAACCTGCGATAGCCAAATATAGCGTATGGGATGTCTTCGATGGCTTCTCTTTCTAGCCAAGTGTATAGCAACTGAGAAGAAAACATGTGAAAGAGCTTTTGAGGTCCTTCTAGTGAAAGGGCATGTGATAGATCAGCAAGGCACTGAGTAGCATAACTGGTGGAATCAGCCAGTTTGCCAGGTACCTCGAAAATATGATATACACATCGGCGAAGAAGAGTAGGCCATTCAGCCGCCAGAATGCCAAGAACATGTAGTCGGAAAGCAATGCCTTCGGTCCAAGAACCATCAGAGGGTAGACTGCTAAGAATGTCCTCGAAGAGATCATCATGGTGCTTTGAAATGAATAGGCGAAAAATATCTGGAAGATGCGAACCAATATGAAACTTGACCGAAACATTGCTTTTACCCAAAACGTCTAAAAGAATAGACCGTGGTGATGGAAGATTCTGATCTTCACCAAAGCTTGGATAGTATTTAACCAGCTTTTGGAGTAAGTCTGACAGTTTGACAAGTACGGAGTCCGATGCGAAGAAGGGAAGTGCTTTGTCTACAAACCATGTATACATTGCCAACACACATTCTGATAACTCTTCATTATCGCTTCCTGTCCAATAAGGTAATGTATCAATCAAAATCTCCAGAACAATGCTTAGGGCGGCCTCGGAACGCTCAAATTCTCTTGACCCCAGAATCTCCCCAAAGCGACTAATAAGGTTCAAGAGGTCTTCGATACTTGGTGTAAGGTTAGATTTAAAGAGAGCCCGCAATGTTAAGGAACTCGCCAATAGTTCTGAGTCTGGAAGCTCAACAATGTAGTCGATGAACGATGAAGGGATTGAATTAGAGGATGGAGGTTTCTCAATTCCAGTTACAAGCACAAGATGTGCTAGGATAGATCCATTGCATGCAAGTAAACTACTCTGGAAAGACTCTGCCGAGTGAGGTATGCTGATCTGCTGTTTCCCACTTGCTTGGCTAGGAAAATCTTCATCAATATCCATGAGGTCCACAGTACCATCAACCTGTAGCTCATCTTGAGCATGAACACGTTGACGTAGTTCTGTGGAGAGAATAGTGAAGACGCGGCATAGTTGTGAAAACAACGAGGATGGGTGTTCAGGGAAAGTCGCATGTATTTCTGGTAAGAAAGGCTGAACAATTGGAATTATAACAGATGCCAAATGAGGGCCGCTTTCTTTCAAGATGCCTTCTAAGGACTGTAAAATGCACTCGATACTCGACTCTAAAGGTTTGACCGAAGCTGGAGACTTTGGGTCACTGACAAGAGATATAATATGACAGCCAAGTAGACAACGAGAGAGGAGATAACGTATTGTATCGTCCGAAATTAATGGTCTGCTAGATTCTTGAGGTGCCCAATCTTGAACGATATTGGAGTACAGCGGAAGACATAAATCAAGCAATAGCTTCTGATTCGGTAAACCATGTAAACTCGTTTCTAATCGACGTTCCATATGTGTGTCTTCGGAAGAGTGGCAGATGGAACAGCTTACTTGCACAGGGCTTGGTTTGTCCAGGAGCAGAAGGTATCTCAGAGTATTCTCTACAGAATAGTGTCTTTGCCAGGCTCGACCAACTGGCCCGTAGGATATAGTAACTGGGTGTGGGTACCAAACTGGGAGGTTAAGAGCAACTCTCAAAAGTCCAATTATCTCAACAGAAGCAGTTTGACCATATTGATTTCCACGAATCTTAGGAAAAGTTTCTGTACTGACTTAGTTTTCTCCTGTAAGTGAGTAGCTATGGACTTACCTATTTCCAACTTACGGACTAACCATCGGATTATTTCCTGACTGGAGGTCAAACTGGCACTGGGAACCTCTAGCCGACGGATATGTAATAAGTGTGCCATCAGTGAAAGACCCGCATCATCGAGAACGGCAGGACCGTTCAAATCCACAGATGTGAAGATAACCCCTACGCTCTCAGCAACGTCTTGCCAATGAACAAGCCGATTGCATAAGATGAAGTGCATGAGGAAGCTAGCAGCACGAGATGTCGATGGGGATGTGATTAATCTCGCAGCCAAATTCCATAGCTGAAGCCAATCTACCACAGCACATGTAGGAGTTGATAGTTTATCCCAAGTACAACTGCCAATGCTGTCAACATAAGCACTGATTATCGGTCAAAGACTTACCTGACAATTCCTATCATGGCCCAAGTAGCAACGTCCTTGTCTTCGGAATTTACGACTTCTACAAGTTGCAACAGAACATCTGTGTAAACCATGGTGGACAATGGTGTGACAAATGGAAGTATTTGCAATGCCACTTTCCTCCGGGAGACATCCCGACTAGATATTTGACTCAGTAGAGTGGTATGTGTCGTTTCGATTCGTCTCCGTTTATTGGGATGATGCATATCATCTATTTCAGCCTTCTTCTCTTCGTACTTTTGATCGATAGAATCTAACATCTTTGTCAGCATACCAAGTATCTGGAGAAGCCCCCAGGCACTCTCTGTACGAATATCATTAGAACGGAGATGTATTCCCGGGACTTGAAATACTGTGTTAACAGTTATCTTGACTCCATTCAAAACTGAAAGGGTTAGATCATCCAGTTGAAGCCTTTCCCTTGCGATCCGATTGCTATAATCAGACTGCAACACCTCAACAAGGTAACCAAGGTCTCGCTTCGAGTCAAAGCAGTCGCTTTCACGAATGAGCCTCTGAAGATGGAGATTATTGGTCATTATGAAGATGATGATCTCATCTTTCAAGGTGGGCAGTTTTGTGGTTAGCCACCAACCTGCCAGGACCGGTAAAACACTTTGAATGGTTGTCTGAGCAAGGGATAACTGGTCCAAATTAGAGCGAAGAAGCACACGATTAATGACAGAGAGCACAAGCATAGAGACTCGGCTTTTCTTGATTTCCGGTACCCTTTCTATGATGCTAACCATAGCATCACATATAGTGGCTGCCTCGTTAAGAAGTGGTGCATTCGCTGCGCTGACCAACGCCAACAAGCATTCAAGGAGCTCTTCAAAGGGATTTCCGACCATTGAGTTCGAGCCCCTTTCGCTTCTTATTGAAGAGCTTGTCAGTGTAATCATCAAAGAGTTTTGTTCATCTAAGTCGTCTCTAATCTTGGCGAGACCATCGAGGCAGAATAAGGTTGTATCGGTCCAGTCATCTTCAAGCAAGTGTTCAACATGTGCCTCATGTTGAAGAATGGCGTTCAAAGATTTGAGATAATCAATCGTGAGGGGTTCACAGAATCCTCCACCAGGAGTTGGCAACGTTTGCACAATGTGACCAATAACCGCTTTGACAACGCTAGCTCTGATCACAGGAACGCCAGCTATGATTATAACTCGAATAGCATGGCTGCAAGATGATAAACGCTTGACGAATTTTTCTTTGGTGGACTTCGAGACGGCCTTAAGATACAATTGCTTTTCCTGAGAGATGACCTGAAATAGCCCTTCAAAGATCACATGATACTGCTTGCTGCCCACGCTATCTAAAGCCTGACTTTTGCGATTGTGTTGGAAGATATGGACCAAATCGTTGATTCCTTTTGTGCGTTCTTTTTCCTTGTCTTTGGCATTCTTTGGATTGGGATTTGTAACCCTTTCCAGGGCGTCCAGGGCAGTGACCCCTCCCTCCATGTTGATGATTCTGTGAGGAAGTCCTTAGGCTATAGGTAGTCACTCATTCGTAGTTGTTTTTAAGGTACAGTTCATTGAAACACTTGTCGACCGCTCATCAGATCGATTGTGCAACAGTAGTTTTCATGTGATGTTTTGCCCAGAGCTATCAAAGACCTAAGATTGCGAGTTGCGACCAAGATGAGTTCGAATCAGATTTTCCATAATTTTGCTGAAGATATTTGATGTCGAATGACCGTCCCGGCGCTTTTCTGCTACTGTCTTGCTTCGCTGCTTTGCAAGCCGTTCGGCAGGATAGAGAGAACTTTCTTGTCGTCGTCGGTGTTGGTTGTCCCGCATTCGCCGTCGCGTCATGCGGTTGGTTGGCTTGAGCTTCGCGACTAAATGTTTCTCGCCAGCTCGCGTAGAGCTTCAAATAATGAACAACAGTTTCCGCAACAACCAAAACAAAGCATGCGAAGCTGGTGAAATCTACGAAACGCCACGCAGCTGCGGCGCAGTCTCTACCTAACCACGACATTCGTTTTCCTTCAACCTCACCATAAACAACCCTGATCACAATGGCTGAGTCTAGTAGCCTCGAAGGGCTTCAGAACCTACATCGAGATCTCGTCGCTTTATGCGAAAACCGCTTGCCAAACCTTGAAAGACTATGGATTCAGCTGCAAGATAGGGTCGAAGAGTTCCGAAAGCTTTTGGATAAACCTCAGAGGAATGAAGCCAGTCGAAAGTCATTAGCGACTGGAAAATTGAAGGTTGTCGACTTGGAATACGACATCAACGAAGAATTTCAACAAGGCGCACTACAATTGGCCGATGCTCTCAATCTCGACGAAATCGAAGCTGCAGCGATATTTATCGAAGCCCAGGAAGATGCAGAGGCGCTTGGTAGATCACTTCTTGAAAGCGCTGTTTTGCGATTCCACCAGCGACGCAAATACTTACTTGATTCCCTTCGTCTTGTTCTTCAACACTCAGTCGATCCAGATGCGGATGAGAGAAACCGCGACATTCTGCGCGATGCGATCATTCAAATTCTACAGGTTCAGCAAAGCTCAGAAAACAGCTCGAAATACGTACGCAAATGCCTCACGGGTATGACCGATATCAAGCAATGGCTGCAGTCTTTGGCAGAGAAGATGAACAGCGCTTCTGTCACAGGTCAAGGTCTTGCGCCTGAGGTCGCAGAAATCATGGAATACCAACGTGCTAGTCTTGTCCAACAACACGAATGCCTAGGCGTGATAACACACTATCTCATCAAGGCGAACCATGCCTCGTTTGGAGACTTCGAGCAACTCCTACAGACTTTGAAGAAGGTCGATAGATATGACAATCTCCTCGTACACTACTTTCCCGCATTAGCGGCGTCAATAACTGCGTTTGGAGCCCCTGAAGGCATGGGTTCACTACGTCAAGCTCGGGCACTGAATCAGAAGCTCACAAGCCAGAAAGAGCAGGATCCATGGACGCTGCAATATTTACATGCAGCAGTTTCTGTTTGGTGGATGGCGGAGTACAGTGGTTGGTATATGGAGAATCCATCAGCATCTCCTCTTGTCGGCATAAATCTTGACGATGAACGCAAACAACGCGATAAACAATTTGGCGAATTTCTCAAGGATGGAGCCTTCGATTTCTTATTGTCGCTTTCCGCGGACGTTAAGTCTGCAGAATGGTACGACTCTACGCAACACGGTCTCCGCCAATGGCTCCAACGAAAAGCCCCTGCATTGATGCCAGACCCAGTACCCTTCTCTGACTTCTTCCAGCTGGTGCTGATGGAGCAATTTGAATCTTTTGTTGATGCCTGTATAACGAACATGCCGGATTTCTTAAGACAACTCCGACACGATGAAGACGAACAACGACAACTCAGTCAGAACCATGAGCATGATTTGGATTTGGAGAGATTCATTGTCATTATTTCATTCGCGTGTGAAGGGCGGCCAGATGCTGCACAAATGTTCTGGGCCGACCCAGACAGTAATCTCGCTGGGTTTTTGAATTGGGTTTCAAAACGAGCCTCAACACCACTGGTCAGTGCCTTCTGCGCAATGCTGCAGGCCATCTCTGGAGACGAATATAGCGCCACTGAAGCACATAACTTTTTATTGGCAGATGGTGCGGCTGCGTCAGGAAAGCTTCGTAGAAACCAATCTCTTAGCTGGGCCCAGATATTTGAGGAATTCGAATTCTTCTCGAATAAAATCCGTGAACGCCTCCAACCGACGGCATATCGACCAGGAAAGCCAAATAATGACCAAGCTGAGATTGAGCCAGAATCGTCGATTATGCTACAAAGTTACTTGCAGCTCGTTGCGCAACTATCGAGAGAGAGTCAAGCAGTCAGACTCTTCTTGCTTCAAAACCAAACCAACCAAATTACCGACATGCTTTACGAGTTAGCTAGTAGTGCCATCCCATCGCAATTACGAGCATGTGCGTTTGCAACATTGGAGGCATTGCTAAATCATAAGAACAAAGAGATTGGTGAACACATTTGGACAACACTTGACTTGTGGATTGCAGGCCATTACGTATCACCACCCAATACCGCCAAAACCCAGCATGCTGCTCAGATTACTTGGTCAACTGATGGAATCTTCCAAGAAATCGGGTCAGGATTCGAAGAGCCTACCTCATTCATTCACCTCTTGAACGCCCTCGTAAAGCCATGCGAGGACGACGAGGGCCTCAATGATGGGTTACCATTCCCGGAATCGTTGGGAGCCTCAAGCAGAATGCCAGGAATCGATCCATATATCGACTTTGCCATTGGGCAGGTTTTTGCGTCTACGACTACCGCTTCCCTCGACCCTGTACAGCTCCGAATTCTACGATTGAGTTGTTTGGATTTCATCGGCACATGCCTTGATACCTTCAATGAAGACCTTGTGATTTTCGCAAACCAATCCAACATTAATGTTGAAGCTGCTATGAAGACTACCAACCTTGAAGATTACGTCATGTTACATCCATTTTCGCGGGTCATGGAATGGATCTTCAATGACAAAGTTATGAAGGCTTTGTTCCAAACTTCGCATCAAGAGCCTGCAGAGGTGGGAAATGCATCTCCAGATTCTCCTCTAGTTTTAAGTCTGTTACGAAGTGTTGAAATCATCACGACAGTAATGGAATTGCAAGCAACTTACCTTGATATTGTAAGACCAGCCCTTAAGGAGCGTGTCGCGTTGAGAAGAATACCAGTGGCAAACGCTGCATTCTCTGCATTCGAAGACGGAGTCCTCAACAACCTATCTTTAATCTCAGATCTGGGCTTGTATTGCGGAGCAGGCCATTCTTCCCTGACTATTGCATCTTTAAAGCTTCTTGAGATGCTTTCAACCTCCCCTAAGCTCATTGCTCCACTTTCCATGGGATTTGGTCGACGACCAGATCGTAACAAGGCCATAGCTGCAATGGAAGCTAATGGGTCTGCTGAAGGCATTGCACGAGCGCTATCTGATGAACTCATCTCACATTTGGATATTGATCAAGGTCCAGACACCGCAGAAGTTGCGACGAAGACAAGCATCCTTTCATTTGTGGACAGCTGCCTCGAAGCACTACCAAACAGGCCAACTGTTGCACATCTCCTCCTAGGATTTCAGTGCCAAGCAGACACCATCGATATTGACGGCGAGGGACCTTTCGCTCTTGGACGATCTCTTTTCCATAATATTTTGACACTTGCTGTCGAGCTTCCAATTGGCGACGAGGTCAATGGTGTGGTATCATGGTTGGCATCGTTAAGATATAGGTGCTTCAAGATCTTGCATCACTTGTGGAATTCACCACTCACCTCTGGATTTATTATGAAGGAGTTACGAGATTATGATTTATTGCCTGTGATGTGTATAAAAGAGCAGATGGTTCGGCCTGAAACTTTATGGGATGGTCTTGATAGCAGAGATCCTGAATTTTTCACTTCAACAGGAGCGGCTGGTCTGTCTTGCTTCCTCCGTCATCGTGCTGCATTGACTAGATACATTGCGTCTGAGCTTCGCCTCATTAACCGCGACAAAAACACTTCTCAAAAAGCAGAGATCGTTGCTACCCTCTTGGGTTCAACAACGCTCAAAGATGGGCAGCAAATCGATAATATCACAATTTTCGAGATGTTTGATTTCATGGAACTTGAGATTGGTGCGCTTGGTGGAGTACCAATCCTCAAGTATTTTAAGGGCATCGATCTTAGCACATGTTTGGAGAGCAACGAAACATTGACGTATGATCTGCGAAAGTTGAAAGAACTTTTGGACCTTCGCAAGAGCGAATTGCGTAACACTGGCCAGCTCTCGGGTATTCCGACCCAGACACAAAGCTCAGGGGCTCAAAGTGGTGCTCTTACTCTGGTACGATCATCAGATGAGACAGGTATTGATGCGGAAGCCGATATGATCGTGGGATATCTACATGCCCAAAATCAGCTTTTGAATCTTAAGACATCCCGATTAGCAGCTCTCACAGCTTGGGTACAGCTCATGTTGATGGTGGTTGAGGCTGGAAGTCTTGACGAAACGACAAAGACATCGTTTGTCATGCAGGCACTTGAAATCATTATGCCAAGACTTGAGCGTTACAGCAACGAGGATCTTGATATAGCAAAGGAGCTCGCTCGTCTCTGCAAGGGATTAATATTCAGTCTTGATTTCGCTTCGCCATCGTCAGGGAAGGGTACACCTGGCGATCTGACGAATGATAAATTAGCGCAACTTTTCCGCATATCTCTACGTGCCATTCATTCGCCTATAACGGATGCAATTTTCAAACAAACACTCTACGACACATGCTTCAGGTATCTTACTGGAATGTCCGATATACCCGATATCGATGGAACACGCTCTCACAATATACGCATCATTAGAGAGGCTGGCGAGCGTCTTCTCAATGTAATATGTGATGATGCATTGGTTGGAGAGCCAGGGTGCAGGCTATCGGCATTGCTTCTACTGGCTGCTTTGGTCACAGTGTCTGCTAAGGACAACTCTACTTATGTGATTGAGTGTTTGGTTCGCGTCAATTTCATTGGAATATTGGTTGAGTCATTACAACATATCCCACTTGAGTTGCGTGAAAGTACGGAGCCAGGTAAGTTAAAATCTATATTCTCATTAATACAATACTAATGGTCTTAGATCTGCCTTCTTTGCATTCATACCACATTACCAAAATTGCTTTGCTCTTACAGATATCGCAGACGAAGTATGGAGCAACAGCTGTTCTTAATGCTGGACTCTTCCAATCCATCAAAGAATCACAACTTTTCTCCGCAGATCCAGATCTTGGTCCAGGTATGCCACATCACAACCGAAGGAAGGTTTTAACTGACAATTCTAGATTTCGAGGGACCAAGCGCAATCAAGCTTCATTACAAGCTCCTTGTCTCGCTTATGCGTGTAATAAACGCTGCCGTACTCATTCGTGGCCCGCAAAATGAGCAGACTATGACACAAGGTCGTAAATTCTTATCTAGTAATAGGAACATGATTGTGGAGGTGTTCAAGCAAACTGCTGGACTTCGAGACAATGATTTGGCGGTTCAGGATTACATAAACCAGCTTGCCGAGGCTTATGTGATTTTGATCTCACATACTGGATTTCTAGAGGTATGATCTATGATGAATCAAGTGGCTTTATGGATACTGACTGTTGAATTACAGTTTGAGGACCAAAATGTAAAACCAGTGGCAAAAACATTCACGTAAGGGGCGTGGCTAGGGTGTTAGGGTTTTAATCTTTGTACATACTAAAAGCAGTTATGTTGAAAACGGTTGGATAAAGTGTTCTGGGTGATGATAGTGACAATTTACGTTCAGTATGAGCTGTTGTAGAACACGTTATATGGGCTAGGCAGGATAACTAGTCCATACAGCTGAAATATGAGAATATATTCAAATTAATCGCTTGCCCATTACTCTACTCCTTGCATTTTGTCAATCAAACATCATGACATTCAATGTAAGCTCACTACACATGACCCACCAAGGCATAATTTCGCAGATATTTGTATTTACGTGGAGTCTTAATGACCCTGAAAATGATGGCAACCTGAACCGTCTATTCGATGATTGATGCCATATTCCTCCTGCTTAGCATCCTCTGGTCGCTACACAGACCAGCTAAAGTCCGCGTGCCTCGGAGTTACCGAGGCGCGCGGCAATTCTACGGCGGTCGAGATCTTATCATCACCTTCGCGTCATTACTACTCATCGACATCACTACCTAAGCTTACCTCCCAAAAGGAAGCAAGATAGATCGGTGATTTTCTTTCTGTTTCCGACGTGCATCTCGCGAAATTCCCTTTCAATTTGCCTTGTCGCAATCCAGAGCCTCCCCCTTCGCATTCATTACTCTGATAACAGATACCCACTCTCTTCGGAACCGGTACCGTTCGTGAAATCTATTCATCTAACATTTGTATGCAAATGTATTAAAGTCTATCGAGCAAAACTCCTGGTGTTTAGGGAGTCTACAGAGACCATGTCTGCTGATCAATCACCCAGCTTTACTTCGTCTCAAGGCAAGAGGAAACTTCATTCGAGTTCCAAATCCCGACAAAGCTCGATCTCGGATCTCCTACGCAAGGCAAACGACCCGGCTCCTAAAAGGCAAAGAATCGACCCCGACCGAAACGATATGGACCGTCATGGAGGACTTCAAACGTCCCCGAACTTCCAGAGCATGAGGGCTACGACGAATTTCCAACCGCATATGGGAGCGAAGACTTTGGTCATTAAGAACTTACGGAAGACCCCTAGGACCGACGTTGATACGTACTACACGAGAATATGGTCACAGTTGGACGTTTGCTTGACGAATATCTTTGCTGGAAGACAGCCTCAACAGTCCTTAGAGCAGTTGTATAAAGGTGTGGAAGATACTTGTCGACAGGGTCGTGCCGAGAAGCTTTATAAACAACTGAGTGAGCGTTGTGAAACACACCTTCACCAAGTTATACTGCCATCCATTAGGGCTGTCAGTTCTTCTAGCGATGTTGAAGTCCTACGAACTGTCTACAATGCATGGCAAACGTGGAGTGCTCAACTGGTATGTAACTTTTGAAGCCTTTCGGGCCTTGCTGACCATAGTAGCTACTTCTTCGTTCTGTTTTCTTTTACTTAGATCGGTCCTTCCTTCTTAATTCGAAAGACTACCCTCAACTCAATGATATGGGTATAACCCAATTTCGGAGAATGATATTTGTCTCGAAGAATGATACGTCATCGTTAGGATCACGGGTATTAGCAGGAATCTGCGATCTAGTTAATCATGATCGAACAAATCAGGAAGATCTGTTCGATGGGCCGCTTCTCAAAAATTCGGTCAGAATGCTGCACATCTTTGGTATTTACGGAAAATCCTTCGAGCCACGACTCATAAGTGTTTCAGCAACATATTTCACCCGGTTTGCCGAAGAGAGATGCGCATTAGACTTGAAGGATTATATCTCAGCATGTGATAGACTCCTGTCGCGGGAGGAAACTCGGTGCGATGCGTACAATTTTGATAGTAGCACCAAAAAGTCTCTTCTCAAAGAGGCTCAGAAAGCGCTCATTGATGGCCATCAAGACGTACTACTGGATACTCATGCTGTGGCAAAGCTCCTAGACTTGAATGTTGTGGCCTCTCTGAAGACTTTGTATGAACTCCTCAAGCTTTCGGATCTTCAATTACTCCTTAGAGCTCCTTGGGATGCATACATTAAGAAGGCTGGTTCTGCAATTGTTTCCGACAAGGAAAGGGGTGATGAAATGGTTATTCGTCTATTAGAACTGAAGAAAACACTGGATATTGTTGTCCGGGATGCATTTGGCAAAGACCAAAAGTTCATTTCAAGCCTGCGCGAGTCTTTCGGTAGCTTTATTAATGATCGGAAGAACATTACTGCAAGCTGGGGAACTGGAAATTCAAAGGTCGGAGAAATGATCGCAAAATACATCGATGCTCTGTTGCGCGGTGGCCTTAAAGCTGTGCCTCGATCACTAGCATCAGATGCCACAGATCGTCAAGATGCTGAGAGCAAAGGTCACGCCAGTACGGGAGATGAGGATGCTGAGCTTGATCGTCAACTTGAGCAAGGCCTAGAACTCTTCCGTTTTATCGAAGGCAAAGATGTCTTCGAAGCTTTCTACAAGAAGGACCTTGCACGTCGCTTGCTTATGGCACGTAGTGCAAGTCAGGATGCTGAAAGAAATATGCTCACAAAGCTGAAGAGTGAATGTGGAGCAAGTTTCACACACAACCTAGAACAGATGTTCAAGGACCAGGAACTTGCTCGAGACGAAATGATTTCATACAAGCAATCTTTAAGCAATACCAGTAAAACTACTATGGACCTTCAGGTTTCTGTACTGTCTGCTGCAGCTTGGCCTACATATCCCGATGTTGCTGTCAATCTTCCCGATGAGGTGGCGCGTCATATCGAGAAGTACGACCGCCATTACAAACACAAGCACACTGGTCGTCGTTTGACTTGGAAACATGCTTTAGCACACAGTATTGTCAAAGCTCAATTCAAGAAGGGGCCAAAGGAGTTGGTGGTGTCAGGCTTCCAGGCCATTGTTTTGGTGCTATTCAATGAGGTTCCGGATGACGGCTCCCTGTCATACACTGCTATCAGAGATGCTACAGGTCTAGTCGATGCGGAGCTGACAAGAACCTTACAATCTCTTGCATGCGCAAAGATTCGCCCACTTGTTAAAAACCCCAAAGGTCGCGACGTCAACCCTACCGATACTTTCAAAGTAAATCATGCTTTCACGGATCCAAAATATAGAATCAAGATCAATCAGGTGCAGCTGAAGGAGACAAAGGAGGAGAATAAAGAAACTCATGAGAGAGTTGCTCAGGATCGACAGTACGAGACCCAAGCGGCTATTGTGCGTATTATGAAGGCTAGGAAGGAAATGGCTCATAGTGCTCTTGTTGCGGAGGTCATTAACCAGACAAAGAGCAGAGGAAGTGTGGAAGTTGGAGAGATCAAGAGTAATATTGAGAAGTATGTCCCTTTATCCACTATTAAGATTGAAAACCTGACTCCTGTAACAGGCTGATTGAGAAGGATTATATTGAGAGAGAGGGAAGCTCGTATGTGTATTTGGCATAAGCTACGGGAAATCATGAGGTATGCATAGATAGCCTGGTGAATTACTTTCAGTCATGGTCTTTTATGGAGGGAAAAGGAATCGGACAAACACCAGTGAATGAAGAGCCAGAGTGCCGGATTAAATTCCCAAATTTAATGGGAGAACCACCAAGCGGTTCTGTGAAATTGAGTCACGTGCTTCGGAGGAACTGCCTCCGCAAATACCCCGCCTCTGCTTCACCAGCCTACTCTTACTACGTACGTACATTTATGAGGTAATTCTTCGCGGCATGGACTTGAATTTGAGTCTAGCCAGACATGGGCCGCTGCCTTATGTTCGTGCACGGCAAAGCTTCCCTCTTTACTGAAATCTTCAGATGTTGCTGCCGGAAGTCGACCAGTAAGAATTCCCGGGTATTGACCGTTGTACAAACCATGCTTCACCAATGTCCCATTATTTTGATAATGCTTAGCTCATACCTTGTCATGATCCACTTTCCCCCTCACTTAGAAGGCCATTAGTACGTACGATGCCCTTGAATTTCTACTTTCTTGATGTTTTTTGGAGGATTGTTGATGTCATGGCTATCATTTTAAGAAGCTCGTACCAATGTTCGTCCGATAATCGATCCATGAATATTCTTATATATTTGACATTTTCTTTGCACAGTAAATTTGAGTGTTTTATGCGATGCCCTAACCATGTTATCTTTACATTTTCCTCTTGCTGTGTGCTGCTTCGTAGCATCAGTCGCTGCTCAGTCAGTTATCAATTTGTCTGAATTCTCGTGGAGACTATCTAATCCTACGGGCAACGTCTCAATTCCTGCTTCTTTTCCTTCTCAGGCTCATCTTGATTTATATGAACAAGGAGTCATTCCCTATCCTCAATACGGCTTGGGAGATTTTGATTTGAGATGGGTAGCCTACTCCAATTGGACTTACTCTACTACCCTTACAGGATTGTGAGTGATAATTAAGTCAACTGATTCAAAATCTGATATCCTGCAGAGACAATAAAAACACAACCACATGGCTTCTATTCAACGGGCTGGACACTTTCACCTCCATTGAGTTTTGTGGCTCACATGTTGCAAGCACAAACAATCAATTCAGACAGTATTATTTTGACGTCTCGGACATTATCACCTCGTGTACTAGCGATCCAATCTTGAGCATCAATTTTGGATCTGCTCCGAACATCGCAAACGATCTTCGGAATGCCCCAGGAGCTGAACAATGGCCTTTCAGTGTCGAGATCACGTATGAATTCTTTGGTAGACAATTCATACGCAAAGAACAAGTAAATTATCAATTACTCTTACAGGTATCCAACTAATTGGTGGAAACAGAGTGATTTTGGCTGGGACTGGGGGCCAGCGTATGCACCGGCTGGCCCATGGTTACCAGGCTACGTTATACAACTTCCACCTTCGTCCTTAAGTGTCAGGAATACACTTTTGGATATATATCGCCTAGGCCAGCTAAACAATCTACCTCCAGACCAGAGTCAGCCGTGGGTCATTAATGCCAGTCTTGATGTCCTCGGCACAATCCCCAACGATGCTTCGATGAATGTTCAGATTATAGATTTGAATAACAAGACAATCGTCTCTGAGCCATTAACTAACCTTAGCTCTTCGATATCCACCATCAGTGGAAGTATTATTGTCGATGAAGAAAAATTTCAACTATGGTGGCCAAGTGGTCTGGGTCCACAGACTCTCTATTACGTTACCATTGATATCGTCTCGGGCAACAAAACTTTGGCAAGTTCAACAAAGAGAACGGGCTTCCGTACGGTGGTTTTGAATATGGAGCCCGTTACCAATGAGCAACTATTGCAGAATATTTCTCCAGGAAATAACTGGCATTTTGAAATAAATGGTCATGAGTTTTATGCTAAGGCGAGTGAAGAGCATTTTTTTTTTGTTTTTTTTTGGGGGGCGCTGAGTGTAATATAATTTTAATTTTATTTAAGATTATAACAATATTTAATATACAACATTTTGCTGACATTGATATAATAGGGATCTAACTTGTGAGTAGTCTCTCTTTTCATATCAAGAACGTTGTTGATTTGTTTAGCATTCCTCCGTCTCCATTCTGGGCGAATGTGAGTGATACAGATATCAGAAGTCTCTTTGATGCTGTAGTTAATGGAAACCAAAATATGTTGAGAGTATGGGCATCTGGGGCCTAGTAAGTGACACATCTGTTTGCTGGTTCCCAGAACGAAAAGCACAAGGAACGTTGACATTCTTAGTTCACCCGATTTTATTTACGACTTGGCCGATGAATTAGGTAAGTTTTTGATAGGGCAACTTCAAGAATAGTACTAATTTTGTCCAGGAATCTTACTCTGGAGCGAGTTTGAATTTGGCGACTCATTGTATCCGGTTGATGAAGCATTTTTAGAAAATGTAGCCAATGAAGTGGATTATAATGTCCGTCGTGTGAATCACCACCCGTCACTTGCGCTATGGGCGGGTGGCAATGAGCTTGAGAACCTCGAACTTGAGCTTGCTGCAGCATACGATCCAAATAACACGTTAGTTTCTTTCAGATCTCCTGTCAAGTATGGAAATGCTTACATAAACTAGAAGATGGATGAAAGAGTATGAGAAGCTGTTCTTGAATACAATACTTCCAATTGTCTATGGCAATACAAAATCCATCTCTTATATTCCCAGCAGTACCACCAACGGATACTTGTATCTCAATGTTACCAATAACACCATGATCGAGAGATATAACAATCTTACTGCTGGCTATACATATGGTGACACAGATCATTATGACTACGACTCAACTGTCGCCTTCAACCTCTCAAGTTATCCAGTTGGCCGATTCGCCAATGAGTTCGGATTTCATTCTATGCCGTCACTTGAAACTTGGAAGGGATCTGTAACTGCAGAAGATCTTACTTTCAATTCGACAACAATTTTGCTTCGCAATCATCATTATCCAGCTTCTAGCCCTTCGGAGGACAACTTTGCCAATACCACGAAAGGAATGGGCGAAATGACACTTGCTTCGCAGCTCTATTATCCTACTCCTGACAAAGCTGATGGACTTGCAAATTTTTCAGCTTGGTGCTTGACAACGCAAATTTTCCAGGCTGATTTCTACCGTTCTCAAATTACCTACTATCGAAGGGGAAGTGGAATGGCAGAAAGACAACTCGGAAGTTTGTATTGGCAGCTTGAAGATCTGTGGGCCGCGCCAACCTGGGCTGGTATAGAGTCTACAGGAAGATGGAAGTTTCTCCATTATATTGCCAAAGACATATACCAGCATATTATCATTGCTCCTTATTGGAATTACACGACTGGAGACCTCACAGGTTATGTGACCAGTGACCTTTGGTCCGCAGCAAGTGGAAAAGCTACGTTTACTTGGTACGACTATAGCGGCAATACACTATCTACTCCTACATCAACACAGTTCTCGGTTGGAGCTCTAAATACAACCCAAGTCCTGCAACTTAACACAAATAACTTAACATTCGCGCTTGATAATGCTGTTCTGAAGTTAAACATAACCGCCAGTGGCTCGTTGCCAAACATGAACGATTCGACAACATTTACCCATGAGTTCTGGTTTCATCCTACTTGGCTATCAGAGGCAAAATTGGTTGATCCTGGATTGACCATAACTTATGACAATGCCACAGAGAATTTTGTCGTTGAAGCGACCACCGGTATAGCGGCTTGGGTGTGGCTAGATTGGCCTGGAGTAGTTGGACATTTCGAAAGCAATGGGTTCTGGCTGGGCAAAGGTGAGACCAAGGAAGTGAAATTCAAAGGAGGCAACGTAAACCCAAGTGATGTGACGGTAACTAGCTTGTTTGACAACACTCTGCCATAAGCAGATTGTATTTGAGGCTTGACAAGAAGGAAATCTATGGAACATATATCACAAGCATGATTGAATAATATATCAAGTTACAAGAAATCTTGGGAAAAATAATTTGAAGTAAATTTTCCTAGTCCTTTATACATGCCAAGGAATGCGAGTCATTATGATACAGCACCTGAAGTTTCAAAGAAGACTATGAGCTTCTACAGTCCTTTGAATTCTTTGATAAGAGAGCCGTTATTCAGATATGACTAATAGTGCTACTTCGTGGACCATATCCAAGGAGGTTGCGCTAATAATTTGATAGGACGGCAGGGATAAAATAGTTGTGTCTACCAAGTCAAAATTCAATATAAGCGCCTTGTAGAATTTCGGTGGACTGGGCGTCAGAAATATCAGCTATACTGTTGATTCGTGTGTTGTCCGCGGATGGTCAACTGTACTGTCTCATGACTACTCTTTTTCACTATCCTGAAACACTTCCACTCTATCAATCGTCCGAGATGTAATTAATTATTGTATGACATATATTTTAGGGTTGGAGATTCAAAAAGGAGACACATGCGAATGTGTTATCATGATTGAGCTATCTGCTGTTGCCAGACTCCAAGACCGATGAGGCACTTTCAGTGCTATGGTTCCCCAACATCATCATGATCAGTAGAAGTCCAAAGCTCTTCCGTACCTTCAACAGTCTCAAGAAAGCTCTTTCCTTTATCTCTAACCCGCATAGCAGCATCTTTCCCCAAGATCAACCTCAAGAAATTTTCTTTTCCCTTCCCCCGGTTGGTACCAGTAACCGTTTCAAAAATTACCTGGGCGCCCTTCCTAACATCTCCTGTCCCCCTCCCATTCATCGAAATCATGCGGTCATAATTTTCTTGCGCTGGACCTATTTTATAGGGCTCACTCCAGCCTTTAGCTGGTAATGAAAAGCTATTAATAAAGTCTGAGCGGAAAAACCCTGGTTCAACAACCACAACCCGAATTCCAAAATGGCTGACTTCTCGCGATAAAGATTCCGACATGCCTTAAAAATTAGCTAGGTCTATTGCTGAGATCAAAACTTATTTACTTACCTTCGAGAGCAAACTTTGAAGCCGCATAAGCAGAGCAAATTGGGTTTCCATGGATACCAGCAGCAGATGATACATTAACAATGATTCCTTCCTTCTTCTCCCGCATAGACGGTAAAACAGTCTTGATAAGAGCCACTGGTCCATGATAGTTCGTCTCCATCTGCCTTCTGCTTTCCTCGATACTGTTCAAAACTTAGCCCTATATGACAAACCTAAGATATTCAAACACTACCTGATATCCTCCAACGGCCCGATCATGGCGTATGCCGCATTATTGACGAGCACATCGATTGTGCCGAAGATCTTGACAGCATTTTGAAGCACTTCGGGTGCTTGGGGGGATGTGACGTCCAGAGTAATCCATTTCCCGCCCTTGGATTCGACTTGCGCGACGAGATCAGGTGTCTTGGACGGATTGCGCGACGTTGCTATTACTTTATGCCCATTTTCAAGGGCAACTAAAGCTATTTGAGTGCCAAATCCGGAGGAGCAACCTGTTATGAACCAGACTGGCATTTTGAGGATATTGAAGCGTGAGTAGATACGAGAAAGGTTCTTAGGATTTATATAGTCCTATTATATACCGGGCTGAATTTTGTGATAAATCTATAAGAGATAAGAACTTGTCGATCTATACCTGTAATACACATACTTAGCCCTTTACAATACAGATACAGATATTGATATCAACTCAACATGGAGAATATGCATATATGGCGGGGTTAATGGAGTACCCGGCGTTAAGGTGCAGTAGGTCCGGAGGCTTATATTTTCACTTATAACACAAAACATTTAGGATGATCATTCCCGATGTAAACTCACGTAACCTATTAGTGAGGTGGCATGTGAAAATGCGAAATGGATGTGTGCCAATATAGACATCAGTATGCGTGCGCAGTAGACGTATCATCCTAACTTCCAAGCAACAAATCACAGCTAAAATTTGCGGACGAATGCTATGCAATCCTCATGTTCCCTCCCCACCACATAATTTGAAACACACCAGCCAAACTCCAGATGCTAAACTACCAACGGCAAAAATCAAAACAATCAAAAAAATCAGTAAAACAATTGCTCAGACCTTCTCTTCAATCTTATCCTTCTCTTCAGCCTCCTTCTCTTCTCCTTCCTTTTTCTCCATCTCTGCTTCGGAATTTAGCGGCTTGGAAGGGTCATATCCTACACTCTTCACAATACCAAGTCCCTTCGTGCGGCCTTCTCTGAACAGTAGTCTATCACCAGGAGCTAGATATTCAGGTCTTTGGACGAATCTGAATGCTACAAGAGCTTTGTCTCCAGTTCGAATATATGAACGATCAATGTCGATTATTGCACAAGTTTGAGAGACGGGACCAACATGCAGCATAGCCTGGTACTTAGTCTTGATTGTGGTTGCATGAGAAAGAATAAGAACTAGTTATGTTAGCTTTTGACTTTTAGTTTCGAGTGAGACGTACCTTCAGCGACGAACTCGCGATATACTTTTGGAGCTTGCTGTTCGAGCTTCGGCAATACTACCATTCCTTTTCGAACATCCTTTCTTCGGACACGCTTCAGTGCGAATGAGGCAGATTGGCCCGCCGAAGTGGCTGGAACTGGTAGCCTTTTTCTCTCAATAGAACGGATCGTTGTCGTGGTGAACTGTCCCAGTGAATCTGGCCCCACCAAGACAGTGTCACCAGCATGGACAACTCCGGATTTGACAATACCTGAAACTACAGTACCGACGAAAGGAACAGAGAAAGTGTCATTAATGTGAAATTCAAAGGGAGCCGAGCTATCATAATAGCCATGATGAGGCAATATCTGCAGATGTCAGTACTTGCTTCGTTTTCTCATTTTTCCTGAATAGAGATACATACATTCAAGAATGTTCGAACTAGATCCAATGACTCTCCAGTAACATTAGAAACCTGGAAAACAGGACATATCCGCTGAGAAACAAATTGAGTTGCGGTGTTTATACAATCCTCTCGGGTTTTGATATATATAGGAATCTTTCGTGCTCCCGGAGATTTGAGAATTTTGGTTATTTGAGAGATAGTTTGTTCGAGGATTTGGGGTGGGCATATATCAATCTTGGTAATGACAACCATCACAGGCACATTGAGTGCTAGTGCAATGCCCAAATGTTCTTTGCTCATACCAATAAGGCCGTTATTGGCTGCTACCATCAAAAGACAGTAGTTTGGGCTAGATGATAGGAGGCCAAAAACCGTGGTTCTGAGATATCTCTCATGTCCTGCCAAATCTGTGAAGGCCAAGATTTTGGCTGCCTTTTTACCAATCTTCCAAAGCGTCAGTATAAATCAATGTATAGTGATATGATACTTACCTCTTCCCACGAAAGTTTGCGACCTGGAACATCAGATGCCACAACATTTCCTTTGGTGTCAAAACCCATGATCTCCATCCCAACAGAACTGGTTCTTCCGCTCTCCATTTCATGCTTGTGGCGAAAAAGATTGACACGAGCTTTTCCTCTGCCATCATCCAACCCACCTAAACCATCAGATAATGTTTAGACAAAATGATTTGGAGACTTACCTTTGACCAGAACACCTAACATAGTACTCTTTCCAGCATCTACATTTCCAACAACAGCAATGCGCGTCTCAATGACTTCCTCCGTCGTCTCCGGATTCTGCCTGATCAAGATCTTCCCATGGCAATCCTTATCTTTGTCATTTAAATCTGCACCTTCGAATTCTCCTCCCACATTGTTTGTCAATAAGACTTGGCAGTCGGCCTTCAACTTGGCAGCTGCTTCATTCAAGCTCTCCATAGCGATATTCCATTGTTCTTTGGACAGGCCCATCGAGTCACCATTATTCTCAAATCCAACTTCAAAGATTGTTTCTCCATGTCCTTCATCGAGTCTCAATCCTACTACTTCTACAAGCTTTGTGGTTGTTAACGATTTGTCGAGTAGTAGCTCTCGCAGGCGCACTTGGGGAGCGGAGTCGGCGAGATCTAGGTCATTGAGGATGTCGAGTTCGGCGTGGTCTTCTGAATTTTGAGCTGGCGGATATCGTAAAGCCTGCTGTTTCTCAACATAATCGGCGAATTCACTCAGCGCCTTTGATAGTCAGTATAAACCCACCCAGGTGGAGTGTCGGTCACCTACTGTTTCGCCTTTCCGCCGCTCGTGCGGTAACTGTTTGCCCATTTTGTTCGCCATGATGTCGAAAGGCAATTGTGGAGTTTTAAAACAAATGTTGCTACCGTAATATGACCATTGAGTTTGATATGAATTGTTCTGAGTTTGTGAGAGGGCGTGGCGGAATGTGACGATTTATACAAGATACATGTACTTTCGCTGTTATGACTCGTTCGGCCTCATGACTTATCGATAAGAATAGTGGTGACGCATTTCAAGGATTTACCCACCCCTACTACTCTGAGTCACAAACTAACCAAAAATATCACGGAAACTATCATTGCTCATTAAGTTGATTTGTATGGTTATTGTATTGACTAGAAGTGCATTTAACTTGCCCCTTTCCCTAGGGGGAATTTTTTGTCTTTTTGTTGAAGCTCTTGCGCTGAACAACCCTTTCCCGGCCCCTCTAGCATTGATCAAATCAATATATCTCCAATTCGCGCAAGCCTTTGAGTTAATCGTGGGTATCGTCTCGTTGTATGCTCGAAATTGGGCGCACAGGAAGTGCCTTAGGATGCTTTTGGGACAAACCTTCTATGAAGAAGATTGTGGTGAGATGAGGACAACGCTGTCACCTGCGAAAGATCAGTATTAAAGACACAAATAAACATTTACTTTTATGCATGAACTTACCTCTAACAAATAACATCTCGGACTTCTTGTGAATAGTCTATATTCGATAAGTTCGGATCCTCAAACAGCTCATGCCCTTCGCTTCTTGCCTACCTTGACCTCGTCATCCTCATCGTCCTCGTCTACCACGTAGATGGTCTCTTGTACATCTCCAAGAACAAGGTTGCAGTGACTGTCGTATGCCTAAAAAGTTGTCAGTAACATCCTGCTACAGCTTGTCCACCAAAATCCAGTAGTTGATTGTGATTTGGTACTGACATGCAATCTTCCCTGTAATTCACGGTCGCCTCTCAGCTTCACAAAAACAATCTCGTCGAGCGAAAGTCGAACGAGGTCCAAAGGCTCCGAGACAGGTCCCTCCGCTCCAGTATCAACATCGGCCATGGTTGCAAGGTTCGAATAGTCGTGTTGGTGGTTGTGTGTCCGAATCCAGAGAACTTCGCGATGCGACAGGTGGAATTTGCCGAGGGTAAACTTCATACAAAGGCATTTATGGGGAAGCTCGGACAGCTTGTCGGGAACACAAAACATACGATCACACACACGCCTTTGAATATTTTCTTTTAAAACTTGAACATGGCCACAATCTTTCATAAAATATATCCTCTGGGATCGCGACACTCTTTGAATATACTCCCTCGTTTTTTTACGTATCGAAACAATTATTTTGCACAAGAGAATGGGCGTTTGAGAGGAAGATGTATATCGTCAACGCCGGGACCACCACACGAGCCACATTTCACGACCCACAATGAGCTGGACATAAACATCGACGAGACCACGCCAGGCACGATCGATTTGATGAAAACAGAAACCTGGGGAGCCGCTCTAGAACTAAAAGAGGACTATGACGTGCCAACAGCTGAATATCTAAACTCAGAGACCTTGTATAATGTGATTGAACATTTCCATCCTTCGAACCGAAACTTATCACCAGCTGCTTTTGCAGATCTACCTCTCATACAATTGCCGGAAGTAATCGATAGAACTTCTGTAGCGTCGACTAGGTGGACTCTTGAACATGCCACTCAATATGGAGAACCTAGGGACATTCTGGAAGCCGCAGTTCGACTAGCTACAATATCTGCAAATTCTATTGCATCGCTAGCACCAGATATATTCACAGAAATTTTGCGACGAATAGATCCTGTGGCCCTCGTTGGGAGATATAAAGAAATACAAAAATCGATAAGTCCAGGTTTGGCACTTCTTCAGGGCATTCCGCCGGTGGACCGCTCTGGACTCCATTACTATGCGGTCACCTTTACGGCTTACCTCAAGATCATTGTCCAGGCACGAAAGGTTAGTGGCAACTCGCTTTCAATAGAAGATTACAAACACCTCTTGCGATGCGCCGAAGAGGTTGGAGATATACTTCGAAGTAGGGAGATATGGAAAGATTTAATCTCAGAAGGTCTCACGCCGGATTTGGACTGCTACAATCACTATCTATCAACAATGGTCTGGGCGGAGCTTCTCAACAACGAGCAAAGACACCGGGTTAGGGTAACTTCAAAAAATCTCTTTCTTCGCCAGTGGCGTCGACGACCAAAAGCGTTCGAGCGCGCTTTCGAAGGCCACAAGGTTGGATTTGGAGGGGTCAAAATGGAGACTACTGTTTTATTCAACGAGATGATGGAGAGAGGTATCATGGGAAACGAAGAAACCTTTTGCAGTCTCATGGTGGCCATGGCACGTGAGGGGGATCTCGAAGGAGTAGCAGCTATTCTACGCAAAGTTTGGAACATTCATGTTAGGCAGGTGTGGAATCCGCGCCTTTTGGACAGCGAAATAAGACGTCCCAAGGATTATGAACCGCATTCGCCATTTTACCCATCTCAAAAGTTACTGTATTGTGTGGCACATATTTATGGAATCAACAATGAAGCACATCACGCAATTCGTCTCGTCGATTTCATCGCGAACCGGTACTCGCTCACCATTTCCAAGCCAGTCTGGGAAGAGTTAGTGGAGAGAGTAGCAGTACTTTCTACCAAGAATAGGGGGGTTAAAGGTAGAGGATCGGATCGAGCTAAAGGCCTCTTGTTCCATTCTTCTTTACAGCAACTCTGGAAGGTCATGACCAGTGATCCTTACAATGTTAAACCTACATTGTTCATGTGGAACAGATTCATTTGCAACATGATTGGCTGGCAGGAGTATGAGAAAGCACAAGATGCCATTCGTGAAGCCAAAAGAGCATGCGATGAGTCCAAAATCGATTATCATCTAGCCCTTGAGATATATGAGACTGCATCAGCGGATCAGAAACGAAAATTAGCTCTAGATTGCCGGTACCATGAATTCATCCTCCAAAGAAACCAGATGTACTGGCGTGACTGGTCACGCCGGTGGTTAAAGAAAGTTTCTTATCATCTTGAATTTCAACCATGGCGCTGGCAATTATACCGAGAGATACCAACGTTCTTACTAGAAAATGCGGCAGCTCTGCCTATTAATATCAAGTACAGAATACGTACTGGGTATGTCAGTTTTGGCAAATGGCAGATGTTCGAAGACGTGGCTGAAGGTGACTGGAGATTGGAGAATGATAGAATTGCTCATGATCAATGGAATAAATATAAAACGAGGGCGCAGGGATGGGATGACGAGGACGAAGATGAATGGATCTGACCTCGAGACAGGTACATAGTCCACAGCTTTATGCATTGTGGGGAGTTTGTGTGGCAGTGAATTATTTGGAATTTGAGCGAGCTCTGTTCAAGCATGTTTACAGTAGCATAGCAAAGTGGAGTTTTTATACGTAAATAGGGACCAGATAGCATTTCATACATATAAACAGTGCGAAACCCATGCAACCTATTACAACTTCTCCAACCGTAAGTCATTAACAACCATGTATCTACTTAACACAATCCATCCCCATCGAAACCATCTCATCTGACTAACATGCGCATCTGTCATCGCTTTCTGCGCTCTCCTTACCTCTCCTAATCCACTCATGAACAATAACCTACCCTCCCTCCCCCTGCCTTCCCAGCGTCCAAAGGCCATCCAGAAAATACTCGCCACCACATCTATAAAACTACTATACTTTCTGACAATATTAATGCTGGTAAGAGAATATAGCGCAACGGGTGATTTCGAAGCCTTGGGTGTGAGTGACGAAGCGAATGCGCGCGCACCGTGGTAGAGAGATATGTGGTTTGGATGCGAGGAAATCCCTTTTGCATCAAAGGTGATCAAAACATCGATTGTAGGTTTCCGGGCGGCATTTTTGGTGCTTCCCGACGGGCGTGTAAATACCGTTGTGAGGAGGTCGACGATCTTCTCCGACGCCCAGTTCGTCGTCATACTATCTGGGAAATCACTATTTACTCAGCTTTTTGTCAAGTTGTTAGAAAGAGGGCTACATACGGTGATTCAATAACGAAAACGTCGTCTTCTTTTCGCAATCCCAGAAGGAGCCCGCTCTTCACCAACTCTTTCTTACGAATTTCTCCTAGTCCATCGGCATCGCCTGCTTCTCGTCAGTAGTTCCCTCACTCTCAATGATACACCAAGACGTACCACTACTCAGGCAGAGAATTTTAACATGATTTCCTGCCTCTGGATCCGTGAGAGCTAACACCGTCGGCGCAAAAAACATAGCCTCATCGTCAGGGTGGGCGATGAGCAGTACTATGCTCTTATTTTGAAGTTTAGGGAACCTTGAGCGCGACACGGTGACAGTATACAGCCAAGCTGCAACGAGAAGAACCGGAATGATTATAGCATTCGTGAGAATCATGGCGGCTCAATTGAGTGAATGAGCTTGACGCTGCCGATGTTGTGAGCTCAAATCGCAGCCTCGTTAAGCCTTACGCTAGAGGCGGGTAACGGTCCGCAGTGGATCTTCAAGTTTCTATTTGAGGCTCAATTTAAAATCAACACCACTTGAAATCTTGTCTCAACGAATCCAACCGCTTCCTTTCCTTAGTTTTTACATATTCGTTTGATTGAAATCGTCTTTAACTAATCACAATGGCACGCAAAAGAAAAGATGCTCCTCCTTTCAATATTCCCCTGAAGCAACCCGATCGCTCCGGACCATCAGCTGATCAGGAGACCCTCTACTCCATTGCTGAAAAAAGACAAGGGTTAGAGTCTCTAATGGACGAAGCTGATAGAAGAAACGGAATTGTGCGAACTCCGAAGGAAGATGAGGTTCTTGTGGGCCGGTTTGGGGAATCTGTGCTTTGGAGCATTAGTTTGACCACGTTGCACCTCACATTGGACTTCTTCGTACAGCATCAGTATGCTATGGAAATTGAATGGGGCAGTATCTTTTCAAGAACTTTTCGAGCATTCCCTGGTATGTTACTCAACTTTTTTTCAATCTTAAGAGAAACATGTCATGTGTCAACATGGCCTGCTCTATCCCCATGTTTTTAGATGTCCTGTAAAACTTACACCTATAGTCATGTTCTTACTTTTCTATTCCCTCCATCCACATCCAGATCCACCAGTATTGCTGCCGGCATTACTCAACCATCATCTTGTCAACCAGTTCATTTTCTTCGTTGCGAGTGTGGCTTGTGGAATTCATATCATTTATATCTCTAATGAGCATGGGTATTATTACATGATGAAGCAGGCTCCTCCTTTGGGGGTTATTTGGATTTGGTCCGTTATCGAGTTGGATTTGTTGTGGGCTGTGGGGAGTCTGCTTGCGTTTGCAGGGTACATCAAGTTTTATGGTTACACTATTTTTTGAGTTGAGAATATAATTTTTGACCAATTTGTTAAACACATGAGCTTCTTAGTTTTTGTTACTGAACCATATCTGATTCCCTCAAATTCATTCTGTTATTTAACAGATTATAGTTCATGGAGTTGCATGCAATTAATGTTAGACCACCCTAACTTTACCGATATACACTGCTTGCCGTCATCATTACCTTATCATACCATTCTGCTTCCCGATGTAGTTAATAACAGCCATCGCAGTAACCCAGCCTGTGAAAATAGTAGATACAAGACTTATCCTTGTGGAGGACGTACATTGAGCCTTCCAACATCCAATGACTTCAGCTAAAATTGCAATAGCCAGAACTAAACTCCACCATATCACAAAAGTACTCCAATCCCACTCATAGTGCACCACAAATCCCCATCCTTTTTTTGGATTCCCATCATCAGAAGCGAGTTTCTTTCTTCGCTTGAAGGGAAATGCCCGTGCAATTGACCGACATCCTGGAGGTGTGTCTTTCGGCATCCACACGAAGTGTTCAATATATCCGGATTTGAGCTGCTTTTTATACTCTTCTAACTCGCAGTCCCCCAAACGTTCGTAATTCCAGTCATGAAAAACACAGTCCGATTTACACAGTGCCGAGCATATGGTAGTTTCACCACTTGTATTTAGTCGTCCTTGGTTTGGAAATCTCGCTGCTAGATACTGATGTGGAAATCGATATTCCTCTCCTAGACATACAAAGTTCTTTTTATATACATCAAACTTTGATTCTATTAGCCAGACTGTTCCAGTTTGTTGATGTGTTACATCTCACCTCAAAGAGCTCGAACTTGCAGGGAACGAATGGCGAAAGTCTCCTGAAGAGTCGAAGGGTTTGCCACTTCACAAGCAATCTTTGCAATGCCATGAGCATTTCCTCGTCTGTGATTTTCTCATCAAAATTCACTCCTTTTATCTCTGCGTGTGACAGCCACCAACTATTCGATCTCCCGAAACAGGCACAAATGAACTGTTTTGCCTCATTCTCAGTATCTAACTCGGGAGTTGCAGCAGGTTTCTGACGGCCTCTCCAAAGCCCAGCCAAACACATCCACGGCATACTTGGCGTTTTATGAAGAATACTTTGAGGATATTCCCCTTCTAGAATAGTATCGGGTTGATTCTCATTCGCCTCATGTTCGGTATCCATAGCGTGTCCCGTCATGTGGTGAATATTGGAATTTGGCGGATTTGAAGAGTTCTCGAATGAAAATCTAGGTAATTGGTCGGTCATTATTCGAGGCAAAAATAGTGTCGCCAAATCATGGAGATCTGAAATGTATGGCTTCTGTGGCCTGATAGACCATAAGAGATTTTTGACCCATTTCGGCTGTTCGCAAACCAGCATGGCATTAGGATTGCTATGGTTATAGATTTGATTAAAAATATCCTTCGCGGCATCTCGATTGTCTCCGGGCACAAACATTGTGAAAGATTTCCCGCATTTCTAATATATAGTATCAGATATATTGTAACGCCAGTTTTGAGCTTGAGACTTACACATTTCCATGTGATATTGAACCCCAAATCGACAGCCTCAACGGCATCATCTGCCTGGGTTACTGGACCTACAAAGAGAGTCGGATTTATTCCTTTGGTCGGTACTGATCTATCCATATTCCAACTCTCTTCTTCTTCTTCTTCCAAGAGTTTCCCATCTTGGGCCTTCATTAGTGTATTCCAACGTTCAATACTTTCTCCACTAATAAATGCTTGGTACTGAACTCGAAACTCTTCCATAGCTTGTGAGTTCCTTATGAATAGAGCAATGTCGTCCCACATCTCAAGTATATCGTTTGTCTCGATTCCAGTCTCTGCATATAGATCGTCAACTGCATCTTGGGTTAGTTCAAATTTATGATCCTCTTCGGCCAAAAATTCAGAATTATTCATCCATTCTTGTGTGAATAAACGTCGTGCCACTCGATCCTCCTCAGTGGTTTTTTTCTTACTGGGTGGTTCGTCAGTCTCTTTGGAAAGAAGCCCGGAAGCGAATTCTCGAGGTCGATGTTTTATGAACCGTGCGACGGTCAATTGCTCCTTATACTGGCATTCTTTTCTTAATAGTATGCTAAATCCTTTGAGAAAACTGTGCAAAATTTCCTCTGCGTCATTTTGTTTCAGTTTGCCTTTATAAGTTTGATCGATTACTCTGGGCAAACAGACTTGTAGTATTGCATCGTTCTCAAATAGCACGAGAAGGTGGTCGAAAAGTAGGTCTTTGGTGTCTGTACCTTGAATGGTCTCGTTGCCGATAGAGACAACATCTTCTGTTGATTGAATATGTGGCAAGTCTGGACGAGTTTGAATATCATCATTTGTTTCGTTAAGAGTTGATTGAGCTTGTTGATTGGTTGGTTTCGATAAAGAGTAGTATCCTGAGTCTACGTTAGATTCAGGAATGTTCACAATATTATTCTGAAGCAAAATCGAATTCGCATCGACAATGAACTTGACTGAAGGTTCTTCGGTATTCATTCCTTTTTCGACATCTTTTCTTTCACTAGGCACCGTAGGCTCATCTACTGTTTTACCATCCGTAGAAGAAACATTGCTTGCTTCAAGAGAAGATGTTGGGTCGAAGGGGGATAGTTCATCGTGTCTTTCCGCTTTTTGACCTGTTTCGCTGTACATGTTGTCACTTGCTCCACCAAGGCTGTACATAGGTCCACCGAAAGGCTGCCAGTCGTTGCTAAACATAATTTGAGGAAGTTTATCGAAAATTTTGTTGCTTTTGTCTGAGATTGATCTGGTGGATAAGGTTGGGCTATCCACTGCTCCATCTATTGGTTCTGATGCTTTGTCCAATCCTGCATACACGTAGTGATCTGTATCCTGATATGTAGGTGGTCCACCGGTTACGTCAATTAGCCTTGTAGTAGGTCCTTCAATGTCATATGGAGCTGGTTAAGAGTAGTTGTCAGAAATGCAACCTGGTGAATGCGGAAGTTTGACTCGTACCATTAACAGAGAGATTTGTAGGTAACTCTTTGACATTCATATCTTCATCCTCTTCTCCATTTAAAACAATTTCATTATCATAATCACTCGAAGATTTATCGATAAATCCTTGAGATATCGTATCATCATCTATTCCTTCTTTCTGGCCCACCGCTATATTTCTAGCCGCGTCTAGGTTGTGAGAATCTTTATCGCTTCCGCCACCTCCGCCATCAACAATTATACATACGTAACATCGTGTATGGCCACATTCAGGACAGAAATCATCGAAAAGAAGCACGTTTACTTCACGGTTGCAGTTACAGCAATGCCACCACTCGTCACATCCCACCATATCTGACTTTCGGCTGAATCAGGGTCCAGCAAGAACCCAAGATGGGCTATTGTCGAATTTGAATATATCACAGAAATTATAATACGGACGGCAAGAAGTATTGCTCGGTATTGGGGGATTATATCGTATGGCTTTTTTATAAAGATGAGGCGAAGCTGATCTAATATTCACCCCTCTTATAGTCAGTCTTTTAAGGCAGAATCCAACCCATTTGCTTATGGGTTGCGCCCAAGGCTTTGTTCAGCTTCCGCAACGGTATGCCAGGGTTAATTGCCTATCACCTACCAGCTTTCACGTACAAATAGGTTTGATCCTTGTCAAGCATGCAGTTCTCGGGTTACCATGTAAATTATTAGAAACTCTCTTTGGTCGATTAGATATTGTCAGAATATGAGCAATAGCGGGCTTCATGTGTAGTCTGTTACATGCACAGCGCACTCTTCGTATTTAGGCATCTGCAGAGCAAATTTTGCCTCCTTTCTCCAATCATCGCATCAACCACGTTTCCACTGCATTATGTAAAGTCCCACATGTTGTAACAGTTATCGAGTATTATTTTTCCTGAAAATATTGGGCATCTTGAAAGATTTTTTGATTTGTGAAATTAATATATACTAATCCTTTATGAGGTTAAACAAAAATATCAAGCGGTATAACAGCCGCAACAGCAAAGTTGGGCATGTCAACGATCTCTGCAATTCTCAGATCTGCGGCAACCGAGCATAACATATATGCTTCGTTTCTTTCAAGGCTTTTCGTTCGAATAAGCCATTCAATCAGTTGTCTTAATGCACTCCTACTTGCCTCAAGCAGGTCACTCTCTATTCCAAGGCACATATACTCTCCTTTTTCTCTATTGCTACTAAATCTCTCCAATGATTTAGGAGCTGTCTGTAGGGATCAAGATGGGTTAGTCAATTTCCCATAAATTCTTAGTAAAAAACCAAGACCCGAGTCTTTAAGACATCTTCATGCGATACATCTCGAAGACCCCTACTTAAGGTAGAAAAGTTACAAGAAAATACGCACCTCTACTTGCGGACTCTCTATCCATCCCATATTTTTAACGACACTCAACTTTATTGACGCCTTCATTGGCGTTTCAATAGCAGTACCACAAACCTCACCGTCGCCTATCCAAGCTTAGTTTTACAACCAAATCAGGCTTGGATCAGGTTCCACTTACCTTGAGCTGCATGACCATCCCCGCAACTAAACAGTGCGCCCGGAACTTTGACAGGAAGATAAAGTACACTCCCTTTCGTAACATACTTACAATCGATATTTCCACCAGTCTTATATGGTGGAATAGTACTGAATTCTCCCTCTTCTGCAGGCGCCACGCCTACAACGCCCAAGAATGGTCGGATGGGAATCTGAATTCCCTCTTTGAATTCCGCGAATCCCGTTTCTGAAATTTTTGATAGATCCCACAACTTCAATGCTGGTTCAGGAAAATCATCAGCCAAGAGACCAAATCCCGGGAGAATTGCTGTCCAGCCGTAGGTTGCTGGCTCGAGTTCAAGGATCTCAATTTTGAGAACGTCGCCTGGTTGCGCGCCATTGATGAAGACTGGCCCGATTGCAGGATCGGCTAGCGAGTAGTCAAAGTTATTGATTGTGGAAATCGTGGAGCTGGGCGTTATTTGGTTATGGGCTCCGTCTAGGAGATCGAAGGTTACTGTTTCTCCGGAGTCTATCGTATGCACTGGAGTGAGAGCATTGGACCAGCGCAGATGCACTGAATGAGAATGAACGTGGAAGGAGCGGGCTTTGGAAGACGCTGCCATTTTCTATCAAACTTTTGTCTCGATTTCCTGGGAGATGATATTAGAATAGATATAAATGAGATTCGGCTGATCTAAAGTATGCTTGAGTTCGAGAGGGGCTGCAAACGTGGGGTGACGGGGATTTTTCAATGCAAAGCTTATCATCATCTCTTATCGTACGCCCTGATGTAGATCATTAACAAACTTGTTAATGACTACACGATATCACTAAAGCCACAACATGTCTGATTTCACTTGAGGTAATTAAGTTTGATACTTAACATTGACAGATAAGTACACTAGAGCCAGAAATTTCATACCAATTAGTGAATTTCTCAGCTCCTAAGTTACCACCCGAGGACCCAATCGTCAGATCATTTACGAGCACTCGAAGTACTAGTATATATTTCAGTCCCCCCCCACCCCCCTAGTTTTCTTCAACCTCAATTACTGATCCAGAGATGTGTGGTATCACTCCAAGTTTATTTCCAAGCCAAGGCAGTCCAAGCTCTCATCCTAAGCCTGACCTCGCCATCGCACCTCGCAAAGTCTTTCGAGTTCTCCAGGTCAACTGTCAATAACTTCTTCACCTGCTCCATTTCCTCGTCACTATAATCCGGGAAAGTCCATCCCTTAGAATGGCACAAGTTCTCAGCCATTTCTCTTGCATCTTTCGCCCTAATATAAGCATCCACGCACTTCACCTCAACACGATCGCCAAACCCGGCGTCTTCCAAGATTCTCATAATCCATGAACCTCTCCGCCACTGGTCTGGCAAATCAATCTTCGGAGGCTCAATACCCGGTCTTACACGCGGGTAGATCCCCTTGAAAATAGGGATGAAAGCGCAATCTGCTATTGTCAGTCATCTAGAGCTCTGTATAGGAAGGGGGGAACAAACATGACCAAAGGGATATAGCGCACACTCCACCAGGCTTCAAGACTCTATACATCTCTCCGACAGCTTTCTCGGCATTATTACTCTCCATATCAGGAGATACGAGTGCCTGGATACCGAAATTTGTGATAACATGAGAGAATGTCCCGTCTTTCAGGCGATCGAGATTCATTAAATCTTGCTTCTCAGTCGTTACATTTATCCAGCCACATGCGGCGATCTTGCTGCGCACTTGCTCAAGCATGCCATCTGTGAGGTCGGCGCAGACAATTGACACCGAGGGAAAATCTGGTTTGATGATGGACGTTACAATGCCTGGGCCACAAGCGTTGTCTAGGATGTGGCTGGTGGATGTTATCGGTGGTGAGATGCCATTTAGCATTCCATGAGCGACTTGCTGCGTCAGGTTGCCTACTGTACGCTCATATACATCGCTATGCTTGGAGTGGTAGGTTAGAGATGGACTGCCTGACATTTTGGTAGTTATGTATTGGGAAGAAAACGGTTTGTAATTTTATGGTATAATGGCATTTTACAGACGTATGGATCAGGGAATGCGAGGTCCTTTTATAAAGACTTTAGATTATATTTATTTCAAGGAATGTGTCCGAGTTGTGGAGTTCGGAGACTTTATGAAGCTATCGATTCGTGATGATAAAGTCGGAGACTTAATATTACTTTTAAGTATGTTCTCGGAAATATTTTTGTAAACCCTGTCTGACTAAACATCAGAAAAAGATATTTTACAACCACTGACATGAAAACATCCGTTTTTAAAACCACTTAACTGTAATATTAAAGTAAGCAACTTTCGATGTATGTCACATATCATGTAAAAATTGTATGTCTATATTCACTGGGACATTATAACAACAATAACATCAATTGCTAAGATAGTAGCCGACGAAGAAAAATGAGCATGTTCTTTTTTATTTTTATCTCCACCATCAATAGGTTGCAGCCAATCTTTGAACCAAATAATCCCCAGAATTGATAGCCTCGTATTTTTTTTCTTTCTCTAAGCCATAGGTGCCTGGGATTGCCTCAATGGTTTTCTCAAAGTTTGGATTGCAGAAATACGCAATCGAGTACCTCGCAGGATGAGAATCACCCTCGGCTGGAGCAGGTGGCTCAACTACACGGTGTAGGGTACTCTTGATCTCATCATTTGACCATCTAGCCAACAAATCGCCAGCATTGATGACAACGGTGCCTGGAATAGGAGTAGCATCAACGAACGTTCCCTTGGGCGACTTGACCTGCAAACCTCCACGATCATCCTGGAAAAGAATCGTTATAGATCCGTAGTCAGTATGCTCGCCGGCGCGAACTTGCAACTTATTACTTTTGAACACATCCTTCTTCACCTCAGGATAATGTAGCAATCGGAGAGTATTGTCGCCGACATCAGTAAAGCTATCAAACCAAGACTCCTCGATTCCCATTCCGACTGCAATAGCGCGCATGACTTCGACATGTAAGCCCTTACATTGCTCGAAAAAGCTCAGCATCGTCTCCTTGAAACTGGCCGCTTCAGCATCACCACTAGGCCAGTTGTTGGGATGACCAGGTTCTCCCTCTCGTCCAATCTCAATACTCTCCTTTAAATCAGGAGCTTGCAACTTCAGCTTCTCAACATCCTCTTTGTTTATGAGGTTTGACACTTTCTCGCGGCCATGTGCCACATAACCTCTGTTGGCCTGAGGAGTAGTCCATCCCAAAGAATCTTTCTCATCCTGTGGACGCTTAAAGAATCTCCCAGATGAAGCGAAGGTTTCCAAGACGGCGGAGGATGGAATACCGTGATTGGAGAGATAGATGAAACCTGCGGTCTTAAATCCGTTCAGGATCGCTGTTGCAGCGGACTGGCGCTCCGATGGGGTTCCATGAAGAAAAAGAGAAAAATCAACCAACTAGAAAAGTGAGCTTTGTTGTGTTCATAAATTTGAAGATATTTTAAGAAGTGGGGTGATTTATAGCGCTGATAAGGTAACATACCGGGATGAAAAGGTTATCTGCATCAACTGCACCAGCTTGCGGAGCCATCTTGAACTATTCTTCGAGAATTTAATATTTGAAATTTCTCAGCCTTGATAGACAGAAAATCAATCTGAGTTCTACTGATCACGTTTGGAAATGCGATTAATATATATAAATCCAGAGTATGAGGCTGAGCGGACGAAGCCGTAGTCCGTCTAGGCCGCGGGGTAAAGTTGACCTGATAAGGAAGTTAGTAATGATAAGATCTGCGATAAGAATGGTGGAGTAGGTACATACATACATATGTATGTAGGCACGTGTACAAAGTAGGTAAAGACGCCGCACTCCACGTCCGTTTTCTGTACCTGACGAGAGAACATGGCGCGATAATAGATCTATTACCTTGCCAATTCTATTTTCTTACATGAGAAATTCTCAGGGTTGTGATAGGATAATCGAAAAGTACTTAGCTTAGCTTCCTTGTCTTGTTATATTAACCTTCTTCTCACTACAAGGCCAAGGTCTATGGCTACAACCTTGCACGATCCCCAACTTCATATATATATCAAGGTCCCTCAACTCTTGAAGTTGAGTCTGTTGTCTATAGCAGATAGTCTGTGACAATTCGATTAGCTCACCATAATCATAGTCTCACAAACCTCCAAAATGTCTTCTCAAACACCCATAGTCGACATTCACACACACATCTATCCTCCAAGCTACATCGCCCTCCTTCAATCCCGCAACACAATTCCTTATATCCGCACTTTCAATGACACAAACCACCGTCTTGTCATCCTACCCAGCGAAGAGGCCTCCACCAGCACTGCGCCCGATAAAATTGGCCGACCAATTGGGCCAGAATACCATGATATAACGCACAAGATCGCCTTCATGGACACCCATAAGATCACCACTTCCGTCATCTCCCTCGCAAATCCGTGGCTCGACTGGCTTCCAGCAGACACAGCGGCAGCAACCGCCGCATCCATCAACGAAGAAGTGAACCAGCTCTGCTCTCAGTATCCCAAGCGGCTCTATTTCTTCGGCACATTGCCGCTCAGCGCCACGCCCACCGAGATCTTGTCGAGCATCGAGCATCTGCGTTTGCTCCCGTACTGCAAGGGCGTGATTCTCGGCACGACGGGCCTTGGAGTTGGTCTAGATGATCCTGCTCTGCTGCCGATCTTCGCACACCTCTCATCCTCGTCTCTACCCATTTTCTTGCACCCACACTATGGCCTTCCAGCCTCAGTCTGGGGTCCCCACGCAGAAGACTACGGGCACGTGCTCCCGCTTGCTCTGGGCTTTCCGCTTGAAACGACGGTGGCTATTGCGAGGATGATCCTCGCGGGTGCATTTGAGCATGAAAATACGTCGAGCCTACAAGTCATTCTCGCTCATAGTGGCGGTACGCTACCTTTCTTGGCAGGCAGAATAGAGAGCTGTGTGCGCCATGATGGCATGCTTCATGCCAAGGGCAAGGCGCGGAAAACTATTTGGGAGATCCTGAAGTCAAATATCTATCTTGATGCAGTAATTTACGATAAGGTTGGGCTTGGGGCTGCAGTAGAAGCGAGCGGCGCGGATAGAATTATGTTTGGGACTGATCATCCATTTTTCCCGCCGTTGGAGGGCGATGCTGGAGAGAAGGGCGAGTGGGAGAGTGTGGTCAGTAATTTTGGGGCCATTGATGGAGTCTTTGGACAAGGAAGTGACGGTGCTAAGATGGCAATGGGCGGCAATGCTATCAGGGTCTTGGGGCTGAATTTGTAGGGTTTAAATTCTGCAATATTGCTCTGCCCGGCGACATTCCATGTAAACTGAGTGAGAAATACAAATTATGCATGAGCCAGCATTTTGCCCTTGTTGAAGGTTTTAGCCAGCTAGATTTGCAACATGCAACTGAAACATAAAACGAAATGATGAACGAATTATTACATATATACTGTGTATATTAAACACCAGCAAGTTGTCTAAAGTTGAGGCTATAACAGTTGACAGGTAACTATCGACATTGGGTGAAGCTGACGCTGGATCTGCACAGGACAGGATATGGTACATACCCCTAGGTGCACAGTTCTCGTGCCGAGTTATCGCGATTTGCCGGAAATTGACCCACTCTCACCCACGTTTCAGCAAATGCACGACTCACACTGAGCCCAGGTCCTTTTTTTCCTTCTCCTCGGCTTTGGCGGAAATGATGCTACGATACGATATGGTACATGTGTGCTTACGATGCTCTATTGTGTACATAAATACACAAATACTCTCCATAAGACACGCAGTGGGAATTAAAGTTGTGGTTATTATTCCTTTCCTAGATAAACCACTCAGCTCGGGACCAATTGGTGAGTGCCGCCCCACTTTCCCAGGTACTACGTATGTACATGATTGATCAACATTCAAGTCTACTGAGTGAAGCCTGCAAGCTTTACCTTGTTGATGTTGATCGACAGAAAGTAAGGTTCTTTTAGGTGCTATTTTGCTGCAGGTGGAATTTCGTTCAGGTAGTATCCATCGCTAATTTCATTACACACCACTGGTACATATTCATACGTACTACAAATCATACGTGTTTCTGAAAACTACAATTGTAGAAACTTGATGTGAATGGATATCTGGTTTTAATCTAACCCCGATCGCTATCAAAGAAAATATCTCCTCAGCATCGCGTGATTCTTTGGGGAAATTTTGTGCAATATCCAATCATGGGTACCTAGTCAGAATAGAATCACTTTATACCGATCTAACTATTATTCCATGCTCAGGTTCCTGGTATTCGCATGATTGCCATGAAATCTTATTCTGGGGGGCTCTGTCAGCGGTGAGAGAATTGTACAGTACACAGTAGGCAGTGATTGGCGGGGGATATGGTAATGAATAGCAAGGTGGATATCAACATGGGATCGTGAAAGGCTATGTGTTAGATCCCTGTAATCTATAATCTTCAGCTGGAATCCATTGCTGTTAAAGCCTTACCCCGTCCATCTCAGTCATCGCGGGGAATTCTTCTTTTAAAGACTGCATGATGTCCGAACTAGACTAACACACAGCTCCGTTCAATCTTGTACTACTTTGGATCAAGCCCAACGTCTTTTGAGCTTGATCTGTGTCTGTCGCAAGTACATCGATCACTAAAATGACAAAACCCGAAGAAAATGTAGAGCCGTATAGTACGCTCGAACTCGATACCCGCACTCCACAACAAATATACGGCAACACAGATGTTAAAGAGAACTCAGGGCAGCCTGTTCTTGATTATTCAGACCTACAGCCATATCACCCAGATTACATCGGATGGAAAGGCAATGAGTCTCCAGGACTAGAGACGTACAGACCAGGATGGACAAATGACGATGAAGGAATCATCTTGGCCGTCGCAGAGGAAGAGAGTGGAAAGATGGCCGTGGAAAATCAATATGCAAATGATCAGAAGGAGGCCGGAGGTGATGAAGTGGAAAAGAATGCTGGAGAGAATACCGAAAAGAAACCAAAATGGGGGGATAAAAAGATTTTTGGCCTTTCCGCCAAATTTTTCTACCCTCTCCTCGCACTCATACTCATCATCATCATAGTGGTTTGTGTTGTAGCCGGCGTGCTTGCATCGCGTCACAACTCTAAAAAGTACGGTGCATACGTAACCGACTGTGATGGAAGCAAAAGTGTCTTTTATTCTGGTGCCCAGAATGGTGCCTGTTACCAGACAGGTTCTATGGATGGCTTCGAGATAAACGAACTAAAATCCACCTGTACTTCTACTGTGTATACGGATATATACTGCAGTGATAACGCTACTGGAGTCGCGCTCGACAAATGTTATACGGGATATGAGAGTTTCAGTGTTGACACTTGCTGGTGAAGAGGAACTTTTTATACGGCTGTGGAAATATCATTTGGAGACCTGGTGTCTTCAAGGGGAGGTCAAATGATCATGAAGAACAAATGAATGTGATATTCATTGAGAATGTGGCAATTCTGGAGCCAAGTCACTGTTGAGGGGGAGGCTCGAGGAATCGCCTCATAGAAGAAGATTTGTTGATGTGAATGAGGTCATCCTAGAGATTGACCGTTGCTAAGAGTTGATACCCAGGGCTTTTCGGATTTTTTTCCATGTTAGGCATTACGCCCCTAGTTATTCATATACCCTCCATTTTATAGCTTCAAGTAGATAACTAATAACATCAATATGGAACTCATTGAACAGGTTAGCCTGTTATATAATACATCAACTTTAAGTACTGCACATTATGCTTAGGAATCTCTCCTATACGGTGGCAGACCTCTTCTCGATATAGTATCCGTTTGTAAGATTAGTGTACAACTTCTAGTTGGAATACGGTTGTTTTGAATAAAGTTCTTTAGTTGTTTAATTTTGTTGGTTCTCTTGGATTTCGAATATCCTGGAATTGCTCTCCCTATAGAAACAAAGAAAGAAATGCAGTAGATATCGTCGCAATTCTGTTTATCTTATGTGGTCTTTTAAAGGCTTGCAGTATCTTATAATCGAATTTTAATAACGTAGTATATGTTCCTTCTGTTACTTGGCTACTTGGCCACTCTTTCCATCACTTTTGAACGACTTCTATATATATGATTGATCAGATTCAACCAACATATCGGTAAATCACCAGCTGTAGTGTAGATCATGGCGGGGACAGTCTACTTTGATACCCTACTTCTTTCCTTTATCAAAGCCATGTTCCTCCTATTTGGTTTTCTCACAGGTGGTTGAGCAAAACGAATGCCTCCTATTGGTACGTGAAGACTTTTGCACTCATTACTCATTGGATCCTTAAACGAGAACGACCTGCAACTTATGTACTAGAGCTACTATTATTACTTATGACGGTATTGATGGTCTGGCCCTCGAATTTAAAGAATATCTTCAAGCAAGCTGATGAGCAAGAGAAGTTCTTGCTGATATCTGCAAGTGAGCCTTGAAGCAATTCAATATTATTGGCGATGTAAAGGAGCGAATTCCTTGAAGTAGTAACTCAAGAATGTTGAACCATTCCTCCTTAGCGGTTTCATTCAAATATGCCTTGAAACCCGGCGTTAACGCAGCGTCCATGTGGATTTATTGGTGCAAATGGATTAAGAGATAAGGTACTTCAGAGCTTAATCGTAAGCTCATAGTCTTCGACGTTAAAGACTCAAGCGCAAGATCATATAGGTGATGTATTTACAATTAATGCTACCTGTATGACTCTGGATAGAGACTATATTAGCAATTATAAGTATATAAACACTGCTACAGCTACCATAATTGCCTTTCTATTAGATATATGAGCCAAAATGTCGTTTTCCACCGAAGTTATAGGTATTGACAAAATTTCATGAGCCACAGAGATATCAGTAAGTAACATCAGTCGGCAAGGAACTTTGCATGCTTCTTCTGTTATTATTTGTGCCAAGAGACTGAAATCTTGTCTTCATGTCCTTCATCCTTTGCATCTCGTGTAATAAAACTTATTAGATTCCTTGATAATGTGTGCAGCTTCAATACTGTATGCTAAAAACTCACTTTTGAAAGAGACTTAATACAATATACACTTTTTGCCTTGCGGTGAGGCTGTCGATTTATATCTTATGTTGTAGATATAGTAGAATAATGTGGACGAGCACACTGCAAGTAAATGGATGATAATATAAGATAATACAAGAAGCAAAATACGAGGTCAACTAATAATATTTTAACAAGAAGCTGAGGAGAACTGGACTCTCTCTTTACTCTGTTATGCGGATTGATTTCAATCGACCATGGCTTAAGGAAAGTATTTATTGGAACTAGTCTATGCACTTATTGACCCTATGTCTTGACAATTTGTCATTTCTCAATTCCTGAAAAGGCTTACCTATTACTCTACGATACTATTTACGGTCCTTGGTTCATAATAGTTGGAACTAGATTACTATTTTGAGTTTTTTAAGTCGTGGTTCTAATCCAAAATCACCTTTTCAATCTGAGATTCAGTTTCTCAATTCCCACATCTGATTTCTCAAATTGTGTTCTCAACTGAGACCGCTTCATTTACCTGATATTCAGCTTCTCGATTTCTAACTTTAGTTTCTTAAGTCGTCGACTGTATTTCAGCCAAAGTAATTTAAATTCCCAACATATTCATTTGCATTCACACTTTGACAACTTCCATGTTATGGTGTATTTTCTGCATTGCGTCTAGAAATACTCCGAGGGAGCATACGGAATAATATGATCAGAAACCATGCTCTCACACTAAAAACCAGGCACACAGGCCAGATACATACCAGGTACTCCCGTATCGGCGACCAATCTCCAATCTCCACTCCCCGCAACCCCGCTCCCGACTTCATTACCCGAGAATTCCCCACGATCTGCCATTCTTTACATCCGCCCCTCAATTGACATATTGTGGGATCTTGCTCTTGGAGATCCAACCCCTGAGAAAATGCAAAGAAACATCATCGCCTTTACACGGTCCTTCTCAACCCTCACGGTTCAAATACTGCTTTAGGATGGCTTCCTTCGGTGGACTTGTGGAGTCGATGTCCAATGGCGGGTGCCACACATGGCACTCTCCCCCTCGATGTAATTTAGTGTATGGAACCTTTCTTCTTTTTGATTAGCTGTTCTCATCTACTTAGATAGAATGATTTAGACACGAACAGAACTAGCAATCGCTATCCTCTGCCGTGCCGTTGCAGGCCTGTCAATTATGAGAAACTTCTATCCCTTCGAGGAAGGGTTGAAGAGAAATCTTAGCCCAACATTGAACCACTGCATTGCAATATATTCTTTATTCAATAAAGCAGTATTCATTCTATTATTGTATGAAATGTCAACAAAGTCTTCTCTTCCTTGAAAACTAAACGTAAATCCAGTCAGGTAGATTGTACTCTGCACGTAGTAGTTATGCAATGGTCAGTGAGCCACATTTTTCTTACAGGAGTGACATACGCCCACCGTTCGGTTGAGCGAGGTAATTTACGGCATTCGGAATTCAACCTACTGTCAAGTCATAGACCATTGGTTTATTTGCGCCTCTATTATAGACTACTTTATGATGCAATTGTTGTCTCTCGCAAGTAGTACGTAGTATCGAGAGGAATGGCGATGCACTTTACGTACTGTAAAGTTAATCTGACAGGCATGACACGGGGTAGACTAGACACTAGGTTGAGTGATCGGGTCGGCGTGCTGCTCCCTGCGTGCCGCAAACTCATGGCCGTACCGCCATATGAAGCTAACCCAAGATCTATGGGGGTTAGAGTTCTCCGCATTGTCATAAGTAGTATGGGTGAGTGTCCTGCCCGCGGCGGTAGCAGGAATCTGGAGTAAAACTACTCCATCGAGCCAACTTCACAGCTGTACTACGTAAATCATTTTAGGGCTAGACAGTATTCCTCTTTTCTACGGGCAATTCATGTGTAAAAATCGACGCTAATTTTCCATTTCAAGCTTAAAGGAACCCTTCTTTACGCGCGGTGCAGACGATAGGGGGTTGATTATTGCTTAGTACTAATTTACTAAGATCTGGCTACCGTACCACCGGCCTGCCTGGCAGCTCCTCCGCGCGAATTGCCTGCCCAGCCTGGGGTCCCGCAGTTTGACCAAACTACATTGGATTATGGGGGACCTTGCGCTTGACATCTTGAGCTATTGGAAAAACATAAAGCCGGGTGTCATCGGTACCAGTCGGTCGCGAGTCAGAGAACTGGTATATTGCGGGATAGGATGGATAAGATGGTCTCATGCGCTCTTCGTTCTCATGCTTTCACATTTGGCTCTGGGTTTGACCGAGTGCTAACTTTGTGTGCAAATATATATAGATGTAAATGTTGAATGACACAGATCAACATGTGTAGACTATATGTGTAGCTGCCATTCTTAGAAAAACAGGAGTAGAGATGCTGGAGCAGGATTGCATAGCGGGCTAGTAGTCTCAAGAAGGGAATAAAAAAGTATGGATTGTTATAAATTGTTAAAGAGGCAAAATATAGATAAGAGAAATATAATAACCGCGCACCGCCTGTAGTTCTAATCGCGCGCTACTTGAGATACTGTCGAGCTACACCCAACATACTCTCTCGTCCTGTTCCCTGGACCTTAATCATAATACGTAGTAAAGCTTATTCATGTCCTTCTCGTACGAAAATGTTACCCTCGGGAGCGAAAGTAGGAAGACCAACTTCCAGGGAGACAAGGGACTTGAGACCAGAGAAAGCACAGAAGGCTTAGAGCGGCTAACAAGAAGCCACAAGATGAAAGAGGCGGACACACTATGGTTCTCTTTCCACGAATCTTCTTCAAATGGAAATTTAACGCACATACACATTATGCTTCCTCGGCCTTTTTACTTCAATATGTGCACTACGTCCCGTCTAGAGACCGCAGGCATCCCGCGTATCCGCGCCACTAAATGCAGCATGTCACTCACTCTTGGTCCTTTTTATGATCTTAACCCTCATAACTGTCCATATAAAAGACAATATATAAATGAGCCCTCGCCACTCGTTTTAAGTTCAAAAACAGCATACACACTCTCTTTCTCTTGAATTTACTTGTACACATTGGACTTCTCAAAACTCAACGCGATATAAACACACATATCTGTACATACCATACCCAATACTTGGCGGGTAGTAGCATTTAGCAATGAGTTAGGTCTCAGATCGAAAACTCCTAATGTCTACAAACGGTACCTTGTTCACTGGAGATATTCCAGATCGCGGTCCAGCCATACTAGCAGTGACAACAGCAACATTCGTTTTTGCAAGTCTCTTCTTCTTCGCCAGAATCACCTGTCGCATATTTGTTGTACAGAAAGTTGGATGGGATGACTGGTTCATGATATTGGCTTGGGTAAGTGGGGAAAACGCTTCATCATATCGTCCCTTTGACCTTGTGAAAATGCCTTTGCTGACTCCAAAAATTCAACAGCTCCTTTCCTTCGCATTATCATTCTCGGTTGATTATGGTACTACCAAAGGATTAGGTAGAAAAGATGCGAATATTGACGATGAGTGGAAGCCAGCACTCAGGAAATCCGAATACGCTTTTACTGTGCTCTACAACCCCGCCTTAGTGGCTATTAAAACGTCTATACTTATATTCTATCTCCGATTATCACGGAACACCATCAATCTCTTGCGTTTGGCCTCTTTGATAACTCTCGGCGTTGTCATCACAGCTGGATTCGTTCTGACCTTCTTGAACATTTTTCAATGCCATCCAATCACAGCAGCCTTCCATGTCAATTCAGAGGGGGCAAAGTGTATTGGAATAGTTACACTATATCTTGCATCGGCACCCATCACCATTATGACTGATATGGCTATCTTGGTTCTGCCTATACCGGTCCTTACATCCATGAAACTACCATCTAAACAAAAAACAATCATCGTTTTTAATTTCTCCCTGGGAATCTTCGTCATTGCGGTGGACGTTGTTCGGATTTACTATTTGCAGAGGGCTGCATTAGATCAAGTTACTGGTGTAATTGACAGCTCAGGGAATGCCAGCTCACGAGTTGATTACACATATAACTCCTCGCTATCATTCATGTGGTCTTGTGTCGAGGTAAATACATGCATTATCTGTGCCTGTATTCCTACACTAAAGCCACTGATCAATTACCTCATACCAAGCTTAATGGATGTTTCCAGAAGCAGTGGAAATGGTCCATATACCTTTAGTAATGGCAACACGATAACCCAAACAAGAACGGGAAGAAAAAATTCAGTACTAGTGCAGAAGACCTTTTCAAGACAGCAGGTGCCACCGGTACATTTGAAAGAGAATCGGGACCCCGAGATTGAGATGGCTGCCTTGGATTTCTTGACGGCTCCAGATAAAAACCGAAGTATCATCACAAGTATCATCGCGGAGCATGATGCCAAACTCGAAAAAATTACAAGTGCGAATTTTGGGGGTTCAAATCTCAAGCCAGTCCAAACTGCCACTACGAATGCAGTAGATTTCGGCCCATCCAGCATGAGGGTACCGAAGAACATTATGAATACGAAAGACCATGATTCTTTCAAGTATTGCACATTGGTTACTATCCTATTTTTCATGTGGGGATTCTCATACGGCTTACTTAACACTCTGAACAATGAGATTGGGAGGCTATATCACAACACGGAGAGAGAAACCCTGGGCCTTCAAGCTGCATACTTTGGAGCATATGCAATCGGACCATTGTCAATTGGCCAATGGGTACTTCGAAATGGTGGCTTCAAAGCAACATTCATCTGTGGCCTCTGTATTTATGCAGTTGGTGCACTCGCCTTCTGGCCCAGTGCAGTCCTTACCTCATTCCCTGGATTCGTCGTATCAAATTTTATAACTGGTCTAGGCCTTTCAATTCTTGAAACAGCCGCGAATCCATTCATTGCGCTTTGTGGTCCAATGAAGCACTCAGAATATAGGCTCTTGATGGCTCAGGGAGTACAAGCAGTCGGCAGTGTCTTTAGCCCCTTGATTGCTCAGAAAGCACTTTTTCGAACTGTCCAGACCAATCCAAACCTCATTGACGTTCAATGGACATATTTATGTATTGCATTCTTCTCTGTGGCACTGGCGGTCTTCTTCTATTACATATCGCTTCCAGAAGCTCTGGATGAGGAACTTCAAGAGCAAGCCGACAGGCAAATGCTCCATTCATTCTCCAAAAATCTTACCAACTCGAAGAAATATTTCGGCATCCTCCCAATTGTATGGACTACTCTTTTTATTGGTGTCTTAGCACAGTGGTTCTATGTTGCCGCCCAAGAGTCTGTGGGTGTGTGGTTTAGCGCCCTCCTCAACTATTTCACTTCATCTTCTACGGCTGAAGTGCTTGCTTTCTCTACGGATAACTATCTCCTAGTCGCACACGCCATGTTTGCCGTGGGACGCTTTGCCTTTGCATTCCTGTCTCTTTGTATCACTCCCCGAATACTCCTCTTGATTACTTTTAGCTGCTCGCTCTTATTTACAATCCTTACTTTTGCTATCTCCAAAAACAACTCCAACGCTATCGCAAGTTCCATACTCTGTCTTTTTTTCTTCGAAGGACCCATCTGGCCAACCATCTATGTTATTACCTTGCGGAATCTCGGAAAACATACAAGATTGGGTGCCGCTTTCCTTACTTTCGGAGCCAGTGGAGGCTCCGCATTTCCATTTGTCATGTACGCTGTTCAAGAAGGCCACGAACAGCGTATTCAATATTCCTTCTGCGTGGTTATTGCGCTCTTGTGCATCGCCCTTGTTTATCCAATCTATCTAAACATTTTCCCATCTGTTCGTGGGCTCTACGGTCCCGAAAAGGGATCCCGAGACAGTTCAGAGCACGACGTGGAAATCAATGTTACTACACGACCACCCCGGGATAGTAGAGGCAGTCCTTCTCCTAGTCCCATCCGAAAACTCAGTCACGGGGTCGTTGTCCTTCTTGAGAAGATGAAAGACAGCGGTGGGAGAAGAGGCTCCTATGACGATAGTATACAAGCTTGTGTCGAGCACAGAGAACTAGTGGTGGCTAGTGCAAATACCAGTATCCATCATAGTGAAAGTCCTAGTCTAAATCACAGTATAAACCCTAGTATCAATAACTAAATTTTACTTTCATACAATTTACTAAAGACTTAGACATATAAACTACTAGATATTAAAAGTGATTGCGCATTTTGCCTCTTAATTTTTAATTCAAATTGAACTGATCGTTTAACTTATGACCATAGTTATTACCAAGACTTAGCCTTTGTGTAATGAACCGCGTATACCACAGGTTGACTCTATGTATGATTGTAAAGAGAAAGCTTTTTTCTATAGTTGTAAGTACTAAATATCTGCATAATATGGGTCATTGGTCTCGTTTCTAGGCATTCCTACCATGGCTCAAGATTACTATAGCATATTTCTTACACCAATGTTCTAAGAGTTCTCTGTAAGTTAATTAGCATTATTGCATATACACGTGACAGAGTTGCAAGGATCTGGTATAATTACCAAATAGTGACACAATGCTAGCTGTGATGCCTGAATGACTGAGGCGTAAAGGTGCTTAGACCACCACAAAATGGAGATATATTCTGAATAGCCGCCTGCAATGCAATTGTAAACTACAACCCGACAACTAGATCTGACCTGTCTGCTAGTTAGCTTAGTAGTATTTATATTATAAGGAAAAGTGGTGACGTGAAGTACGCTTTGCCCCATTTGGAGGTCGCCTAATCCAAAAGGGAAACGCTAATAGCAAGGTTACGTAAGATAGTCTAAAAACAAATGCATGAAATAATTAATCAATATATCTATCTGCTATTGTACTTGTGCATTCTAATCAACAAATTTCTATCTCGCACTCAGTCTGAGGTACAGACCCAATTAAGTCATTTTCACGTTTCAACGCCACAACAGATATTAATAAGAAGTAAAGAGTCGCGATGGATGAAAATATTCCACTTTCCCCCGGATTACAGAGTGAGTCGCGACGGCGACGTCCATGCGATGCATGTAGACGTCGGAAGTCTCGATGCCATGTTGAAGAAGGAAAAGACAAGTGTATACTATGTATATTTCATCAACAGGATTGCACATATCTTCATAAACCTCAGTCCCGTAAGAGGAAGCACCCAGGCACAGAATCTATGATTCCATCCCAACGGTAGGAGATCCACAATGACAGCAGTGGAAGTGATTAATACTGATATATCCACTAACTTGTAGTCGGAATTCCGATAGACGATTAGTGGATATTGATGAATCTATGGCTAGCATCCAGGAAGCTGGATCAGTGAATCTACAGCCATCATTGTTAGAGAAAACACTTGGGCTAGAACGTTATCGCCATGCTAAATACAATGGGCCAAGTTGCAGTCATGAACAATACTTGTCAGATTTACTACCCCTAAATTCACGGAGTGAGTACACAGATGTGTGGGGAAGCCTACGGCGTGTTGACACCACCACCACCTTCATGGTGTATCCTGACAACAAAGGCCAGTCCCCAGAGCTCCAAGGAGTGGGGATAGAGGACTTCACGATGATTGATACCATAGAGGGAGTTGTCGCGCCTCATGGACGAGCTTTGATCAATTTATACTTCCGTATCGTCCACCCAAGCTTTCCAATCTTGCACAAAGATGTATTTCTGGAAAAGTATGACCGGTCGTACCGTGAGCATTCCCCTCCATTGCTTGCAGCCGTTTATGCGTTAGCTTTGAACTGGTGGCGCTATGAGCCAACTTTATCGTCTTGTTCCATACCGAGTAGCTCCAGGTTAGAAAGTCTGGCTTTAGAATCCCTCGAAAGTGTGTCAAGGCGTCCTAAGTTGTCGACCGTCCAGGCAGGACTGTTGATCTCGCAGGTTACTACTGATGATGCTTGGCCACTTATCACCAAAATGGTTAGTATAGGTGAGGAGCTAGGTTTGCACGCCGATTGTTCCTCATGGCGAATTCCAGAATGGGAAAAGGGTCTTCGAAGACGTCTTGCATGGGCACTCTTCATGCAAGATAAGTGGGGAGCCCTGATATACGGCCGACCATCCCACATCTCGATGGAAAACTGGGATATGCGAGATGTGAATGAAGACGATTTTCCGGAGTCTGCAGCAGATGAGGACGATACTGAGGGCAGTACTAGCGTAGAGCAAGGGAGAACCCTCTTCCGTCAGCTCATTCTACTTTCCAAAATTACTTCGGACGTTCTGCAGGCATTCTGCACAGTTCGAGCAACTAAACCAGGAGGGGTGTTAGAGAACTGTGGGACAATAGGTGTACTTGAGCTTGCAAAACCTCTGGTGCTACGTCTGAAGAGCTGGCTCAGAGACTTACCACGTTGTCTCGCTATGGACGCTACAGAGACGCGGAAACTTTGCTCGAATGGTGTGTGCTTGATATCTTTTAAAGTCGTAGTCACAGCTAACAAACCACTTTCTCGTCCAGGCTATCTACATTTAGCGTATTTTACTGTAGAAATCACTATTCAACGCAGCATAATACGTACTTTATCGCTTGAAACGCCATCTGACTTAGTTGAAATATGCCGTTCAGCTGCCAAAAGTCGACTGGATTCAGCTACAGCATTTGTTGACAGCCTTAAACCCGAGCACTTTCAATCCTTCTGGTGGTTTGCTTCAGGCAGAAGTATCTCATCAATTGGTGTGCTTGCAGGCATGTTATGGGTAACGAGCCTGGAGGAAGAGGAGGCGGGCAGTCACTTCAATAAGCTCAATGAATTCATGTGGATTTTGAAAGTCAGGGCCAAAGGTGTGAACTTCGTAACAGAAGGCTTAGAGGAGCTCGAGAAGACAATGAGGTGGGTCAAAAGACACCATACCATTGGTAGAGACACTGGACAAAGCAATACGGATTCTGCAGGTAGATCTGAGAATAGACAAAACCCCTCGACGTCTGACTCGATTCCTGGTTTTGAGTAGCTTCTATATTATAACTAATTAAGGTACGATTTTTATCGTTGTCGATGTTAATGGATGTTCAAAATCAAAATGAAAGACTTAATTTAAGATCGGTTCAATGATTACCACAGGGGCATTTGCTGGCAGTATGTCTCCATGCTTCACAAAGACTTTCTTGCATAAACCGCGTGATGGCGCACATATCTTGACCTCCATCTTCATAGCTTCCACGGAGACCTATTGCAAATAGTCAGATTAAATATTAGCCCACCAGAAAAATATCTGCATCAACTTACCAATTCTTGTCCCTTTTCGACGATATCATTTTCCTTCACAAGGCACCTCCAACATTTACCACTGATTTCAGAACGTACCATATTCTCCTGTGCGGGTTGCTCAAGCATGGCGTGCCTAAGAGTCTGATCGGTCGATATATCCTCGTCACGACTGCGCAGCATCTCAGCCAAATGTTCTGATTTGGAGATGAAATCCCATCTCGCCTCAGTACATCTCTTAATGCTTTCATCGTTTTCAACCAACCAGCTCTCGTATTCTTCGAGACTGAGTTCTTCCTCGGTAATTTGGACCATCTCAAGGGTTTTGCCCGAAGCCCGTGCCTGATCCAAAGTCTCTTCAGAGACCGGGTAGAACTTTATGCGATCAAACATGCGGAACATCCAAGGATTCTTCGATCCGTTTTGAAGATTCCATATGGGAACCGTACGGCCAACTAACTGGTATCCACCCGGTGAGTCTGTGGCATATATACAAAGGTATTGACCACCAAGTGCTACAGAACCTTCTGGAGTGAAGGATCTTGGAGGGTTATACTTGGTACCAAAGAGTCGATGGCGTGGATCTAAGGAGATAGCACAAGGAGAACCAAGAAATACGTCGCCTAATCCGAGGACAAGAAACGATGTTTCGAGAATAGAATTATTGACCTCGTTACGATCTTCGAGTCCGTTGAACTCCTGGAGGAAGTCGATGTTGCTAGGGAGCCAAGGAGCATTAGAGCGGATTGTTGAAGAGTATCTTTCAATTGCATTGAGGGTGGCGCTGTGCTCAAACGCAAAGGGCATATTAACAACTCTTGATGGAAGGGTTAATGGTAAGATCGTATCCAATTCCGTTACAAATTCCGATAGTAATTTCAAAACCTCTTGCTGAGATACTGTGGGATTGTATCTCACAAGGAGAGTGCGAACTCCAGGCACTAACTCTATGATTTGCGATAGGGGCTTTTGAGCGTGCTTGTGCATGAATGCATAAATATGAAAGGTGGTCCGAAGATTAAAGTTATCATCGCCAAATTCCAAAAGAATTGCACCGTTGCCGGCCTGTCTGCAGACAATACTCTGCTCAGCAGGGCCTATAGAAGCAAGCACTGGTTCCACAATGACTTCAGAGTCAGAAAATTCGGGGAGAGGCTCAAGACTTTCGATTGACTTCGTCATGGAGTTTTCAAGATCTACAGCCTCTGATGCTGTAATGGCGGAGAAGCGTATTTCCTCTCCTGGTCTCAACTGTCCGATTTTCCACATTTCAGCTGAAACAACAGTGGCGAATACCATGAAACCCCCCAGACTTGGGCCATCACAGGTAAGAATCACAGCTTCATCACCAGTGAAGCTGATAGCGCCAATGCCATATGGGCCATCATGAACATTTGAAGGATGGAATCCTGCCTCGCCTCCACTAGTTCTTGTCCATTCTGGCTTGGGCCCCTGGAGGCGAACTCCGATACGATTACTGTTGTAGTGAACTTTCCAAACAGAGCCCAGGAGGTTTTCGAAAGATGCCTGCGACAGATAATCCGGATATGTATGAGGTCCTGGCATTACTCGAATTACCCATGGCTTTGAGTAAATAGGGCTTACACAGGATATACTTTCAAGCTCCCCTTCCGTGGTATTACAAGTGGTAAAAGAGATTAGGTCCCCACGAATGAGCTCGCGGCCTTTGTGGCCTCCAAACTTTCCAAGGGTAAATGTAGACTGACTTCCCAATACTTCGGGCACCTGAATTCCACCTCTAATAGCAATATATGTCCTGATGCCTTGTGATGGAGCAGCCAATTTAAGTTGTTGTCCAGCCAATATTTTGAATTGCTTGAAACACTTTACTGGAGTATTGTCAACACTTAGTAAAGCTGGAGGACCTGTGACTGCAACTACAGCATCATGGTGAAACAGTAAACATGGCCCAGTAGAGGAGCACTCAAGTGCCGCAACGCCTAATGGATTTCCAACCAAGCGATTAGCCAATCGGAATGCGTAATCATCCATCGGTCCAGAACTTGGGATACCAATGTGCCATAGGTCTTGTCTGCCTGGATAATCTTGTACCGTGGTGTAAGATCCTGGATCTATAACTTCGAATACAGCTGGATGGAATTTAAAATTGTCTAAAGAAGTGGTGCCATACTCTCCACTCTTGAACATTTCTGAGGAGACAACATGTCGGAGATATTCCAGGTTTGTCTCTATGCCTTCGATACTTGTATTTTCAAGAGCATGTTGCAACTTTTGAACAGCTTCAGCTCTAGTGGGACCATGAACGATGATCTTTGCAAGCAGTGGATCAAAGGATGCAGATACTGTCGTGCTTTCAGTAATCCAAGTATCGATTCGAGGACCCGTGGGGAACGAAATTCTAGATATTTTTCCAGGACAGGGCCGAAATCCCTGAACTGGACTTTCTGCGTAAACTCGGACTTCTATAGCGGCACCCGAGGATTTTAAGCCATCTGAATCAGTTGGAAAGATATTTTGTATGTCGCCGCATGCAATTCGTATCATTCTTTCAACAAGATCAATACCCGTAATAGCTTCGGTGACTGGATGTTCGACCTGTAAACGGGTATTGACTTCAAGGAAGTAGAATTGCTTGCTTTGTGCATCGAAAACAAATTCTACAGTACCGACACCTCGATACAAGATTTTCGAAGCAATTCTGATAGCTGCTTGACGCATCTGTTCACATATTGACTCTGGGACAGCAAAAGCTGGACTTTCTTCAATGACCTTTTGATGCCGTCGCTGCATAGAACAATCCCGCTCCCCTGCATGGATTACCCGACCTCTTCCATCACCGATGATCTGTATCTCGATATGACATGCATGCTCAACAAAATGCTCCAGAAATACGCCGCTGTCTTTGAAGTATGATGAACTTAGACGTCTCACAGTTTCAAACTTCTCATCCAACATCTCAGGCGTTGCACAAACTTCAAGTCCAATTCCACCACCACCTGCAGTACTTTTAAGAATCAATGGATAGCCAATCTTCTCTGCTTCAAATTTGGCACTTTGGATGTCTTGCAAAAGTCCGCTTCCTGCGAGACATGGAACATCTGTAGCAATGGCGAGCTCTCTAGCCGTGTGTTTCAGACCAAGCAAACGCATTTGATGTGGAGTAGGACCGATCCAAACTAGATTTTGCTTTTCGCAAAGCTCTGCAAATTCTGCATTTTCAGATAGGAAGCCATATCCAGGAATTATGGCATCGGCACCGGCTTCCTTGGCGATAGCAATGATCTTCTCTTGAGACAGGTACGTTTCCAATACCGAATCTCCTTCAAGGAGAAACGCCGCATTTGCTTCTTTAACATGTGGACTATCTCGATCTATTGTGGAGTAAACAGCAATTGACTTGATGTCGAGTTTTCGTAGAGTACGGATTATTCGCAGTGCAATCTCGCCTCGATTTGCAATCAAAACGGCTTTGAAAAGCTGGCCATTCTCAACGTTTTCGGCTGATATTGTGGCAGTTGAATGGATGTCCAGGTTCTCTTTGTACGCCCTCCATCCACCAAAATTACTGATATCCTTGCATCCATCAACAGCCCAGTCTTCGCACAGAAACCCCTTAACCCAAGTTCCATCAGAAAGCTCAACAGATCCAATTACCATAGGTGACGGCACCGTAGATATGAAGCGCCCAAAGTTCTCGCTGGGAATGCTCCAAATTTCTGCATCTATCGGGCTTCTATCAGATGATGAGTGAATACGGCGGAGACCAGGTTTTTGCACACCAGATGCTGACGACAGATGATAGAGCTTATATGAAGAAGCCGTCTTCTTAGATGTAATATAAGTGGCCCCGACATTAAGTAAATCTTTGTTGAGTTCGAGGCCAGACAAATGGGCACCCACAACAGCTAGATGAATGCAACAATTCTCCTTCATCAGTGGCGTGTCTGTCTTCAGTGGCAGGGGCTCCTGAAAGGGAACTTGAGTCGCACCCAAGGGCCGCGGAGACGCTCTTGACCATTCCCGGGCAATGTTCAATAACTGTGCCTCCTGCCAGCGAGCCGAAATGAATGTAATGCCAAAGGGCAGCTTATCTCCGCGGAAGCCTGCCGGAACAGCTAGCGCCGACATGTCCAGAAAGTTCACGAAGTTGGTGTATGTCCCAAGACGCGAATTTTCGAGAATGGGCTCTGCTTCAATCTGCTTCAGAGTTGGGAAGGTGGGTGTCGTTGGCACCAGGAGAATATCGTATGAGTTAGTGTGCGTTTCAATTTCTCTGACCAAACTCAGTCGAAGATACTCGTTTGTGAAGACGTCGACTGCGTCGAAATTTTGAGCTTTGCTCACTATCTCTCTGACGACTGGGTCCATCTCTGTGGGTTTACTCTCAATAAACGTGCGGATTGCTGCATATCGCTCTGCAACCCATGGTCCTTCGTACAGCAATTTCGCCAGAGCAAATAGCGATGTAAAGTCAATGGGGTGTGTTTTCCATCCAAGTTGAGCGATTTGTTTGAGCGCCTGATTATATGCTTGCTCCTGCTCATGATCGCCAAACCAATCAGGATCTCTGCAAACTGCAATACGTAAAGTCGATACATGAGGCGACACCAAGGGCTTCATTAGAGGCTGAGGATTGTGCCGCGAGCATGAGTCCTCTTGATCATAGACGGCAGTAACATCGAACACAAGCTGAGCATCATCAATAGTCAACGCCAGGATCGAGACACAATCCAACGTGCGACACGCCGGCACGACTCCAGTAGTACTCAAAGCACCGCGAGTAGGCTTCAAGCCGACGATATTATTCAATCCAGCGGGCACCCGACCAGAACCAGCAGTATCTGTGCCAAGGGCGAAAGGGACAAGGCCTCTACCAACAACAGAAGCAGACCCCGAACTCGAACCCCCACTGACATATTTCTCATCAAACGTATTGGGTACCGCGCCGTATGGTGAACGGGTACCAACCAAACCAGTTGCGAACTGATCGAGATTTGTCTTCCCGAGGAGGATTCCTCCGGCCTCTTTCAAAAGCTCCACCACTTTCGAGTCTCTGCCTGGATGGTATGCATATGCGGGGCATGCAGCCGTAGTAGGAAACCCCGCGGCATCGATGTTGTCTTTGACGGCGAAAGGGACACCGTAAAGGGGGAGCTTATCTTTCTGCAGTTTACGCTCCTGTAGTATCTCCCATTGGGATTGGATTTGCTCATCTGTAGCCAGTGTTATCCATGCAACATCTGAAGTTGGAATAGACCTTCGAAGTTCGAGAAGACGATTCAGGCCGTCACCGTGAGTTTGTGATGTAACCCATTCATTGATAGTGAGTGGGAACTTGTAGCTCGAGACTTTTTCGACAGCCGATGCCATTTGATTAGTTAGAAAGGCGTTGTTTATAGAGAATCTTTTATGAGCTGGAAAGGTTTCCATAGACGATCTTTATGTACTCAGGAGATATTGAAATGCGCAGTCCAGTCATATTCAATTTCTTCAGCACTGGCGAAACTTCCTCGTACCGATACAAGTGACTTGTGAGATTCAGGAATCTCAGAATTGCTATTGGCCCTGCGATGAGGGAATTGATTGTAGATAATCTTCCTGTACATAAAATGTGTATGATAGCCGGATGGCCGGTCGGCCGGTGATAGAGATCAATCGGCGGGGATTATGCTTATATACTTGCGTTGATATCTGTTATCAGGATGGCAAGCACATCGAATATCAAGTCGATCACGGTCATTCCATTGGTTAAAAGGACGACAACAGCAAAGCAGTATAAGTGGGATAGCATCAAGCATTCGTTTCACAGTAGAAGGCAAGGCTATTCAGTATTTACCAAAAAGATCATCTACAATAATTACGATCAAATTATTCAAGTCTAAATTCTATATTGAAATTACATTCGCACATCACTTAATTGACTTTCAATGTATACTTCTTGGTAGTACAGTACCGTATCTCTGGTACCTAGCACACAGTGCGGTCCCACGTGGTCGGTTATCTTATCAGTTGGCCGCCGGCAGCCATCGGCCATTATCGCATGACCGCAAGCAGCAACTGCCCGCCGGCGGCCCGCCGAGCATCGGTATGCCATACCGAACCTGCTGATATCCATTCAGGGAGAGGAAATAGTCCAATAGCTTCTATTTTTAGCAGGTACTGCATTCAGCAGTGATATCGTACGATAATGTGATAATACTGAATAAAATCCTGTGCCCTAAAGCTATTTAATCTGGTTGTGGCATTACAGCTCTTGTAACGCGGAAGCTACAACAGCATATTCTACTGTAGAGACTATATTCACATTGATATTGATGACGCGTATATTATAATCAGTAGGATAAGATCTTTAGGTATCTGTAATATATTCTACTCTCGATTCTAATTTATCACCACAATGAATTCAGTAATGCAAGTATATCAAACAAGTGTCACATCCATAATAATCGCAAAAGTATCGTCATAAGTCATATATTAACTATTTCTTCCTAATCTCTCTCTTTTTCTTATCACTCCAAAGACCCGGGTATCCCCCATCAAAACGCCACAACCCACAAACTTTTATGTATATTTTAACCAGAAAATTGGGGGTATCTCAACAAATACGTGCATCTTGCACCAAGACAAGAAAAGGAAAGGTTATGTAAAGTAAACCAAAAACAAAACAGTAAAACTCCGGGCTAATGCTCCATCCAATCCATGCTATGCTTAATGAGCAGCTCTCGACAAATCTAATCTCTCCAGCTCCTCGTAACCTGGAACCTCGGGTCCCTCGTATGCGAAGTTGGCCGCATAGGAAGGTGGAGAAGCAGGAACATCGTCGTAGAGCGGAGGCTGCTCCTCATCCCAGGAGATACCGAGACCACTGCGCTCAGTGACAACGACGTTGAAGTGCATTCTCAAGACCCTGGCGGCACCGGTAGGTGTAACCTGGGTTGGTTTCTTGATAGGGGCGAACTCCTCGGCGACGATCATCTCGACGATGAGGGCGTGGGACACCTCGGTGCCATCCTCGGCCTTAACATCGCAGTTTGGAATGGCGTCTGGGCGGATACCGAATGGGAACTCCATCTCGATGGAGCCAGTCTCGCTGGAGTAGTCGCACTTCCAGCCAGTCTTGATCTCCTCGGTACCGATGGTGCGGACGTCGGTGTGGGCGGTGCCCTTCTTTGCAGAAGCATCCTCTCCGGGCTTGACCAGCTTAGCAGCGTGCTTGGCGCATGCTGGGGAGATGACCTTTTGGGTCTCGTCCAGGCGCCATGTCATGCGCTTGAGCTTCCAGTGCGTCTGGGTCTGTGTCTCGGTGTTGCGCTTGATTACACCGTCCAGGCGGAAGGAGACGGTGGATTCACCGATTGGGTGGATGACGGGTGGGAGCTCGACGTGTGCGGTGAGGTTGGTAGGTGGGAAGATGCGGATGGACTGGCGGGGTACATCAGATGGAATGACGGCGCGCTTGACGTTGAGGGTGCGGTTCATCTTGATTGGCTCGCCGGTCTTGGGGGTGATAACTGCCTTGAGGACATAATCGATGGTGGAAAGGTTGCCCTTCATGGTGGCAGGGAGGTGACCTGGGAGGAGGAAGGAGAATGGGAAGAGGTGCTCGCCTGGTTGGATGTTAGTATTTTAATTATTTTGTTGGATTGCATTAGAAAGACTTACCCTTTCTGAAGGTTGCTGGGCCTTGCAAGAAGTCCCAAGCTGTGAGGTCGGTAGATTGGTTTTGGCAGTCGTTGCAGTGTGAGTGGAATGGCTTTTTGCGGCAGACATCAACGACCAATCTCATCTTGAACTTCTCAATGGCCATGTTATCATCGGTGATATACAATCTCAACTGTCCCGATAACAAAGCACCAGTACTGGAGCTGGGTTGGCCATAGAAAACCAAGGGAGGTGACTCGATGAGAGCATCGAGCTTTGCAGGTACATGTTGGGACATTGCCTTGGATGATGACTTTGGTGATACGCCAAATGATAGGCGTTTGTGAGAGTTATCGGGCATGCTGCTGGTGTCGTTGGAGCTTAGCGAGGTGTTGGAGGCCTTGCGTTCGCCGAGCGATGGTCTGTTCTTTGACGAGCTTCTCAGAGCCTTCTTTGGTTCCTGGATTTGGGGAATTTGGAAGTCGAAGAGGGGATTGTTGGAGGAATGAGTACGGAAGAAAGTTGCAACGCGGTGAGGCATTTTGTATATATGAAGGGGGGGATATTGCGCGGGGATTGCGCTTTCTAATGTGGTGGAAGAGCTAATTGTAGCTCTTTTAATCTTTTTTTGTCGTCTGTCGATGACTCTGATTTTCTAGAAGCTCAGGTTGCCCGTGGCTTGCGTACGGATGTCGAATGCCGATCGGCAAGGGAGCGTGACGCTGTTCCGCTACACTGAAGAAGCCTTCTGGACCTTCGGTGGCTGTGGCTGATCTCCCCTTGTCTATTTTCCCTGCTGCGCCGGACTCTTTGTAATGACCTAGAGAACTTTACTTCGCCGGTTGCAGTAATATGGACCCGTAAGCGGAGCGATTTCCAAATGATTTTGATTTTTTTTGTCTTTGCTTTGCTCTCTTATTTTTGCCTGCTTTTGAGTTTTCAGGTACCGATGATCGCAGGGTGTATGGGATGTTCGATGCACAGGCGTTTTGTGATGATGATGTTGATGACGATGATATCTGGTTGGTAGAATATTATGCGACAATGATAATGTGGCGAGGATAAGTAGTAGAGATAAATCGAAAGTCGAATATCAAGATTATTATGAGTGGAGGAGGAGTACTATATATGTAGGATCAATGTTGTAATAAATAGTAAGAGTTGTTGTTGATGTTGATGGACAAGCAGGTGGGGGGGTTTGACTATTATTATAGACAGGTAATAAGATGATGAAGGATGAATGATAAATGATGCGAGTGAGTGCACGCAAACAACTGGGAAAATGATGATGACTTTATTCTATGAATGAGAACAGTAGTAAATGTCAAGACCCCTGCTCCTTTTTCCAATATGCATCGAGGGGAGACTTTTCTGCAAAGACTTATACCTTGGCATCTGAGTAGGAATACCTAAGTTGAGGTGCCTACCTTCCTTAGTGTGCAAAACAACTGTGCAGCCTTAACCCAATGGGTACTCAGTTTGAGAGTTAGCGCGGAAGAGAAAAAAATAAAATGCACTGATGCAGTCAGATATGAGTGTAATTAATGTTACTTACTTACTGCACAGTAAGTAGGATGGTGCAAGCTTAGGCTGGGAACACGCGCACACATTTCACACATCAAAGCTTAACCCGAAGAGAGAAGCATTTCCTTTACTACATACGCTTGCGTGCACGTTGCCCTCTCTCCTTCACCACATTCTCAGGTTGGTAGGTTGGTACTGTAGCTGTTGGCTGTTAGTTGATAGCTGTTAGCTGTTAACTACGGGCTACTCTGGGCTACTACTGAATATGAGCTACCTTTTCTGGCTCTGTCTCAACTTGGGCTATGCCGGCGTCTTCTCTCCGATCATGCGGACTGAGTTTGCAGTGCGCCGCATTGATGGCGGATCCATTCTTCCAGTCTCGTCTTCTTGTTTGCGGTCCAAGTCCCGTACCACAGACCAGGCGTGGAAAATCCAGTTGAAAGGGATGAAATGAATGGGTGCACGTATTGCACGGTGTAGCATGCGGGTGATGGCGATCCATAGAGTAGCGGTACTTCTTTGTTAGCAGTGTGTAATTGTGTACGGTAAGTGTGTAGTCAGTATTTGGTAGTGGGAATTTGCTTCTAGTGTGGTGCTATTTCTTCATAGCAAAATTTCCACTCACCACTAACCAGCAGATTTAATGATTACATTGTAAGTATTTACACAGTATGTATTAGTACATGTATGTAAGTAGATAGCCTTGTAATTTGATTATTGAGATACCATTGCCTGCTACATTCTCTTTTGTGATTTTCTTCTCTAGAGCGGCTTGGGAAGGCGTTAGAGCATTAGAGCAGCACAGTGGAGCTCCTCTCAACCTGGAAAACATGCCATTCCGCTCATATGGGGGAATTTCGTATGCTCCACGGAATAGCATGACAGCGGACTTTGTTCTTCTTAGAGCACTCAGAGTCTCATAGTCCACTCCGATACAATAACGAGTGACTCACCTACGAACTGTGGTGCTGTACATGTAGAGTATGACTGTACTACCTAAAACAGCTTCTAGGTATCAGGGAGGCTACAGAATATCCATAATATCCAAAATATCCATAATATTCTATTTACCACATTTAACCATTTCACCCAATAAATTCATCCATGTTTCAGAGATAAATAATTAACAGTATAAAATCAACACGTACATACATACGAATCAAGGATCTAACTCCTAAACTCTCCCCATCACATTAGATGCTCACAGTGGAACAGTGGATACGCTCACAAGTGAACGCAAAGACGCAAGGCACGCGCGTGAGTTGAAGCCTCTTTCTCTCACTCTCCCCCTCTCAACGCCCTCAGCACAACCACAGAACAGGCCCACCACGCAAGCCAGACGCAAACCGGGAGTCCAGTAACCCTGCTGCCGATTACCACATAGCGCCGAGCTTAACTGGGTGAGTGTGACTCTACACAGGGCGCGTGGCATGTCCTTTCGCTGAGAGGCCTGTACACGGCCGTGTTGCGGGCGGGAGCATCTCCACAAAATGACTGTGGCCAGCACCACGCACAACCCCATTATGGACATTGATTGCCCTAATCCTTTGTTGCGCGCGGTTCGAGTCCATTTATTATTTTTGGGCTCGACTGCTACTGTGTACTACTAAACTCCCATGTGGAGGAGAAGGAGAGGGCCTGTGTCAGTGAGGCCTTTGACATTGCGCCTTTCACTCAGAGACTCGGAGACTAGCTGCTTCTTTTGCTGCATCGTCGGCCACTCGAGCACGCCACATGGCAGGCTGCTGAGGGAATCAATGGGTGTTCGTGGTTCGTGGTGTTCGCGGTGAAGAAGTCACTTGCTCACCCGGCCTCTTTTTACATAACTGCCCCCTCTCAGCGTGCGCCGAGGGAAAGCGTTCAATGGGAAGGGGAGCGCATAGATGTGGCTATTCCATTCGTTGCTCATGGAGTCATGGGCGGGCGAATTGTGGAATCTCTGAGTAAATCTTGGGTAAAACTGTGTTGCAGATGGCAAGTCGTTGGGTAATGGAGTGGAAATGGTGATGCTGGGAGCATGAATTGCGAATTCTTGTTGCATTCTTACTTGTGCGCACGATGGGCCTGTTTGTCAGAGGAACGGGACTTGAATGATGACTATGGGGTTAAGTTTGGGATTTACTGTGCCGTTGCAAATCATTCGATGATGAGATCGAGACATGCATGCTGGCTGACTTTGCACTGGAAAAATCGGTGAGTTGGTGTTTGATGGCCGACGACACTCAAACATGTCAATTCTCTTCCAGTGCCGTTTCACTCCGCATCCTGTCAATTTCATCCCTGGATCTGGGAATTCATCCACCTCAAGTTGACATGAACATGGACTTGAACATGGACATCTACATCAACATCAACATTAACATCTATCTCCACTTTCCTCTGCCTTGCCGTCTTCCCGTTTAGAGTCATAACCTGAACCCCTCAAAGCAACTCCCACTTCTTCCATATCAATTCCAATTCCATATCCATTCCACTTTCACTTCCACTGCAATTCCACTCCCACTACCACCTTCATCTCCTCGCCCAAACACAACCTCACCCCATATGGAATCCCAAACAGCTCACACTCATGCCGCCTTTGGCATCTAACTGCCTAAAGCAGCTACTCCCACCGCAATAAGGTAGAACAAAGCGGGTCCTCCTGGCTGCGCTTGTGGCCTCGGTAATTCCACCTACCGCCAACTAGTAAAATCTCCCCCTCTACTGCTCAAAAATAGCAGGGTCCGCCATGCGGCTGAAGGATGAAAAGTATCAAAGCCCGTCGGAGAACTTTTTCCTTTTTGTCTTTGCCTTCTATGACTGACTGATGACTGACAGGACAGGACAGGGGTATGAGGTGAAGAATGAGAAGGTGAAAATCACATCATTTTTTGAAAATTTATCGACTAGAGGAGAAAATGTGCGGGGATTCCTATTGTAAGATGAGGGGATCTTATATTGCGGCGCCATGGAAATTCTACGCAATCAGGAAAGCGTAGCAGAAGGGGAATGAGGATCTTCTATGTGTCCCTCTCTGGTTTGTTGATATTGTATTCTCTAACAAGCACGTTTCTTTGTTGAAATACTGGTGGGAAAGAAAAAAGAGAAAAGGAAGAACTAAAAACCAAAACTAAAAACTAAAAGTCTCCTATCATTCATACTACTATGTACACAGTAAGTCACTCTTGTCGCCATGTTACAGATAATTCTTTTTGACTTTCTGCCATTCGGCTTCATGGCATCGTGTTCCGACTTCCATTGGAGAGAAAGTCTATTCTCAACGCCTCAGCCGCACTTACGAGACTTTGGACATGCTTCATGATGCTGAGGCTGTTTCCTTGAGTCATGCATTACTCCCACTTCCACTGAGAATGCGTATTCTCTGCACGCTGCGGCTTTCCAAGCGCCACGGCAAAGCCTTCTACAGAGCCCAGGTAATACGTATGTACATGTAGTAAGCTCTATTCATGGCTATGCAGAAAAGAACCAAAAGACGGCTAAGGAGTCTATGAATACATATATTGTATGTGCACATGTATGTACTCGTACTCTGTATGGGGCATTGTTGAAATATTCGAATTCATGATCCACAAGACCCTGAGAAAAACTTGTTACTCGGTTGAATGCTTAGGATACGATCTTGCCGCTGTCTGAATCGCCTGCGGTGCTAAGTTGTAGATCTCTTCACTCTCAGCGGCACGACTGGTGAGCTGCTATGTATGTCTGGGGAAACGAAGCGAGTAAACTGGGCGAATAATGCACGCCTTCACAATAATTGGCGACAGCACAGTACATACAGTGCAGCGCAGCGCAGTGCAGTGCAGCACAGCACAACGTCAACATCAACGACGTCTTAAAGTCTCGTCTACATAATAAACCCAGCAACAAACGCCCATCCATTCTCTGAGCTGAATTGTTCTCCACGACTCCACGGAGCCTCAGCTGTCATGCATTCGCCAGGAGTAAACTCTGAATAATTGAATAAGCCCAGTTACCGCATTTGGGCATCGTATCCTCGCCCTGCAAATCCGCATTCAATAAAGGGCCCTGCCATGGAAAAGACCTGACACCATACACACCTCATGATCGGAAATGCGGGGTTGGCGAGCTGGCGAAGCTTCCATTGTTGCTCCCCGCAAATGGGCTGAAGCCTTTGATGCAAGTCCTTGACATCTCCGTGGAAAAAGGTCGCCGAGGGGATGGTCGTGGTCAGATGACACGCATTTATTGTATGTGGGCAGTAGGCTCCCTACGCATATATTATGTGTGTACTTTATTTTATTGCACTCTGTAACAATGCCATGTATCATAACTTTGTAAACCAATATTGTGTTACTTTTCTGACGCTATGTAACATATATCATAGACATTACTTCATACCTTAACTTGGCTTTGCGTTATTGAAGACAAATCCCCCGACAGATTGACGTATTTCAGACGATTTCCCGGCAGTGCGGTGTGGGAACTTGTTGTATGTTGTAATGCCGTTCTGCGGTGATGTAAGAGCATCAAGAGGTGTGGACTGGGAATGATCATGCATGCAGATGCAATGCAATGTAGTGCCATGCGATGCAGGGGACCAAGCGATCGACTTGTTTCGTGTCGCGATGAGAAAACTGGACAAAGCCGGTGTTTTATTAGTCATGGACGTCAACGACATGTCCTGACGACGACATCTGTGATGTACGCAGTAGAATACAGAATGTACACGAAAGTCCTCGTAACTCAACGAGACTTATCATCATGTACGAAGAGACTAAAAACCAACAAAGAAGCAATGAGAATAGATGGAAAGAGATGAAAATAAACCAAATTAAATTCTCCTTTGGGGAATTTTAATATTACTATTCGTATTGTATTATGATGTATTTGCCTCACACCATCACTTCATCATCTTCTCTCATGATATTCTATGCACCTTTTCTCCTCAATGTATTCATAGAAACATGACAAATCGGAACCTACCGGCCCTGCAATACCAACATCCCACCCCCAACCAACCGCCTCTCTCCCCTTCAACACGAAGTCGACGTCGCACGTCAACTCACGCCCGGCGCACGCCTCACAATTAACTTTTCACCTCACATGCAAGAAATTTTGCGCCGCAAAGAATGCCATTACCCCATAATTACTCGATAAAAATGCGCCTCCTCCCCCTCTCGTTCCTCGTGTTGTGTTGGCTTCTGTAATATTGAATTGCAGCATTGATTTTCACTATTGCGAATGCCTCGCCCATGAGATTCGTGTGCCGAATCCCTTTCCCCTCGACCTACTCGTGTTTGATCGAAGAACAAAGGCCTCAGGCTCGGGATAGGACAAAGATCACACATCTCCACTTCACTTTACTACCTTACACTATGTACTACTGTGTACATACATCCCTACGATACTTGAATTCTCCCTCATTCTCATTCTTCTCAATTTGAGCCTCGATCCACCTAGTCCACCCTGTCACCAAGCTCTCGTCTCCATGAGCGTCAACAGCGCCGCCCAGACCAAATAACCCCCCCTCCACCCCTCCCCAAACTCCCCTATCCAAAAAAGAACTTTCCACGCTTTTCCTGGGCCTCTTTTTTTTTTCCTTTCCGCTCCCGCACTTTACCGAAGCAGATCATCTCTCTCTCGATCCATCGAAAATAGAGAGGCCGCCCCTCATCGTATCATAACCCTCCCTCTCGCCAAATTTTAAATCCTTTTTTTTCCCTTTCGTTTTTCCGCCTACCAATACTTACTTTCCCGCCCGATCCTCGGCCGACGTCACGCTACGCTTAGCTCCCGCCCCTCGGACAAAAAAAAAAAAAGAGAAAAAAAGTTGGAAAAGAAATTTATGGGTGTGGTATTTTTTTTTACCTTTTCTTTTTTGGGGTTAGACTTGGCGATGGATGGGGTGTATGGTATGTGCTTTGCTGTGCGTTGTTTCGAGACGTGGGATTTGCTGGTGGGTGAGAAAGTGGGATGGGGAAGGGGAGAGTGCAGGTATGTGATGTGGGTTGGGTTTGGGAGATCAGCTGAGGGGATTCAGAAGTGCCGTGATATCAATACCGAGCAGGCAGAGGTTCTGGAAGGTGACAGGCTACCTGGCTACCTTTTCTTGACATGGTAATGGAATCGACGACGACAGGCAGGCAAAGCTGCTGGCTGCAGGCTGCCGCAGGTAAGTGGATTCCAAGCATGAGGGGTTTTTTTTGTTTTTTCTTCTTACAAGACACAAGGACTACAAACTGTAGTTCCCCATCTACAGTCTGAGTCTCACTCAAGCAGAGTCTGGAGGCTCGAGTCCAGTCTGGAAGGGAGGCTGGAAGCATTACGCGCTGAGACTTTTCACGATCACGTTGCGGATCAAATCGATTGTACCTGGCGTGCATATTACAGTGGATTTCTTCTTCCCTGCCTGCTGTACCCCCCGATGCGCAGCATGTTCCATTCGAGTCATTTTCGCATGAGACAGCGACAAAATACCTCAAATTCTAGAATACTCGCTGCGGAAAATAGGTATTTCCTTAACCCCCTCTCTCTGTATGTCTCTCTTTCCTAGTATTTTTCTGTGTTTTTTTGGTTTCTTTCAGGCTCTCTACGATGGGGAAGAGTGGGCTGTGGATCGCTCCTCAGTGGATCGTGGAGGAGTATGTACAATCAGCGTCTTGGCTCTCTTGCTTGATTTTTTTGCTTGACCTTTTCTTAACTGTTGACATGTTTGAACGTGCGTGCATGGCGTGCGTGCGCTGGTCAGAGCATTCTGCCCACATTTTTTTCCTGCTGATCAGGTGGTCTGTGGATATTCGACATTTCCTGCACTTTCCAACTTTTCTCTTTAATTTCTTCGCTTGTGGATTTTTTTTCTTTTCTTTTTTTCTTTTCAAGTGTGTGGACCCACTTGTTTCACTGCTGTTGCGGGCATGGTCCGTGGTCCTTTACTTACTGTAGGGCCAGCGTGGAATGGGTGAGTCTTGAAAGTCGTCCGGACCGGACTGTGGTTTTAAAGATGGTATAATGAGCGGTTGTGCTCGGTTGGCATCGGCTAGTCCGGCTGGTTGTCTGTGCTGGCGTGGAAATGCCTCGAAGAGCAACTTCCGCCAGACGCCATTGTGAAAGGGATATCCAGGTAAGGAGGAAAGGGAGGAGATGAGTTGCTACAGTGGGATGTTGGTGATGTTGAACTATGACTACTACTATCACTACCCTTCTATGGCTTTGGATATCTGTCACGGTGAGCTCCCTTCCTTCGTTGGTAGTGAGGGCACGGTGAGAGAATATCTTCCGTGGCTGATGCGCTATTGTGCTGCTAGACTGATGGTAATGGCATTTGGAATGGCATTTTGAATTCGCCCATCTGTGGACTTGCCCACTGTTCGGTGGATTGCTCTAGGGATGAGGCTCAAATTTCATACACTGTAATGTCGTCAGTGGAGTTTTTGGGGGTTTCCTGTGGTTTTTTGGGGGAGTTTTTTTGGGGAGTATTTTCTTGAGAAGAAAGGAGATGAAATACCTGTTACACTAAAGAAGAAATTGCATAGAACCATTTAATCGAAGGATTAACATTCGATCTCATCACCTTGTTGCCAATTGATTAACTCAGTCTTCTAATATTGATATTGAATACCCTCTGACAAACAGATCTGCCATACCCTCCTTACCCGTGAAACAATATCCACGCGCATAATCCTCACCCACATTCCCGTGACGTCTATTTCCTCATGTCCAAGAATTCTTACCTGTACGATACCTTGAACATCATTCTCACTTCAAGAATCCACAAAATTTCTACCCCAATTCTAAATATACACAAATCCCCTCTTTGTCCCCCTTCAAATAACCCAAACCTTGCTGTGACATTTCCGAAGAAATGCTGCCTTGTCCTTGCTCTCCCACAGAACTGAAACAGAATTACCATATCGATTCCATTGGCGAAATCACCCTCGCGTGATGCGGGTTCATAACTTTTATGATGTTATGCAATGGGGTTAAGGATATGCGGCATGGTGATGATGGAAATAGAAATTGATAGTATATTAAATAATTCTATTATCAGTGTTGTTATTTTGAGGTTTTTATTTGATTGTTATTGTTGTGGATTGCTAAAAATAGTCTGATATTTTGATGTGAATCTGATTAGATAGTACGTTGTGCTGTATTTATATCTTATCTGCATATATCACCATACCATATACCTGAAAACGCTTCAGTATCAAAAAGTCTATATGTTAATTTTACATCAATGGAAATAAAGCAATTACTATAAAATGTAAAGAGTACGTATTTGTTATTAGCAGGCATAGTATGAGATGATGAAAGGAGACTGAGGCAGATAGGTACATGTAGGCAATAGATGTATACCAGTAAGTATATAATATTACGTTTTAATCTGAACGACTAATAACAAAATGTTTAAATGACCACAATAGGCTGGAAAATTGGTAAGGTACTTTTTTCCATTGGTTTTCTTTGAGAAGAATTGAAGTTCATGTCATATTGTACATATCAAAATTGTGTCTTGGATATTGGATTCCAAATGCTATTAATTCAAGTCCCAACAGCTGCAAACTAACAGGTCAAATCAACCTCTAATGTGACATTGGCAATATTATCCTAGTGGGATTGTATACAAAGTATATTCAGCTTCGATTACAATGTTGAAATACCTGTATACCAGTAAGTCAAGTCAGGTGGTGAGATTGAATCATTGCGGCTCTCACATTTAAGAAGAGCTATTCTCAATTATGAAATGGAAACTCTAGACCTGCATTTTATGTACTGTAATACACGTAGAATCTTCATAGAGTCTATGTTGGTGTTCAATTAATCAACCTATGATCGTGTATCGCAAATTCAGTGTCTCGCTGCAAATCATGAATTGGGCTTGATGTAATATACAGATTTTAGTATTTGAACATTATTACAGGGTTTATTCCTTGTGTATCTTCTATTTTTCAGAATGCTCTGTATATCTCTGAGATACTTCTTCCTAAGTTATCTAAGATGTCTATTGTAATATATGCGTATTAAGTCAAGTGATGCGTTTTGTCTGTAGTTTCTGTGGCTATGCAACCTTGATATCTAATTCACTGAACTGAAATACTGGACGGTGAATTGTTCCGTCAACAATCAATATCTTGTTTATTATTCACTTTGTGGGTATGGCATAAATGAGTCGTAATAGTCTTGTCAACATTTAAAGATCGATCCAATATGTGCTCCTTATAGGACCAAAATTTGCTCAAGATCCACCATTAACCTTCGCCCAATACCTGCTGATCCTCCATGTATCCCTCATATCTTCAGCCCTTCTACACAGATGTTTGAATGACAAACGTTCTTCGAACTTAATGTATACAGCTAAGAGTTCAAACGTGGCGAGATAACAATCATCTTTCCCGCATAGATATCTTCATCGCTAGTATGAGATTTCCAGTCAGAATCAGATGCCCATATCCAATCTAGGGTAAGAGAACTATGTGAGAGCATTGTCTGCCGAGATTCTACTGCAGAATCTATATTTTCTGTCGTGGCAAGAGGGGAGGTACTTCTTAGATTGTTAACGTATAAAAACGACTGGCACTTGCATTTATTTGAAATTTATGTTGAAATTAACATCTCTCTTAAACTGAAAAATGGCATGGTGAGAACTCACTTTCTGAACATTGAATGCCTATCCTTGGGCCCAATTCGATCAAACAACTGTAGCTGCTGTTCAACCGTATTCTTGCTATTCCTGCTATCTTCTACTTCCAAAATCCTCCGTCAGCAACAGCAGTCCTGATACTGATAAATAGCGAAACTTTATTCAACATCCAGTTTATTAATTCATTCTGGCGCGGTCAATACTCTGCCCTTGTTACCTGCGCCTGAGAATCCATCTTTGCATAACAACCCAATCCTATTCACATTACCGAACGCAACACTCTCCTATTCTGGTCTTACTTTCTTCTGTGCCACCTTCTGTGCCGCAGATCCCGCGAACCGAATCTCAAATTCTGCCTACTCACAGTCAGACGCCTGCTGCACATCAAGAGATAAAGTTTCTCTTGATTAGTTTTCATATGTACAGCGAGGGGGATTCAGGCTCCGTCACCGCTCTAGCAATCATTTGTGCAGCTGTAAGACCGGAGGGCGTGCGACTGCAGGCAACCTGCATGATATTTGATTGCTCTCTGGCTGCTGACAGCCGCCACAAGGCACTGCAGTGCTCATCAGCGTTGATGCTAGAGTCTTGGGCGGCGCGGAATCATAATTTGACTTTTTCTGAGACGTCATGCGAGTGGTATTGATTATCGCTGAGCCCCAACTTGCAGTCGGTGGCTGGCGTTGGGATGGGAGAGATAATTGGATGGATGGCCTATACATCTACTTACTTCAAAGTCTCGGGGCTGAGGGCTGAGGGTGATTTAGATTAAGTTAGGTTCAGGGTCACGGTGGCTTTTTGAAGAAGGTGAGATGGAGTAATCAAGCATTTCGTGGGGATAAGGTTATTCGTAAGACTATCTTTCGGTATGGTGGACCGATCAACCGGTTATGCAGTATCCTAGCATATATGCACGCTTTTGCCAGGGTATATGATCCTGAACGTCCGAATGTATTTCTCACCTCATCATCCCCTCACGATCCACATCGTCTTCATTGGATGATTTCGTATTCGTTTCCAGATTTCCCAACTAATCATCCGGGGGGGTGTTTTTGGTGAAATATTTTACACTTCCTGGTTTCTTTCTGGCCCAATAAGACTCCTCACATGTTATATAGCATACTGTCATTCGATTAAACTCCTTGGCAATTTTTCTAAAGCCCCACCTTAAATACTGTCGGGTTTCAAGCTTGTAATGATTGGCTGGATAAAGTCAATTTGAATAATGGATGGCTGAATCTGGACATTGGATCAGAAAACAGGAACAGGATGATTTCTTAGTCAAAGCTCATGAACCTAGATCATCAGCGACACATTCCGAGGGATGTTTCCATGTGACACCGGTAAAATCAAACTGTAGAAGATAATTAAAACAAAATAATGCCCAACCTAAGCATAAAAATTCGTGTGCGAGTTTTCAGGAAATCTGGTGAGCAGAAAAACAAGCCGTTTTGAGGAGTACATTGTAGTAATTGGACAGACTTCAATTCAAACTATTGTGGTTCTCGAGAATACTATTTTTCTATTCCAACTAAATAAACTAGAAATGATAATGAATGTTACCCCTGCAGAGGCATTCGACCTAGGAAATACGATATCCATTCAATCATTATGGCCTCACTTTCTCCATAGTTTCTTAGCTGCTTGAAGCTGATGCCCCAGCTCTCTTCCCGAGAATACTCAGTTGATAACCATGCTAAAGACACATTAGCAAGAAAGTCTTTCAAGAAATACCTTTACCCTTTATACAATCAAGAAGAAGAAACTTACAAGCTACCAATTGCACATCTATTATAACACTCATATCAGTATTGAATTATTCGGAGGGGAAATAGCTGAGCACTTACCCGCTGATTGGAAGATAGCAGTTCGTACCCTGCTGCTCGACAGAAACTCCACCTTGGCAGTTAACGTTGCAGTAGGTTTGAAGACCCTCTGTGGATTATAATGTTAGTCTCAGTTCTAGGATATGGGTTCAATTAGGAAACTAGTGAAAAAGAACAAACTTACCGCTACCGCCGGCAGCGAAGAAGATGTCAATCTCGACTCTGTTCCAGTTCACGCCAGTTGGGGCACTGTAGCATACACCAATCGTACCCTGACCACTACGTAATAGTATCCAAGTTAGATTCCATTGTGTTTTCAAGCTCATGGTGAGTTAAGTTGGAGCAAAACATACGGAGTAGTTCCACCTTCTGGGTAGGTATCACCTGGGTTGGAGTTATGATCACAACCACCGTTGTCGTCTATATCATTGTTAGAAAATATTTACAAGGCTCATTCTCGAAGGGAAAGGAACTTACAGAAACGCCACTGGAAATCCGAGCGCTTGTGAAGAACGGAATCATCTCTTCCAATAAGAGCAGGAGCAAATTCAGCAGATTCCAATGCAGATGGGCTTGGGGCTGCGGAAGCAGCAACAATGAGGACCATACTGGTCAGGAACTGAAGATTGAAGAGCATGATGGTTGTATGTTGAAACTAGAATGTATAGAAGTGGAGTGAAGTGAATGCAGTGAGGATTGGATTTTCTCGAGGAATTCATGGAGACTTTATACAAATCTTGAGATCTCAGAATCTTGTAAACAGAATCTTCATTATGCAATGGAGTACATATTGGTCACCAATATTAAGAGGCCCGGAGACGCTTATGCACGCTTTTCTCCTCATGAATCGAGAGATTTGACTTTCAGGGATCTCAAATGAGCATCAATCCGTTCGATTACCAGAATCACCAGAAGAGTACAGGTTATGAGACAGTTGCGCCGCTCAAGTGCATTCATCTCCATCCTTTGAATATCACCAGAAGTAATTTACAAGGCGTAGGCTTACTACGTGAGCAGATTGAGCATTCGTATGAGTTGCCCAAACAAGGTCCTATGCATCCAAAGACTAAGGGAGCACTACTACATGATATTTCTAATGTACGATAAACACCTTCCATTCTCATTGAAACCCACATAAGTCCTTTTTGGTAAAAGAAAAAGGCAAGCAGACTTTCCTTGAGAAATAAGAGTAAAATTTAAGCCAAATCAACAACGAATTGCAATATATGACTGTATCAAACGATGTGGATTGAGCTGACTTCGTAACTTTAGTAAAGAAATCAAAAACTAATCTCCACGATTTACTTTCTTCTGTCTCCATCAATAAAATCAAAAGACTGTCAGAATGTTGAGATGAGTGGATATCGGCGAGCAATTTCGAAGGATCAAGATGGTAAAGATGAGTCTGGGCCGGTCTTACTTTCAAGTGAGCAAATCCTAATTAGGAAGTGCAAACTGCGCACCACACATGATATTATAGTACTTATGGTCATCCAGGGGACTTCTCTGCGTTCAGTCAATAATCAACGCTAGATACATATTCCTATCAGTGCATCGTGACACACAAACTAATGCAAGCTGTGTTAAAATGTATGTATCCGGATGATGTTCCCCGACTTCGAATGTCATCCGATCAGCCTTGCCCATGGGAACCCGCACATGTATGCAACATATATCGAATGTTTCTAGCAATTTGAGGTAAGTAAACTTACATGATATAATATAAAGCTAGAGTAACGTGGGTTTTGCTATTATTACAGAGGATTTGGTGTTTATCAATTCACTTCTCATATTCACAGTAAACCAGCGATCGTCGTTCAGTGTATATTAAAACGCTCACTTGGATAATTAAGTTGATTTTGTAATATCACAGTGAGAACTCTAAATATTTTGTAAAATCCTACTTAATCTATATATCCGTAGTCTCGCGTTTTCTGTAGATATGTGGTTAGTCTCATCCCGTTCAAATTTCACTGGCTGTGACATGTCGTTGTACCTGATTAGCCCCTCACGTATGCCAAGTACATTGGCGGAGCATCAAAGCGGACTGAATGAACCCACATCACCTCGGCCATGTCAATTTAATGTGCCGTAGTGGCTTGTAGAGCTCTTAGGTCACATTTCTCCTCCATAGGTTCATCGTATATGCAGAGAAGATGCGATCCTACGTAGGGGCCGTAACGTATTGACACCGTGGCACCACGCCACTGTCATACAGGACCCTACTTTGAGTACCTTAAATCTGAGCTCGGTAGAGGCTATCCATCTTCCAACTATAAAGCCTCATACAATAACAAGAACAGGTTATGTTATTATGTCATTATATAATTCTGCCTTATCAAATGGTAGGATTGATCGTATTGGTGTTGTGGAGATAATTAATTATCTTCGGAAATCGACAAACCGGCTTTGCAAAAATACGACCTCAATTATGTCTAGTTGGTGAACCCATAAGCGGGGTCAAATATTTGTATGTAATACACGCTCTCCATGCCTCTCCTGACTCCCACGATGTCAATCTGCTCAAACAATTGGTTTATTCCGGATATCTCTTCAATTTACACTTATCTACCCATCTTCCATCCAAATGAAACCAAGTCACTACCCCAGCCTCTCCCGCAAACCACGCCTCGCCAAACCCTCGCTTCCCTCATGATGCTCCACCTTTCCCACAATTCCAATCCACCACAACCTTTCAATTTGAAAATATTTTCAAAATACTAAATAAGCCCGCGGTCTTCAACAAAACATCTTTGATGGTCTAACGGTCATGATTTCCGCTTGTCATTCGACAAAGCGCGGGAGACCGGGGTTCGACTCCCCGTCAGAGAGATTCAAGTCCCTCTGAGTTCATCGACTCAGAATTTCCTTTTTGCTTTTGGTTTGAATGAGAAGGATTGATCCTTTTGCTTAATTCTGTTACTCGAAAGATGACCACTGATGTCGAATGGAGAATAAATTGATTATTGTTTTGTGGTTTATCTCTTGTTTGGATCATGGGGGTTGGTGTAAGCATAGTATACAGTTCAGTTTCAAAAACGTCTTTTGTTTGTTTTTTATCTTTGATCATATGTGTCAAAATATTCATCATGTAGCCTTTGAGCAAAAACCCATATTATTGGATGCAATCAGTCTCTCACCTGTTCAGTTCTACATGAGGGGAGAATGGGGTCTGGCCCTTGAGAAGAACCGTGGATTTTCATGTCACAAGTTATGGCAGCATATTCTGAACAATGGATATCAGATATCATGAAGAAGCAGATATTTTCAAATCAAGAATGGGACCTGTGCCAAGGCCATCATGATCTAAGATTTGTGGCCCACTCACCAAAAGCCCTGTAAATATGGAATTGATTGAGAACAAAGCTATAATCCAAAACAAAATCAGTACAAACCTTGATGTAGATATAAGTCCAATATGGGGTGTAGAAGCTTTGAAAGATAGTCCTCACTTACAACATGCCATTACTCTTCGTCAACGGCATTTCATGTCCCAGGTCGTGATCCTGGTGTTTATATTAATTTCAATAATCTGAAAAGCAGTAATATTAAGCTCCTTAAGGATGACTGTGAAGTTAACGCTCAGAGGAAGTCACCCAAAACTGGACTAAATGCCAAATATCGTTGTAGGACCAGAAACTGATAAAGGCATTTCATAGGGTTCGAAGGTAGCCATATCTACAGTATCAATATGGGGCTCAATTGAAATTCCAAGATGAGACTCAATAATACACTGTCTACGGACAAAGAGTGTAACCAGATATATCGCGCCTTATCAATTCTGGCATAAAGGCCCAGGCGTGTTTCTGAATCATCTCGTCGTGTAAAATTTTTAATAATTTATAAGGTTACATTTGCGCGGCGGATATTGAGATCATGCCTGACGTTCCTTTTGACTTATCTTATCTCATCCTGTTCAGATCTGTGGCTACAAAAGCGCATCTATTGGAAATGTCCGATGATGCATTGCCTTACCCGTAGTTCTTAGATGGGCACCATCTAATCGGACAAGAAGACTAGCGACAATGACTGTGGTTGAGAATTGCATAGCGGAAGTGGTAGGAAATTTCAAAATTGCGGGTCTAAAGAAGCGAACTGTTGATGTGGAAAAAAGAGAATCATACCATGAGACCAGTTGAAAAGGACTCGTAAGAAATTTGATAGAATAGCGGGAAAGCCGAAGTCGCTTTGTGTGGACTGAAATGCTGCCGCTGTAGAGTTCGCTATATACATTATGCATGTAGCTTATAATATTGTATGTAGCTTATATTCCGAAAACATAGATAGTTATTGGTGGGTCCGAATACCCGATAAGATTTGAAAGTAATATTATACTACATGTACGTATGTAGACTGTGATATTCTGCCAATGTTCATTAGGTACCTTCAGTGTAACCTGCCAAAGTTGAGCTTCAGTAACCTTTTCAATGAAAATGTGGAAATATTCCATTCAATGATATCTTCGTACAACCCATCGGCCAACAATTATCAATGCGACATATCTCCAAAGATGGCTGTGCTTGCGCAGCCGAGCAAGCATCATCAGCCTTCCATAATCGCGACGTTGTCATAGGCTTAGCACGACTAATTGCCAAAAGAGTTAAATGGCTGCCTACCGCCACGTTAGATCATTGTATTAGTATATAACAAAGGCTGGAGTAAGGCGACGCATGAAAACATTTACTCGTTATCGATTTCTTATTAGAAATTTCAACCATCTGTGATTGAGAGTGATAGTATAAACCGCAAGAAGCTTTTATCTTTCATTTGAGTTATCGGACGATGGATGACGACCCTCCACCTTATTCGGAACACGAGACTGGTGAAGATGTAAACTCGCGCGACACCAGCAACACACAGCATTCAGCCTTATCAACCGCCAGCGATGATGACCAGCTTTTGCAATATGAACAACTACATCTTGATGATCCACCGGCCTTTGAGAACAGAGGCTCGCATATATCTGGAGCACCATACTTCATTTTACGGCCAACAACAGGCCCGCCGCCAGAACAAGTCATTTCACGTCGTGTTGAGATAAAGCAAGACTCAAACCCGCATAATGTACAATATCCAGAGGCTGGAAGTCATTTCGAGGAACGTGGTGTTAATCAGCATGACTGGTCAACATTTTTGAATCACCTGTTCCCGACTTACAATATCTCTCAGAACACAAATCCGAAAGATAAGAAGGACCTGTCATTAGATGAAAAGTCATCTTCCACAAAACGGGCAACTATCACTAAAGAAAATGCTGGACATCAAGAACCCAACGTCGACGAGAGACAAAATGAGTTTGAACGTCGTAAGCAAATTCGTCATACTATCGAAGAATGGAACACACACTTCTTCCAACCCCGAGGTCTTCTAGTCATAGCAAAATTCGATGCTTTCCCTGCAAAGCCGAAGGCAGCCTTTGAATCATCAGTTGACGCCTTTCAGACCGCAGATCTCTGTAATGCTGTAACTAAATCTGACATAAAACTCGTCGAAAGCTTGCTCAGCCGGCGTATGAATCCCGATACCAGGCCCTACGGCTGGGCAACGCCCCTTCACATCGCCGCAACTAAAAACCACACCCAAATGATCGAACTCCTCCTCTTAGCAGGTGCGTCTCCCGACGAGAAACCTACGGGAGGCCCCCCAGCAATATGGCAGCTAGCACAATCATCCAACTTCCACGCGGTATCCCTCCTCCTACAGTATGGTGCAGACCCAGATATCGTCCCAGCCGCGAACTTTACAGCTCTCTACAAAGCAGTTGAGCGTTCCGACCTCCCTCTCTCCAAGTTGCTTCTCGCAAATGGCGCCTCACCCGATAAAACGGTCACAGCCGGTCACACGATGCTACAAAAAGCCATTGAGCGCAAAGACATGCCGATGGTCAAACTCTTGCTCAGCTACGGCGCAGACGTAAATAAGAAGCCATGGGCCATAAAATCTGCCGTACACATGGCTGTAGAGCATAACAGTATCGAGCTTGTGCAGATGCTGATTGCCGCGGGTGCGGACCTCAATATCACATCGCCTGGGTCGGCGACGGCGCTTTATGAGACGGTAAACCGTGGCAATGTGAAAATGATGCAGTTGCTGCTTGAAAATGGTGCTGCGGCTAACAAGAGGACGGTGGGCGGGGGGACACCGGTGTATCATGCGGCTGATATGGGCAAGGTTGAGATGGTAGAGCTGCTGTTGAAATATGGTGCCGATCCAAATATTCACCCGACGGGTGCGCAGACTGCGCTTGCGCAGGCAGTGGACAGGGGCAATAAGGAGCTGGTGAAGGCTTTGATGGAAGGTGGAGCGGATGTAAAGTTGAAGCCGTGGGGTGGTTCGGCGGCGTTAAATGTTGCTATTAGAAAAGGGGATGAGGATATACTGAGGTTGGTTGTGGGCAGGGAGAAGAGCGGGTAGAGGTGCTGACGTATTTGACCCCATGGAAATCTGCAACGAGTGAGCACATGTTTGTTGTTGATCTACCAATGTAATGGTTAATTAATGAAGTAAAGTATACCAAGTACTTCTCTAGTTATAATGACCACAGTTGATATCTAAGGAATAGAAATAATCGTAATAGAGCATGGCTATTAGATTAAGTAAACTAACGAAACGGGTATATAGGATGTTACAGCCGCATCGAAGTAGAATAGGAGAAGCAAATCGATCACCATGGAGTTTTGAGAAGAATTGTATTTATACATTTCAAAAATACGTACATATAAGTGCATATGCATATGCATCACCCCGGGTTCCGAACGCCATCATAGTACCCCAACCTCAAAAGTAATAAGCAATAGTTCGTTATGAGACATCTCAACTGAGAAGCTCCTTAATATCTTCAATCCTCTGTAACTTCTTCTCCTCATCACTCATCATGCCCAGAGAACTCGCACTGGAACGCACTATTAGCAACTATCGACATAAAGACGTAGAAATACTCACATAAACTTCTTCCGATCCTGAATCTTCAGCATGCGCTCCTCAACACTCTCCTTCACGATGAATCTGCAAACCTTCACTTCATCCGTCTGACCCATACGATGCACGCGATCAATAGCCTGCGCCTCGACCGCAAAACTCCACCAAGGATCCATCATGAATACCCGCTTAGCCATCGTGAGATTCAAGCCCACGCCTCCAGCCCTCAAGCTCAAAAGTAACACTGTACCCTTTTGACTACTGGCAAATTCTGTCAGGACAGCGGCACGAGCCTTCTGCGCCATACTTCCGTCGAGACGAAGAAACGGTATGGAAGCGCGAGTAAGAGCTGGTTCAATGAGGGAGAGGAAAGACGTAAATTGACTGAAGACCACGGATTTAGTACCTGGAAGATCTCTCTTGAGAAGTTTGAGATGTGTCATTAGAGCATCTATTTTTGCGGATGAATTAGAACCTATTCGTTGAAGGGTGATACGTGATTTCCCAGTTGATGGATCAAGCTCGTCATGCTTAACGACTTCGAAGATGTCACGGACATTTATTGGTTCACGGCAGTTGAAACAGCGTGGGAGGTCGCCTTTTTCGATTTGGTGGGAGATATAGTCCAACAAACACTTCTTACAAGCCGAGTGCCAGCAGCCTGTTACAGATTGCTCAATCATTGGCTCTTCGGCGCAAATTGGGCACTCATTGTTGGCTTCATCACGGATCTGTTCAAGGACATGGGCTCCAAAGGCGTTTGTATCTGCATCGTCATCTGTCGTTGCAGTGAATCTTTCGATCAGGCTCTGTAAGTCCATATCATCTGCAAAGCCATTGGCAGCATCTGCTGCTTCGGCTGCTTCTTCTTCATCAGCGACAAGATTTTGATTGCGAGTCAATATTGGATGGCAGCAAGATTGACGAAGACGGAGAATTTGAGCAAAAATGCTTGTGTATGCTTTCATAACAGTGCCTGCTTCAACATTTGCGGCGAAAGTGCGCTTAGCGCGTGTGAAGATATGATCATAGACTTCTCGTTCTGGGGTACTGAGTTCAATATCAATAATATCTATGGTCTTTGGCGGGAGAGGAACGAGAGCTTCGCCGGTGGGTGTTTTCATATCTTTAGTACGTCGCAAGACCAATGGCTCAAGGACTGTTTGTACAACATCAAGAGCTCTCATGAAATCCTTTGACTCAAATGGAGTAGTAATAAATGTCTTCCAGAAAGAGAAGTTACTCCATGGCTCCACTCTGAGGAATCGAACCAGACTGAACAAATCCTCAAGGCGATTGACAATCGGAGTACCCGTCAATACCCATCGGTGCTCAGCAGCAATCTCGTAGCATGCCTTTGCAGTCTTTGACTGCCGGTTCTTGATGTGATGAGCTTCGTCCAAAATAACTCGGAAGAAATTAACTGAATACAGTCCACCATGTCCTGCGCGATCCCCATTTTTTGCAGCCACTTGATTGAATTCAGACAGCACCACACCATAACTAGTGATAATAACGTTTGGTGCAGAAGCGGCATTTGCTTCACAGCATAAAGTTTGTAGGTCTGCAGTCTTATCGTTACCATAGTAGACCATGGTTTTCATAGTACCATCCTTTGAAGCATTTTCAGCCTCACTCTGCCATTGTGATAGTAGAGACATTGGCGCAACCACAAGAGTTGTACAAGGCGCCCTTTCAACAGAAGTAGACCTAGAGGGTAATCTTGGAAGGTTGTTAACAGTCGATATCTCAAGAGCCAGACTCCGCAACTTCATAGCAATGTCAGATTTGTGTGAATGAATTAAGCTCATCATCTCGATGGTTTTGCCAAGACCCATCTCATCAGCCAGAATCCCACCTAAACAGTGTTGTTCTTGAACAGGGAATTCCAGTGAAAGTTCTCCAGAATACGGGTTTACATAGAACTTGTCCAGGTCAGGAATCTGGAGCACATCCTTGTCCTCCATATCTTTAGTCGGCCAGGCATATTCTTCCCAAAGAGGGTGCATGGATACCTCCTTGGTTCTATCTTGCTCATCCTTTTCCTTTGCCATCATCCAATACAATGCTTGTTTCTGGTATGGTCGAAGGTCCATAGCGAATGTATCAGCAGGCTCAGCTTCAGGGGCATTGAAGTCAAATGATTGTGCTTTTCTGTAAAGAGTGTCGAGTTGGTCTTGCTCTAATTCTTTCCCGTCCTCTTCTTCTGATGGGGGCGATGATCCACCATTCTCAGTCTTCGTCTTCCTTGATGTCTCACTTTCGACTTGTTCCGCTACTTCAGCAGCTTGTAGTAGTCCTTGACGCTTATGTTTTGCGGTCGTTTCGCTCGTTCTTGATGGTAATAAATTGATTTCTTCAAACAACTTCACCAACGCCACTTGTCTTAAACGCAACTCTTTCTCTTCTGTAGATTCCTTTTCCTCAAATAATCCTGTTGTTCTATTTTCCGCCATTTTGAATCCACTGCTATCAAATGCCTCCTTAAGCAGTGAACATCGTAGTTGAAGAAATATCGTGTCGTTTGTCCGCACTCTATCTGGAGCATATACGCATGTGCCATCGAATTTACATACTCTTTGGTCGATGAGAGTCGATACCCAGTTTGCTGTTTCCTTCGGTAATCGTCCAATCTCTTCTCCTCTTGAATTTTTGAAACGTACAATGACATCGACTCGTCGAGATGCGGCGCTATTTGCTTTTGGTGAAATTACAGCAGCAGATTTCCCTTTCGTCGTTCTTGAAATCGTTGGCTTTGGAGGTTGTATCTTCTGTCTTTCAATCTGCACAGCTTCTCCATGTTTGATTAAAGCGATGCCACTACGCGTCGCCCAGCCACCAACACCAAATGCACCAATGTAACGGCAGTCTGGCATACCGGTTTGTCTTGTAGGTTCTATTGGAGGTGATTGTTTTGAAGTATTTCGACTTGGTAAGGTGCCCGTCGTTGGTTTCGCAAATGATCTCATCGAGGTAGGTCTAATTGAAGTAGTTGTTGGCCTAGAAGTTGATGTTTTCCAAGATCCATCAAAGAACATATTCACTGCCCTCTCCATGTTATCGCCGGCCACTTCACGCAGTCGGCGCATCGTTTCTGATGGCACTTTGTCTCCAACAAATGCTTCAAATGTGTCTTGGTCAAAACCTGGTACAACATCTTGAGATTCTGTAACTGGGATCTTGCTGGAATTGATATCACTTTGGTTTTGAGATGACCTGGTATCAGACGCGTTTACTTCGTCTGGTATTGATGCTTCACGATCTAATGAAGCTTCGAGAAGATCAGAATCCTCTGTAAAGAATCTTCTTTTCTTTGTCGGGGGCCCTTCAGCATCGGCAAAACTCATAATGAGTGATGGTGGCGTTGTGTTGACTTTCGTAAGATTTGTGACTGAGATCTAGTTTGTGGAGACGCGTTCGGGAAATCAATTTACGCGTATGATACACCAAAAGTTGTGACGTCCTCTAAATTTAATCCTATTGCTAATCAATCAACGAAGCGGCAACGATCAACAATGCGCTTCTTGCATACACAATAAAGCTTCAATTCAATCCATAATGTTTATTTCTCATATGATAAGTCGCTCTCGAGGTGCCAATCGATCATTTATCCCTACAATTCGCTCCTATGCAACTACCTCATATAGCTCACCAGCGCCACATGCATCGAGGATAACTCCCGAAGATGTCAATGCTGCGAGAATATATTGTTCAAACCTCCTACAGTATGAAATCCCGTAAAACAACTCGTGAGGCATTCATTTGGGCACTTACTAACATGGACAAAGAAAATATGACTCCCCATCCTTCACTCTTCAAACATTTATCCCGCCGTCCTCTCGAGATGCTTATCTATCGATACGAGCGCTGAATATCGAACTTGCACGAATCCCAGATGTTGTGTCCAATTCTACAGTGGGCGCACTGCGAATGCAGTTTTGGAGAGATAATATGACACGAACACTGGCATCGACGCCACCGAAAGAACCTGTCGCGATTTTGCTCAATCATGCGCTTCAAAATCTACAAGTACAACATCCCGGTACAAGTACAAACGTAATAAAAGGCTGGCTGATGAAGGTTATCAATGCGAGAGAACAATATATGGATAATGCACCGTACGCGAATATGGAAGCATTAGAGAGTTATGGCGAGAATACTTACTCAACATTGATGTACCTTACCATGGCAGCTTTACCATTACACAGTATGTCGGCGGACCATTTGGCAAGTCATATTGGGAAGGCTACAGGAATAGCTGCAGTGTTACGGGGAATACCACTGGTCGCATTTCCGCCGCCCCCAAATCATCACAGTAATGTCTCTGGTATGGGAGGCTCGTTAGGCGGTGCTTCTACACGACATGGCGCGGTCACACTACCCCTTGAGATAATGGCTGAGTCTGGAGTACAAGAGGAGGAGGTGCTACGACATGGAGCTGATGCGCCAGGGTTGAAAGATGCAGTGTTCAAGGTTGCTACTAGAGCGAACGATCACCTGATTACTGCCCGAGAGATGCTTAAAAATTTGCAACAAGGCAGAGATGCTGGTCACGATTTTGAGCACGAGGGAGAAGAGGGCCACCAGTATATGGAGCCAGCAAAAGGGACATCGCAATTTGAAGAGGTGGAAAGAGGATTCGGAGTACTGATGCCAGCAATCTCTACCCAGTTGTGGTTGGAGAAACTTGAAAGGTTTGATTTTGATGTATTTCGTCCAGAGCTTCGAGCGAGAGAATGGCGTTTGCCATGGAAGGCATATTGGGCATATAGTAGACGTCAAATTTGACAAATTACGACCATGTCAAAGTGTTAGAAGCGCTAGCTGGTGTATGCATGGATACGAGTGTCAGTTGTATCTCTATACTTATGACGGCCTCCAAAACTATCCAATAACGGTGATCATAGATTGAAGATGAGTGCATCCCTGATGAGAACCATCTCTCCATAAAAGTCACTTAATGTTATCGTCTACTTTACCAGCTGGATAGTACGTAATAAGTTTTTATCATGTTAGGTCAAAATTTAGAAACGGAAGCGCAAGGCTGGTCCAAAACATCCTAATTTACCCCAAAAACAAAACTGCCTTATATCCTTGTGTAAATGCAAGTTTCGGAACATTGCAGCATTAGCACTTTTCGTCAGCGTATCATACGCAGAGGCATATATTTTGAGAGCTAGCAGTTGGCAACCACACCATTGTTATTTAGACAGAGAGGGCGAAGCCTTATTGGCATTTGACCCGTAACTGTTATGCAATAAGCCCAGTATATAATGCTAAAATGTAGAAGGCTGCCACACAGTTTTGTAGATAAGTTTGGCTTCCCAACCCCCACCAGCAACGGTCTTACATGAAGTCTTTGACTGAACGTTTTTAGCCCATTAAAACTTGGTAGTGAATGAAATTCAGGAATGATGACCTCTCAAGGCGGACCTCTCAGTACAACTGGAAGGTGTATATTATCACTTGGTAGGTTGCAATTGTCTATCCATTCAATTCTAGCGACTTACATAGCTTTATCAAGATGGCGGTGGGGTTCGTGGACTATCTACCCTTTATATTCTTAGAACTCTGATGGGAAAGGTGAATGATGAGCGCGCAAAATCAAATAAGCTAGCTGTAAAGCCTTGCGAGCTATTTGACCTCATTGGTGGAACTAGTACTGGAGGGTAAGCAAACACATTGGTGAATTGATTATATTTGCTGAAAGAACTAGAATCATTGCAATCATGCTTGGCCGTTTAGAGATGGATGTCAATGAATGTATTGACGCCTACCGAGGCATGTTCGAGAAAATATTCGGTGGAAAGAAAGTATGGCCAGTTGACTGGAAGGGAAATATCAAGGCCAAGCTCGATTCTAAGATCTTGAAAGAATGTGTCAAGGACATCTTGGCTAAGCACCACTTGAACGAAAACGAGCTGTTCAATGACGACCCATTAGCCGATGGAACGAAGAGAAATTGTAAAGTGTATGTGGGATTCTAAAGATTAATACGAGGATTAACATAATTTAGGGCCGTGTGTGTCATTTCATTCGAGACGAAACAGAAGACCTTCCTGCGCTCGTACACATCTACTGAACGTCATCATAATCTTCCTGCTACCATATCTGAAGCTGTAAGGGCGACATCTGCAGCATCTACCTTCTTTGATCCAGTGGAGATTGGTCCAGATGGTATGAAGTTCGTTGATGGAGGCCTGGGTGCAAACAACCCTGTAGATCAGCTTTGGATCGAAGCAGACCGTTTGTGGGGCGAAGGGGATATTCGATTGGACTCTATTTTAAAATGCTATGTATCGATTGGAACAGGAAATACTGGTATAAAACCGATAGCAAAGGATGCTTTACAGTTCGTTTCTGAGACTTTGAGAGATATCGCCACAGAAACTCAACATACGGCTGATGGTTTTGCGAAACAACATAGAACAATATTTAAGTCACGATATTTTCGATTCAACGTCGAACAAGGCCTTCAGGATATCGGGTTGGAGGAGTTCAAGAAAACAGCTACTATAGCTGCAGCTACAAACGATTACTTGGATAAACAAGAGACGAAAATGGATTTCGAGATATGCGCTTTGAATCTGGAGCAAAAGGATTGTATGTATAATACTCCAGAATTTGCTTAGATAGATTAAATAGTTGAATATGTTTACTAATAAAGCCAAAGTGTTCGGCGTTTTCTCCGTCAAAAGAATACTGAAGGTACTCTATCCCTATCGTCTTTTTGATGTATGTGATGCTAAAATGATATATTCGCACATAGTGGGAGCAAAAGCAACGGAGAATTCTTTGCGAAAGTGAGTGTGTAAACGATTTGTCGATGTGATAGCCTTACTGACGTAGATCAGAGTCTTTGAGTATACTTCCATTCAATCGAAATCACGGTCTAGTTTTTCGGAAAACCATCTTTGAACAGTTAGATAGACTGGTGGCTGAAAACCAGCCTATTGCAATTTGGGGCCTCGGTGGCAGCGGGTACGTATGGATTCATCCACAGTCAATGAGGTATTGCAGCTAAATTATATTAGAAAAACCCAAGTTGCTCTTGAGTACGCCTATAGCCGACTTGACAAGAACCCAACCTCTGTCTTCTGGGTGCAAGGAGACAGTGAGGCTAACTTCATAAAATCGTACGGTAACATCGCAAAGCTCGCTAGTCTCCCATCTGACCTGAAGGGAGAAGAATTATTGCTAGAGGTCAAGAATTGGGTCTTCAACCGTGCAAGTTGGCTTCTAATTGTCGACAACGCCGACGATTTGAGCATATACAAAACTTTGTCCTTTCACAGTGACAAAGCCAACACACGCCATGGTCCCCAACTTCTACAATTCATACCGAATTCAGGCTTAAATGGAATTGTTATTTGGACCTCTAGGGATAGAAGCATCTGTGGGAAGATCGTTCAGGCCAAGAGCGGTATCCGGGTTAGTAAAATGACTGTTGAAGAAAGTCTGGAGCTCTTTCAAAACTTGTCCGAAGAATCCGACGTTCTGCGCGATAAAATGCGCAGCCTTGTAGACCTTCTCGAAAGGCTCCCCCTGGCCATTGCGCAAGCAGCTGCCTATATCAATGAGACGGGAGTGTCTACTGAAACATATCTCCGAAATCTAGAAGGAATGGACCACAAGACAACAGCTCTTCTGAGTGAAGAATTTAATGATGCTCATCAAAACGTCCCTAAAAGTGTGATGAGCACTTGGAAAATTTCTATGGACCAGATATCTAAGGAAAATCCATGCGGAACACGAATACTTTCAACATTGGCCTTTCTCGACAATCGGGGTCTTCCATTTGAACTTCTAAATACAATTGCGGGGGATGATTTTACTGAAGCGCAAGTCCTACGAATCGCAGCTAGATTAGCACAATTTTCCTTTCTACAAATTCATAGGTCTTCAAATGAGAATCAACCAAGTTACGAGCAACATAGGCTAGTACAGCTTGCGGCACGGAATTCACTCAGCAAAGATCAAAAGAAAGACTTTGCTAGAAGGGCTCTCCGAGCGATAGCTAGTCTTTTCCCTAAATCCAATTTCGAGACTTGGTCTTTATGCAAAGTCTATGTTCCTCACTCCTTAAAAGTATGTGAATGGTTTCAGGTTGAAAACTATGATGCCGATTTAAAAAAGCTCTTATATGAAACTGCAACTTATTACAAGGACCAAGGTCAGATTGACAACGCAGAGTCGCTTATTTCTCAAGATTTACAATGTAAGAAGATTCTTTTTGGGGGCCGGCACCCGGATACTCTGATAGCTAAGTCAAACCTCGCATATACTTGGCGTGAGCAAGGTAGACTTGAAGAGGCCGAGTCGCTACAGATAGAAGTTCTAGAGCTCTATAAGAGTGTACTTGGGGACTGGCACCCTGATACACTTATAGCTATGTCAAGTCTTGCATATACTTGGCGTGAGCAAGGTAGACTTGGGGAGGCCGAGTCACTACAGAAAGAGGTTCTAAAGCTTAATAAGAGTATCCTTGTAGACCGGCATCCTGATACCGTTATAGCTATGTCAAGCCTTGCAGGTACTTGGCGTGAGCAAGGCAGACTTGAGGAGGCCGAGCCGCTACAAGTAGAGGCACTAGAGCTCAATAAGAGTATACTCGGGGACAGGCATCCTGATACTCTGATAGCTAAGTCAAACCTCGCATATACTTGGCGTGAGCAAGGTAGACTTGAAGAGGCCGAGTCGCTACAGATAGAAGTTTTAGAGCTACGTAAGAGTGTACTTGGGGACCGACATCCTTATACACTTATCGCTATGTCAAGCCTTGCATATACTTGGCGTGAGCAAGGTAGACTTGGAGAGGCCGAGCCGCTACAAGTAGAGGTTCTAAAGCTTAATAAGAATATACTTGGGGACCGGCATCCTTATACCCTCATAGCGATGTCAAACCTCACAAATACTTGGAGTGAGCAAGGTAGACATGGAGAGGCCGAGTCATTACAAGTAGAGATTCTAAAGCTTAATAAGAGTATACTTGGGGACCGGCATCCTTATACTCTTAAAGCTATGTCAAACCTCGCAGGTACTTGGCGTGAGCAAGGTAGACTTGAAGAGGCCGAGTCGCTACAGATAGAAGTTCTAGAGCTCTATAAGAGTGTACTTGGGGACTGGCATCCTGATACACTTATAGCTATGTCAAACCTTACACAAACTTGGGGTAAGCAAGGCAGACTTATAGAAACTGAGTCGCTTCAGACAGAAGTTTTAGAGCTCCGTAAGAGTATACTTGGGAACCGGCATCCTGATACTCTTACAGCTATGTTAAGCCTTACAGGTACTTGGCGTGAGCAAGGCAAGCTTAAGGAGGCCGAGTCACTACAAGTAGAGGTCCTAGAACTACGTAAGAGTATTCTTGGGGACCGGCATCCTGATACTCTCACAGCTATATCAAACCTCGCAGGTACTTGGCGTGAGCAAGGTAGACTTGGGGAAGCCGAGTCGCTACAGGTAGGGGTTCTAAAACTACGTAAGAGTATTCTTGGGGACTGGCATCCTCATACTCTTATAGCTATGTCAAACCTCGCAGGTACTTGGCGTGAGCAAGGCAGACTTGGAGAGGCCGAGCCACTACAGGTACAGGTACTGAAGCTCTATAAGAGTATTCTTGGGAGCCGGCATCCTGATACTCTCACAGCTATGTCAAACCTCGCAAATATTTGGTGTGAGCAAGGCAGACATAGAGAGGCCGAGCCGCTACAAGTAGAGATCTTTGAGCTCCGTAAGAGTATTCTTGGGGATGGGCATCCTCAGACTATTTTGACCATGGAAAATCTGGAAGAGACAAAGAATGCACTTGCGGAAAGGAGAGCTCAAACGGAGGAGTTAACAAAACCGGTTATAACGAGTGAAGCAACTACAACAGTCTCAGACGCAGGGTCACTCAGACGATCGCAGCGGAAGCGAAAAAGACCAGGGATATAATATGTTCCCAAAGAATTTGAGTTATATGGCTCAGTGAGCTGGGATAAGCTTACAAAAAGGCTCCTGGCTTTTTGATCGCATTGACGATGGTAGAATAAAAGAAATGACGACTTCTTTCTGACCATTCACAAGGAACTCGTACTTTACGTGGCTGGCAACATCGCAGAAAGGTCCAGGTGCAACATCACAACATTAAGAAATCCCAACAACAGTCCAAGATGGTGGTTCAACATATTTCATACACCCACGACTAGAATAACAACAAAATTCCACCAAGCCGAATCGCCAAAAGTTCTCCTTGCCCGCGCAATACGATACAACCAAAAGTCCCGCACCCAAACACCAATGCATCCGCTAACCGCACCACTATTTTACAAACATAGGAATTCGCCCCTCACGATATTATTCTCACCACCTCGGCGTAGCTGCCTTCTTTGCTGCAATATTCTTCTCCCACACCCAGTTCTTCTTCTGCTCGCGGGCAGTGCCGAATTTGTTGGTGCCAAGCAACTGCCCGACGTTCATGGGCTCTTCCATGAGTTCTGGCGTGCTCTGATATGGTAGGATAGGACGTGTGTACTTCCTAATGGGCGGCGTAGTTTTTGGGACTACGACTTTGCTGCGCGCGTCTTTGACGATATCTCGTAACTCGGTGTCGTCGGCGGTAATTTGGGCCTTGAGGAAGGCGAGATCATAGGTTGGCAGAGAGTCCATAACGGGTGTGCGTGGCTCGTAGGGAATGTCTGCAAGGTTTGGAGGATCGTGAGGTATTATTGATGGGTCCAGAGCTGACACCTCTCCTTTTGCCAGCAGGTCGTTGATGTCTAAGCTCTCGCCGTGGGGAATCGGTGTGGGATGAGAGGGTGTAATACAATCCATGTCTACTTCCTTTCTGAGAACATGATCGATATCGACAGCTGAGAAAAATGCACAACTTTGTGGTAGATCGTTGATTCCCATTTGCTGACTGAACATTGCTCTTGTCCAAATGTTTGCAACCTGAAGAGCCAAGGCTGCCTTATATTTGTGTTCATCGGCCACAAGATAACGGATTTCATCGTGCACTGTGATGGCCAATCTAGCATCAAGGTTGAAACGTCGGATAAGATAGTCCATGGAAACAATGAGAAGATGTAGATAGTCGACACCAGAGGATTGAATGGCCCAATTGATACGACTTGTCATGAACCCGCCCTTGTTGATGAAGCGACTCATAAGAGCCTCTGTAATTCCTGCTCCAAGAACTGGTGTCCGAGGACGTTCCTGTTCAGCAAATTCCTCCAGCTTATTGAAAACAAAAGACTCCGTTCCTCCTCTCCAGAAAGGTTTTGAATGGATAGTCTTTCGATTTGTTTTTGTGCCCTTAGTCTCCTTGTAGAGATTAGAAGCCACCTTGGTGGTTTCTGCTTCCGAAAGCCCCGGGTTAAATTGTCTAAGGAGTGTGGATGCAAATTTGAGGCCAGCCCCATAAATACGTCCATAATTAAAGACTTTGGCATCATTTCTTGTAATTCCAAGAATGCCTGCTGTTCGAGAGTGTAAGTCAGTGCCGGCGGCTTTGGTACCTTCTAGTGTCATGAAACCAATCGCATTGCCACCATGAAGCTTGAACTGCGCATCGCCAACTAAGCTGGCGATCCATAGCTCTTCGGAATCTACATCTGCTCCAACAAAACAGTAGCCGGGTGGTGCGCGAACCATTGATTTAAGCTCCGACCCAACCCGGTTCTTCTTCGCATTGCTTGCCGTGAGCCAAGTATTCTCAACGGCTCGTCTGGTGATGGTACCCATAGGAATGACTTGAGGTAAAATATATCCCGTTTCAACCTCTTCTGATATCGATGCATCTTTTGGTATTGTGGGAACCTTCGCTCCGTCATTTCCATATACGACCATCTGCGACATGATACGATCTCGAGCACTTATCCAGTAGGAACAAGAAGCATTCATCTCAAGTGCCTCCTTCGCATAATCATATTCAGATGATAAAATACCTTGCTCAAAATATGCCATATAGCTCTTAGCCATCGGATTTCCGCATCTCGCTGTCGGACCGTCCTTATGAGGCAGCTTGAAGTAGACATGTTTTCGATCATCTCGGAATTTCATATCTTCCTCATCAAAGGCAGTGCACTCCTGCATGTTGGAGGAGTACTTGTGAGACTGATCCAATGGTACTCGAAACGTCCAAGAATATTTGTCAGTCCATACAAGAGGGTGACCATCCCAGGATAGCCTCAACATAATGGGGGCAATTCTTGTCCGAACAGAAATTGCAATTGGGGAATTAGTTTTCGGAAAAAGGTCTTTGTACCATTTTGGCATTCCAGGCATCTTTTGCCTTGCTGCCGGCCGTGGAGGGTCATTCTTTTTCTTCCCTTTTACCATTTTGACCTCTTGACCAGACCAATCCAGTTGGCTCAGCCATGGATCATCGGCCCATTTCTTCTCGTCATCCTTAATTTCCAAAGCCTTCTCCGTCAACGCAATAAGACGTTCTTGCACATCATCGCGAAGTTTCTGGTATGTAGCTTCCGCATTGTTGATATAGGCATCCCAGGACCTGTCCACAGGGAGAATGACCGAAGACAAATGTCTCAGGGCAGCAAAGCTGACTGGGTGTGGGCACACTTGAAGGAAGTTCTTGAAAACAATGGAATACACTCTGTGTGTGATTGAAACATCTGCGGCGCAGTAATCGAGTAACTCGTCTAGCTTTTTTCGAATTCCTTCTCGGTCCAATTCACCAAAAGTATCCCGAGCAGCTTTATCAATTGTGACGTCAAGATGAAACTTTGCCACATCTCTCAGCGAGTTAATAGAGCTTCGACCTACCCATAGCTCCTCCTCTTCCTCTGTAAGAGCCCGACTACCAAGCAATGCCGTAAGCTCTGCACTGTCGGTTTCGCCAGCAATCTTATCCCTCAACTCGCGGTTCTTCTTATGCTTCATCCAAGTTGGCCGTTGCCGTGAACACATTCCGTTGACTGCAACATGCAATGACATCGTATCCAGAAAGGAATTTTTCGATTGTTTGAAATCGTACTCCTCCTTTATGCGCGCCCTATCATATCCAATATTGTGTCCCACGATTATTCGAGGCTTCGTTGGATCGCCCATAGGAATTAATTGTCGGTCGTTTTCCGTTTCTCCAAGTAACCAAGGAGAAAGCCAAGCATACCATGCATTCGGACTGACAGCGCAAGCCATTACTGCGAAGGAACTCTCTTTCCACATGACTTCTGTATCGAAACATAACATCTCCTCCTCTGGCGCATCAACAGCCTCTGTCCGCCCATCGCTATAGTATTTAGTCCATCCACTTTCCAGCACCCATCTCCTTGGCTTCGGTGGCGGATTTGAAATAGCAAACTTTTTCGCGTTTGTGAGATATGGTTCTGCAGCATCGATACCTAATTTATGGAAATGTTCATCGAGGGTCGCTCCCTGCAGAGGAGGCAAATCGAAGCCGATCGGTTTATTGTTGTCGGTATTCTTACCGAGTAGTAGATGTCTTTGGAGATGGTCTTTTGAGAGTTGAACGAGTTCCGGTGGCGGTGGTGTAGTACCCTTAAAGATTTGAGAGTATACATGTTCACTCAACTGCTGTACTCCAATTTCATTGAATCGAGCCGCAGAAGGTCCTGTACTTGGGTTAACAGGTATTCTATGGTTGTTTTATAATAATGAGGAGTATTTAAAGTGTATGACTGACTTGCAAGAGATGCTGAAGCACTTGGTTTCTCCTGCTGTGGTATGGCCGCCTCTGTCGCATAACGTCGCGACAAATGAGTAGTTCTCAAAATACATTTTCCTTGCGCCCGATGTTTTGCAAGTCTGATAAAGACTGCGCAAGGTCTGTGTACATGACCTGAGCGTACTGAACAGAGCATACTAAAGGTTCAGCAGTGTAATGTCACCGCATGGTGATGTAGAGATGTGATTGTTATGGGCTATTTCACTGTTTGACGTAGAGAAAAAGTATAAGTTGAATATGCAATCGCAAGCCCGTGACGTTTATGAAGGGTCGCTCTCAATGTAACTTTACTTCTGCCTCTAGCATTTCGGTGCTTGGGCTGTGCTGTTCCTGACATAAGCCGACTTATCGCCTCGCCTAGTCGGCCCTTGCTCACGATAGCGGCCGCGCGGGTGCCGATGACTTCAATGGTAGATGTGCCCTCGACAACAAAAGAGAGATGTAGAAGAAGCACAACGACAAAGCCCACAGCCTACATCCAAGCCATACAAAGGGGAGGCGACTGGGGGAGGAGTCCTGTATCTTGCTCTTGTGACAATACATACGACCAACGTCGCGAAGAATGCCTCCACAACATCAAGACAACGATGATCCCTTTGCCTCACCTTTGCCACGACCCTCACAGACTGAGTATATGCAGTCACCATGGAGTGCCTCATCCCAAGGCTCCGCCGAGCATCTCAATATATCCCTGACGCTACCTTCGCTTACTCCTGGTGACCTGGCGGAACAGCCCAGCCTTTACGAGCGTCTCGATGCCCAGTCGTCATTCCAGCCTCCTCCGCGTCTCCCATCCCCAGCAGCCCGCTCCCATTCATTCAACATATTCCCCGCGCAAGCGCGTAATCTACATGCACAACGACCGCGACCCATGGAACCGCCACCGAATGCAGGACCTGATTTATTTTCATATGGCCCACGATCTCCTCGTCCAGTATCTCCCGATCCTTTTGAATCACCTGTTTTGGCACCCATACGATCACCCACTTTACACACGCGTGCATCCAGTATTTTCGATCTAACCGACGATATCGTTGACCTCACGGAGGATCCTTCCCCAGCAGCCGCCGCAGAAACTTCACAGAACTCAAATAGCGACATGTCTGCACGAATGCGTAACCTCCCTTCGAAGGGCGAAAAAAGTGATCTGAAGCGACCACGAACGTTGGACAGTAGTGCATCAACATCACCCAAAGTGAAGAAGGCAAAGCTAGAAGAAGTAGAGGCAGACCCAGTCGACGTCGAGGATTATCATAAGGAGCAGGAAGAGAAGGCTGCGAAACAAGCAGAGCTAGTAAAGCAGCAGGAGAAAGAAGAAAGAGAAAAGCCGGTGAAGCTGGCCGCATTCCAATGCATCATCTGCATGGATAACCCAACAGATCTCACTGTGACTCATTGTGGTACGTTGCACATTCACAACACATACTTTATACTCAAGTTCTCACATTTACAGGTCATTTATTTTGTTCCTTTTGTCTCCACGAGGCTCTCCATGTCGGCGGCGGAAAGAAATCTTGTCCAGTTTGTCGGCAGGAAGTCTCTGTCAAACCAGACCCAAATAACCCCGGTGCAAGTTCAACTAAGAAAGGTTACTACCCTCTTCGAATGAAGCTTATGACGGCGAACAAGAAGGGAAAGCAACCTGCTCGTTGACATTTTCTGTCATGCATCGATTGTTTTTGTAGCATAGCATGGGTTCGTGAATAGGCGTTGATTTGGTAATACCAGGCATGGACCGAGTGAAATGGAAGGCATGGGACAGAGGACAGGCGTACAGGGAATCTTGGCAATATGAAATAGGAACATTGCCATCATGATTAATGGAACATATAATTTCAAAACTAATACTTACTCAACGTTCTAATGTGTTTCTCCTGCTCTTATCAGCTCTTGGATCCCGCCTCCCAAGAATCGCCTCGAGAGTCTGCATGAGTGCTTTCCCATCATAGAGCATCCCACTCCCGCCTTTCCGCCCATATATCCGTATACATTCAATTCCAATATCCCTCAGTCTCTCTCTGTCTACTTTTGGCGTCCCCTCACCCTCTAAATGAATCACATGCGTAACATACTCACACCACTCAACCTCTGGCACGGCCGTACGACCTCTAGAACTCGCACATGCACCAGCCACTGCCTCAACAAACTCCCACGCGCCAAAGGGCCTAGTCGATGGTCCAGTCTCACGATCCAAGCTGCCATTCAGAATCAAAATCTTAAACCGCAGCCTTGAAATCGCCTCCCCGACGCCACGAAGGATCAAGCAAGGGATAATAGACGTATAGAGCGACCCGATGCTGTACACTGCACAATGGCTGCGCTCCAGCGCCGAAATAACTTCCGCATTTGGTGACGGCCGTATCTCTTGCCCATACGGGTTGATGTACCAGATGCGCTCGATACGCGCCGGCAGCTCCTGAACAATGTCCTTGGCGAAATCGATGTTTGGCCTGCGGAGAGTGGGGAGCGAACCTGGTAGTGATCCGTCTTCGATGCGGTCGTACTCGGAGAGTTCTTTGCTGAGGCGCCGGGAGGAGGTTGGTGTCATGAGCTCAATATCTGCATCTGTGGCGGTTGGCACAGCTGTGGTCGTTGTAGGGTGTGAGATAGAGTTTTGGCCGGTTATTACGGTCCCATCTGCTAGTCCAGCGGAGATGTGGTGCGAGAAGTTGCTGTTGATTGCGGGGATTACTTTTACGCTGGAATCAATTCCTGTGATACTGGCTAGGAGGTAGATGGCAGACTCAAAACTGCCGCTGAAAAGCCGTGCTCCGGTTAGGAAGAGATTGCCTACTGAGGCGGACTGGAAATTGAAGACGCTGGATGGGCGAGCTCTCTTGACAATTTCGAGGTTGAGGAGATTCAAAAAGGACCTGATGAGTTCTTTTTTGGAAGGGGTAATATGTGCCCACAGGGGTGATGTGGACTCAACTATGCTGAGCCATTCCAGACGAGCTGTAATAGGATCACTTGGGAGGCGGTGGTTAAAGAGAGCTTTAATGGCGGTTCGTTCTGGGTCAACTTGACCGGCTGGGGGCTCAGGGATGAGACGGACGAGTCGACCTAGACGTGGTAAGTATTATTCTGACATGCAAAGTTTGCTATTGAAAGTTTGGAAAGGTAAATACTTCGGCAATCTCCTATTCCTGGACCACCAAAAACACGAATCAACTCGCTCGAACTGCCGCCATTATCACTGATGGGGATAATACTGAAGAGTGATGAGCAAGTGCAGATAGCCGGCGAGTAGAGTGGAGACGATACTTACTAATTTAACGAAGCATTCTTATCCTTTGCCACTTGGCCGAAGATATCAACCAAATTATTGGCTGCACTTCCTCCAGAAAAGACGACGATATTTTGATTGAACATTATAAAGCTTGAAAAGGTTTCGTGAAATATAAGTCGGTGTACTGTTAGATATCACGTGCTCTCGTCTGCAGTTTGGCAAGGTACTTATGGTGCTATGTAAGGGTGACAAGGAGCACCAGAAGGACAAGGTAGAAGACAGGGATATGTGCAACACACAACTATCTTATGTGGGAGAGGAGAACAACCTGACACCTTATATATTCGACGTTTGGACACGAGAATTATCAAGACAGGTGTCGAATTTAAAAATCACGTAAATATGAGTAATTATGTACTTTGATGCCAGGTGGTTTTTACAACCGAAGCTTTTCTCATTGTCCCCAGATCGACATTCTTGGCATTGGTCGGTTAAGACTTAACTCCACAAGGAGGATCAGCCTCGAAGCTTGTTGATCCCTTATCATATTGACATATTGGATAAGGAACCTTGATTTGAGACCACGCATGTTTCGTCCAGTTTCGTCATTTTATTGCGCAACAACTGTAACGCTCATGCCACGACAATATAATATTACCTTTCCTTAGGTATGTTCATGGCTTCACTCTTCCAGCAGCAATGTCGTTGCATCATTTCAATTGCTTCCAAATTCCATTCAAGGCCCCTAATCAACCATAGCCTTGTCGTCGCGTCGAAGAGAATGTCTTCGTCGCAACAACTCCCACCTGTTCACGAAGGGGATAACCCTAACTCCCCACCTGAGCATCATGTACAATATGATACTACGATTCCAATTTCACCAGGTGGTGGTCGAGGTCGTTCGAATTCTAACCGTCCTGATCGTACGTCATCGCAATCTGAACCAGAACTTCACCCTTTGTCGCCGATACTTACGCACCGTCGTACGAACACCTCGAGAAGTCAAATGCGAACAGCGCATACCTACTCCAGTCGTCCTCAAATTGGCGCCGAGCCTGGACTTGATCCATCTAAGCATAATGGTGGACGAGCGCAAAGCCCAGACTTACATGCAGAATGCACAATTTTAGCGGTGGATTATAGCGAGGAAGATATGGTTATGCATACGAAGCATAATGGCAATCTAGCAGAGTTTCTTGCAAAGGAGAAAGAGGATTGGGTTAAGGTCCGATTTATTAGTGTATGTGGACTTAGTTGGGATGTTATTCAGACGATTGGCAAGTGGAAAAATCTGCATCGATTGAGCATTGAGGATTTGGTGCACGTAAAAAACAGGACTAAGGTTGATTGGTAAGTTTTCAAGGCTTTGATAAATTGAAGAGTGCTAACGAAGCAGGTACTCTGATCATACTTATATCGTATTAACACTACAGAAACTTGTACATCTACATAGCGAAGAGTCTGAGACTGATAGCGATTCTGACTCTGAAAATTCAACCCTAGAAGGTATCAAGCCAAAGAAAAAGCGCGGGGCAATCCAAAAAGCTCTTCATAAGCTCTTTCGAGGCCGTAAGTCTTCAGCTTCAACTATGTCGCCGGAACCAGATATGAAATTTCAAGAGAAGGGCGAGCTCCCGAATGGTATCGTTCGCGCACACACTTTTGGCGCAGATGGAGCTCCAGTTAAGAAGCTACGTACATTGCAGAGATATCATGGAGGACCAAACCAGGAGCGCACAGAATATATGGAAGCGAGATCTCCTCTCCAGTCAAAAGGGCTTGCTGTCAGCGCAGAGCAAGTATCCATATATTTGACTTCGGGTAATTCTCCTCACCATTATAAAATGACTTCAGAATTGATAATCAACAGATAATTGTGTGATTTGCTTTTTCGAGTCATCGGCTGAAGATATTGAATCACCAATTTTGCACCGTCTTACGGAGCGGAATACAATTCTTCGTCGCTCTTGCGATGCCAGCATGTTGACCCAAGCTCTCATCGATGCGATTATCGACCTCGCTATCCCCGTTAACACAGCATATCAAGATGCTATCGGTGACTTGGAGATTGATGTATTAACAAATCCCGACATTCAGGTACCAATCTTCAAACTTCCCCTTTAATGCAGGATCATGTTTACTAAATTTTTCAGCACACGAAATCGCTGTACATCATCACATCAGAAATATCACAAATGCGGTCTCTTATCTTTCCCATCATCAACCTCGTCAATTCCCTCCGCGATCACAAATCAAAATCCATTTCTTCACCCTCGCCGCGGTTGGGTGTCATGTCAAGTGGTGTGACAATTTCCGCCCTCACAAATACGTACCTTGGTGATGTAGAAGACCACTGCATTCTCATCACCGAAAGTCTCGACCAGATGCGCCGTAGTGCGGACGGCATGATCGATTTAATCTTTAATACTATAAGTTCGTTGCCTAGTCCCTCTTTCCTTTTCCTTATTCCTATTCTAAAGATAACTTTCTCATACAACATAAACTAACGACAAAATCAGGCGCCTACCAAAACGAATCAATGAAACAGCTAACAATCGTAACTATCCTCTTCCTCCCGCTCTCTTTCCTAACAGGTTACTTCGGAATGAACTTCACCGACTTCAGCAGCATACACCACGATGAGAGCTATTTCTGGGAGATTGCGATGCCTGTGGCTATAGTTGTAGGGCTGTATCTTATGCGTGGCCCGATTTGGCGTACATTAAGAGGAAAGAAAGACCGCAGGGGGATTTCAAAGAGGAGGAAGATGAGGCTGAGTGGGGAAAAGGAGAATAGGAAGAGGGTTTGAAGGACGGAAGGAGAATAGACGAGCATAACATGCAACTGTTCGAAATATATAGCCTAATGTAACAATAATGTTTTGAATAGAGGATACTATTTACCTCATCTCACTAATATACAATGAGCCCTGGGCACCGCCATTGCCTATTAAACACAAATTTAAGTACTTTTTCTCTTCAATGTCACATGGGATTGTTTACGAGGATATACATATTTGTGTGTTGATCAGAAGATAATCTTCGCCAGCAAAAAGGACTGGTGTTTGATAGCTTAACACATGATGATAACCAGGTCCTAACAATGGCAAGAGCTTTTGTGATATATGGACCACCATCCTAACTTTGAGCCCATCAAAAGATATGTATTGAGCCCATCAAAAGATATCTATTGTTGTTTATTATCGGAAACTCTGACGATCTGAACAAGGTCACCTTCCTATCTGCAGGAAAATAGACATTAAACGTTTCACTACTTCATAATCTGAATAGATATTTGCAAGGAATACCGCTTTAATATATGGATAATTATTAGATATTGGATGACAGAACATAAGGCAGTACAAAGTATTCAGAAGCAAGAGTGGAGTATTTACCAATCAGAAGTTACATAGCAAATCACTACATGTGCCAAGCTGTAATGGCTACATTTATGTCTCTGAAATTCTTGTCGGATCTTGGGGTCAATCTAACTGCCCATCACTCAGAAGGGCTATACGCCCCAGACTGATGCTGCAGAGTCATAGATATCAAAGGAGAGCAATAGCCCCAATTTGAAATGACATGGGGCTGCAGTTATTCACCGTTGTACAAGCACTTCTCTTCAAAGATATATATTTCTATTTGGCTTCCACATCGTCGAACTATTGCTAGAAAATGAAGCAGATATGAATTAAAGAGTCTTGGCTGGGAAAATTCCTCCCTATTAAGGATCAGTCAAGTGTTTTGCAAAATCATTAAGCTTGCTTTATGTGGTGCGAATACCTAGACATATTTCTTTGAGAATGACACACCTCTGTACTCAATACACAAAAATATGTTCGTCAGGATTCAAAATCTCTATCGAGATAGGAGGGTCTGCACGAGCCTTCTATCTAGACACTACTGAAGTCCTACTGGAACATGTCGTTAAATTTAGGATACGAGATCCTTTTGTATGAAAGGCCCTCGGTATCCTGATTTGACAGGTTCGGACACTACTGGTGAACTATAGTTGCTTTTAAGTAGAGAAAGGGGAATCTTGATCCGAGATTGAAGCTCAAGAGGGCCAAGCATCAACGCATCTCGCCATATTGTTAGTTAGTGGGGTTTGTGTGAATGCAAGAAATATCTTAATGTAACGCATGATCACACATTACTGCTGGGAATACGGGGGCTTTTAAACGGGATTTAACTCTTCGTATATTTTGAGCTAAGGTGTCAAAAGACGACATGCGAAATAATGCGAACGAAACAGCGCTCTAAAAGAGACTTTTAACTATAGTCATAGCGCCAAAAAGCGGTCAATGTACTATTTGAGTTTGGATCTAATACCCCAAAATTGATATGAGAATAAGTCAGCCTCATTGTTAGCTATCTGAAAAGGGTAATTATATTTAACGGTTCGAAAGTTAGCACATCATCCTGCCCCACTCCCACTGCCGGATTCCATCGTATTCGCTCTCTTGACATTTGTGGCTGTTAAATGCGAGAAACGTCTTTGCTTCTCAATAGAAGAAGATCTGAGAAAATGGGACAGCATAAGTACTGTTATAATTCGCAGCAATGGCTCCATGTAAAGATATACTTGTTTAAGAATGGAGTAAACATAGATACAAAGAACGATAAAAATAAGTCACCACTTCATTCAGTATTCAAAAAAGGATGTGAGAAATTCACGTGAAGTACCCGCGCAATAAGTTGCATGTTCGTGCAAAGAACGTGAAGGGACTATCGGTGGAAAATACAATGACAATTGGAAAAGAAAAAGTATACTACCTGATATATAGTCAATTAATATCATCCAATATATATTAATTGATACTAAATTCTTACTAACGTAGAGTCCTTATGCGACATTTTGTAGATAGAGTCAAACAAGAGAGCCAAGGATGTGCAAAAACACGATAATATTGTATAAACACTAATTTTCAAATTTTAAGATAGGTAGTTAATTAATAGAGGAATTAGATCCCATCAGCAGAACCAACATTATGAATGCCGCTTACTCAACATAAACAGTGTAAGCGGAAGTGGTGAAGACAACACTAGAGCCTAGTGAAATTTATCAGTACACTATTCACGATGGAAGACAAAGATATGCACTTACCAGAGAAAGGCTCAGTACCAGCTTGAATCTTAGTAACAACCTGGCTGGAGCTAACACCTTGGCTCTCAACGAGATAAGTGAAGAATCCCAAAAGATCACCATTAAAGTTGCCAAGATGAGAAGGAGCAACGAAGGAGAAGACAGTGGTGTCACCATTTGGACCTTCGTAGAGGTTCCACTTGGTGCCGGCAATAGTTGGAGTAGCAATTGTAGATCCGCTGTGGGAAATTGGTAGAGCACCGCCATATGCGCCAAGCCAGATCATGATTTCATATGCATTGGCCGAGCTGGCGGTTGGCGCAAGCCACATGTCGTAGGAAACATCAGCGACAATGCTAGTACCGGTCATCCTAAGAAGTCCATTAGCTAACGATCTATTTTGGATATGAAATGTTCACATACCTCCAGGTCCACTTGGATGGAATGGAAGAGATGGAGGAGATGGCCTTGTTGACATTCTCAAGTGCTACATTGGAGTAAGACTTGACTTGTCCGGCACCACCGGCCCAGGTCCAGCTAGTGGACCAGGTCACAGAGTTGCTGACATCGGAGGTGTAAGTCGTGCACTGAGACCCAGAGGTTGCTTTACCAGAACCCCAGTTGTTGTGGTAGACGGTGTAGGCTCCAGTCGCAAGGGATCCAAAGCTTCCACACCAGGTTGTGGCACGCTTCTCCAATTCCACTGGGGTTGGCGAGGCGATTGCTGTAGCTGCCAGGACAGCTGAGACGAGGTATGAGGCGTACTTCATTGTGAGAATTGAAGCTGTAATGAGAGAATGCAGTTGAATATTGACAGTTTTGAATTGAAAGGATGCAAAGTTGAAAAGATTGTGGGTGCAGAGAAAAGGATTTTTGAATGGACAAGGAGATCCTTATATACTATCCTACCTTCTATGTATCCACTCGTATACTTGCACAGCACGCATTCATTATAAGGTTGTTTATAGTTCCATGCAACGAGAAACATCGATGACACTAATCCAAAGAGGGGTCCCCTGTTTGCATCCAGATTTGGAGGCGTACTGCGCAAAGAGTAGAATAGAGCCATAAACACAGCTATGGTATGAGCATCATAGAATCCGGCATCGATGGGAGTTTCCATGAGCCCCTCGTATCTCGGTGTGTTGGCCCGATTAGTGTTTTGATATATGTCTTACAGTCCGTTGGTCCTAAATTAAGCTTGAATACTTCTCTGGATGATTCCCGGTGTCAAAAATTGTCTCATGGTTGAGGACTCGCTTGGAGGGCCTTTAGCACGTGGCTTTGACCCAGCTCGAGAGTGCTCAGGAGCATCTCTAAAATAACCATGTTTCCGATAAATACCATTTGAACTCTGTCAATCAATTCCCACCAATGACGACCCAGCACACCATATAGTGACTTGCGTTATCGCCCGGTCGAGAATAGATATGTCTTTCGTTTCCCAAAGTTTGGCTAGTAGAGGCAATAGTTGACTTTATAGTTGGTATTGTAAGCTTAATTTTCAGCTTCTCGCCCCAGGAGTATACGAAGAATTCGCAATAACAGTGGGAGAGAGCGATCCAGGCCATTGATGCTCAAAAAGAGGTTGTTTAAACGTGCCAAGGTAACGGTATTGTTGTACGACCACTATTGGTGGCCGCGATGAAGTATTTTTTCCATTAACTTTGGAAATCATCGCCAAGCATATTACTCTATCGAATGTTCTCTTTTCATCTTGTCTTATGATTGAACACAGCACCGCTTCTGTCTATGGGCGCACCTGTTACGGTTAGATTCTACTCTGGTTCTCCACACCTTGGTGCCTCTTCCACTTTAATCTTTTTTGCTTGCATGTCCAGGCACAGTAATATATATTCCCATCCTATCGACAGCGATCAATACCCAGCAGAAATACTAGCCCAGATGTAACTATAACTGTAATTACGATGAAAATACCAAGACATCTTATGACTGGTAGTTTCTATTATTATTATTGACATCAGCTAACAATTTTGAAGCAGACTTTCGCCATTTCTAAGACCGACTGAATCCTACATCTATATTATTCAGATTTTACTTCACTGCGCTTCTTACTCATGCCTAGAAATATTGATGTTTAGAATTGTAACTCGAAATTGTAACATAAGTATCAATCTCATAAAATATAAAGGAATTCTGAAATATTTTCTCGGTCTTTTATGAACAATAATTGGGAAATTGAGAAGATCAAACATTTTTCTTTCCCCGGCATACTAAATCCACCCTCTGCCTTACCATCGGGTATACATCCTTATAAGCCTCTGTACCCATCCAACAATCCAAGTGCCCATACCCTTCCACTACGCACCTGTCATATCCCTTGCTTCCAAAGGTATTTCTTAATAGCGCATAGCTGAGATCCGTGCTCTCCGGCGACCAAGCCATATTGTTACTACCCGAGAAGAGGAAAATGGGGATACCCTTAAGGCGCTGGAGACGCTCTGGAGTAACAAGATCTTCTGCCACAGGGAAGTTTGTCGCTACATGTCCAGCAACACCTTGCTGCGTGATCGCATGGAGAAGCGTCATATTAACGCCACCAAAGAACCGATGCAGGGCACGATGCGTTGCTTCATTGAGATTACGATGAGTCCAAAGCCTATGAAAAGTTAAAACTGAGAGGAAAATGAAGGCTTTCAGAGAAATGAATTGACTAACCTTCCAAATACTAGAGAAATTCTATGACATGCGACGTTGTTGCACATTTCCGATGCAGATGTAGGATAAAGTCGAAGTAGCTGATTGAGAAGTCTCTGGATCAATGTATCACTTGGAGAGCTAGTGCATGATAGCCAGTTCCCTGCAAGAAGTTTATATAAGCCTATGGCATTCATGGAGACCTTGGCCGCGTTTATTGTCGGTAATTTCAAGTTCATAAACACTTGCGAGCATGTGAGGCCTTTGATCCACGAGCCAGGAATGGTGCCATCAAGAAGACCGCTAGCTAACGCCACAGAGCCAAGACAATGGGCGATGGTGTAGATTTTCTGAGGACCCCGGACTTTACGAATGTATTCGAATGCGGCACGGATATCGAGGCGGGTATCGAAAGTGGTCCAGTTCTTCTCTGCTTCTGCCGAGATCCCTGTCCGGTGTACAAGAACCCATACTCGGTATCCAGCATTGGTAAAGTAATTGACAGCATTATGCTTGATTGTTGGGAGCGAAAAGATCTGATGATCAACAGAGCCACCAGGAATCATGAAAAGGTCATGAACCTCGGTATCTGGGTGATATGGAGACGCTTCCCACATCCGTAGTAATGATTTTACCCCATCTGAGGATGTCAATTGAATAGTCTCTGATGCTGGAGTATCATTTATGAAGCCCTGATACGAAGACTGTGGGTATTGCAAATCCGAAAATGGGGTAAGAAATAGACCTGCTGACTGCTTCACAAAGTAACGTAGAAACTTCACATAGGATCTAGATCTCGTAAACATACTATGGCCGGATGATGCCAGAGTTAGTGCTTGGGACACTAGATTCCGTGGGTGTATCTGAAGCATTCCTCGTCCGACGACGGGGCCATCTATGTGGCTGATTGAAACATACAAGGTTGATGTAGCTCTCCAGAGTTCTAGTGGATTTAATGTGATCGAGGAATCAACATTCTTGTAGCCATGGAAGTGGTAAACCTCGCCGTTGACACCCGTCATGTCAAAGTCATAAGCAATGTTCTTAGTGCCAGTCATATGAATGTTGGCACTAAACAGTCGAAAAGATCCTCGATTTACCATGAATGGGCTTCCTGCGAGGGCCGCACAAGTGAATGATCCTGTTAGTATAGCTGAATGATCGGAGCGATTGACAACTTTGAAATGATTAGCCAAACGTAGTATGTATGGCTTAGACTTTAGAAAGGTAATACGCACATGTGTCTGTATTCAAAGCTTTAACACTCAAGAAAAATCTTGCTGCATGGCACAGCCCTCTTGCAGTTCTAGCAGCAATTTCATAGTCTTCTTTCTTGTTGCTCATGAACCTCTCACTAATGTCGATATGGCCAGACATGATCTCAGAAAAATCAATGCCACTTGCTTTAGTAGCACGGGCTTCATTGATGAGAGCTTCAGTGATGTCAAGGGCAGCATCGTTTGAGAGAGACCTCCTTGGTGGTCCGAAGAGATCCAATACACCTAATAATCCCCTAGTTAGCAAAGAAGAAAAAAACCGTCGTATTTGTTGATTAGTTCGCTCAATTGCAACAGAACGGAAAGTGACATACCATTCTTAGTTTTGTAGTCGATTGATATACCCATACTATCTGCGGCATATTTGACCGACCTTTCCGCAAGTGCAGTGATTGTAGCAAGTGGATTTACACCCAGTGCCGTTGGTATGAGAGACCCATCGGTAACAACGAGCCCATGATAAGTCTCATTGCTATTTCCAGTCAAAATTTCACCAAAATGATTGGTGACTCCTCTAGAAGCAGTTCCATCGCTACTCATACAGGCACCCCTAGCATTAATTGTCAATATGGATGTGACCACGAAAGATAAATCAGCTAAACATACCCGATGGGATGAACAGTAATCTCCTGTTGACTCATAGTAGCAAAGAAAGGATTATCTATATAAGTTCCACCAACTGCACGAGTAGCTTGTGCAAGTAAATTGCGTAGCTTCTTCGCATGATGAGATCTACCTGCGCCCATGAACTTTAAGAGAGGCTTATCATTCTTCAGTTTGAGAACAGCTTGGTTGGAGTCATGAGACATGACAAGGTAGACCTGACTCTTCTGCATGCTGCCACTGCTGACGTAAGGGCCCAATAGATGACTTGCACAGCGAGCAATAATGCGTCTCAACTTATCGTAAGATGGGAGATTGATTGGAGCTCGTTGGTTAGGCATTAATTCCACCAAAGCTTGGAATATTGGGGAAAGTACCTGAGGAACTGTGCCCTCTTGAATAACGAATCCATCCAGCGCGTTATCGTAGTCATTTCGACAGTCAATGATCCCAGCGATTGTTGGGCCAACTGGATGAGAGGAGCGAGGTTGCTCTCGTCCTACAGAGTTGACCTGCTCGGTACAATTGTAGCCATAAGCAAGGATATCTCCATTTCCACTCATTCCCTTACCAACCTTGGGGCTCATAGCAAGACCGAGTTCTTGGCTACGAAGAAGTATCTCTGTAGTACCTAGGCTGCCAGCTCCAAGAAATACGCAATCTTTGGCGTGAACCCACATAAGATCCTCATATATATTGCTTTTGAAAGCCCCACGACCATTGCCGTGCCATGCAAAGTAAACAATGTATCCATCGCCTTGCGCTCGTCTCTTGATATATCGCACTTCACACTCGCAGAACATCTCGGCTCCCCAATTCCATGCATCAGCCAGATAGTTGACGAGAGTAGATGATTTACTGCCGTCATTCAATCCTGTTGCATCCTGTCCAAGGAGGGTTGACGCATTCATTTCAACTCCAGTGCTGTTGGCACCTTGAGCAAAGCGAGTTGTTTGTGGTACACGTTGAAAATTGCGGCTCAATCCAAGAGCTTTCGCTTGCTTCTCAAGCACCTTCAACTTTTGAAGTTCAGGCCAGTTATCAGGATATGGCTGTGGCTCAAGCATATGTTCTGAGAGCTGGTAGTAAGGCTCCAAAGCTCCAGGCTGCCTGAGCTCATCTGGCCAATCTTGCAAAGCCATCGTCTTGTCGTCCGTTCTGAGATACACATTTGCATTGAGGAGACTGGTACCGCCCAAGCCACTTCCTACGAATGCATTTTGGCCTTCTCCAACGAGAAGATGGTACAGCCCCGTTGGGCTGCCCCACTGAGCGAGTTTCGTTGAGCCAGAAACATGCAGTTCTTTCAGTGCAGGAAGAAGGGAGCTTGGGTATTCACCCGGCCATTTTTCCTTTCCCCGTTCCAGCAGGCACACAGATTTGCCGGCTCTAGCCATGCGGCTAGCGGCAACACCACCCCCATAACCAGATCCGATGACAACCACATCGTAGGTGTTACGGAGGAGCTCAACCGGACGAGATATCCGGGGAAACCGGTGCTCATCCGATTCATTGACGTATGCTTGATATTTTTGATGTTTTCTCCTTTTATATTGACCTTGAGGCACTGGGTAGGCATCGAGGTTGTCTGGAAGACACGAGCTGAGATCCTGTTCGCTGTCGAAAAGTGTTGAATCATCCATACTATTCACATAACCATCCCCATTGGCTTGGTTGAGATTATTTAGTCCGTTTGTCAGATTCATCTTAATGGTTTGACCGCTATGAAGTTGTTGATGCCTGCGAAGCTCTTGGAGAGGTACGAAAAGTGGATCCTAAGAGAGGAAAATCTGGGATATTCATACAAAGCTCGAATCCAATGTTATCTTTTGAATATTCTACAAGCTTACCGGAAAGACCAGGATTCTTTACTCACGCTATTGAAAAATTAAAGTTCCGGACATCGATTCTCTCAGTTGTCGATTGCCCCCAAGTTTCTGTTCTCGTACATTATGAACGTGTGAGCACAAACCAGCCAAACAGCATCTACGCAAGTGTCTCATTATTATGCTGAATATTAATGCTGACCACACGTGTCCGAGTACCAAGACCCCAAGTCAGGGAAATCCCCAAAATTCAATAGTGCAAGATCCTTATCTTGTAATGCTTAAACAACGAAAGGTAGTGCACAGATCAAATTGGGGTCGAGACCACAGATACCTGGAATTCGGTATGAAGGATCTCCACTCGCCGGCATATGATGTTACTGTATGCGGCAGAGGGCTTTATGCAGTGATGTTGCGATCTCCCAAATTAGGCATTATCACGTTAGGCATACATGCACAATCATATATCTACTATGTACGTAAAGTGTGCAGTGTGCCTTGCTTACTCTCTTCAATAAATTCCGTCTTTAATTCCGTCCAAAAAGAATTGGGTGACAGTGCCCGTCCCTGGTCTTGATAGGATGGCTACATGAATTGTCAATTAGAAGAACAAAAAAGAAAAAGACAACAAAAACAAATCGGCAGTGGTATTCGATTGGTGATGATGGTCATATCTAGATAGCTCTGCCATATCTTCAATGATTATTTTTGTTGACAGAACAATGAATTATTAATGTAGCGATTTCAAACCAACATGTTTTAGCGACCAGCTATTTATAGATATATGATATGAAGTACGCTAGGTGAAGGTTAATAGCAATCGTTGATATCTAAATAGTTGAAATTGACAAGCGGCAAGGCAGATAAGCTCTTCAAGTTGAGAAAACGATTGATAATATCAGCTGTTGTTATGCAATTCATGTTTCTTTTACCTTATATCGCGAACTCGGCCGAAGCAGGTATTGATAGGCAAGTGCACAGACACGTTGTTCTAGCGGTGAATATTTGGTGGGGGCCGTGGGTAAGGTAAGACCCTCCACAAATACCCCGCGAGCGACGACAGAATTGTCTACTGTGTAAATTACAATATTTTCTTTCGTTTACTCTACTGCGACATTGTCGCGTACACCATCTACTACTGTAACTATCAGAACATAAGATTTTAACCGAATCTATACAATCCTAGTGATTCTCATACTATATTTGCGGGCTCTCGTATGAAAGGGGGCCGTATGCTCAATATCAAATACGATAGCGGCATTGTCAGGACCTATAACGGCTTTATTTTGATGGGGTATCACGTGGAAACTTCAATACATTGACTTACCTTAGTAAGGTACCCTGTGGGACTACCGCAGTGCCAGTCACCAAAGTCACTTGACGGTTATACGCAACCTCGTCGCTATGGTTCCTAAAACTGTGACGTCATAGAAATGCACATACTCTACCTCTTATATGGAAGATTTGTCTATCCGTTGACTGATTTTTTCAATTTTTGTTTTTGAGTAAAAGTTGAAACGGTAAACAGTACAATATGCCAAAATCCGATATTGAAGACAAGCACGGCACGAAGATTGAGATTGGTGACACAGTCTATACGAAGATGAGAGGCGGTAAGCATGAAGGGAAGGTAAGTATATTAGTATACCATTGTGTATATCATTCTGACTGTCATTAGGTTGATCAGATTGCTAAGACAGAAGAAGATGCACGCAATTTGAATGTGAAGCATCCTCCAAAGGTGTGTATCATAATAAATAGCTAGTAGTTGGAACGTTCACTAGATAATAAATATCTAGGTCCTCTTCGACGACCAACATGGCCACCACGTCAATCACAACCCTGGTACACTTGATGTTACAAACAAAGGAAAGGATTGAGCCTCATCAACCTGTTTGTAGCTTGAGGCATATTTGGACAGGATTAGTCTTCATAGTGTAAACCGCCGAATAATGTTGTCATCAATTTTCATATATCATAACGTGCTTCCTACTATGAAATTGATTCTCTCCAACCATCACCTGTGTGCTGTGACAAGTTACTTAATACCTTCAAATAAAGTTGTTGATTTTTGGCAATACTATAAAATTTTGGACTCAATGCGCTATTGTTGATATTAGATATACAAAGACGTTGAAAATTTCGTGAAACCAGTCGTTACTGTTATCCAAGCAAATTCCATGCCACCTCAGCGTTACACTACATAATGGCTTTTCATCGCTAATACATAGACCTGAATGGGACTTCAGTGAAGTTGTTGTATGCAAATACATGTGAGTGTACTTGGTACCAGAATTAAAAAAAAATGCAGTACTCGAGCGTTGGATAAACTCCGCAGCGTAGGGGATATCTATCAGCTGAGACTTTGATATATTGTGTATCTGTATGTACTATACACGCTATCATCAAGAATCACATTTGCATGGTGCTCCAAATTAATGGCTATGAGTTTTGTCCTTTCTTGTCATAAGATCTGGGTGGACCAACTGCTGATTTTAATCTCGAATTATGTATGTCGACGGCGTCTAGCACCGATGGTGGTGGCGGTGTAGTCAAATGAAATCTGGCTAGCTTAACGGAAACCTTAGAAAGAAAGAGGATGGCGTCGTGCCAACGTCCCCAAAATAGCGTATGTACCGTGCAGTAACGCCGCGCATAACAAGATGGCACCAACCATTTACTAGTGAGGGAACGTATTCTTGTTGGTGCAACAATTATGAGCTTTACATCTCTTCTATATCTTTACGGCTTTAAACTCGAAGCTCTTTATATTTTGTTAATGAAGCAATTCTGGTCATCCTGCACGAATATTTAAACCTCCTTTGGACTACTAGGCTCCAGTTTATCAGTCCTGAAGCCCTTGCATGATATTTCATCGGCTTTGTGCTTCTACTGCCGGAGGTATATGATACGTTCTAGGAACCCTGAAGCTTGCTCGGAAAATGGAAATAGTGGATAATAGATAAGATAGGGAGCCGAAGAGATAGACGAGATTTTGAAAATACCCCAGAACGTTGAATTGACTCTTAAATATTTATTTAGTGCAGGATATAATGCTTTTCATGAAATAAATCCAATATAAGTATTCGAATTTTTTTGTAGAACATGCTGTGGTGATATGTGATCCTGGAATAATCTTTCTGAGGGTGGGTGGAATACAAGATTTGTAAATGGTAATGGAGCTTGGCCCGCAAGTTGCCCGATAATACGCTGTATCTCGATAAGGATATGAACACAAGACAGCATAGTACTTGATCAGCTTATCCAGCATTATAATATCACCAGATGTAGGCTGCTAATCTTCTATATAGTTACTAGCAATATATTCTTTTTCTCCCATCCAGACATCAGCATGGCCACAATAATTGAAAACCAGTCCGCACCCGAGGGCTACACCCTTCTAGAGCTTTCCTCTGCCAACGGCCCAGTCTACAGACCCGTGAAAAATCAGCCAGTTCGTGACGTTCGCTTTGGTGAAATTCCTATCATAGACGTCTCTCGCATCTACAGTGGAAATGTTCAAGATCGTCAAGCTGTCGCAGATCAAATCCATGCTGCAGCTAAAACTATTGGATTCTTCTACATAACAAATCATGGAATCAACGAAGAAGTAACCAATGCAGCTTGGAAGTCTTCACTCAGCTTCTTCTCTCAACCGGAACATATTAAAAGTTTGGTGGATTCAAAACTGATGGCCGGTTACAACGGTTGGAAAGGCGCTCAAACACAGCAACTCAATCTTACGGAGTCTATCGACCATCGCGAGACTTTCAGTTTCAACTACACTCCTTATATAGATCCTACAATAGCGGACCTATCCTCGATCCCTCCAGAAATTAAGCGCTCTCTGAACATGGAGAAGTTTCAATGGGACAAAACTGCTTCAACCTCCGAATTTGAAACTTCCATTGAGACATACTTCAAGGCGTGTTTGACTCTTGCTAGGCAATTGCTACATGTGTTTGCCCTAGGTCTCTCCCTTCCAGAAACTTATTTCGACACGAAGTGTTCACATCCCGACGCAGCGCTTGCAGTTAATTACTACCCATCAATTCCCAATTCGTCTCCTCTCACTCCTAAATCTGATGACTTAGAAGTGAGCATCGGCTCCCACACGGATTTTCAAATTTTCACCATGCTGTGGCAAGACTCCGTAGGCGGCCTACAAGTTCTGAGTCCTTCTGGTGAATGGGTACGCGCTCCCCCTGTTCCAGGATCCTTGGTTGTCAATATTGGCGATTATTTGCAGCGCATCACGAATGATCGTTATGTGAGTACTGTTCATCGAGCGAAGAATTATAGTGGAAAAGAGAGGATTAGTATGCCATTTTTCTTTGGCTTCAATCTGAGTGAGACGTGTGGTGTCCTCCCGAGCTGTGTGGATGACGACCACCCGGCTAAGTATGAGCCTATTTCATGTGCGGAGTGGATTCGGAGGAGGGTTGCGAACATGTATGTTGATGGTGGTTGATGTTGAGGTTATACGGAAATCAGTAGTGTTAAGAAGGCGTATATGTTCATTGCAAAATGTATAATCGATGAAGAATCAAAGCAAAACATGATCTAAACTCAACATATCAATTCTTATATTTGTATGCAAATGTACATACGTTTCATTTCATTACCCAAATATGAACTCCGGAGTCTATTCTAACCGAACTGCTTCTCATTCACAGCGACTGGAATAGGCACCGCTTTGTTCTCACTTCCTCCCGACTCACTTTCCGCTCCCTCAACGCTCTCCGCATCTCTCCCTGCAGCAAGGGAGGCCTTCTGATCTACCGCCCGCAACTCAAGATACCTAACAACTAACACCCAAATGCACATCCCACAAACAAAGCCCAACGATGCCTTGAACCCTCTACTGTACCTTGGTGCTTCGGTCACAGGATACAAAAACTGTTGAATAATAGTAGTCAATGCCGCGCCACAACTATTCATAATTGCAATAGTTAATGCTCTGACCTGATTATCATCAGTGCATAGAATGTTCGCCCAGGTCATGAATATGGGGGACAAAGGACCATCAAGTGAAGCGAATAGGTATGAGACGATATGAAGACCGAGAGGTAATTCCCATACGATGAGGCATATTGTGCCAAAGAGTAGAAAGGCAAGGTTTATAGCAACAACGAGCATACGGCGTCCAGTAGCGTCGACATACATGTTTGCGAGGAGAATCATGACGATGTTCCAACCATTGATAGCGGTAGGTAGGTTATTAACCTGATACAAAGACCATTTCTGTGCAGTGTCATCTTTGAGCCACAGCTGCATTACAGTATTTCCCACTTTTCCGACAGTGGTGTTCCAGAACATCCAGAGAATTGTAAGGACATACAAGTGCCAGGACTTGACGGAGCGCTCAAACACGTTCCATGTTAGGTTTCCTTTAGGTGGGCGATCATCCTCGACAAGACGCTCAAGAGATCGGGCTCTATCTTCCTCGGTGAAGTAAAAGGCGGTGGTCTTTTCTGGAGTATCTGGAAAGAAGAAGAAACCAAAGGCGGCAATGAATACTGTTATGACTCCATCGATGATGAAGACCCAGCGCCATGCAGCAATTCCATTTTTGCCGTTCAGACCAGCGAGCACGGCGCTTTGGAGATAGCCACTGATCATGGTACCAACATATGCAGCGCAGGAGAAGATGGCAGTGCGTTTGCCGAGCTCAGTCTTTTTGTACCATGAGCCCAGAACATATTGAATACCCACAAATGAAGAGCCTTCGAGAAAGCCAACAAAGAATCGGAGAGGGTAAAGCTATATAACTGATCAGCCATAGTTCCTACTAGCTATATATACCTATGAAATAGAGGCTTACTTGATTGTATGATGAGACTTTGTAGGTACAAATCGTCAGAATTGCCCAAATAAGTTCACATCCAGGAAGCAGATATCTCGGTGGAACTTTTGTAAGGAGCAAATTGGCAGGAATACCTCCGATGATAGTTCCAACTTGAAAACATGTAGTGGCCAAGTTGTATTGGGTGCCATACATAGCTAGGTCTTCTTTCATGCCACTTACATAGGCATTGCTCAGATTTGCCTGATCAAGCCATTTTGTAAAGTATGCAAGACATCCATAAGTCAAGATGAAGAAATCAATCTTGAAAAGCAATTTCTTTTCCGCCTTGCTGGTGCCTTCTGGATACCAAATAAAGAATTTTGGCTTCTTTTCTCCATATGAGGAAGCAAATATTCTCCTAAAGAAATCCATAATTGATTTTTGGCGCTCTAAAATAGGAGCTTGGCAAGTTGTGGAATTTTTCACAGAAGATGTTGTCATATATCAGGATCTTGTCTGGTACCTGGCCATAATACTACAGTTTAGATAACAAAGTGGATCCTCTCTACATTTTAGATAACCACCATAATGCAGACAAACTTTCCCATATCACATAAGTGGGAGTGCATCAATTTGTTACTTAGCACCGAATCATCCAGTGTTATCACGCATGTCTATACCATATCTTGGAGATCTCAGCTTGATAGGTATGCATCTACCGAGCGAGATCTTCTGATAAGGTACTTTGCAGGGGTTAGAAATCACGTTTCATTATCTACGGCGCAACCGATAAGAGCAGAACTCATATTAAATACAGCAACATTTGAAGTAATGTTATTGGTTACCGAGACAAATGGAGCTTTCGTTGATAGAAGACGGCCAACTAAGTGCGCGCGGGGATGGCGGACCGTTCTCAAAATCATACCACAAGAAATATGCTCGCTATTATTTTTCACATCTCTTATTTCTCAGAGTGCCATATGAAAAAAGATCTTTGGATATCGGCCATTGAAAATTAATTCGGGAACTGCCTTATATGAGTTTTTGAAAACACTAGAACGACGAGAAATCAAGGGCTAAAATGGCCGAAATCCGATGCGCCGCGGCTGAGGCTGTAAAGCCTCCCCTCAACTATGAGGTTTGAATTCCATCCTGAATCTACAAAGTTGGTTTCTGTATTAACTAAATCAAATGAAAGAACAACAACCAATACGTCTATTTCCACTCTGGCTCTGAGGCAACCTATCGCAAAGTCTCGTCCACAGCTACCTCATTTACGAGTATACCAACAATAGACATCGCAGGTATTGACAACCCAGAATGCAAGCAGGCAATCGCAAAGGAGATTTATGATGCGTGTCATACCTGTGGTTTCTTCTACGCAAAGAACCATGGCTTATCAGAGGAACTTCTTAAAGAAACCTTCGATATCTTGCAACAATTTTTTGCACTAGACCATGAAACAAAGATGTCCGCACACAGCCAATTGAATCCAGCAATTAGAGGATATGAGCCCATGTTTGAGACGAGACTTGATCCGCGCACAAAGGGGGATACCAAAGAGGCTTTCACGATGGGGGATTGCGCACTTGAGCCAGAGCAGGACTATGTGGGGAAAGTCGGATCCTCACCACCAAGCCATATCAAAAAACCACAGAATATTTGGCCAAAAAACAACGATTGGTTCCGCGCCGGCTTGTATAAGTACTACAAAGAGGTCTTGGTATTGGCGATGAAACTTGTGCGTATATTTGCATTGGCTTTTGGTCTTAAGGAAGACGCTTTCGATCAATACTTCAAATTCCCTATTACAGGGATGAGACCGCTGCATTACCCACCAACACCGCCTGAGAGTGATGATGTGCAAGTGGGATTGGGAGCCCATGCGGATTTCAGTTGGTTCACACTTGTACTCCAAGACAAAGTCCCTGCTCTCGAAGTCCTCAACCTGGATGGCCAATGGGTATCAGCAGAGCCACAGCCAAATACACTCGTGTGTAATGTAGGGCAATACCTTGAGAAGCAGTCAAATGGGGTCTTTCCAGCGACGGTTCATCGCGTCCGAAACATGACAGGCGAGAGGCGATACTCATTACCATTTTTCTTAACGCCTGATCCAGATGCAGTGCTTGAGGTCCTTCCATGCTGTATAGATGAGGGAGATGAACATGAACATGAACCAACGATTGTGGGCCAACTGTATATTGAAAGGATTTTACCAGCAAGGCAAAAACATCCAACAAGTATCAAGTACAAAGACGTGCCAAAAGCGCAATGGAAATATGAGATGTTGCTTAGCTAAATAGATAATTCTGCTATCATTCTAGATATGACCAATGTCATATTTAGACCTAAGCAGCTGGCAAACAAATTTCAGTTTACAATGGTGCACAAAAATGGTTATCAATCTAATACGTATGAGTTGACTTCGAATTTTCCCAGAGTAATTTGCAACTATAAGACTTGATTTTAATAGACTTTTGTGACCTTATCCCCCAGTTTTCTGACATTAGCTTATGTATTCGAGCCAAGTTTTTTGTACTATCTTAGATTGATAAAGAATTATTCAAAATCATCGAATCACAAGAAGCGTTATTCTAGCCTAGACAAAGTACGTCTCATCCATTCTCTCCGGGCCCCACGCGCCGCAATAGATACCGCAGCTTTAGGAGCCATCAAATCAAAAGCATGAAATCCTCCAGGCCATACATGAAGCTCAGCCTGTACACCACAATGCCACAAATTTGTTGCATAAGCGACATCCTCATCTCTGAAAACTTCAGCGGCCCCCACATCAATGTAGGCATCTGGCAAGCTAGACAGGTCTGATGCACGACTAGGAGCAGCATAAATACTTACTTGGTCACTTCTAGACTTTTGCTCCCCAAGTAGAAGTTTCCATGCCAGTACATTACTCCTACGGCTCCAGGTACCCTCTTCGACATATTGCTTGCTAGACACTGTCTCGTTTCGGTCATCCAACATAGGGGAAAGTAGCATTTGAGCACATATCTTCGGACCTTGACGATCGCGAGAAAGAAGGGAGACTCCAGCAGCAAGGCCACCTCCAGCAGAGAACCCGGCAAGAATTATCTTATTAGGATCCAACCCAATTTCAACTGCGTTTCCAACCATCCAGAGAAGCCCAGCATAGCAATCTTCAACAGGTATGGGATCTTTGTATTGGGGCGCAAGATTATATTCAACTGAGACACACATAGTGTCAAAGTCTTGTAGATATTCAAGAATTTCGACAACACCTGAATGGCGGTTCCCCATTACCATCCCGCCGCCATGAATATAGTAAATTGCAGTGCTGGTTCGAGATGTCGAAGAGCGCTTCCGCCAAATTGACAGAATGATCTCGGTGGCAGGTCCAGGAATTGTGACTTCCTCATGTGTAAAGTTTACGTTGAATTCTGCTGGATCCGCAGTAGACTTCATATTGCGTATGGACTCTATGTAGGCTTCCGTTATGGTATGAGCAAGAGGTAATTTAGTTAATGTGTCTCGTAGTTCGGTATCGTAAGGCGGTCGTGGAATATTAGAAGGCATTGCAATGTGATGACAAGAATAAGCTTATCGATGAAATGATGTTGTAGTTGAAAACTGCTGCAAATTTCAAATAAAGGAGGAGGTAGATAAACATAGAGCGTAATGAACTCTTGCTCATCTATAAAATCTTTGAATTACCAATAGCTTAGTCTTGAGTCATGGTTCGCTCGATCAAATACCCTAAATCTTAATTATATGAGCACAAATTACATGTCAAGCTTCCGGTTCTTTCCACCAATATATATGATAGCTTATGGGTTCAGTGGACACCAATCTACAAATTGGATCTCCGGCATATGTGACTAGGCATTTAAATATGCCTGCGATTTCGACAACACTAGCGGCAATGCCACTCGATACCGTGCTGCAATGGCGTAATAGTGCGCAAACTTGAAGCACCAAATCCCCTGATGTAGTAGTGAGAATGTATATTACTTATCATATGCGGCTAAGTATGTCCATATTTACTGTTTCCAGCTCGGCCTCTCCACAAAAGAAACATTTAGAGTTGAAATTTCTCCACATTAATTTATCTTAGCGGCACAAACCCCACCCGAACCCGAACCCGAACCCGATAAACCCCACTGGCATGGTACAAGTAATGATTCACAGCTAATAAATCTCTGCTTCCCCTAAGTGACCGGTCTATTTTTTTTATTTTTATTTTTGATTCTCTTATGTCATGGAAATTGTGATAGTCACGCTGCCGCATCACATTTTTGGATGATACTTCAATTTAACAGCTTGTGACAAGGTTGAATACACAGTAACATTTGTTACGAAAACAAGGCATTGTATCTAGAACATCATCTATAACCCTTATGGTACCCATCCAATTTGTTCCATAGGCCATTGAAGCCAGGGTTGATGTTCATGCCCTACAGAGTGATATATAATAGACAGAAGATGAACACTCCAGCCTTCCATCCACCAAGTCCACTCGAGATGCTTCAATAGGACGCAAAAATGAGCGAAGATGATGAATGCAATTGGGCTCCTGTTGGCTAGTAGCGTGAGGAATTCATCGGATACCATAAAGAGCCAGAAAAATACATCTGAAGACTCGAATTGTTGACCAGTGGACTCGAAGACAGCCTCAAATGACTTGCTCATCTCCTTGACTGCAGATTTATATGCATGCAAGGCTTCTGGGGCTTCATCGCTCTCTGCAATTAGTTGATAGATATCTAGAAGAAATGGGTAATCCTTTACAGCTGCAGCTTCACGTAATCGTGTCTTTCGAATACCTGCAGAGAAAATAGGCGCTACTGGTCCAGAGAGCATCATGTGACTAGCAGAATTGATGATAGACCGTACTCCACGGAATGATACAAGCCATTCAGATATTCCATTTTTTCCTACCAGGAGGTATTCCTCTGCTTGTCGTGGTTTAGCGCACGCAATCACAGATGTGAGAATAGAAAAGATGTACATAGCGGCACAATTCTCTTGCGTAACGTTGGGAAGAATACGTGCAACCTCGTTCAGGGCCATATTGTATAAGAGGATTCCTTGAGGAATGTAGAAGTCCTTTCTCTCAGGTCTAAGTCTTGCTAGATGTAAAGCTGAGACAGCTAGGAGAGCGTTCATCACAAACGGTGATGTGAACCCGAGTTGAGGAACTTTGATCCGCCAAATAGTTAAAAGTACGGGATGTCTTGAAATAGTGTAGCATGTTGACGTGGAATAATGGTGTAGTAGCTCAAACTCCATCATTTTAGTTGGAGTTTCCGACTCGCTCAAGCCATGAATTTCTGGCAACCGAGAAGGACTTTGAACAGTCCTTTCCTGCGAGGTGACGCTATACACGCAGCAAACCTCATGCCTCGAGCAGTTTTTGCATCTTGGCTGTTCCTCGCCACACTGCATTTGTATTGGTTAGCTAAATAAAGACACTTGCCCAGATCTTTGAGATACATTTAAAGAATCTATCCGCATGCTTACCTTTATCTTCCGGATCTTGCACTGATCACAGCCATATTTAGATTTTTTATGAGATCTTCTACCGCCCCCTACTGTCTTTGGCATGTCGCCCTTCTATGCTGTGGGGTCTAATTTGATTCAGGTTTGAAGCCTAGCCTGTTGTGTAGGAAGAGATGGTACTGATTGTGTTGATTGTGTTGATTGTGTTGAAGTAGGTAGGTCAATTTTTGTAAGGGGCACGAACTAAATATGGGGAAAGATCTTGAGGTTCTTCAGTACTTACTCGATATGGCTTAAGCGAAGATCTTGTTTGGGCGTTTACAATATTATACGCTAAATTAATCAACATCACGTACACTAATACTCATTATTTTAAATTGTTTTTCTTACGTTTCGAATATTGCTATTTTTGATATTTAGTAGATGAAGCTATTTAATAAGTTATATTAAATTTAGGGTACGCTTAAGGGAGACGAACCATGTTCATCTTAGTGTAATGTGGCGGCGCATTAGATTCGGGTTCGTAATCGTGCTCGTGTGTCACTTTTTCCGATCCATAAGCTGGTCATGATTTTATATTTTAAAAGCTTGTACACCAGAGGCGCTGTACCATATTTTGATTAGCTCCTATATAAGTCTTGTTATCATTTTATTTCCAAAATCTCTATACTTTCCTTCTTCACATTACTACTAGAACTTATTGTTCAATATCCCTTCCCACATATCAGCAACGGGTAACCGTGGGAAGACTTATGGCGAATCTACAACGACAATGCAATACGGTGGTGGTGATTGGGGTTGGAGGCATGGGTCTGGCTTCAGCAAGAAAACTTGCTAGTGGCCGAAGACTCATACTAGCCGATTATTCGGAAACAAACCTGAATTCTGCTCTAGAAATATTCAAGAACGAGGGTTACAGTGTTGAAGGACACATCGTCGACATTTCCAATTACAATTCCGTTGTAGATTTGGCACAGGCTGTGGGTGCATCTGGCCTTATAGAATCCATCGTTCATACAGCAGGAGTCTCACCAGCAGCAGCATCATCCAAGCAGATATACGACATAGATCTACTCGGCACAGCCAACATCATTGAAGCCTTCGGCACGGTTGCCTCTCCTAGCACATCTCTAGTTTGCATAGCAAGCATGGCTGGCCATTTTGTATCTATATCGCCAGAACTGGAGAAGCATCTTACCACAGCCCCGCTCTCGCAACTTCTCTCTCACTCTGAGCTGGACCTGGGAGAACTTTCGCCGGGAACTGCGTATGGCATCGCGAAGAAAGCCAACCAGCTTCGAGTAAAAGGAGCTGCACTGGCATGGGGGAAGAAGGGCGCAAGATTGAACTCCTTGAGTCCTGGCGTTATCTCAACACCTTTAGGTCGTCAAGAGCTTGAAAGCTCTCATGGTCACCGCGTCACGGCTATGATCGAGTCTTCTGCTATGGCCAGAATTGGAACTCCGGACGATATTGCTGCAGTAGTGGAATTTTTGACAAGCTCGAGGGCTTCCTTTATTACGGGTACTGATATTCTCGTTGATGGTGGAGTTGTTGCTGTTAGATGCTCGGCGGCTTCTGCGGGTCTAGGGCCCTGAAGTAGTAGATAGTAGTTTGGTAGGATAATGGAATTCACTATATAGTAAAACCAAGTTCGGTTCAGATTCGGACTGCAACCTCAATGTTGTAATCTAATAAAATCGGGACATCACAATGTTTAAGTTGAGACAGCATCAGTGTATTCTCCAAACTTTTAGATACAGGAGAATATCTATTCGAATGGGAACCACTTTCCTTCCTCAAAGTTCAGGTGTTTATACCACCCACTTTACACCAACCTCATTCCCATTGCAACCTCGGGATTCGGGGTACTATTTATCGATATAATACATAGAACTCAGCCTTTATAATGTCAATTCATATTCTAAATGAGGTCAGATTCGTAAGCGGTTGGATCCCACTTGCGAGTCAAACATGCCAGATACGAATTTGATAATTCAAACAGAGACAATTCGTTAAGTGTTTGAGACCCGACATTAACTAGGTAACCAGTAAATCAGCATATCCTCGAATTCTGCGCTTGTATTGTATTTACCTTGAAGAAACTGGATCCGAGTAAATCAGCTTTGTTCGTCTGCCGGATAGATTTGCTCCACTATTTCTCAAGCTTCTAATGTCCTCCGGTAATTCAGGCACTTCTAGAATATAATCATAAAAGTGACCAATATGTGATCCCAGTCAGCGCGATGAATGCATGCCCCAAGGAATCAAGTCTATCTGGCCTCGGTGTACATTGGTAGGCTCCATGATGCTATTCTTACATTAGCACAACTTAGACGCCTGTATAGATGGATCTACTTACAAGATATCGTTACGAATTACCACACGATAGCAATGGAGCTCAATGAGCTTTAAGTCAGTCTGGGGCTCATGATAGTTGCAGTCAAGTAAGACATTGCAGGGTGCATTCTCTTTATTGATTTCTCCTTGAGCATGTACAAAATCTTTTGTATGGTCAAATGTCCGGCCTGATAGTTCACAAGCTCTTTTAGCAACGTCGTAGACTTTGTCGAATCCCTTGCCAGGAACTCGCTCCGTACGGAATTGTATGAAAATACGGAGAGCCATCTTCGTGCGGTTTCACGTTAAGGGTTTATGTAAAGGGAATGGTCACAGAAGAGCATTTTATATCAAATTGATAATTATTTCGCTTAAACTTCAAGCCTGAGGAAGCAATACATTGTGTATAGACTCTACTTAGACCTCTAGCAAAGTGAAGACAGCTCCTATCTTAATATGTGGAAAATCTGAAGGCATTTTAAGTGGTGACTTAGGTCGCTAGCAGAATGATCTTGTACTGTGCTGTTGAAAATGGTGATGGTTATGCAGTATAGTGGAAACCTTAAATTTGAGCTCCACTTCGCCCCAAGAGTCAAATCCAGGAGCTTACGTAATGAATAAGAAATAACATAGCCTCTCCTATGGGTGACCAATGAAAAGTATACACATTGGTTGAAGTGGCAGATCCGGCAGATCTTCCGCCGAATTTACAGACAAATTTTCGGCATATATAGAGGAATAAGCATAGGGATAAGGCAAAATCTCCGGTGCTCAGGACCCACAAACAGTAGAACCCTGTTATCCAAAGTAGCTTTGAGTGGGGATAATTGCGAACACAAATCCGATCAGAATTAGCATAGTGGTGATACAGCCAATGGGATCCAAGCTATTCATAATCCGAGGTGCTAGTTGCTATCACTGTGGGGCAGAATCTTTCTCCGTTTGTACGCAGTAGTGGGGATTGTCATAGCCCTAGTTCTCCTGTTGATGCCTGTGTTGAGACGTGCTCCGCTCGACTCTATCCAGCGTACTATAACTTATTGAACTATAGTTCACACACCACAGAACAGTGGATCTGCTCCCAACTCTCGCCACAAACAAAATTCAAGGCCTAATAGTTAATAATAAGTTATTTCCCACTATATCTTCTAGTTAAAACTTACTTTGCAGAAGTAAAGAATAAATTATAGTTTATGCAAGAAAATAGTCAGGAAAATTGCGTGATTAGAGTGAAAGGAACAGTATCTCGATAACAATTTGCTTATCTTCCTCAATTTATTTACCTATAGCATGTGCGGGCTACAGACTACTCCGTCCTTTATGCATAAAAATCAACGTTGAAGTGGCAAATCAATGTAATTTAATGTGGAGATATTGTAGTATCGTTTGTTGAAGCTCGAGCCCATTTTAGCTCTCCTGTCATTGCTAGTAGAGCTGAAAATTGAAACTCTGTGGCCAGTGCGTACCAAGTCAAAAACGCAACTAAGTGGAGTAGGAATGTTTTCATACCACAGACAAATCATACCGAACCTCATTATTTACTCTCGCAAAAAAGGGGATTTTGAGAGTGCATAGTTTAGAATGTGTATTCAATTCGGAGTTGATTGATTGAAACACCGAGAGAGGAGCCGCCTAATGTTGCTATGATTATATACTACATGATGTGAGAGCGCAATTCCGAATTGGGAACTGCTCGCATGTAGGATCTCCAGTTGATAGTTATTTCTTCATATACCATCCTATTTTATCAAAAAAATGAGTTACTAAGAGACAATCTATATAGTAAGCAGATCAAAGAGATATAAAAAGCTATAAAACGATTTGTCTATTTTTGAGTATGATGTAATTTGGTTTTGGAAAATAATTATGACATAAAATCTACAAATTTCTATAGCTCAAAAGAATTACTTTTGATGAAATCTTGCACGTTGTATGAAAACATTTTAGCCGAGGTGTATTGTGCCTTCCGCATATCTGGGAGGTTTTTTGACATCATGTTGAGACGTTTGACCGGCGAGTATTACATCATCACTAAACGCATCATTATACACCTTTTCACGTAATCTTTCCAGAGTCTTAAGCTGATTAACCTATGAGTTTATATACTAGGACTTAGAACTAGATACACTGCTAAGCAGTATAGGATGATATCAAATTTAGCTGTCATAGCTGCATTTCTGTAGATCCTATACCATATGTTCTACCCTCATCAATTTTCTATCTTTACCAATGTAAGTATTTCATTCGGTTTTACAATTATTTTAGTATTGATGTCCTAGGATTGTTAAATGCACAAGCCAAAATTTCGTTCAAGATGTCGCCAGGTGACTGCTACCACGCTTATCAGATGAAGATACGGTACGTCCGAAAGAGTGGATACATATTTCTATGAGAGATCGGCACAGTCCCTGAATAGTCTTCTTATTGACTAGTCCATGTGGATGGATACTACCCATGAGGAAACCATGATTATGAAGTACTCGATATTGCATAATAGAATCCGTGGGGCTCTAGGCATTGACATTGGCCACTAAGCCCTTCAATACAACGGAGAATTTGTTTATTGTAGAATAACTCCGTTGCGATTTTGGCTTTGGTCTTGGCAATCATGCTCCCAAGTATCCACCGTGTAGTATTCTTTAAATTTACCAGACTCGATGGACAAACACAGCCAATGAAAAGACTATAATTACGGCGTTCTCGTTTATAGTAGAATAAACTCCGTAAGGCCTTCGAATTTTATACTAGCAGCATTAACCGCTAGTATCCACTATGTAGTACGTTTCGATTCTCCGATTATGCATATTCACTATCAAGCTTGTTAATAATGCCATCAATATCCCTAAGAAGGAAAGTACACGCACAGTCCTAGCCATCGCCCCATATATAATAGACTTGTTCGGTGCCACCCGTTAGGTAGCGGCGGCGCATACCCCTTAAAGCCTCCAGGCAAGTCACAATATTCTCCGGAGTCTTTCCGTTATCGAAAACCGGATTGATCATAGACTACTTATAAGAAGAATTCACTCTCTTTCGATTTATTATTTCTATCCAACCAAGTGTACTCACTTTCGAATTTCGACTCCTCCTTTGATCCAGCCGATTCTCAGGTTCTCTTTCATTGAAAATGGTGAAGCTACAGTTTTCCCAGGGCATTGTGGCACTGTGTCTCGTAGGTACAGCCTTCACACATGGTGGTGATGATGAACGTCACGCGCGAGAGCACGCAAAACGGAACGGCTTCTTCGGCAATTCCAAGAGAGCTTTGGACAAGTGCTCCGAGCATATCAAGGCCTCTGGTCTAGAACAACGCAATATCGCAAGACGCTCTGCTATGGCTAAAAATCTCAACCGCCGAGCAATTGAAGGCCGCGACTACAGCAGGTATTTGAACGAAACTCACAAGGCTAACGCATTATACAGTCTCACTACCCCAGTAGAGACTTTGTTTGGTGCCCACCCTTCTTGTATGCTTGTGCCATATATTACGGAAGGACCTTACTGTATGTGTATTTTCTATCAAGTTAATTCGTGAGAATTCTGCTAATACCGTTCAAGATGTTACCGGAGAAGTGATTCGAGAGGATACTAAGGAGAGCCAAGAAGGAGTCGACCTTTATACAGACATTCAACTTATTGATGTCGACACTTGTGAACCTCTGGAAGGAGTCTACATAGACTTTTGGCACGGTAAAATAACCAATATATCTTTTATTTGTCACCTTTTCTAACAAGATTATTGTAGCAAATTCCACTGGTGTTTACTCCGGAATTGTCGCAGAAGGGAACGGAAACGACAGTGACACCGCGAATATCAACGAAACTTTCCTTCGAGGCGTTCAACCTACGGCCGAAGATGGTTCCGCTCAATTCAAGTCAATTTTCCCGGGTCATTACACGGATCGCGCGGTTCACATTCATATAGTAGTCCACCAGAATGCTACTGTACTCGCAAACAACACGTTGGTAGGCGGTACTGTATCGTATGTTGGCCAATTTGGCTATGACCAAGATCTTATCTCTACAGTATCGGAGACTTATCCTTACAACACCAATGAGCAGGTCCTTACCATGAACGCTGTAGATCCGCTACTGCTCTTAGAAGGCCAGGAGGGTTTCGATCCATTCGCCGAATATGTCCTCCTTGGAGATGATATATCCGATGGAATTTTATCTTGGATCTCATTTGGAGTTAACACTTCTGCAACCTATGGTCTTTACGATGCTGCAAGCTATGGAGCAGGCGGAGGTAGTGCATCAAACACCACTGTCCCTACCAGTGTCTATATTGTCCCCGTTGCTTCATTCACAGTAAATTAGTACCTCTATTGCGGAACTCCTCATTATGTTTAGCATGGGGGTGCAAGGGCTTTCTAGGATCATGTGTGTTTGTTAATCAGTATGATTTCATATCGTATTGTCTATTCTGCTTGTGATGCACAAGCTTGGCCTTTAGCTAAATAATAATTTGGATATAAAGCTTTTTTTCATTAGCAATAAATTTGAAGTAACTATTATTGTGGCTTTTGCTGCTTTAGTTGCTGATATTGATCAAACACTTACAGCTACTGCTGCATCTTTTGATATTGAGAAAGAAAAAGAAAAAACCAGTGTTCTGTAATACATGTTGTTGTTACAATGCATTCAAAATACATACAAAACTCGATAGCTTCAACAACAATAAGAGATCAGAGCATCACTAGTATGAGCCCCCAAGGCCACCACTAGCGCCAAGAAAAACCATTAATACAGCTGCATAAGTAGCCATGGATACAAGAATCTCTTGATTTGATGACCTTGATACGAGAGATATAAATGAAGCAAACAAAAGTACCGCCGTAGATATTGTGATCAAACTAACAGCACGCGAATGGGAAACCAAACTCATAATCAGCATCGGAATGATTAATGCCAAGCCTGCCAAACAAGCCAACAGAAACTGAGCAAGTCGATCCACCAGATTGGAAGTGAGTAGGGGTGGAAGGCCTTTGGAATAGCGAACGGCCATCATTAGTGAGGCGCTCAGCACTAGGTCATATAATATTAAGTACTCTACTACTTTAATTAAAATAATACCTATATCTACTTCTATTCTAAAGTGAACTATACTCCTATTTAATAAACTAACTTATATACTTAAAATCTAATTACATTTATTCTAAGTAGAACTAATAAATCAATTTAGATTTAGATTAGGACTATAACACCTATCTATAACTATATGCATCTCTCACCCTCTGTAAACACTACTACTTCTTCTATATCCCATAGTTTGAAGAAGAACTGCGATTCTACCCCACCTGTTGCAAGTAATCTTAAGATATCAATCTTGTACCCCAAGCCCTCATAATTTATACTATTAGCGTAATTAGTGTACCATATGTCCTTTCCCCAATACCACTCGGTAATGCCAATAAAGCAAACCATCTCCTGCCCGCGTCGTATGATAGTCTCACGTTGCCAGCCAACTAAGGAGCGTCCCGCTGAGCCACGTTCGTGGTTCTCCCCATATTGACCATATTCATATGCCATTGTACTAAAGAGAATAAGCTGAGGATTGTTGACGGGCAAAGTTGAACATACCGTGTAAAGTCAGCGTAATGTTGTTCGAAAAGTCGCCTATTAACTGTCTCTTTTAGAAAATAGAATGATGTCACTTCATATCTTCCTGTACGAAAACCTGTCGTTAGAGCATCAAGTGTCGAAGATCTTGTTACTATAATTTTAGGCTTGAAATCATGCAAGACGGTTCTAAGGTCCTTTGGCAGCGTTGGACACCAGGAATCATTGGGACGCTCTTTAAACAGTTAGAACAGTCCGACATCGGTTTATGACAATAATTACTTACGAACCAGAAGAAAAAGTCTTGTATAACTTTCGGTATCTGTATACCACTTGATATTCCGTGGCATAAAACCTCTCATTCCCGGGTAGTTGATCATTCTTGCTTTTAACTTTGCGTCTATTTCCTGAAACAAAGTTGTTATAGCACCCTTCGTATGAACTATCTTGGGATCAAACTCGAGCCAAAAAATGTCTACCACAGAGTTCGGATGCCAACAGACTTTCTCAGCTATCATATGTTCCTGTCCAGATATGACATTTTCATCTCCCATACTTAGATAGGCACCTTGAGGAACTATAAGCCTGCCAGGCCCAAACTTGACCCCTTTCTCATATGTTTTGCTTATCTTCGCAGACTTCTCAAGTCCTTTGTTCATCTTTGCGTTGAATAAATCAATGTTCCCCTTTCTTCCCTTGCTATCTGGTCTGTGTGGAAAGATGTCTATCAACCACGCTGTACTTGGCATGGCTGAGAAGTCATTTGTGCTGGGAATTTGACTTTGAACACGGTCAGGTTGATAGCGATCCTTTTGAAAGGAATAGGTGTTTTGGCTGATTTGAATATCGTCATCCGCGGAAAACTCGGCAACTAATCTCTCCGCCAGAGAAGCACAACCCGGTGGTGTTGGGATTGATTGAGAGACAAACCCTAAGAATATTGGGCACTGATATTTTGCTGCGCGTGGCCGGCCAAGGGGTGCATGTCTTTCAATCCATCCACTAGGAAGGACTTCGCCCTCGGTATCAAGATACTTCATCAAATCACACCAGTTTTCCTCAAAGGAGTGCCTCTCCTCAGCAGGTGACCGAGCAGAGAAGACAAAGCAAATGATTTCTAGATTTTTCGATTTCTCATCAATCCAATCTGGCCAATGGACTCGAAGACTGTGATTGTAAGGGCGCTCCTCAACCAGTAATCCTGTCATCATCATGACGCCTAAAGATCCTTGGAAATTCTTCCATTCTGCAACAGAGCCCCATTGAATGAGCAAACATAGACTGTTGGAGTCCTCGACACCTAAGCCCCAGTAGATGAACTTGATGCCGGGAAGTTGTCGTAAGTACGCCAAGGTCGCCTTCCATAGAACACCACCGGGTTGTTCATCATCCTGCACGTTCGCGCCTGCTATGAGTTTGAGCTCAATGACGCTCAGGATTGGCTGTTCAGGTGGTCCATCAATACTGCATTTCACCCATTGAATTCCTTCGATGGCTGGTGAAAGTGAAGGGCGTGTAGCAGCTTCCAACATTGCCAGCGTTCCAGTCTATTGCATCCAAGATAAGAATCAAAGGTCCGAACTGGTAATTAACAGGAGCGACAACATGAGTCAGGAGAGAAAATGACAGATAATGAAAAGAAAGAAATGAGGGAATGAACCTGAACAAGAAAAAAATTTACCTAGCAGGTAGGGTAATTCTCGAATGTTGGACATGGATCAATACTGGATCTGGAGCGGAATACGAAGAGCCCATGGCAGAAGACTAGTATCGAAGAGGTAAGACATATATGAAGGCTGCAAAGACCCAACCAAATTCGGAAATATACCTTACAAGGTACCCTGACCTTAGTGAACGAAGCCTAGTTTGGTTATCCGTAGATAAACCGAAATGGCGGGTTAACCTTAGTTACTGACGTCTAAATATGTAGTTATAATGTAATATAACATAAGTTATTCTATACCCCATTCGTTTGCTTAGGTACCTTAGTGATATACTACCTTAGATGCTACGGGATACTTTCTCCTTAACATCCTTCCATAAGGTACTTTCTACCAGCCTGCTAATGCGGTTGTCGACTAGACTATCTGCGATGGAATCTAACTGTGCCTGGCGATAACGGGGTAGATGCACCTAGATAGTATTTCTTAGCTTAAAGAGGTTATAATCTTTCTACCTGATTCAGATCACGTGGTCAGTGATTATACTTTGATTGAAAAAATTCTCATTTATTTGTATTTTGATATGTTGGGCGGTAGGCAACTTCTACTGTCTCCTCTATTGCTACCAGCTCGGGAACTAAGTCTAGAGACTTGAAAATATATGGATACGTCCGAGGACACAGTGGAGTGTATGCTGACGGTTGCATATCACAGAGCCATCAGTAAATGTTGGGCCCCGCAACGCTGCTAAGAATCATTCGCAAACTCACACCGTTGGTATAATGTCTTTAATTATTTTTAACTACGGTTTTTATTTCTTGTTAATGTTAGCTCGACGTTGATCTAATATAATATTCCTGGTTAGATAAACTTCTCGCTTGTCGCACTGTTGCCTAGATAAATACCCCGCAGTACCCGCATTTGACAGGGGTTGGTCGAGCGTATTATCAATATTCTCTGATTATAGACATTCTACGCCATCCAAAAACAATACTTCGAAGTCAAATCGAACATCATGTTATCATCTAGGGGGAAAGAGCATGCATCCTCGACCGTCATGGACGGGTATTTGAGACACATTTTAGAACCCCAATACAGCGCCACAAATCCCAATGGTCTTGTGAGTCTCGCTGACGCCGAGAACTTTCTACTGGCCAAACATATGGTAGAATATGTGAATTCTAAAGTATTTTAAAACTTTTCATATCAAGCACAGATTCAATAGCATGTGTTGACAACATCAGGTATCCATTATCCCTGAGAATATGTCCTATAATCAAGGCCCTATCGGCACTCTGCGCCTTCGCAAAGCTCTTGCATCTCACGTCAATGACTATTTCGCTCCAATAAAGCCGGTCATAGATGATAACGTTACATTCGTATCAGGGCTGACGGCGCTTGCTGATAACATTGCTACAAATCTCTTAAATGAGGGCGAGGGTATGCTGCTCGGTATGCCGTTCTACGGTGCTTTCGATGGTGATCTTACTATACGGTCGAAGTGGGTATTGATGTCATTTCAGTTGTTTAGTTATTGTTTCATGATTCTGGATTTGTTTAATAGATGATGGTAATAATGTTGGTGATACAGTTGTAAATTGGTTTACACACCATTCGAAGCTAACGAGAACCAATTCAAGCCGACTGCTGTACAGAAATACGAGAAAGCGTTGTTGAAGGCCAGGGAAGAGGGTATCACGGTGCGAGCGATGATGATTTGCAATCCCCATAATCCCCTTGGTATGTCCTGTGTTCCCAATATATATATATGAACACTATTAATCGCTTTAGGAAAATGCTATTCACCAGAAGCTATTAAAGAAATATTGTCATTCTGCAACAAGTACTCCCTCCACCTCATCAGTGATGAAATATATGCTCTCTGCGTATTCAAGAATGATCAAGCAACAGAGGAGGTACCAGAATTCACCTCTGTTCTTTCCATCGATTCTAAGGATATCATCTCCCCAGACCAAGTCCACGTACTATATGGCATGGCAAAAGTACGCCCAAAATTTACTTCCCGCAAACATATCTATGTTAATCAATTAACCTTTAAAAGGACTTCGGCCTAGCAGGTCTTCACCTGGGCTGTCTCATAACTACCAACACTGAGTTAACTCGCGCCACACGCACCCTTGCACGATATTCATGGCCCTCTGAGCTTTCCAGTGCTACTGCAGCAACAGTACTCGAAGATAAACCTTTCATCGCCTCGCTAATCCCCAAAAGCCAGGCACTTCTCAAGGAATCATACGAATACGCAACACTGATGTGCACCACTCTTGGCATTGAATATGCTCGCAACAGCAATGCGGGATTCTTCTTGTGGGTTGATTTGAAGGAGGCTATGAATGACAATACTTTTGAGGCTGAGAGAGAATTACAAATAGAGTTGTGGAGAGAGGGCGTGGAGCTGGCAAGTGGTGGAGCTTATCACGCAGTTCGGCCAGGCTGGTTTAGAGTTATTTTCTCCATGGACAAGGACAAGATTGGTATGGGATTGAAGAGGTAAGTTCTTCTTTTAGCCTTGTTTTCTAGATAATTTGGTGCGAGAGAAAGCTAAAACAGTGATGTGATATTTGCTAATTGAATCAGGATCGGCAATGTGTTGAAGAGACATCAGGAGGCTACTGCAGCGAAGACACCATCCTTAGGTTTACACTACGAGGATTGATAATTATGTTTGATACATTTATAAGTATTAATTATGGGAAATTTGTATTATGATACGATAAACACATAGTTTCGCTGCTTCAAACTTAGAAAAAAGCTTTCAGAACTAATCGAGGAATTACACATATCAGCTCAGATGCGGTAGGAATCCCTTAGAACAAGCCCAAATTCACAGCACTGTGTAAACTGCAACTATGAAAATCTAAATACAGAAATTGTCCACAATTATCACTCTGTTAACATATCTGATACTTGAATAAGTGGTTCGTTGTTTGTCAACATCACCGGCCAGTAATATTCCTTCGAATATCGACTGTAAGGTGTGGAGATCTGTCGTTGAAACAAGATTCTTGCAAGGCCTCAGTTCATGTACACGTGACAATATGAGATCATAGTCCCGAGCAAAGTCCAACGTCATGGCTAGGCCGGACTAGGGTGATGTTAGCCGCATTTTTCGATCAGCTTGGTTACCCCGCAGCGCTAATCGACGTCATGCCAGGCCAATATGATGTGGATGCTTGCCTTATCATATTGTGTGAGGCGGCTTTGAAGTTGTTATGTAAGGGGGATTGATATCTTGTTATTGATTTGCTTGTTCATTAATGGTAGATTCTGTTGTGTTGGATTCGAGGGTTTCGATGGTGAAGAGCAAGGAGTGTGTTTGATGGCGGGTTGATGAGATGCGCTGTGCAGCAGAGGCAATGATGCACGATACATTTAAAGAGATTCTATTTCCGGCAAAATACGGTGAAGATGAGGCAATTGACGCATGAGATATTTCTTTGGACCCTTTGTCCATCCATATCTGGATAAGGAGGATTTGTCGCCGCAGCCACTCGAGACAGCCCACAATCGCATCTTAAACCTTGATAAAGATGAAATCAATTTAGACTGACATGAGGCAAAGGTACGCACGCCTCACATGCAAGCAGAGATGGTCAGCACTCATTTGATCCATTGCCAACTTTTCAGCTTTGCATCGGCCTACGTAACCAGTAAGACAGGTTTGCGTGAACGCCTTCCAACAACTACAGCGGCACAGTGCAGGCTGAAAGACGTCAATTCACATAAGTCGTGCGACCTGACCATCATCTCAGTTTTTTCCTTCTTTCCTGTATATTAACTCATTATACCCACCAAAACTATAACATCATACCACGCACAACGTACTACTTTAATCCTTTCAACCAACATTTTCCGTCTTACAATAACGATTCCAACGATTGAGATACCCATTTCAGAACAATTACGACTACCTATAAACCATCGCAATCATGGAGACCATTAACAATGCTGCAAACGCTGCTAGCCGTGCTATCTGGGGTGATAGCTCTGCAAACACCAACACTGCCAATACTGAAGAGCCTGTGTCTGGACAGACTGGAAACACAGCTGCTGGCGAGCCTTATGATGCTGGAAACTTAGGTATAGATCTCCGGTTCTAGGTGGAAAGAAGATCATGAACCACAGAATTCTGACATGCACATAGATTCTACCCAGACTGGAAAGACAACGGACGGACCACACGATAGTGATATTGGCAATAAGGTTGATCCGACAGGTATGTTCTCTTCCAACTATCCACCCAAAACCGGCTAACAAAAGTAGTCGATTCCGACCGTGATGGCTCTAAAACAGTCGGCAACGACAGCATCAATACCAACACCAACACCACCTCATCGAGCGACCTCCCAAACCGCAGCAATCCCACCTCCACCTCAATCCCAGGCAACACTGCCTCAACAGGACCCATTCGCCCCGAGCACGATACTGACAAGACCGGCGTAACATCCGCCCACCAACCCACCTCCGCAGTGGCCTCAGACCGCCCCACTAACCGCGATGATACATCTGGCCCCGGCGCTGCACCATCAGTCGGTGCTGCTCCAGAGTCCGGTGCGCAACCCACCACTAAACAGCAGGGTGCCGACAAACCTACCACTGGACCAAGCGATCCTGATGAGCACGCTGCCGTCAAAGAGAGCAAGGATGCCGCTGAGACTTCACAAAAGAAAGACGATGATCTTGAGGATGGTGGTAGTGCAGGCGAACTGACAGGCCCTGGACCTAAGGTCCTTGGTAGTGAGGGATCATCAGCCAAGAAAGATGATGGCCCACAGAGTGAGAGCCATGGGGAGGGCACTGGCGAGAAATACGTTAAGAGCTCGGGAGTTAAGGCTGATGGTGGAGATTTCGATGCTGCGAATCCAGGGGCTGGAAAAGAGGCTGATCGGTTGTTGGAACAGAAGGGCGTTAAGAGGGAGGGAGTTGTTGGTGGTGGGAAGGACGAGGTTGAGGAGAAGAATGATGTGAGTGGGAGTACGGAGGGAAAGCCCAGTTTGAAGGAGAAGATTAAGGCAAAATTGCATAAGAACTAGGTTTGTATCGACTAATAGGGATTCAGGAAGGTATTGTTATGTTATGTAATGTTTGTGTAGCCTAGTTTATTACCCTTGTTTGTAATTTATTTATTGAAAATGATTTCTTTGGGCTCTCTTGAGATTGATATCGCGCTATTCACTTAGATTGTAATTCAGTATACTTGTTTCTAACTTTATACATGAAATAGCTAAGCTTTTCTTGGTCGTTTAAATGCTCTCATATCGCTCTCAATATCCAAATCAGGTCTTACCTCATCCATGCCGTTCTCTGAAGACTGCTCTCTCAGCTTCATGCACTCCTCAAGCCGCGACAAAGCCACATCCGAAATATTATGCACAATACGCTTATGAGCCACAAAATCTGCCATATCAAAAGACACAGATTCCTGGGTAGCTAAGCATGGATCTTCTGCACAATAATACTCATCTGATATTACAGACTTGAACTTTCCCTTGCGCAAGCGATTGTCTTCTTGCGCTCTTGCTAAAGATAGTTTAGCTTTCAGTTGGAGTTTGTCTTGAAGGGGTTTGCTGAGAAGGCCGACCCAGCTTGGAAGAATGAGGTTAGTCGACTCGTCCCACGTCCTCTTTCTCTTATGTTGCAGCCCACTATCATAGACAGAAACCCAATCTAGGAGGTAATTCTCCTTACAGAATGAGTGCCAGGGCTTAAGATGATCGACTACAAAAGTGCGATACTCAGTGATCGCCCACAGGTGGATTTGGTGGATAATAGACAGGAGTTCCCAGGCCTTTCTTTCAGTGGTTACACGACCGCTCCATATATTTTGAAAGATCTATGAGAAATCAGTCTCAGGAAAATTAAGCAAATTTTGGTTTCCATACATATACAGTTTTACTCATACCTTTTGCATTGGCATATTCGTGCTCTTCACGAGGACGGCGATATCCTACTAGAATGTGCCAATGAGCACCGAAAGACGTGAAAGCAAACACCTGATAATTATGACTGTTTGGGGTCTGATATGGTTTCGTTGAATCGACTGGCCCTGGAGTACGAACTAGCTCATCAATTCTGTCAAGGTATGTAGCAGCTGCTAAGCAGGCCTGGCGCCTTGCTTCTCGGCAATCTCCACTCCATCCTTTGGCTTCATACACTGCAAATGGGAAAGCAAGATTGGTTTCACCCCATTTTGAATCCGACAAGAGTCCGCATTTGCGGTGTAAGAGCAGCTTTTCCAGCTGATCCTGACGCAGCTCGTCGCACTTGATGTCGGTATCTGGACTGCCCTCTGAAAATGTAGCGAGTCCAAATGTTGCGTCAGGGATACGTATTATAACATCGGATTCTCCAGTGAGTTTGAGTGAGACAGGATCTGTTCTTGGAAACTTTGTATAATACTCATGTTTATCACTAAATATAGGTGTTATTACGTATACAGCAGGTAATTGAGAACAAACTTACGCTTCTAAACAAGGATCGTCTCTTATGTCACGAAAGACATTTGACCATGCATCTGCCTCCCATGCAAATTCGCTCTTATGCCACGATTCGTTATTAAGATTTTGCGCTGTGAAAGCTCGAGCCCTTATTCTCCGGAGTCCTTCTTTCAAATCATTCCAATCAACATCTTCTAAGGTTGGGATCCAGACTTTCCTGTTGCTAGTCACAAAGGACTGTGAGAATATGCTGCGATAATATATACCTCGAGCGTTAAATGCCAAATCCTTTCCATACATATCAATCACGCTTGGGGGATAGTATATCATTGGAATAATGTCTCTAAGCCAAAGTCAGCATGCTTATAGAATAGGAGTTTATATCTCATGGCCCACCCTCCGTAATATGTGTAGAAGCGATCGACGGCCGTTTCCTTCTCAGAATCCGTTCCTGTCATCTCCTTCATATTAATGGCTGGTGGTTTCACGATTACCTCTTTGATCGCTACGAGATCTTCCAATTTTTTCTGTTTGAGCCATTCACCATGGTGCTTTGGATAAAATTTACGGTATTCGTCCATGGTGATTTGCGCAGGCAGCTTAGAAGTCCAAGAAGGGATTTTCTTGTCAGCCATGGTTAAGATTGGTGTAAATCAAATTATAATATTGGAGGTTTATGTTCTTGCCATAGGGTAACATTTTAGTATAAATACTGTTCTACTCGATGACTGCCTACTACCTTCTTTATTGGTACACCTGTTCGATTGTTGGATGTTGAATGTTGGGTTTATCCATGGGTTCGCAAACGCGGCTGAGCCAGAACGCACCCGCTGCGCTATAGGGGAATAAATAGAACAACATACATGTATAATTACACCAGATAATCTAAATAATCCTCCCGAGCTTGGATTTAAAGCAAGTTAAAAACCCATTTTTGATGACTGGCATTATTCTATTCATCCCCTCTAAATACTACGATGAATTTATGAGCATAATGCCACAATATCTTGACGGTTTACTTGAAGGGTAATTAAGCCTATCACTCACGGTTAATAAAAGCCTATGGCGGGGTGACGAAATAGGAAGAAATTCAGCCCTGTACCTCATAAATAGTGATGATCCACGCAAGCAAACAAGAAGTGGGATCATCACAGCCATTATCACAGGAGGCTGTGCTCCTTAGCGATGTTGGATTTCAGTATTGCGCGCATGGGTAATAGTGGGTCAACACCAAAAGGCATCACCCCAGTTGACGGGTAGAGCACGGACTGCGCTATCGATTGGCATAAATTCAACCTCCTCAGTGATATGTAGACCATTATCCCAACTCACTGAAGCGCCGCAATGCTTTCGCAACTCCTATCCAAGCAAAATGAAATTCGTCTTCTATACTTACGAGATTCCAAATCATCACCAGAGTATCATCTCAAACACGTGTCACTAGATACAGTTTCAACATTCTATGCACTATCTTACTCCTGGGAGGACCAAAGCCTTTTCCCTGAAGTCGAAAACCCTCAAGGCTCCTACGTTCAAGTCAACAGTTGCAAATTTGGAATACGCTCCAACCTGGCAGCAGCACTGGATGCTTGGCGTGGCCATACATTTAGCCATGTTCCACTATGGGTTGACACTCTATGCATTGATCAGAACAATATTACTGAGCGCAATGAACAGGTGTTACGCATCTACTCCATCTACAAGAAAGCTGCCGTGGTCGCTGTATGGCTTGGGCCAGAATCTCATGATAGTAGTTTGGCATTCGATTTCATGAACACTTTCTTTCAAGAAGCGCAGGATCCAGAATGGGTTCGTCGCACTATTAAAGAGCGTATATTCTCAAGAGAGTGGAAGGCTATCGATCATCTTTTGCGCCGTAGTTGGTGGAGGCGAGTGTGGATAATTCAAGAGATGGCAGCTGCCAAGGAGATCATCTTTGTTTGTGGTTGTCAGATTGTCAAACGTGATGTGGTGTTACGCTTCTTTGAACTCCTCATTTCTTTACATGGCACATATCGAAGCTTACTTTTACATGAGGAAGGGATTGAGCTTTATGGAGACTCGATTACTCTTGGCAATATATATCTTCGACGACATGGTTGGGAGAAAAGAAATCTTTTGCAAACGATTTATATAACAGGAAAGTCTTTAGCATCAGACCCTCGCGACAAGATCTATGCCGTGCTGGGACTTGCTTTAGATGCGACGCAAATAGTAGGCACTCCAAACTACTCTCATACGATCGAAGAAGTCTATAAGAACTTTGTAGTGTCATTCGTGCATAAATATGAATCACTCGAATTCCTAAGTCTAGCTGGTCTTCCTGTCTTTCCACGAAGAAAGAGTCTGACCCTTCCCAGTTGGACTCCTGATTGGAACCACCGCAATACTTCTACACTTAATTCCACCATTAGGTCTGCAACTCCAACACATGCATCTAAAGAGTATCCAGCTCAAGTAAGGTTCTTTAAAGATTTTGAGAACTTAGTTGCTCGAGGTATTTGCGTCGATGTAATTGATGGCATGGGATATTCAGTCTGGGGAGCACAAATTGGTATGGATGGATTTCAAGTCCAACAAACGAGATCACAAGAAACGAGGTATGGGTCAGGATCAGATGTACTTGAAGCTATTTGTCGGACGCTTGTCAGCAATTCCTACGAAGTGGAAAAAGATAATATCCTCCCAATGTTCATACAGAAATGTCAGGAAAGCGTTTCAATGACAGGTCAGGATCCAGGCTACGTATCAAGCAGTTCAGGGCTCTTCAAAGAATGGTATCTACAGAATCAAGACTTCGTTGTTGCCGGCAAAAAGTTGAAAGAATGGGTAGAATCTCTCAAAGAGGTTGGGGCAGCTGTTAAGATTGCAGAAACCGCGAAAGACAGTTATGTTAACAAACTTGCTATAACCCATGGCCGCCATCGACGACTTATAACAACTGTACATGGTTATGTTGGAATGGGTGTGAATTCTTGCTTGCCAGGTGACTTGGTCTGCATACTGTTTGGTTGCAGCACACCAGTTTTGTTGCGGCAATCTGAGGGGCAGTACGTATTCTTAGGAGAGGCCTATTTACATGGTGTAATGAATGGCGAAGCAATTGATGGACTTGAACGAGGTGAAATCACTGCAACAAATTTTAGCATTTGGTAGAATAATTCATTGCTACAACACAGTTGAAACTACTGGCGTATCATATACTTTGCTAGTAAATCCCTAGAATTTTCAAAGTTCGAGCTGCCTTTTTTCAATCGGCCCATAATAAGGACTTGGCTATGTGGCTCGTCGTAAAAGTATTCGTATTAAAATGTCAATCCAGAGCCAAGTTCGACGATATTGTTGTCAAAGGCAATTTGTATAGAGGCAACGCTATCGAGGGCAATCAACTCACCACTATCAGATTGCTAGCAACTGCGGATTAGTTCATAATTTAGCTTTTGCTTTATCAATCAACTTGATGTTCCCAAATTTATACAACCACCACAGCCTACCGTAAATCGAGAATGCATGCCAAAAGCTCCGACTCCATTGACTTGCTTGTATTGTTTTGCAATCTAGATCGTAACTTTAAATTCAAATAGGCCATTGCGATTGATTTCCGCTATTGTCTTTCATACCACAGATTTTCTCCTGTTTGTAGCTCCAAGAAAGATAATCAAACGCTTCACAATTATTCCTATTGATATTATCACAAAGTGCCACGCATTTAAGATCATACTGGAGAACTTGAGTAAACAAATGAAATTAAGTGATGGGAAAAGCGCTTTGGTATACGTAGTTTCTTATAATTACTTAAGATTATCAGAATACTTAGCAACACTATGATTTGCTATGTGTGGCATCAACCTTGACTATGTTGTTGGTATTGCGGTAGCCAGAGTATCCGTCTTTTGTAATCGAGCCTTTTTCCTCGTCACTGCGCACCTCGTATGATGTTTGGATGATGACACCTTTTGAGCCAATGATAAAGTCCTCACTGCCAGTGTCATCGTTACTCCTGTCATTTCCTCTCATTGAGGAGGCCATTTCGTAGCCATGGCCTCGCAAATTAGAGCTATTGACAACGCCTTCGGTCGCACCACGTGGAGCTTTGGAACTGGTTATACGGCCAGTCTTCCAGAAAGTTAAGCTGACTATAGGGCGGAGGAGTGGCACGTTGACAGTAAAGACTCCAACAAGTGCTTCACGGAATCCCCTAGACATAATAAGCTCCTATTTTAAGACCAGTGCACTACGGTCTTGGAAGTGCGACAATATATGAAGGAAAATAAACTCACCATCTATTGATAGTTAAGGCCGACGGATTGGTCCCGACAGTAATAACGACACGAATGATGGCAGCGCAGATAACAAAGATTCCGCTGCACAGCATAAGACCAATAACCATCTTACGCTGCAAAGAAACCTGTAGTTTCCATAGAATAGGTATTGGGATACATAGAATGGCAGCATCGGTGAGAACATTAAGAACGGCTACAGAAAGGAAATTCTGAAGTCTGAAAGTGCATTTTAATCCCGGATTAGGGCGGACTTGCCAGTTGTGGTCGAAGGGTAAGCATCCTAAAGTAACCTATTATATATTAGATTTATAGACTGAAACGGGAGAGAAGGTAGCGGTTACAGTGAAGAAGACAATGCCATAAGTAAGGGCAACCAAACCAGCTAACCACTTGATGAATTTGTTTTGCCAAAGGCCAATTGTTAGGCGTTTCAAGAAGAATAGTAAGCAGCCCTTTAATATCCAAATAATGGAAATGTATGAATACCACGCTACAACCTCGAGTTCTAAAAGTATTAGATAAAACTATTAAGAGCATCTTATAGAATATAACTCACTAGAGCCATATGTAAATTGCTTTATTTGAGCGGGTGTCAGTTCTTAGTAATATTAGCAGGAAGCAATTATTCAACACTTGCCATGAACCTTACCACCCGTAAAGATAAAATTGCCCTCGACATTTGTACCGCTGTAATAGATATCGTGGGAAGCCCAAGCACCCAAGGTCCAGAACGGGGCGACGGCCAGAGCGAAATAATCATCCCCCTCCAATCCCTTCAATCCAACGGTCGTAAGTCGAATGCCCAAACGGGTAAATATAATACCAAGTCCTACTCCGTAAATGGTCCAAATCTCGCGAAGATACTATATATTTTGTCAGTATACTTGTTAAATATTAGGCTGAGGTTAAAACCTACTGTCGGATCAACTTCCATAGTGATGATACTGAAAGAAAAATGCTACTAAAGAGTGAGAAATGAATGCTGTTTATTCGATTGAAAAAAATTCAAGTAAAGAAAAAGAAGGAATGAGTGATCGATAGTGTTTGTAAGTATTGATGAAGACTGATGGAAAAAACCAGAGAAAACAAAGTGGCTCTGGGTGCAGATTAATACTCTTCTTCTGACGCCTTTTCATAGAGAGTAACCTTTAAAGTTACCGGGTAGCAACAGTTTCTTTCCTATGAGGATTTTGGTAATAATGAAAGCCAACTTTTCAATGCACTACTGAGGAATACCCAGTAGTAGAAACCCGGAAACTTTAGACGGCAGGGCGCGGCTACTTACAGTTGTTTTAGTATTGGTATTGGGTTTTAAGCGTCGCACGGCCATCGGGCAAGTGAATATCCACTAGTTGGAGGGGCCTAAATCGGGCTAGATTTAGATGTGAGAATAAAAGGTAGACTGGAACTGAGGTCGATCATCTTAAGAGGCGAGTTTAAACGCATAGTCATGAACAAGTCGGATCACTGCACAGATCGAGCACTACATTAATGGTGCTGGACATTGAAATCATCTTGAGATTCAAGCTAAGGAACAGAGCTACGGAGCCCACGGAGCCCTTCTGAACTGGTTCATGAAATTCCTCAATGCATGCTAGCTGAAATAAACACCAGGGGGGGAATAAAGTTTGAAAGGTCGCCAAATAATCTACGAAAGGCGCGAGTCAGTCGATCTCAGTATACTGATTAACTGTTTTCTCATTAGACAGCAGATAAACTTTCACGATCAGTATTCGAATTAACTGTTTTATTATTGGGGATCAGATAAACCCTCCACGATTAGTATACGAATTAACTCTTTTCTCATTAGCCAACAAATAAACTTTCACTATTAGTATCGGATTAACCGTTTCTTCATTAGGCAGTAAAATAAACTTCCCACTAGTAATCACTACTACATATCCCTCGTGCCTGGCCAGATTGCCCGGGTAGTGTAGACTGTGCTAAATAGCCATCCAACTTACTACGTACTAATATTGTGCATCACCAATGGTGAACCGAATTCGGAACAGAGTCAACACCAAAATTACTATGAGAGGTCCGTCACAAATTCTATTTATCACCCGCTTGTGCTGCACAAATAGTAATGGGTTTGTCTATAATCATGCAGCCATGGACTACAGGGTAACATAAATATTATACATCACTGGATATGTGGAGATTATATGCTGACTTTCTGTGCTCCCAGTCTTGGTAAGTAGATATTGGACCTCCGAGGAGGTGATGCTGACGTGATATCCGTACTCAGATTATAAAAGGCTTAGTATTGTATACTGCATATTGCTCTTCTTCAATACAGTAAGCAGGACAATCTTCCCAGGTTACTAAGGATTCTCACCATTATAATTTATTTAGGAGACGCTGGATGAATAACTATAGCAAGAACATTACAAATTGATTTATCCTTCCGCATGATTTAATCTGGGGTTGAGTACTGTAATAAAGACGTAAGATGGACTGGCACTGATAAATAGAGCTTGAAAATGTGTATGAAATTGTATAGCAGCATTCGAGACGTTTGTAGTCATATTGCAGAGTTACGATGTGGTGATGGACTTCGGTGCCTTTTTCGTCAGGGGCTCGTTGCTTATCTTCAGCCTCACTTCATCATCTACTTGCGGGGTACTATTTGCATACCTGCGCAAGTAAATGCTGCAAATGGCCATTGCTTTAAAATTTCCTTACCGTGCGTAGAGACATAATACAATTAGAACTAGGACGGTGATTACTAGCGCAAAGCGACAAAGCATAGACACATGACGGCACTGTCCGTTAGATCGTTGTCTGCCCTCCATTAGATGTGTATAGTACTGTAACTTCCAGTGCCTGTGTGGAGAAACACCTTAATAACAAGCTCCTCATTTAGAAAGGAGGATATATTGCATTATATACCAACTCAACGAAACTCTCCGCATTTCTGCGCTTTGGATTTAATATCCTTTAGATCTCTAAAGAATTGTCCTATAGGCAGTACCTTTTAACATATCGTCAACGAAGCTTTATAGTGCGCACTTAAGGGCCTTGCTATCCTAGAATTCCATCAACTACGGGAAATAAAATGAGTTTTGTTTTTCGTAGGGTAGAAATGAGGGCATCTACAATCTCATTTATCATCAGCAGCCATTTAGCGTCGGTGTTTCAGTTGCCGCCGAGCAGCACGTGTCGGCACTCCCTCTTCAATGTTCATACCATAGCCATGGAGGCTCTAGAACACCAATACAGTCGCCATCATACGATTTTTATCTCTAAACGCCTTCTCAATCATCTAGGGTATACACCAGGGAATTAGAACGAACTGTAACGGGATTTTTAGGAAGAGAGTAGACAAAAGTCCTTTTGCAGGACACATCTTTTTAGAAGTACGGAGTCGGCTCCAGTGTTAAAGACTGCATGGCAGTATGCATTTGAAACCACTGGGGAACTTTGGTCCTTGATTAATAATGATATTCCTGTTATCCCAAATCGCAAATGTACGTAACTTTCAGAAAAACGCGTTTATATCGCCGGGATCGCTCAAGTACCTACGTAAGTAGTTGTGATAAAGCATAGGGAAGTGTATACAAGGCTTGTGAGGATCGTAACTTTCTTAGCGTCCCGCAACCACTACTCATCTAGATTGCCTCTACACCAGCCCAAGCTTTACCTATTTGTTTGTAGATTGGTAGGTGGCCCAAGTAATGATCCCCAAACTATCTCTGATAGTGACTTGCAAAGATACAGCTCTAGTGGCCTAGTTGAAGCCTCATAGATGCTATGAAATCTACATGTATTTGTCAACGTTGGCCAATTCGATATCTGACCATTTCACCAATTTTTAGAAGACGCCTTTATAGTAGCTCACTACAGTAATTAACATTCAACATCAAAACGCGGCAAACATCTTGTAATGAGGTTCTCACTACGGACGTAATGGAAAAACTATATAGATGTACAATATTACTCAGTTTGAACAGATTCTATAGGACGCCTGAACTGTTCTTAACTTGGTGTTGTAGGAGAATAGATAGGAGATTGAGTGTGTAGTTGATAAGGTGCTAGTATTGTATCTTTGAAGGCGTTCGATTTAATATTACGAATATCCCAGACTAATATGAGCTTTATGTGATCTTGAGTTAAAAAGGCCTGAGCACTATCTGTTTTAACATGGTACATCATCAAGCAAAAACAAAGAAACTCTTACTAATAGCGTATACGCTATTCTGTTGAACATCTTGAACTACTCCTAGATCAAGTCAATGTTCATAAACATGTGGACAATGCGCAAAGTTCTGATTATATACACATATACGCCTGCAACTTTCAAAAGCTATTTATACTTTTTGTTCTCACTTGTTAAGGTATCCAGCTCAGTAATAATAATGAAATTAGTCAAAATATCACACCTATACAAGAGAAACTTTTGTCTTTATTCATGTATAGTTCTTTCATGGTCAGCAATGCGAATGATTCCAATCGCACTTGTTCCACTTAAGAATTATTAATGAAAGAATAATCCGTGGTCCTATGAGTATTCTAGTAGTATTGCTGCTAGATTAATACTTGCGTATCTGACTTCAATCTTGATGATTACTGCCGTTCTGTCTACCTACGATACTTATACATTAAAGAACTCTCGACAAGAACTTTATGTGATCAATGTCAAATTTTTATCAAATTTGTATACATTTATAACATAAACTTACATGTCTATGAACCAATTATCCTCCTTGTTGTTATAGTAGCAACTACACTTGATTTCATTTGTCAAGCAGTTTTTGGATCATTTATTATCCAATTGATAAAAAGGATGAACATAAAAGATAATCTAGAAATGGTATCCCTCGCATAGTTTATCTAGATTTAATCCACAAAAGAATATGATTGATAATCATACTTGTGATCAATATATCTCCAGTATTATCTGTAGGACCACGAGGAATTTTACATGGTGCAGCGGAATGGTGATTGCTGAGATGATTGAAGAGAATAAGCAGAATCTATTGTGAAGTTGCTTAAGTACATCAAATTCTGGGCGCTTCGTCTAATTGGGAAGTACACAACGTGAGTCTTTCCTACTGTGGCTAACAAGTGAAAGTTGGTAATTCATTCAATACATTACAGCTTATACCCTAGTTTCTCAACCTTGAGCTGTGCTAGCTATGCGTCCCATCTATTTCCTAAATACGATAGAATAGTATTGAGTACATACTTTCCGCCCTTCATTTGCGAGTTTTGCTGGTGATGGAGAAAATCATCATAGTATTTTATGAGCATTAGCTTCCTGGGTCGCTGCTTACTCAAAGATTCGCGTAGTCAGCAGATGACGCTACCAACCACGAGAAGACAGTCCTACATATGTTGATTAGTTCACTTGTCTCTTAAACATTGTCAAAATCTCTCTGCAGCCTCATTGTACTTTGGCGGTTGATTCGTGGATCTCTATATTCAATGAAATCGTGAGGTCGATTTATTTTATGAAATAAGCTCTTCAAATCAAATCGGCGGTTTTCAGCAGCATATATAATCTTTTCTAACTCTGTTCTCAACGTCTCATCCTACCGAAGTTTTATTACTGCTTGAACACCACGTAAAAGATTGATAGTTGCAATCAACTGCTTTAGAAACTGGTTGAATGGTCTATTACACAGTGCAACAGTACCGCAAAACGAGTGAATACTAATGATATGAGATGATAAAATGACCGGGGGGCAACTGTTTTTAACAACGTTTGATAGTTTGCTGTTAAAGTTGAGAGCGATTGTTCTTGAAGTGATGTGGCTACTTATTGATATAAATCTTATTCATTAGGTTTATGATACTGACACGTAGAGTAAATAATACTAACGCCTTGTACATCAAGTACGAATGAGTGAAGGCAAAAACGGGTATAATTTGGCAGTAGATAGAACCATTCTCTAAGGCCTAACAAAAGATGTGCAAGTTGAGGTTTTCAATTAATAGAATTTAAGGTGAAGCGTATTCATATCGATGGAAGGAAATTTCATTTGTAGTGGAAAATAAAAATAGGCGTCAGAAATCGAAGAATAGTTAACCATATATGGAGATAGGTATTGAGGCACAGGTGATGCTTGATTATTTATTTACTGTATGAACATTGTACGTTGATTGTTGAGCAATTCACGCAAATTGGGTATCTCTTACACTTACACATAGTTAGAAAATAAAGTAAAAACTAGGAATAATATCATTTGTAAGATTAATTTAGGATGAGTCGATTGTTATAATATTTACAGCGGTGAAAAAAATCAACTGAAGTGATCATTGTGACTTGCTCAATATGACAGCGTTTGCATTCAGCGGGCTGTGTCAGACTCGCGGTGATGCTTCTTCTGCATTATTGGAGACATGAATCTGAAATAACATCAACCAGTAACAAATCAGCACATGTAAACAATTTAAAGTTACCAATTTTTATAAAGGTGCAGACAGATTTAAGGCTCAAAACCCACACCTATTGTAGCTTTCGGGTTATTATCGCCTTAAGAAGGTAGAGCATTTTATACGTAAATAGTTCATCGTCCAAGGGCTTCTTATAGATTTGGCAGCGGAGTTGAGGCTGTGCTAACTAGTTCTGCTTTACCCGCACGGCATTGTCAACTCAAATTGAAAGGCTAATCGACGTATTAGCTATATATCGAGTACTGATCTTCAGATCCATTGTCTTGTCTTCTCTACTCCTATCAACCACGTGTCTAACCTTCCGGGTATAACTATGTTAATTCCCATATCATTCCCTTGTACAATTGTTGTATAACTATGCACAAATATTTCTATCTGGGAGCGCTTTCTGTGTGGTTTTCGAAGTGATGAATGCGAAATACGAGAGCTGTATAGCCTAATTAGAAGTACTACAGAGTGCTCCGTGCCAGTGCCCAGGGCTTACTACTGTGAAAGTGGCAATACTCCGTAGAACAGCCAATAACTCTTCACCCCCTACATATTTGGACAGGGATGTTTATACGAGATGCGACTTACGAGATGTGGTGATGCGAGATGCGAAATACGAAATGCGAACGAGAGCGAAATGCTAAATATCTCACGACACTGAGTGTTCACCGTGCACAACATCTGATCTTTGACCCGACTTAATGATATGCACGTATATTAACAACATGAGGTTTGCATAACAGCAATTAGGAGCACCAACGGCCCAGATACGCTAGTCATTTTTCATCCGATAGCAGCCCACTTAAGACGATCGCGGGGGAAAAGACCTGAAGTAGGGAGCAAACGTTGATAATTTTGAGTGTCGCATACACCTCTCCGAAAAACACTTTATCCGAGTTCCTCTACGCTATTTACGAAATTGCCTGTTGCTTCGCAAAAACACTGATTGTAGATCATCTTTCGTAGTTCCTCCTTCATACAGCTATGCAGAAACCCCTTGCCGACATTTGTAGCCAAGATGTATTATACATATAAAGACATGGCTACCTATATCTTTCCATATAAACAGAATATCTCATAGATGCTACTATTTTCGCATTTGTTTATTCATTCATCAACAAAGTACGCTTACTGGACTCGACGTGGTTCCTTAATCATATTCAAACCATAAATTTACACTTCATAATACCAAACCCCAGTATCCACCTCCATTTATCTACATCAACGTCCTCTAGCCATGCACCAGAATGAAGCGGAAAAAACACACAAAAGTGCCGCAACAACACTTTCAGCTCAGAGCTCGACAAACATTGCCGACGGTATAAGCGCCCTAAAACTCGAAAATCACACCATGACAGACAATTCAATATCCTCCGAAGGCGCAGGGAATGAGAAAATACTCGAAGATCCATCCTCATATGCTGAAAAGGCAGGCCTGACATCGCAAGATATGGTTGACCGCAATATCGTGGATTGGGATGGGCCTGACGATCCAAACAATCCCCTCAATTGGTCGGTTGGGCTCAGGGTTGCACATATTGCATTTGCCAGTGGTTCGTGTCTTATGGTGTCCGTACCCAATCTTGCATTCTTTTAAATCATTCACTGACATGTTGTTAGAAATCTGGCATCCACAATGTATGCCCCCGCGACAGAACTCGTCATGAAAGAATTCAACATTAGCTCCGCGACACTTGGTTCATTCACTGTCACCATGTATGTTCTCGGCTTCGCTCTTGGCCCATTGATCGTTGCTCCTCTATCTGAATTATATGGCCGACGCATCATATACCATATTTCCGGCCTTATTTTTGTGCTATGTAACATAGGATGTGGATTCAGCAACAGTATAGCTATGCTGTTTATTTTTCGAATTTTGGCAGGTTGCGCGGGTTCGGCTCCCCAGACGGTCGGCGGAGGTACCATTGCAGATGTTGTTCCTATTGAAAGGAGAGGTGCTGCTATGGCAGTGTTCAGCCTTGGCCCCTTGTTTGGACCAGTAATTGGTGAGTTCGTCTCCAATACACAGTGTCAATGACTTGAGAATCATCTGGTCAACAGCCACTATCTGAGCTTTATTTCAATGCGTCGAACTACTTTTTGTTTAACACTATATACCTATAGGTCCTATCGCTGGTGCATTTGAAAGTTCAAGTCTCGGATGGAGATGGATTTTCTATACATTAGCCATCGCAGTAAGTCCTAGTTATATTCATATGATAGCAAATGCTAAAATAAGTCAAGATGGGTGTAGTCACGGCGACTTCCATGATATTCATGCGAGAAACATATCCGGTCGTTATCCTCAACAACAAAGCCAAGCGTCTTCGCAAAGAAACTGGCAATATGGATCTGAAATCCAAGTACGACCTAGGTATAACACCAAATGCCCTTATAAAACGCTCGATTATTCGCCCGATGAAAATGCTTATACTCTCGCCAATTCTTCTACTTCTCTCGATCTACATGGCATTCATTGTGGCTTTGACTTTTCTCTTCTTCACCACCTTTCCAGATGTTTTTGAAGGTCAATATGGGTTCTCGTCCAAAATCGTTGGCCTGGTATACCTTGGAATGGGTGTTGGTCAATTGTGTTCACTTGTCATTTTCGGTGTATTCAGCGACAAGGTCCAACAACGGCTTGTGGCAAAGCATGGTCCAAAACCAGAAAACCGGTTCCCTTTGATGATACTTTTTTCACCCTTGGTTGTAATTGGGCTTTTCTGGTATGGGTGGAGTGCCGAAGCCAAAACACACTGGATTATGCCTATTATTGGGACTGGTATTTCTGGATTTGGAGCCTTCTTTGTCATTGTACGTGAAATCCATATAATCCAAATCACATCTATCACTAACTCTTCTTAGATGCCAATCATGTCCTACCTGATCGATACATATACTGAGTATGCTGCCTCGGCTCTCGCGGCGAACACCCTTATCCGTTCGTTATTGAGTTGTTTTCTCCCACTTGCTGCTCCATCACTATATGCAAGTTTGGGGTATGGATGGGGCAACTCCTTGCTAGCCTTCCTTACATTATGTTTTCTACCTGTTCCATGGTTGTTCTATAAATATGGAGAAAAACTAAGGAACAAGTATAAGCTAAATTTATAGAACCGAGAGGGAGAACTATTTAACGAATGTTATGAGAACAAGATATTGATAAATTTAATGAGAATAAAATTCTAATCGAGATTTCTTGTTGTTTCCGGTGATACTATTCACCAGAGTGCGTTGAGAGTTATGGTTAAATGTTCTCCATTTAAGATAATAGGTCTGCCAACCTAGATTTATCCATTTATTTTTGGTTATGATGTAATAGGTTAATAAAATAATCAATCCTAATAGTTCTGTAATCTATTACTGTCCAAAAATGCGGTGAATATACCGGTTTCAAGACGGATGCGTATTTTGAACAACAGCGCGTAAATATGATACATAGGCAGACATATATGTAAAGCATCATTTGTCGCAGCTGCATATAGAACAGCATGGTTGGTTTAGGAACACTGAGCAAGCAAAGACGAGTAAAATTGAAGTGTATAGCTTATGAAAACCTGGAGTTTGTGGAGAATCCAGAACTTGTTTCGCTGTAAGCTTGGAAATGAGGAAATAGAGCAATACTTCAGCATGATGCGCTGACTTAATTTCCTTCTTTGGAGACTGAGGTTAAGCTTCATTATTAGATTTTCATGAGCCAGGTGCTCGTCTATAATCCATACTCCACGTTGTCTCACCTTACGTACTCGCCGTCACTTCTAGCTACCAGAAAATGCAGATAATATAACCAACATCACACAAATTTGTTTCCGCTACTGTCACCCGTTACACAATGCCGCTTAGTTTCCGCCGCATCATTATAAGTTTATGATAGTATGGATTTTGATTCCATGTTATGTCAATTACATGCTCCTAAACTCCACAAGATAACTTGCATATTTCCGACATCCCGGGGGGGTACAGAATTCCGATACTCCGATTTTTCCGATTTTCCCGGGGGTATTGAAGTAACTCTCCGAGGCGGGGAAATCCCCACATAGTGTAAGGGTGGGATAATGATAGCATATCCGCACTGGGAATAAATCTTAGAAGCTTTCACTAGGTGAAGAGCACGGCTCAACACATCAACGTCTAAACTTAAATCAACCTTCCTGTCAAGTCTTACAAGACTTCGCATCTTTCAAGCACTTTATTCTACGATATATCGATTTTGAAATTATTATAATGGCACCTTCCATTATTTTGAATGAAACTGAACATATTGGCTTCCCCTCAGCGAAGAAGCCGAACGTTGCTGATTCTATTGCTAAAAGACCAAAGGCCACAGAGGTCCAATCTCTTGGTCGGGCTAAGGACGGGAGAATCCTCAAGATTAGAGAGTATCCAAAATTTGCTACCTTAGAAGAGGAGCGTGTTTATCGCAAACAACATTTGGCTGCGGCTTTCCGTGTATTCGCCGATCGTGGCTTCGATGAGGGTGTTGCTGGTCACATTTCCGTTCGAGATCCTATTCTCACTGATCATTTCTGTGAGTAACACCATGATTATACAATAATTCTTGTATATTATTGAGTTTTCTAATAAATCTTGAACAGGGTTGAACCCTCTCTCTATGCACTTCTCCCTCATTAAGGTCTCTGATCTAATTCTTGTGGATGAGGACGGGTTTGTCATCGAGGGTGATGAACCTATCAACACTGCTGCCTTCACCATTCACTCAGCCATTCACAAAGCACGACCTGAGGTGAATGCTGCATGTCACGCACACAGTGTTCACGGCAAGGCCTTTGCTGTCTTTGGTCGTGAGCTTGAAATGCTTACTCAGGACTCCTTACGCTTCTATAAGGACCATTCAGTCTATCAGAATTACGGTGGCGTTGTCCTTGATGATGAGGAGGGAAAGCAAATTGCCAATGCTCTTGGAACTGGAAAGGCTGTCATTTTGCGAAACCATGGATTACTCACTGTTGGTCAAACCATTGATGAAGCAGCATTTTGGGTATGATTAATTTCCACATTCAAACCCTCCTGAGGCCTTGACTCACAAATCGAATAGTTCATCAGTCTTGATAAGACTTGTCAAGTCCAGCTCCTCGCGGATGCAGCAGCTGCAGGAGGCTACAAGAAGATCTTAATCAATGATCAGGAAGCTGAGTACTCTCGACAGAATGTTGGCGGCCCAGACAAGGGATGGCTTGCATTTCAACCTTACTATGATGAGCAACTCGCTAAAACTGGTGGTTCTTTCCTGAAATAGTTGTGACAACTTGCTTCCGTTGTTATAGAAAGCTTTGAAATGCAGCATTCTTTAATTTCACACAAATTTCCACCGCACTACTTTTAATTGTCATTTGGTCTTCCTGATTTTATCATCCTGTCTTTATAGAACGCACTTTCTGTTCCGCTTTCTTATTTCTTCAAATAACATCTAACGCTTTGTTTATATGTTCATACAGAAATATATTGTGATAGTAGATTGGTACTTCTAAGGACATTATGCCTTTGACTAGCTTTTCGGCACAAGGGAGCTCCATACAATTTACTTAGAGAATACTATTGCTTGAGACATCTGATAATAATTTGATCTACATACGTTTTATCGAGGAGCTTCTTATCCAGTTCCTTGTCAAAATTCTTTAGTGCTGCCTCATCGCCAGTCACAGTGAAATTCAGGTTGTTACAGAATGGATTGCAAGACATAGAAATTACTTTGTAGAAATTATAGTTGCTAAAATGATTGGAGTAAGAAAACAAGAATATCTCTTTACATCATGTACACAAAATACAAGTAGAATTAGAAACTGTAGGCTATTGCCTATTACGGAACGATACGTCTATCGTATAACGTTCAGACAGATAATGGTCCTTCAGTATAAGACTATATATATATACTATTAAATTCTGACAAAATGACAATCATGATAATAAAAAAAGTATGTCAACGAAGAATCCCCGTGGGCATATTCATAACGATATTACGATTACTTTCTTTTAAGATTCATTCAAAATTAAAATAATGCAGAATGTAGCTCCCACGATTTCACCTCAGCTTTTATTACTGCGATTTCCGAAGAACCATGAATTAAATCGAAGAATTGTGAGTATGCATACAAGATCAAATATAGACCAGCGATTCAAATAATAAACTTATGCATATAAACTATCCAATGTAACTAGCTTTCATGTTCCAAAATCGTGATAAATCATTCGCATATATCGATATCATACATTGGACACGTCCGAAATATGGCAAACCTCAGCCTTTTCCGTATCCAGCGAACTCGCATGATCTGTTACACGACCCTGAACTAGAGCAGTCAAGCCAACACGCTCTTGCACAATTGCAAATTCAGCCATGTCCTCTGAACTAGCATGGCTTCCAAAGACCTGGTCCATCTCCTCGAGGGTCTTCCCCTTGGTCTCCGGCACGAAAAAGAATATGAAAAGACCGCCAATTACACACCACACTGAAAAGAAAATATACGTTCCCCAGCCTATTCCGTGAAGCATGGGAGGAACAAGCAATGAAATTGCAAAGTTCGTCGCCCAATTGGCGGACGCGCTTATTGACGTTCCTTTCGAGCGAATGGACAATGGGAATATTTCAGCGATAAGGATCCAGGAGCCAGGACCCCAACTGTAGGCAAAATTAATTATGTAGAGCCAGACGAATGCTATGAAATTGTTAATTAACTTGGAGTAGATATGGAGATGTCAGTGACTTACTGACTGCTGCCCATCCAGCAGCTGAGTGCGCAGCCCAATCAGAACCACAGCGCGCAACAATGATTCCAATGATAAGCTGGCATGTTGCCATTCCTCCGGAACCAAACATCATGAGCGGTTTCCGACCGACCTTATCGATATAACAGATAGCAGGAATTGTAGTCGCAACGTTGATGATACCTATGACTCCGGTGGCAAGAAGAGAGATCGTGCTGCCTGTCAACCCGAGTGATTGGAAGATAATAGGTGCGTAGTAGATGACTATGTCGATTAGTATTTGACCCATATATGCGGGAATGGCATCTTACTTGAGTCAATACCAGTCAATTGTTGGAAGAACATAACCAAACTCGCTATTGAAACTCTCTTGAAAGCATCCTTGGTGCGGAATATATTGCTATATTGCGCAAATTCCCTGCGCCAAACACTTTGGTTTCCAACACCAGTTAGGTTGGGGAACTTCTTATCGAAAATGGCTTTCTCAAATTCTGCATCAGCCTTGATCTCGAGATATTCGATCTGTACCAGGTAATGTTCTTGTGGTAGGTTTCGAAGATATGAAAGTGTTTTGAGGGCCTCTTGGTCCCTGCCTTTGTTGACGAGAAGGCGAGGTGAGAAGGGCATGAAGAAAAGCCCAGCACATAGGATAACGGCTGGAATTCCTTGAATTAGCAATGGGAGCCTCCATGCCCAGTCGGACTGCCCTTCACCGGTTCCACCGATGTAATTGCTGCCGTACTACAACAGGTTAATATGTATTCTCTTGATAAATCTGAGCACAATTCGGAACATATTGACTTACTGCTGTCCAATAAGCAATCATAATACCAATAGTTGTTGTCAACTGCTGTAAAGCTATCAAAAAGCCTCGAATTTCTGGAGGAGATAATTCCGCGTTGTAAAGTGGTCTATGTTCGAAATATAAGTTAGAATTCCCAAGATACAAGGAGGGAGTACTAACCCGATGGCGGACAAAGTTCCAACGCCAAGACCTGTAAAAAGACGACCTGCATACAAATATGATGTCGAATGTGCTCCAGCAGCCAAAAATGAACCAAGTATTACCCATAACGATCCGGCGAACATGGTATGCTTGCGTGAAAAGACTTCACCAAAGACGCCAGCGGACAGGGAACCGACCCATCCACCAAGTTGAAGAACAGAAGTAAGCCAGCCTAGCTTTGCTGCGCTATTTGTGACCTCGGGAAACTCTTGGATAAAAGAGTGCATGACAACTGCTTGGCCTAACACTCCCTGTTGATAGCCATAAAGAAGTCCACCGAAGCTGGTGCAGGTTAGAGAGTGACATAGACTATAGATATAGGGGGACGTACGAAGCAAACATAGCAATGAAGAACACTTTCTTGTTTTTCATCAAACCCTTGGCTCCAGTCGAGGTCATTTCGGTCCGCATAATGGCCGTGATGCCCTGGAGGCTCTGATCTTGCGCCATGATGAAATAATGGTAAAGATTCGATCTCTAAAGGGCCAGCCTAATCTCTATGTATAGATGAGGAGAAAATATTTAATAGGAGATCAAGAACATAACGGTTTGAAACCTATGCGGATTCGAAAATTTAGGGGATGAGGAGCGTCTTAATGTAGATATTCGTTTCAAGGCATTGTCACATCTCATGGTCATCATCTCATTGTACATTTACGGACAAGATCTCAAAATCGCGTGTTTTTCCTTACTATCTCTGTTTAACGGTACATTTACGGCAAATATTAGCTCTCTGTGGGGTATGGGGTAGAGTAATGGAGGTGGCTTTACCCCAGGTCTCAGACTACAGCCACCCCCGCTCGACGCGGTGCCTCTTTGCGATCTGTTTAAAAGATCCGTTTGAGCTAAGTTGTGACCTCGTCTCGAGGCACCTACGACAACGTCATTGACGTCAAATTGTGGACCACAGTTCGGCTCGAGAGCAATCCTTCATGCAACTGAGATACGACATCATTATTGTAGAAGCATTATGGGGAGATATTTTTATTGCCGTCGGGTGAAGCTGGTACGATGTAGATGACATGTTAATTTCGGGGTAATTGATTAATGTGTGGATGCCCCCCGGATTCCAGAGAGTCAAAAGAACAGGATTCTAATTCACAACCTCCGCTCCACATCAAATCATTATTTCTTACAATAAAAAATGGCGCCCGCAGCAGATTGGAAGTCCCAGAATCGCACGATCCAAATTCTGAAAGCTGCAGAAATTGGACAATATGGCATACTGGCCGCCATTGCCTACAACATCGAGCATATACTGGGAATGGTACGGGCAGCAGAAGTAGCACGATCACCTATCATCATCCAATTCTTCCCCTGGGCAATCACATACTCAGATGGACTTTTGATACGGGCAGCAGCCGATGCAGCCAGAAGATCAAAAGTTCCAGTGGCCATACACCTCGACCACGCGCAGGATGAGGCTCTGATTCGCCATGCAGCAGACAATTTGCCTTTCGACAGCATCATGGTTGATATGTCGCATTTTGAAAAGGAGGAGAATCTTGCGAAGACTGCCGAGTTGGTGAAATATTGTCAGGATAGAGGCATTGCGACGGAGGCTGAGCCGGGCAGAATTGAGGGCGGTGAAGATGGAGTAATGGATACTGAGGGGCTTGAAGGGAGCAAGACGACGGTAGAAGAGGCGGATGACTTTATTGCTACAGGTGTAGATGCGCTAGCGCCAGCTTTTGGGAATGTCCATGGAGAATATGGGCCTGTTGGTCCACAGCTGGATTTTGAGAGGTAAGCTACGCTCTACAGTATTTTTTGTACTCCTGTTTTCCCCAATGTGCTTTTATTATAATAAATAATCTAATCTTTCTGATAGATTTGAACAACTCCGAGCCAGTATCAATGGGAGAGTTCGTATCGTATTGCACGGTACAAATGGTTTTGAGCCAGAATTGATGAAGCGTTGCATCAAAGCCGGGGTTTCAAAGATCAATGTAAATAGGCTAGTTCTTGATGATTATTATGATCATTTAAGGGCAAATGTAAGAGATGTGGGGAAAGTACCTCATACGAAGCTATTAGAAGAAGGGGTGGAGAAGGTCGTGAAGCAGACGATTGAGTGGATGGAAATTTGTGGATCAGTTAACACAGTATGATAATTTACATAAGATTGTTTATAATGTACTAGTTTTATATGCTAAATGAACTCGATAAATTATCTGGTATAACTTGAGTGATACTGTTCGATTTTGTATCATGACTTGTGATTGTAGATGGCAACAGAAAGCTTGCATATTACACAGTTGAAGATTATTCATCACACTAATATATAGATTATAACTGAAGATCAGGATAGCTACAAAGTAGTTATGAGTATTTATATACAAATTTAGTTACTCCGTTGGCTCGTGGTTTGAAGTTCAATTGCAATATGCTTTCACGGCAACTATCTTGGTTAAGATCCATGTATTTTACTAAATATAGTTGATTATAATTTGTCCGATCCAGAATTTTAGTCCGGGGCCCAAAAGCTTCATTATTAAGTATCGTAACTTTAAACCGTTAGCTTTAAATAGTCTGGTTAGTCATCAATCTGAACATTTATAGCAGATGAACTTACTTCGGAATCAAACTTGCTGCTCTGAGTAATATTTACTATGCTTTAAAATAACCTAGTCATTCTTGGCATGATTAGAGGTCTATATAAGATCTCAATATCTGCAATACCGTGACTGGCGGTATAAATGAGATTCCTCTTGAAACTAGTAGTATTCATGCTCACACCTCTCAAGTATGTTCCGCAGTGCGGAATACCTCTTGGAGTTCATCACTCAGGCTTTTTACAGGCCACCCAGTCCGTTGACGGCATGCATCAATAAGTTTAATGACAGCGTCGCGCTGTTGTTTTTCTTGACAGCATAACCCAGCTAGAGAACAATTTTAACAACTGTGAATACTTCAACGAAAAGGCATGTTCTTACCTATGAAGAGACATTGAGAGGACATGATACTGGATGCATTGTCAACCAATGTCATTCCAATCCCACAGATCTGCGCCACATATTTCGCAATGAGTCGACTTCTCTCCATATAGTCGCTAAATCCTCCACGGGAAGGTCTATTGAGAAGCAGGAGAATCCGAGCGGAATAATGAAGTTGCAAAGAAACACCTGAGACTTATTTTAGCGATTGGAAAAACTCGAATACAAGAGAAGTTTCTTACCAAATGTTGGGATATTAATCCAAATGGGTTTCAATTCATCCTGATCATCCACCTGTTCCATAAATGGCAATGGCATGAACTCCACGGTCAAATATCGTTGCCACTCATCCAACATTACAGTCAGGTGATCTGCTTTTGCGATCCTAGAGTCTATATCGCCATTACTCGCCTCTGATTCTTCATTTGAGCAATAGTTAACGACTTGAGCAGTGAGATATACCGACCGTGCAGCGAGCTCGAACGGCTGTAGTTCATTGTACGATCTCGTTGGCTTCCAGAACGTGAAAGTTTTCCGTTTCTCCCTATACGCAGCCCATACATCCTGGCACAACCAAGCCCACCAAACTGCCTGTTTCAAGCCCTTCGAATCGCCGTGGATAACCTGAGATCGTTGAATCCAAAATACCCCCTGGAGATGTCTCTCCCAGTCCTTTCCGGAGCCATCGAGCATCTCGTAAGCAGATACTATCAATGCAGTCGCTAGAAGTTCTAGACTTGTCTTATAAGTGTCATATTGCATGGCAGTTGATAGGTAGTGAAGAGTCTCATTATAATACTGAAGAGCATCATTGCGGTCATTGACTTGCCCATGAACAATATCAGGATTTAAGGAAACATGCCGTGCAGAGAGAGCGAGTATTGCCTTCATCAAGCCCATGTTATGTATCTCCAATATGTGTCAATAACATTCTATCATATATATTAACATAGATTAAGATTCAAACTCACAGCTAAGTGTGGCACAAAAGTTTGGAAATTCCGCGATGAATCAAACAAATCAATCTACAGCACACTTCGTCAGCAAATTCATCTGGGAGATAGGGAGAGTAATACCCAAGGGCTTATGCGTTGCACGAAATGCCGAAAGAGAAGGCGTTCTTGCAGAAGCAACTCTATGGGATCTGATGACTGCCACTTTTGTTTTTCCAATGCTGCAGTCCCATAACTCAAGGGCCTTCGCTCAACAAGATGAGGGTTTGATGTTGGAAGTAAATCGCCGCCATATGAAGTATTATTGCTTCCACTGCGCGGGCGCATCAATCCAATATGGTCAAACCCAGGGCTGTATGAACTATCTGGAACACTCAAATCTTCCATACCCCCCGGAAAGATGGCTTGCTCGTTATCGAACGATGCATCGCCGGCGAGTAAGTCGAACCATTTTGCAACGGCAACATTAAACGCTGGCTGAGATGATACTGGTCTTATGATTGATGTATCATCACTGATTATAGATAATTCTTGTGGATTACTTGAACCGCCCAATGTCTCTGGAGTTAAAACCTGTCCATTATCCAAATCCGTGGACAGATTGTTGGACTCGGAAAGAACAAAATCGCTTTGGATGGAAGCTCTATATTGGTCCACCACATCATTCGCGTGCGAGGGACTAGAAAATGAAGGAAGCTGAATATCCCGAGGTTGTTCATCATTTAGGATGACTTGAGAAGACCTGCGTTCCGTTGTCTCTGGAGCACTGGGCCCGCTAGTACTGTATGTGCAGGTCTGGCCAACTTTCATGCATCGCTCACAATCCGGTTTCCCCTCATCGCATTTGATGTGACGTTTGCGACATGTTTGACTATTAAAGTATCAATCAGACAGCTCAGAATATACTTTATAGGACGATTATAAGCACGTGCTAATATGCACGAGTAACTCACCAGCCGGTAGTTTTCCGAAGTCCTTTACTACGAGAATGTCGATTTCGGCTTCGACGCGGAGGCTGTGACACTTTATCTGCCATTACGGAGAGAAAGAGAGGAAGGTCAAACTATTACCAACACACCAGAAACTCCTTTTCATAACAAAAAAACAGATCAAGTGACCGTGTATGATTATTGGTACAGAAAGATGTGAGGGGTACTGTTGTGGGGTAGATTAAGGTATGAAAGGTACTTGTGGTACCGTGACGTTAAGAAATTAGCGGACATCGCTTATGAGTTAGTCTCAATAGCGTAGTGAAGTGGCTGGTTTCTGGAACTATTGGTGAATATATTCCAATGTTCCTTTAAACTATAGGAAACGCCCTTAATTTTGATATTTACAATCAGATAGTGTGAATTAAATATGGGATTTCAGTATGATAGGTTGTTGTAATTCTAGGTAGCTAAGAGGTGCATTTACATAGCATAAAAAGTCTAGAATTTCCCTTTCGATCATTACGGCAGCTTCCACATAAGAAATCTAAGCATGCAATAGTATCTTTCGATGTTTCTACACATCCAATGAATTCCAAACCATGTCTACATCATTTGGATTTGATATATTCTCAGCTATTGTAGATTAACAAACATTCCGCCATCTACAAGCAGCTGTGTTCCATTGCAATAAGAGCTCAATTCGTCACACGCCAAAAACACAGCTGGCCCAGCAATATCAACTGTGTCTCCCACCCGCCCCAAAGGTATCCGCGCCTCAAGGTAATTTCTTTTAACATCGTTCTTCATATCATCTTCACTGAGCTGCGTCTTGATAGTACCCGGTAGAATGGCATTGCACCTGATTTTCTCCTTCCCCAGTGCAATTGCCATTGACTGCATGAGCGACAAAACTCCAGCCTTTGTAGGGGTATAGTGAGTCTGTAAACCTCCGCCAACAAGCGCGCTGATGGATGAGATGCCGATTATAGATCCGCCGTGACCTTGCGCAACCATCTGTTTTGCCGCTGCTTGACAGGTATAAAAGGCACCATTGAGGTTTATGCGAACAGTTCGCTCGAAGAGCTCGGCATCAAGGCTACAATGATAGAAATTAGCCCAGCAACTCCAAACAGCTTTCTCTGGACCTCCACTCACGTTAAGAAATCAGCCGGTTCAAATACTCCAGCATTGGCAACAAATATATCCAACTTTCCCCATCGATCCACTGCCGCCTTCACCAATTTCACTCCAGTCTCGGGCAACGTGACATCGCCGGTAATTTCCAGCAATTCGCCGGCTTTGGAGGCGCTCTCTCCCTCAATCTTCTCTGCCTTGAGCGCCGCTGCCTCTTCAATCAGACTGTGCTTGTGCACCTCGTCACGCTCGAGTCCGAGGTGGTTCACTGCCACATTACATCCTTGACGTAGATACTCCAGAACAATTGCTCGTCCTATGCCTGTTGTTCCACCCGTAACTGCTGCGGTTTTCCCTTGGAGAGCTCTCCAGCGAGGGGGTGCCATTTTAGAAATTGAATTGATTGAATTGAATTACTCCAAAAGATCTGAAGGTCGCCGCTGGTTGCTTCTCAATGACGAACTTGTAGGCAAAGCTGATACCTTGTGAAGCTTGGAATTTGAATGAAATTGTTCTTACTTTTCACAATGTCATGGGAAATGCGAGAGGGGTAGAAAGAATTAAAAAGCTATGAGAACAGCTTGCCCCGCACCACATGCGTCAATGGCATTAGACCGGTGACCATCATCGGGTCATTTTTCACGAGCAAAGAAGTTAGTCAGGTACAGTTTGCCTATATTTATTATTTGACGAGGGCGTTTTGGGGTATTATCTAGCCGGGAGAACTCCGTATCGTGAACGCTTAGGTTGATCCTAACTCGAATGAGAGAGTTGGCCTCGAGACGAGGTACAGACGGTGCGGTACGTGCGTTGCGAGTGCCATGTGATATTGTGGGGCAGAACGTGGGGAGGCCGACCATGTGGAGATGCTACATGCTTCAGCCCTCGAGACGACACGCACATCTTATCGAATGATCCACCAGATCTTATCGCCTTCACCCGTCAGACTCATCCGGTGACTTTCAATGCGACTTCGTTTTGCCTTGCCAGCTACCAAATCCTCAACGTGATGAAGAAATTCAATGTTGATGTCAACTATTCTACTACCCCACATATTCATGTGCCCTCTCCTCTAACAGCAATCACACGTCAATCATAGTCAATCATAGTCACTCATAGTCAAACCTCGTCTCGTAGACAATTTGCGACTTCGCAACGAAGTCATGGAATTCGACCATGTATCTATATATATAAGCAGAGCAGCCACAATTTGAAAACTTTAGCAAAGATCATCTTACTATCAGTCAATTGACATTGTGTCTTGCAGTATATTCGTTCATTTCTCTACACACAAAGCAGATTGCAGAATACCCAAAACTTCATCATGTCTCCATCAGCAATCGAATCCCAAACCCCAGCAGCGTCTACACCTGCAGCAACACCTCAAGTCCAACCACTCATAACTCTCGCCGACAAAGTAATAGCCAGTAATTCACCCTCTCCCGATTCTCGATTCAAATCCCCCATACCCAATTCCAATCCTCAATACTGATGCCATTCCACTACAGTCACAGGAGCAAACCGCGGAATTGGCCTCGGTGTAGCAGAATGCTGTCTAATCAACGGCGCCGCCAAAGTCTACTCAATTGATTTGGCTGCTCCAGGCGATGAGTTCCAAGCCGTCTCGAAACGATTCCCTGGACGTATTTTTGCACTTACGGCCAATGTAACAAAAGAAGATAGCGTGCAAGAAGCGGTGGATACGATTGTGAAGGAGAGTGGTGCTCTGCATGGTATGGTAGTGAATGCGGGCCGCACGAACCACAAGGCCGCGCTGGATTTCACACAAGAAGAGATCGAGGCGCTTTTTAATGTTAACGTATGTATACCCGGCGACAAGGATGAGAAAGATTGGACTTTTTGTTCATTTGTTTTGAGTTTTTTATTTTTTATTTAAAAATATTTGCTGATCGAAATAGCTTTTCGGCGCTTTCTACTGCGCAAGAGTTGCTGCTAGAACATTCATCAAACTCAATATCAAGGGCGCCGTTGTGTTCACCGCATCAATGGCCTCCTACAGACCAAACAAGGTAAATTGGCTCTCGAAAAAGCAAATACTCCTTGGACTTCACTGATTAATAAAATAGCGAGTCCCATCAACACCTTATGGTGCATCAAAGGCCGGCGTGCGTAACATGACGCACACATTGGCAATGGAATGGGCCAAGTACGGCATCCGCGTGAACAGCGTCTCTCCCGGTCTTGTAAACACTGCTATGACCTACTGGGTACCGCAGCAGCCCGACTGGGAGCAGCAGCTCAAATACTACGGTGGATTCCCGAGATTAGCTGAGGTGCAGGAGTTGGGTGGTGCATATGTTTATCTTTTGAGTGATGCGGCAAGTTATACGACTAGTATTGATATCCCGGTCAATGGAGTTATTGGCAGTAAGTTCTTCTCATTCATTTTTGTGCAGTTTTGGGCGATGCTGATATAAATATAGTTTGCTAGACTTTTCTCTTGTATTTTGGGACTATTTTGGACTGGGTAACCATTGGGCTGGTGATATAAAGGTCAATCTCGAGATGTGTGCAGAAGTCGTTCGAACAAAGCATCTATGGAAGTTGATATCAACTTTACCTACAAATGAACATTTACAAGTTGATTTGGTCTTTATGTGAAAATTTTCGGGCTTGTGACATCATTGTACTGTTGACCAGGAAGCTACTTGCTGATATGGATATGCTACGAGGTATTGATACTGCAGAAAGGGATATGCATCAATTGTCAAGATTTGATGTAGGATTTAACTTATATAGATTTTATAACTCTAAACTTAAACAATAGTTAGAAATGATATTTTGAATGCCACGTTAATTTTCACCCTCCGCCCTCTAATGCACCATCATAACCCTTTCCTTCTCTGCCCTCGTGCTCATCAGCTTCAATGTCTCAGCACGCTTCGGTGCAGCTGCAAAACCATGATATAAAATTGGCAGAATACTACTCTTCCAAATCCTTGTTCTCCTCGACTTGAAAATAGTGAAAGCCAAAAACACCAAACTGAAGAACATCAAAGCCATAGGAAGAGCCAACCATCCCCATTCGATATGTATATACGTCTCTGTCTCCCAAACACTGCCCATAGCTACATCACCAAACCCATTCGTACGCATATTATCCGTCAGCGCAGTAGCCAAACCCTCGAAAGTGGAGTTAATGCTCTCGACCGTCAACTTTCCACTATCGAAGAAGACCCCATCGAAATCATTACCAAACGTAGGTAGCAGCCAATTTGTTCCTGCCGCGTAGCCATCCCATGCATCTGAAAAATACTCCGTCAGGGCAAAATATGATGTGGGCACAATTGAGTACACGCAATCCTTCCAAACCCATGCCGGCTCACTGTTGTACGTGAGCGCAACGTACTTCGCATCGCTGGAGGAATTCTGCGTCGTGCGGTACGAAGAGGCCGAATATTCTTCGCCGTCGATGATGCATGTTTCCGGCACCATGAACCAGCCGTCCATATGGGAGCTATTGTCGGTGCCAAAGCCAGTCAGGCTGAAGATATCCATTGACTCGAAATAGCCCTCGTATACATCCATGGTGGAGTTTGTGAGCGTCTCTGTCTTTGTGACGTTCTCGATCAGCGTCGATGATCTGACTTCGGCTGAATAGCTCTTCACGCAGGCGTATAAGGAACACTCTACGGCGATTGGGTCGAGGGCATCATTCACGTCGCCGCAGCCCCCGGTTTCGGCGAGTTCGTCATAGCCAGATGGACATGCTTCGTTTTCTACATAGCTGAGGACAGTGAAGTTGCTGAATGTTGAGGTTGCGTCACCTAGAGTGGTGGAGTGGTTGTATACAGTGGTCGAATTGGACAACAGGAAGGCATTAATTATATCGTCTTCCGTGGCGGGGAGGCTCATGCTGTTGGGCAGTGTGTAGGTGCAATATGTGGCACTCGAGTCCACAGTACATGACTTTTTGACCAAGTCAGTTACATTGTTGCACTTGCTACAGACTCCGATACTAGAATATGAGGACGATTCTGTGGATGGAAAGGAGCAGTTTCCAGAAAAGCATCCGGTGACTGTCGCTTTTGATGGTGCATTAGGGTCAAACATGCCAATATAAATGGACCCTTTGAGTGTTGAAGGTAACGACACCGTGGTGGTGGACTCAGTGCTGGAAATCCTTTTAAATACGTCTGCTCCACTCAGGTTGTAGTAATTAGCACGGGGAATAGTTGCGTTGACCCCTTGGGCCATAATGTTTCGAGAGCGTAGCTGTATGACTTGCTGAGTGAACGGATCAATCAAAATTGCTGCCAACATGATCCAAGCCCCAATAGCTGGGATGTGACTGTGTATATTAGAAAGAAGTCATATATTGAATGATGAATATCTTACATCCCACGCAACCTCCATACCAATTTCAAAGATCCATAAGGTCCTCGACTAGCGCTATCAAATCTGTCAAGATCAATCAACGGTCGCGATTTTCGGAACCATGCCCATTTCAACTGACTTATTCCTAGTTTGTGATATTTCAGCTCATTGCTCTCGACTGGATTGCATTTCTGACATAGAATTTATTACCTTCCGCGACTGAGATCAACATGGTAGCCTTGAAGGCAGTCGATAGAAACGAAATCAATGTATTAATGGTGATAGTGTATGGCCACTTGGATGCCGATTTTCCGTCATACTTCCAGAGAAGAATAATGATAGCAATGAGAAATCCGAGAGCCACTAAACTGCTCATGATCTCCCAAAGCCACCAGCCGTTGAGAATATCTCTTGCCTTTTTCTCATGCTCGGGCTAAATTGCTTAGTTTAATTTGATAAAGGTATCAGAAGATACTTACATCCGGTGTTAAGATACTTTGATTCACCAAAATAGCTGTTTTCTCCTGCGGCCCATCATCTCCTGAGACTGAACGCGTGATGCTTTCATTGACCTCCGAGTCCCCCAGCGTATCTCGACTTTGCGAATATCGGGGTGTATCTTGGTTGTTCATGTCGAGTAACGGAGTCATTGTATGGCCGTGTGATAGTGAGTTGATAGCGTCTCTAAACTCCTCCATTTCAACCGAATCGCTCCTCGAACGCATCGTCGAGACTTATTTACAGTTTTAAGTATCAATATGAATGAAGAGCGTTTGTTTCACAAGCACACGGATACGGGCTATGAGGAATCAGTATCTAGGGCGATCATAGATCGTCAAGTCAGTTTTGACCGCAATTCTGCCATGTACATACATACGTACATATATGTTAAGGCTGTATGGTGATTCTTTAACAAAAATGGGGCATCTGTACCCGCTCCCTGTTAGTGTGTATCAGCGCGTTTCCACTAAACTTGTATCATTGAATATCTTACACTTTCTCACGAAATGTGTAAGATTCTGCGATAATTGCGAAAATGCTTTCAGATTTTGTAAAAAGCGTCTAAATTTGCGAAAGGATTTTGCAGTTTTGAAATTTTCGTAAGTCAATTTTGGATTTTTTTTGTTGGTGATGCATACTAAATAAGGGTGTGGTACTTAAGAAATTTCACACCTTAAGTGAAATATACAACACATCAAAAAACAATCTCGGTGATCCTTCCACTAGTCGACGACCCTCATTTGTCCGACCGCCTTTTAATGTGAACTCCATTAACTTAACCATTTGCTTGGCTGTGCAAATTCTTTATGGGGGATCTTCAGGTTATCCGATATCTTTCGCTTTAAGCAAATAAATAGTAAACCTTGAGGGAGACGGGTCTCGATGGCTAATATTTGAGATTTCCTCCCGCTTTTAGCCCCTCATAGAGGCTCAATGCCTGGTATAATCGTACAGATTTCCAAACATCCTCTATGTCTCGAACACGCAAGCTAGATTTGGGGGCCAAAGTATCACCGTATCATAACTGTGGTGGCGGTTCGTGGTGTGAATATGTATGTATGTACGAACAGATGGGAATTACAGCTTCTTTGGAGCCGTGCTCCACTACTCAGCCCCCGAACCCTTTAATCAGGGCAGAATTTTGTGCTGAGTATTTCCTACTTGAGAAGATAATGTTGTTTTAGACTTCGCCAACATGCAACAAAGGCGTTAAGACTTTCATCTGAGCGAATGAAACAAAGTGTTGAGAGGCAGGCATTCCAGTTAATGGTAGGCGGGCCACTAAAATATGTGCTTCAGTACGACTTTACGGGTCCACGCCACCAAAAATCCTTGCACAACGCCCTTGTCTGGTTTAAACGCCGCACGATTTAAGCAAATGCTATTTCAAGACCTTGATGAAACTTTAAACTTTGATTTGTTGAAAGCAGACGGTTTTACATACTACAAGATACTTTCGGGATTTCTAATTACAGAAGAGATGCTTTATAAAACGATTTGAATTCTTAATAGGTAAGAAAGCTGGGCTTCGGCGGCTAAAGAAGGGAAATTCTCGAGAATATGGAGCACTATTATATAATAACTCGTAGAGTTGTCGTGACCATGTGCCCAGCACTGACATTGGGCCCACAGCTATCTTGGTCGATCAGTTCTATTCACTCACGTGATCAACTCAACCGTTCATCAACTCTTCTAACCACTAATCTGTGGGTTGAATGTGGTTCATAGCATTGGCCCATCATGGAGAGTTTTGGTGAAGGGATTGATGCGTGCATCATGTATTAGGACATGACAACAACAAAGAAATATGTCTTGCTTACCCATTACTTGTAATTACTTTCTGTTTCCTTAGATATAAATCTTCGAGATATTTTCATGATTAGTTCAGCCCCATGGTTCAATGTTTATGTCGTCGCACCAGCCGCATTTCAAAAAGCTTTGACTGGTAAAGTTTGGCGAAGAGGACTATCTCAACGGTCTATTCCGTCTAATTTTTGACTGACGCAGTAATAAGCTTACTTTAACAACCTAAAAGCGGTCTATATGCTCAAGTATATCTTCCAAGTTGAGTAGCTATGAAACCTAATACAAGAATGGATTTCGACGAAATGGGGTCAACCTCATTTAAAACATATCTAAATGCTCACAGGTCCCTACAATGGGTTTTCCAATGAGTGCTAAGCCTCGCGCTTTTTAGTTTCAGTGAAATGAGGCTTTGTAACCAATCAAAGGTGTCACAGTGTTATTGAACATGCATACAACCCTTGTATGTACATAATCAGCCACAGCCTCACTATACTTAACGACGCGGCAGATCGACGTCTTTACCGCCAGGCCTCACATATTGTAACCTAAGCTCTTAACAAGCCAAACTCCTCAATACACAGCTCAAATCTGCAAAAAAATATTGATACTTTCCTTTCATGTGACTACGGTGGTTTTTAAGAGGATCTTCTATATAATGACAGATCAAAATATGCAGGCTGCTGGGGCTCCCTCGGATAAGCATAATCTATGCCTGCTTTCACTAGGTAGGAGATCATGGTAATGTTCTACAACATTCTGACGTATTACCATAGATGGCGGAGGGGTTCGCGGACTCTCTACACTCCTTATCCTCCAGGTGCTGATGTCAAAGCTAAATGCGCAACGCATCAAAGACGGACAGCCCGAGGTGAAGCCTTGCGAGGTTTTTGATATGATTGGAGGTACAAGCACAGGAGGGTGAGTGCCTACTCTAATCATGAGCAAAGCTGACCATGATAGAATCATCGCGATCATGCTTGGCCGTCTTGAAATGAGCGTTGATGAATGCATCTCCGCTTACACCCGCATGTTCGAGAAGGTTTTTGGCAAAAAAGGCCTACCGATCAACATATTGGGGAAAATCAAGGGCCGGTTCGATTCAATGGTTCTCGAGGAGTGTATCTTCGAAATCCTCAAGGAGCGAGGACTGCCGAGAAATGAACCACTCAAGAATGACAAGGGATGTAAAGTGTACGTATGTTCTATCATGGAAACACATGTTCTAATTCTTTAGGGTTGTTTGCGCAAAGGCAGCTGAGACAACAACTACTGTGCTTTTCCGATCATATACATCATCCAACGCATTAAACAATATCCCAGCTACAATAGGTGAAGCAGTTAGGGCAACATCTGCAGCAACCAGCTTCTTTGACCCTGCTACAATTGGCCCCCATAAACGGAGATTTGTCGATGGTGCACTAGGGTCAAATAACCCTATAGAACAGTTATGGAACGAGGCCCAGAATTTATGGTGTACTGATGACATTGATTTGAAGGACATGCTAAGATGTATGGTCTCACTTGGGACTGGGAATCCGGGATTGAGACCAATTTCCGATGGAGCGCTGAAGTTCTTATCAAAGAACTTAGCACGAATTGCTACAGAAAGTGAAGATACAGCTACACTTTTTGTTGCAAGACACCGACAATTATACGAAGGCAAACGATACTTTCGATTTAATGTCCAGCAGGGTCTTCAAGATGTGGGACTTGAAGAGTATAAGAAGCTGGGGTTACTATATGCTGCAACAGCTGCTTATATGGACATGCAGGAGACAAAGCTAAACTCAAAAGCATGCATCATGAGCCTAAATCAGAAGCAAAGCATGTATATTGAAGCAGATTTCTCTTCATCAATAGAACTTTCTCCCATCTCACCAAGCTCCAAAGTACCTAGTTTCATCTCAAAACAGAGCATTCTTAAGGTAATATAAGCATCAACTATATCGCAACATAGCTAATCAAGCTTAGCAGCAAAATGAATCTGTAATATTACAAAGTATGTACTCACTAACATGTACCTACAATGCTAACTTTTCCAGAACCATTACCATTCACCATCGTGCCATTTTCTCGAAACGAGGACTTCATCGATCGTCCTTCGACGTTCAAAAGATTAGACGAGCTGCTACCAAATGATACATCATTCCGCATGGCAGCGATCTGGGGACTTGGCGGTAGCGGGTAAGTGACCTTGTATGCTCTCGTATTCTTTAGTTAACACTTGTCTTAAAAGGAAAACCCAGGTCGCTCTCGAGTATGCCTATACTAGACAGATAAAAACTTCTTGTTCAGTTTTCTGGATACGAGCCGATAGTGAGGCACGATTCACACAGTACTATACCAACATCGCAAGAGAAGCAGGCATTTCACCAGATCTGAAGGGTGAGGATCTACTCTTCGCTGTCCGAGAATGGATAGAACAACAGAAGAGCTGGATCCTTGTCCTTGACAACGTTGATAACTTAGAACTTTTCAAGAATGATTACAAGAAGAATGATTACCAAATAAGCCCAGAGCTCTTCAGATTTGTCCCACAAAGTCATGGTGGGTGTGTGGTGTGGACTTCTCGCGATGGCGGCATTCTTGGCGGACTTCTGGGCCCCAATAGAGGTGTCGAAGTTGGGCCAATGAATAATGAGGAGGCGATAGAGCTCTTCCAAAGGCTTAGTGGTCGCGGCACAAACCAAGAATCTCTTGAGGAAGATGAGAAGCTTGTCCGACTTCTTGATTGTCTCCCTTTGCCAATTACGCAAGCAGCAGCATACATCAGAAAGACGAAAACTTCTGTTCAGTACTATATCAGAACACTTACTGAATCAGAAGACCGACAGGTCAAAATTCTAAAAAATGAATTCAACGAAGTCTACCGATCAGATATACCAAATAGTGTCATGAGCACATGGCTTATCTCAATGAAGCAAATATCAGACGAAAGTCCATGTGGGGAGACAATACTAAACACCATATGTTTCTTCGATAATCAAGGAATTTCTTTCAAGCTTCTCAAGGCTGCCGTACTAGAATTCAGCGATGATGAAGTCTTGTTAGCAGCAAGTCGGCTTATTGACTATGCTTTTCTTCAAGTTCAGAAAGTGGATGAGGAAGGAATGCCGACATACGGACAACATAGATTGGTACATCTTGCAGCTCGACATAATCTTAGTGAAGAGCAGAGCCACATGCTATCAGGAAAGGCTTTACAGATTATGTCAGATATCTTCCCTATTGGAACACACGAGACGTGGGCTGATTGTACGCTATACCTCCCTCACGCATCAAAAGCTGTTACAAAGAAAGATGCGAAAGGCTTCAAAGACATAGCACCAAGCCTTCTATCGCGAATAGGCCGTTACTACTGGGAGCAGCGCCGGCCTGACGAAGCTGAGCAGCTCCAACTTGAGGTGGTTGAGTTATATAAGAACACAGTTGGAGAGAGACACCCGGATACTATTTTAGCCATGTCAAACTCAGCATTGACATTGCAACAGCAAGGCCGGTATAACGAAGCCGAGAAACTTCAAGTTGAGGTGCTCGAGTTGTTTAAAAGCGAGATTGGCGAGAGACATCCAGATACAATCCGTGCTATGGCAAACCTAGCATCAACATGGCAACAGCAGGGCCGGTCTGACGAAGCTGAGAAACTTCAAGTCGAGGTGCTCGAGTTGTACAAGAGCGTAATTAGCGACAGACATCCGTATACCATCCTAGCTATGGCAAACCTAGCATGGGTATGGCAGCGGCTAGGCCGGTATGACGAAGCCGAGAAACTTCAACTTGAGGTGATTGAGTTGTATAAGAACGTAGTTGGCGAGAGACATCGAGATACTATTCGTGCTATGGCAAACCTATCAGGGACATGGTATCAGCAAGGCCGATATGTTGAAGCAGAGAAACTTCAAATAGAGGTTCTTGAGCTGTATAAGAGCGAAATTGGCGAGAGACATCCAGATACAATACTAGCTATGTCTAACCTAGGATCGACATGGCAGCAGAAAGGCTGGTATGACGAAGCTGAGAAAATTCACATTGAGGTGCTCAAGCTGCATAAGAGCGTAGTTGGTGAGAGACATCCAGATACTCTCCGTGCTATGTCAAACCTAGCATTGATATGGAAGCAGAAAGGCCGGTATGATGAAGCTGAGAAACTTCAAGTTGAGGTGCTTGAATTGTATAAGAGCGTAGTTGGTGAGAGACACCCAGACACTATCAGTTCTATGGGAAACCTAGCATCGATATGGTATAACCAAGAGCGGCCTGACAAAGCTGAGAGACTTCAAATTGAGGTGCTCGAGCTGTACAAGAGCGTAATTGGCGAGAGACAGCTCGATACTATCTCATCTATGGCAAACCTAGCATTGACATGGCATCAACAAGGTCGGTATGACGAAGCCGAGAAACTTCAGGCTCAGGCCGTCGAGTTGTATGAAAGCGTAGTTGGCGAGAGACATCCACGTACTATACAAGCTATCCAGAACCTCAAATTTATCCAGCAATCACATGGATCACTTGGGAAGTCTGCAGTCAATCCTATCGATAGAACAGAATTATTTTCGGAAGTTCCTCGTTGGATAAAAATGAAAAGCATGAGGAATAAAGTCCGCGATAAATTAAAGCGTCACGATTGATATGGGAGTTGGACTATTAGGCTATGCATTGATTGGAAGCTTTAGAAACAAAATGTTCAAGTGGTTAAATTCTTCATCGGTGCTAAGTCTTTTTGGTATTGAAGAGGCAAAATGATGCAATTCTATGTCACAATATGTCTCTAACTTGTATCCAAAGAATTGAAGTTCTAAGGACAATAGTCGGCAAGAGCACGAATATTTGATGATTAAAAGAAATTGATGTGTAACTTTGCAAGAAGAACTGCTTATTTTGAAAGCATACGAAGGGTGTCTAAGTAGCGGATTTATTGCAATATAATTAAACCATCTTCACCCCATACTCTTGAGTCTTAACATCTAATTATAACTATATATATACAATTGATCGGCATTACATTCTATGGCCAATCCAAAAAATATATGTGACAATCAAGACCAAAGAACCAGCGTATCCGGCTCAGCGCCCTGGCCAGGCAAGAATCCCACGAAAGAGCTTACGGTAAACCGAACAGCCGGCACAGGATGATCCTTCGAAGTGTCGCAAGCTTTCACCTCGTGGAAATTCCTAATAGTGAGTCAGCAAGTGCAATTGACAATGCGTGATTGACGTTGGAAAATAGGTAGGTAGGGTTCTCATACCTTGGGTTGAAGAACGTAAGGTCCCCAGGCACCGCCTTCATAGCCTTGAAAGGGTGTCCTTCGAGCATTTGTGGAAAGTAGCTATCTCTCGGGAATGGCTTTCGCCACGCGATGTCATCATCTGGTGCTTGCCACTGCCTGTCGTATATGAGCGTGTCACCGCCAGGGACCTTGTTCAGCAAGATGTTCCAGGTGATCTGGGCAGCAATACGGTCAATTGTCCATCCGGCAGCTTCCTATATTTCGTAATAAGTCAGCCATGCTTCTCTAATCTTCATCACTAGGTACTATAGATATCCATAGAATCATAAAAGGGGGATTTACATATCCTGCGAAGTCTGCATGGACTCCAATGCCACGGTCAACTGCCCTCAGAATTCCGGCAAAGTATTCCCTCTCTCCGTCATGCGCCAACCTCACTGGCATACCGGTAGCCTCATTTAGGCTGGCGATGACGCGCTGGATGATGTCGATACCGGCTTCGTTTTTCCATCGATCCTGTAGTGAACAGGCTTCCTTCTTGCTTCCAAAGTAGCCATCCTTGTCTATATCGAAAGAATTAGCCAATTTGATTAGTAAGATCCAATGTTACAGGAGAACTTGCTTTTCATATAATCATATTGCGTGATACCTGCCGTTCCTACGCGTGGCCATGTATTTTCCAAGTCATAACACCCCTGACGAAGAGTTAGCAAAACTTCAAGGATATCTGGATTTGCGTGCATACCAGCTCATGAGTCTTGACGATTTCAAGCATCTTCTCACACTCTTCAGGGGTAAGGCATGCGCGTTTTCGGACGACCGGAATTCTGTTGGCGAAAACATCCAGCAACGATGCTGAAGTCATCGGCTGATCTTCAAAGGTTCTCCAGCTGGTCTGAATGTTGTGCTTGGTGGGAGGACCAAAGAAATCCTTTTCATTGATCTTGGAGACATCACTTGCGAGCAAGTTGAAAAATGTTGTCGTTTGAGTAGTAGTTCGGGTGGCCATTATGCGTAATTGGTATTTTGAGTGCTTGAAGTAGATAGAATGAAGTTTTCAATAGGAAAGATTCTGAAGATGCTGTTGGATCCGATGCCTATTGAGGTCGGATTTGAGGTGACTATTATAAGTATATTCTATTGCAGGATCACGACGAGAATATCCCCTTACTTGAATTTCGCTGTCGTCATTATCTTACTCCTATGTTGTTGTCATCCTGCGCACTGCCTCAACTCCTAAGTCAGACCTCCTATTGAGGCATTCATTTCGACATCGAAATAGAGGACGGCATGAATTCTGCAAGATCTGTAGGAAACAAAAGATCATAGTTCTGGCTCTGCGACATATATCTTGCGACATGTTTACGTAACTCATGAATGCAAATCCGGGGTGTGGTGAGTGTGGCCATGTCATTATTCCACGTGAAGTATTGATATCGGCGCGTAGCATGTCATTAACAACATCACGTACTGTTTTACATGAGTCTCATACTAGGTAATATTGAATCAAGTGTCCTATTTTATGTAGAGATTCTTGGAGATGAAACTACGTCTTCTCAAGATCCATGGGTTCCGCATGTCTGGCTCAGGGCAAGCCTGATAGAGGTATGTCTAGCACGGATCATCCTAGTGTGGGGATCAAGAAGACCTGAAAGAGTAAGTCTCGATTCACCGAATTGCAGGTGAATCGGAACAGGTCTGTGCTTTATAGGTTGCCTGAACCCTAATTCTCATGTGCACTTCAACAACAATATTCTCTGTCCTATAATTACAATAATAAATGTTTCGATATAAAACATATGTGAGTGTAGGCTTTCTCGGGTGTATTCTAATGTTGATACGGAGGTGTTGTTGTGATATCTTTGTTTGAACGTGAGGTCTAGTGCAATTCATTTTGACCCCATGGGGGATGCCAGCCTAAATGTCACCCAAGTGTTACTGGTTTAGCTTTTTAAAGCTCTGGGGTATTTCAAATGTGGACTATGTTAGTATGGGGTATTGGTGTACGTACTATTTGAGTTGAGGAGGGTAACTTTTTACGTAGAGATCTTAGAGTTTAAACTCCGCTTTCTGAACTCAGGATCTGTATACCCTGATTTCTGGCTCAGGTTCTACCAAATGCGGGCATTTCAGCGAGTGTGGAGCTGAACATCAGCCTAGATGAAGGCCTAAGGGGTACTCATGGTTAACTATTTAGCTTAAATTTTTCACGGGGACATCAGCGTGGGGCATATCAGCGTGGGGCATGTCAGTGCGTAGTATGTCGGTACAGGGCACGCTTGTTCGGGGCATGTCGGCTCAGAACGTGCCAGTTCAAATCTTATCTGCTCAGGCCAATCATGTCGATCATTTCAGCTCGTGGTATATTAATTCAGGCATGTTAGTTTAGGGCACATCGACCCATGGACTATGTCACCGTGGGACATATTGGTGGCGGCCTACTGTTATTGAGACTTGCCGGCTCGGGCCGTACCAGGCGCCATCCCCCCGTCTAGGCCGCGTCCCTCTTGAGCTATACACTATGCCCTGTTTAGATTCAACCCCCACTTCAGCCGTGTCTGATTTTCGCCATGTCTAATCTACGCTATCAAATTATGACTGTTCCCGTCATGTCATTTACATCACCCGGCATGTAATATAGTTAGCAGATAGCCATCAAGCTCTACGTTATGGGACTAGGAAAGGTTTTGAAGGAGCGTTTATAAATTTCGGCGCTCTTAGTGAGTTGCATCTTTCACATCAGTCCAGTCTGTCTGTAACGGTCCTGTGAAAATCATGGAAGTTTCAGCCCAAGCTATGTCGCCCAATGTGGCGAGTGGAAAAGACCCAGTTGTGGTACAAGAGAGTTATGATGAGGAAGTCGCTCAAGTAGAGAATTCATCTTCCAGTCAAAAGAGCAATGAGTCACGGCTGAGATGGAACAAAGTGAGCGCAGGATTTTTTCTGATGGGTCTTCTGGTAAGTATCACTTCTGGGTCTGCAATAGCTCAATGCTGACCGAATCCAAGATTGGCCTTCCCGCCATGGTAACTACCACAAGTGCCAACGAAATGTTCGCTGGAATCACCGGTGTTTATGAAGTGTGCAACTCTTTGACTGCGGCAATAGTCTCAGTCAGCACACCCCTCTTCGCCCGCTACATCTCTTACAACAACTGTACTCTTATCTGCATCTTTGGCTCGCTGCTCTCGTATGTGATATGTACGCTTCCGCAGCCGTTAGACAACTCCGATTCGGACAGCATAGCTGGGCCGGTAATAGGTACCATGCTTGCAGGTTTCGTATACTCTTTCGGCACAAACGTGTATATGGCCGCGGCTGCATTCTTTCCTGCGGAAGCTGTGCTAGCTCTAAGTGTTGGAAGCGGATGCTCTGTCATTCTGGGTCCAGCATTGTATATAGCCTTTATGGCTGCCTTCGAGCAAGACTGGCGGCGGACATTCCTCATCTTCCTACCTACTGTCATTGGCATACCTCTTGTATGGTGGGGACTATTGGACTCAACATGTCGCGCAGCCGCAGAGCAGTCAAGAGTAGGAAGTTTGGCAAAGTCTTCGTCGGGTGCTAGCAGTGAGAGAAACAGTTCCGACATGGGAAGAGATGTCGAAGGCACTACCGATTCGCCGCAGCAAATTCCGGGGCAGGAAAATGTCTTGATGGGTAATGAAGGCTATAAACCCGGTTTTGGTCCCGAGCGCACACGAATTGGACTGCTATTCAAGACAATCATGCCAAAGTATGTTCTGCCGTTGATTCTATGCACATCATCTGCCACGCTATCGGTCATGGGCACTACGCCATCATTGCAGACACTCGAACGATTCAAGGCCGTACCAAAGGGCGACTTGCAGTTCCAGCTCGTGTGTGAGTCATCTTACCTTCTATTCCCCCACTGTGCTTGATCAGAAATAATGAACGCCAAGCTGACTTGTCCCACTAGTTCTCTCATATGGAAGTGCCCAATTCATTTTTAGCACTCTCGCAGCTTTGCACCCTTTTCCAGTCGTCTGGGTTTGGACGGGGATACAGCTTGCATTAGTTATCATCGGAATCATTCAGATATTCCAACCATTCTTGACATTCTACGTCGTATGGGTGGTTGTCATGTTTCTGGTGGGTGGCTGCGTTGGTGGGGGTGTGACCAACACAAGCTACAAAATTGCTGAGGATTTCCGAAAGGCTGGCGAGCCGGATGAAGTCCGCAGTTTTGCCATGAGTTATGCAGGCTTGGGTAACTTCGGTGGTGATGCTCTGGGGGCTGCGTTGGGTATCATGGTTCAGCAACTTTCGACTAAGCGCTTGAAGCCCGGTCGATGATATCAGTAGGGGTCTGGCTTGTTATGTGTTTACTCATTACATCTATAATGATCTAATAAGATATGAAGAAATGTCGTTTGGGGTGAGGATAAACACATAGAGTTAGAGAGAAAACGGTAGAATTAGAATAATAAATGTAATTAGCTCTCTATCAGAATCCCTGGCAGCAGGCTACATATTAAAATTTCCCCCGCCAAGTTCCGCATGTCCGGTGCAATTCCCGACTAGTGTCACTGATTGATATTTCCAACGTTATCCCCGGTACTGATAGGAAGTTATAATTGTCACTTCGAATGTCAAATACATAAACGAGAAAACTTCTCATGGTATTGCGGAAAGAGAAAATCATCTCTTCAATGTACTCGTAAAACCGGGAAGGGTATAGCGCTATGTCATATTGAATCTCCCGCCTCTCTTTCAACGAGGGACGGATTATAGCTATCTATAGATTTACTCTAATAACTCAAGAACCAGTAAGAAAATTCGTTTAGCGATGGGTTGTAAATTAATCATGACTTTGAGTAAAGAGACAGTTTGTGCCAGGTGAGTCAGAATACAACGCCCTTTATTCGACATATGTACATGGCGCACTTAGCGTAGCCGCAGAGCCCCCACCGCATTAGCAAAACTTAGTTTTTAGTATGTATGCACAATACCACAGTACCTTATCTGCATGCCAGAGCCGCAAAATGGCCCGCGTCCAAAAGAACAGGTTCCCCTAGCGGGGATTTATACGTGGGTGAACTCTGCCACTACACCGCTTGGCGTCGCCCCCACCTTAGTTTCTACTTAGACCTTACGTACTTCGATGATTATCAGTTTGGCGGCGGCAGTACCTGTGAGTAAAGTTCCGCTTGTCATCCCACCACTCTTTAGTGGTTCACGGAATCTTTTCGAAACCCCTGGCACTTTAAGCTGATTATATTAAAAATCATCCGTAAATCCGCATCTCTGAAGGGTTTCGACACAAAGAACTCATCACCACTTCACAATCCCTAGCCTACATTTCGGGTACAATGGCCTCAGTAGCCCGCACGTACTTAGCTTTCCAGCACAATGCAAAGCTCCACACCCTCCAAACAATCGTGACTGCAATTCGCCCTTTCACTGCGCTCGAGGAAGACAACCGCCTACTCTTCAAGCAAGGTAGCGATGAAGACCATGTCGTCGTCACAGAACAAACAATCTTCCACCCCCAGGGTGGTGGCCAGCCCTCTGACGTCGGCACGATAACCGGTCAATCCGGCACGTCGTTCGTCGTAGCGGCAGTGCGCATGGATGCTGTCCGCGATGGACAAGTCCTGCATTTTGGGCGTTTCAGCCCATCTGGCATTTTCAAGCAAGGCGATTCCGTAGAGCAAGCGATCGATGTTGAGAAGCGCTTCCTGTACTCGCGCTTGCACACCGCAGGCCATGTACTAGGCGCTGCCGTCAAGCATCTTTTAGAGAAGGAGGTCGAGGGTTTCGATGAGCTGAAGGCATCGCATTTCCCTGACTCGGCAGCGTGCGAGTTCCAGGGCTTGATTGAGGGGAAGTGGAAGGATTCGATTCAGAAGAAGGTCGATGAATACGTGGCGGCGAAAATGCCCGTTGAGATTGAGTGGTGGGATGAAGAGGATTTCCGGAAACGTGGGTTGGAGAGGTTGATTCCTGATCGGAGTCTTGTGCCAGAGGGAGAGAAGTCTCGTGTCGTGAATATTATAGGTGCGGAAGTGTATCCTTGTGGGGGGACGCATGTTGATACGACGGATCTGTGTGGCCCAACGAAGGTAAAGAAAATCTCGAGAACTAAGGGGCAATCCCGGGTCAGTTATACTTTGAGTTGAGGCGACTAAATAAATTAGAATTATAGAACAGAAAAATACCATCAATGCTTATAGTTTCACCCTTCTAGATAATGTTCCTAGGGGTTGCCTTTGATGATACTACATTGGAATATTTTTCCATCCAGAGATATGTGGCGATGATGCAATACTTATCAACCAAAGTCTATTAACAACGGTTCAAATCTTTACAATATATAGAAGGTATAATAAGCATTAGGTAGAGTTTCATACGACGCTTAAGATACACACATTTAAAATACGATTTTAAAAAACAGAAATCTCTAGATTTCTTACATGTCGCTGCTTTGTAAATCTCATCACATATTGCATTTATAAGAAGGGTTTTTGATTTTGTAACTCTCAAATTTTAATTAGTTTATATTATGAAAATATTTCCAAATAAAAATAATATTAACAGGATTTTTTTGATTAATTTAGATTGTGAAAAATCATCTACTCTTATGAGGGACCGGTACTTGAAGAATTCGTACTTCAAGAGAAAAATAAATAAGTATTTGATAGGGAAATAGGGTGTTATTTTCTACCTATATGGTGCTGTTATAAGATGTTATAGAGAATGGCTAACAAAATGACCTTACACGTTATTCAATGTACGAATTGATTTGCTATTAAACCTTCATAAATTGCTGAACATTGATCTACAACTTTGTAAGATAAAAATAGTAGACACCCGCATCAACCGTTAACCTCGTATCCATCGCCCCAGCAATAGTGCTCTCATCAACGTAGCGGAAATGATCAATGATAGCACGATCATCATAGATCATTGCTGTAGAGAGCACACCTCGGTACTTTACCTCCCGCAGCTATCATCAAAATCAATTAGCCAAATGTGCGATATGAATACCTCGCAATTACAATGAACCTACTCTTGCCAATCCCCATTCCTCAAGATACTTCCTCTTCCCATCCTTGTCGTAAACCATGATAGGATAGACTTCGTCCGCGGAAATGAAATCCTTTCCAGCCCAGTTCATCGCAAGCAACTGAGCATGTCCTGGATGTCCAGTTTCAAAACTTCCGCCTTTCCATTTACCGAGTACTGCATCGATAGTGACAGGCCCTAGACTATTGTACAACTCTTCGACCTTAGCCGCGGAGACTGGACCGTTGATTTGAGTGAGTTTGAGGAATTCTTGACCGGCATTTCTATATGAGGGCAGTTGTATGTCAGCTCTGACACCTGTCGAAGAAGGGATGTTTTGGAAGAACCTACGTAGCTGACATCCTGACGGGGTTTTTTGGATACTGCAACAGAAAAAGATATTTTTGAAGCGGAAGTATTGACGGGATTGAGGCCAACTTTGAGTTTTAGGTTGAGAATTATAAAAGCGATTTGAAAGTGTAAATTAGTAAGTAGAATATAATCATTTCTATCAAAGTACTTAAAGGCTTACCTACCCCTCTTCTTCCAGTCACCTCAGGAATTTGCACAACTCCATTTTCGGAAAGATTCTTCTCCGCATGCACGTTGATATCTCTTAAAGACTATTTATGCGGGTATTCCAGCTTGTGCCAGTACGTTCTGCTGATTATAAGTTATGTACCTTTCGGCTCCGAAGTTTTGCGGGGTCGTGTGTACCATTCGAACTCAGAGCCGGATACACACTCAACGGATAAGCGGAACTTTCGATGATAAGCTTAGGTGACTACTGTTGTTAATTTCACAAATACATTCTCCCAAGCTACGATCAAAATACGGCTATATATATTTCAGAGTTTTCATTCATTTTGTTATGAAATTTCACAGTGTGATTTGGGATATATCAACAAATTCATTGTAGAAATTACTACGTCATTGGTTGATGCATGTTCTGCCGCAAATTGCCGCCTTTTATCGAAAATCGAAATCCATTCGTCTGGGAGGAATCTATTCAAGCGGGGTATGTATCAGCATTGCAATATACTTATGCAAAATTCTAACAGCCAACCAGATCCAGACACACACTATGGGGTCACATCACTCAGTGACAAGTGAAAATATATATTCACACGATCATACATACCAAAATCAGTGGTAGGGTGTATCATTCTATTTATTGCCAAGTGACAGCCACGGGCGTGCTCTAAATCTTGAAGCTACTCTGCATTACTTTCACCTCTTTCTTTACAGCCTATGCCATTATCTCAGCCTCAATCTTCTTTGGTTTCTTCTCATGCCACTTCGGATCTCAGCACATAAGAATCCACAAAATAGGTGTAGTTACATATGACCAGCGCAATGAATATAAAGCCCCATTCGCGAATCTAATACCCGGCCCCAGTTGATACATGTGCGGCAACGCTAGATGTTAGGGCAGTTGTGGTAGAAGAACCAGACGCTTGAAGACAGCGCAAGACGAGGAGTGCAGGTTAGGAACTTTGCAGTAGAAGTCCGATGCAAGCGCCAGTGTAGATAGTAAAGCAAATAATGTATGCTGGGCGACGCGGCAATGTCGGTCAAGTCACCTATAACGTAGGTTATTTCGACGTTGTGACATCGGATTAGCCGTAATTTCACAAAGACTATAATTGAAAGGGGAAATATAGTGGCCAAGTACCTGAATTAGCTCATTACCTTTAACTAATAGTAAAGGTTAATCAGTATCAGTATAGATAGTAGATAGAGTGAAGGGGAATTGCTCATCTTAGCCGAGTTCAGTGCTTGATATGAGGCTTGAAGATTATCAATATGTTATTTTTTCAATAATATAGCCTACTCCTGGATATTGTGTGTGATAAATATTAAGTATCGAAAACATTCGCCATACCATAGTAGCTTATCACATGTGATCTTACTACCCCAGAACTTTGGTTTGGGTGAAGATACTATATGGCTCATCCCGCTGCTAATCCTAACTATTTTCCAGGATATTAGTTAGTGTTCTTAAACTTTGGAGTCTACGCTAATAGTTGTTCTATTGGATGATATGTTTTTATTGTGAGAATGAATACATTTCTTTGGAAGAATACTCGAAGAATCTAAATTTTTGACAATATTTTGCATGGGTTCGAATCATTGGGGAATATAATCACCAATCTCTGATCGGAACTAATTCATTGTCGTAGAGCTCTCCTGACTCCCACTGTAGCTGAAAATTTTGCAGCTGGAGAAAAATGGATTATAGTATCAAGATGATCAACAGGACCTCGGCCTTGCAAAGTTATTTCTGAGGCTATTCTCATCAGGAAACAAATGGATTAGAAGCATCAAAATTATCAGTAATCTTCTTTATATGATCAATGAAACACTATTTGTCATATAGTGTCTACTTCACGTTAATTCTTGTAAAGATTTTCTCTTGTCTAGACAAAATTATTTAATGTATCTCTTTCAACAATCCCTTTTCGCCAGGCTGTAACGCAGTTTCGGGATCGATGACTGAAAGTTGTTCGCTATCGACAACTCTTATGTGTGGACGAACAGCTGAACCATCTATGCAGTCAGCATCGGAAGATGAGACTTAACCAGATCTAGCCATTACTAACGAGTTAATACGAACCAATTACACAACGGAGCACCAGATACTATATTTATCAGAGAGAATGAATAGATAGGATATGCGTAACATCAATTACAGGATGCCTTAGCAGTTATTGCCTTTTGGCCCCCGCTTAACGTTTCAGCTTTCAGATGAGCAGCACGATCCCAACGCAAACAATTCACCGATACCGCGCGATTTGGAAGAGCTACTACTAAAGTATCACTCCCCGTTAGTGTTCTCCAACAACAGCTCATGCTCCGCGAAAGTTTTCGGAGGACAAGTGTTTTTGTCGTGATATTATCACATTTACAGCCGTCTTTTGAAACATCCTGCTCTTTTAATACCATACCATGGCAATAAGTCGATCTGGAAATCAATACCAGGATATCTACATCAATGACTCTGCTCATGCGCAACTTGGAGATACACATATTAGTAACAATTACTATAGTCAGCTTTCACTCCCCTTTGAATTAAATATGACAGCTACTGAAATTTCCTAGACAGTCCTTCAAAATCCAACTCTATCAACGAGATTATGCGAGCTTTATTCTCGAGCAAAGTCAAGGATGACCGACAAGATCTTATTGATAGAAAAGGGAAAAGGGCTGAAAGAACTTGTGAATGGATCAAGAGCGACCCAAAATATATCTCATGGCAGAATTCTGCATCGCCACCATTGTGGATTTCGGGAGGACCAGGGAAGGGGAAAACTATGCTATCTATCTATCTCACCGAGGATATCGAACGTATTGCAAAGCCTAAAGGCGCAGTTACCTTGTACTTTTTCTGCATAAACGGTAACGATAGACGAAACACGGCTGTTGCGGTGTTGAGAAGTTTATTGTATCAGCTCCTTGAACAAAAACCGAATCTTGTCAAGTACGCCGAGGATGACTTCAAGAGTGAGTCTGAAACTGAAACCACAATATCTTCCCTCCAAGCTCTTTGGAGAATATTCGTATCAATGCTCCATGATGCGACTCTCCATTCAGTTTTCTGTTTGATTGACGGTCTCGATGAATGCGATAGCTCTATGGATTCACTCTTGACTAAATTAAATGATCTTTTCTTAGAAGTACAGAGCCAGGATTCTATAGGAATGTTTCATCTGGTATTGGTTAGTCGAGATTTGCCAGGCATAAACGTCTGGCTCCTCAATTTTGCGCGTATACGTCTTGACCCAGACTCCGACGATCAAGTCAGTCGAGACATCGACGTGTATATATCACAGAAAGTCAATGAATTATCAAGTGAAGGGAAGCTTTCAGATAATGATCTACAAATGGTAGCCTCTGTTTTAAGAAAAGGTGCCAAAGGAACATTTCTATGGGTTGGATTTGTCGCCAATGGGCTAAAAGGAAAGAATGCAGCTGAGGTGCGAGACCTTCTTCGAGATCTTCCCTGGGAGCTAGATGGCATTTACGAGCGAATAGTGGCTCAAATAAAGCCAGAGCGTGAGAAAATTGTTAAAGATATTCTTCAATGGATCGTAGTAGCTCAACGTCTATTAACGGTAAAGGAGCTAGCTACCGCAATCGACGTAACCGAAAACGACATGAGAAGTTATCTTGAATTTTGTGGGCAATTATTGCAGCCTCTTAGAGATGACACGGTAAATCTGATACATCAGTCTGCTAAAGATTATCTACAAAGATATGAGCCCTATAAGACACATGCGCACTTAGCAGTTGCAAAAGCTTGTCTTAAGTATATCGAACATCCACTTCAGGCTGGAAGACTTTCAACGTCGGAATGTACTCGGGAAAAAGAACTGCAAGATTATCCTTTGTTAGAATACGCAATCATCTACTGGCCTGACCATGCAAAATTTGCCTCGAATACCACAAAAGACATGTTCGATTTCTCTGGTGAATTTTTCCGGAAGGACTCCTATATTCGAAAGAACTGGCTGTATTCTTATCGATTCTACATGCCATATTCGCAGCTTAATCCGAAGCCTTTTACTCTAATGCATATAGCAGCGTATTTCAATATTACCATGTTAGCAGAGGCCATCTTTTCTCGGAAAACCTTCTTTTTTATGTTCTCAAATCCAGGAAAGAAAAGTGACAGTTCAGGTCGGGAGCCACTTTGGTGGGCTGCACTGAGAGGTCATAAGGAGATGGCACGGCTTCTGTTAAGAAACGGTGTTGATATTAACTATAAAAATCGCGGCAAGGGTACTGCACTCTACATAGCCTCACAGAGCGGACATGAAGCAATAGTGAAACTCCTCGTTAATGGGGGTGCTGATGTCAACTCTGAGACTAAATACTCCGATACTGCACTCCATAGAGCCGCGGAGAGCAGACATGAAGCAATAGTGAAGCTCCTCCTTCAAGCAGGGGCTGATATCAACTCTAAAGATAAATACTCAAGAACTGCACTCTATATAGCCTCGAGGAACGGAAACGAAACAATAGTGAAGCTCCTCCTTCAAGCAGGGGCTGATGTCAACTCTAAAGATGAATACTCGATCACTGCACTCCATAGAGCCTCGGAGAACGGAAACGAAGCAATAGTGAAGCTCCTCCTTCAAGCAGGGGCTGATGTCAACTCTAAGGATCAACTCTCAATCAATGCACTCCATAGAGCCTCGGAGAACGGACACGAAGCAATAGTGAAGCTCCTCCTTCAAGCAGGGGCTGATGTCAACTCTAAGGATCAACTCTCAATCAATGCACTCCATAGAGCCTCGGAGAACGGACACGAAGCAATAGTGAAGCTCCTCCTTCAAGCAGGGGCTGATGTCAACTCTAAAGATAAATACTCAGAAACTGCACTCTGTATAGCCTCGTTGAACAGACAAAAAGCAATAGTGAAGCTCCTCCTTCAAGCAGGGGCTGATGTCAACTCTAAAAATGAATACTCGATCACTGCACTCCATAGAGCCGCGGGGAGCAGACACGAAGCAATAGTGAAGCTCCTCCTTCAAGCAGGGGCTGATGTCAACTCTAAAAATGAATACTCGATCACTGCACTCCATAGAGCCTCGGAGAACGGACACGAAGCAATAGTGAAGCTCCTCCTTCAAGCAGGGGCTGATGTCAACTCTAAAGATAAATACTCAGGAACTGCACTCTGAATAGCCTCGTTGAACAGACACGAAGCAATAGTGAAGCTCCTCCTTCAAGCAGGGGCTGATGTCAACTCTAAAGATGAATACTCAGAAACTGCACTCTGTATAGCCTCGAGGAACGGAGACGAAGCAATAATTCTCAAACACTGTACTTCATACAGCCTTAGAGAATGGACATGAAGCAATCATGAAGCTCCTTCTTAGGAGTGGGGCCGATGTCAACTCTAAGGATATATTCTCAGAAACTGTACTCTGTACAGCCTCGAGGAACGGAAACGAAGCAATCATGAAGCTCCTTCTTGAGAGTGGGGCCGATGTCAATGTACGAACGAGACATGGTACTGCACTCTCTATAGCTAGAAAGGCAAAACATATGCGAATTGTCGAGGTCTTAATCGAACATGGGGCTACCAAATGAACGTTGGAGGATTTCCTTTTCAGTAATTGATTGCGATGTTTCAACTTCTTTTGCTTTATATCACGGCTGGATGTCACATGGGTTATTCTTGTTACTCTTCCAAAAAAAAAAATTTGCAACTATAGCGCGTTTCCTATTCTTCTCAATCAACAATTATCTAAACTTATAGTCTCCCATGAAAGCCATAATTAGAAAGTTTGTATCGTGATATTTCTCGTAGTAGGCTTGCTTACTGTTCAAAGCTGAAGTTAAACATTTATAAAACAAGGGAGTTTACATCATATGCACTGCACATCAGACCTTCACGAATTGCCATGAATATTAAACTTTTAAATTTAAACTAATCTGCTTATCTATAGAAGCAAATCCCCAAGAAAAAGTGCACTGAAAACGTGCTATTGGATCTTAACAGTAACCCTTAAATACGAAGCGAAGTCACCCTCACTCCCTCCCGACAAGCAACCACCACCACTCCCCAGCATCCCATCCCCCTTCAACAGCCCTCAAAATGCCAATATCAACACCCCACTTAACGAATAACTTCAACTCCCACTCCTCCAAACTCGGTGCAAAAGCAACAACCAAGTCCCTCATATTAGCACCACTCCTCAAAGCCAGCAGACCAAAGACACCAGCCATGACCTTGCGCCACAAGCTCAGAATAACGTTTCCATGAACATCAAACCAAAGCGGCACCCCCTCGTTGTGGCCTGGCGGATCACGCGGAAAGTTGATATCCTCATCGTAGATGTATCTCTCCGTTGGCTCGATTGTCATCTTGAAGCGTAAGCGTGATTTATCCATCTGCCGAACCATGTAATCGCCATCTGTGAGCCCGAATTTATTCATCGGGACATCAGACGGAACAAGCTTGATCCTTCCATGGGCCTGTAAGTTCGTGATAGCGAGGATATCACCATCAGCAGCGCTATAATCAATCATCACCGTGCGACCGTCACGGAAATTCATATCCAGCACACCCTTGAACTGTGCAGCGCGCTCGAGCATATTGGCTCGCACATCACGACGGAAAACAGCCTCAAAAGCGTCGGTGGTGTCATATGCACGACCAGGCATAGGACGGCCTTTGTTCTTCTGCATGAGGATCTTGGCAGTGAGCATTTGATTAAGAGCTTTCTTAACGACAGCATCGCCGATGCTATTCATACGGATGAGAGCAGCCTGGCCATTGTAAACTTCTGTAGGTGTCAGGCAATTAGCGCGGATGACGGAGCGGGCGATAGTGAGGGAGTCGAGGGGACCGGACTCGAGCTTGTGTTGAGAGGTGCGCTTAATGGGGATTGCATGAGCGCGGGTTGTTAGAAGGTCGACACGACGATGAATTGGAGCGGCGCCGTATAGAACGTCGCGCCAGCGTGGATCGCTGTCTTTTGGAGTGACACTAAAGACTGTGTTCAGACGATTGCGAGTGTCTGGAAGGCGAACACTGTGGTTTCCTTGTAGGGAAACATCGTCTCGAGCGAGGACCCAATCTACTACATAGCCCCAATCATAGGCAAGAGCGTTATCGGGATCGAAGGGTGGAAGGTCGTCAGTAGCATATGCCTCTAAGAAGAATTCCGGGAATTCGACGCTGAGTTTTTCAATCGCAAGGCGGTGCTTCTTGTAGAGTATGGCCCAGCGCTTATTGACGAAGCTGAGACTAAGATGAGGGAAGAGACGAGCGACCAGCACCCAATCAATGCATTTCTCATAACCACCAGTCAAAGTCCTGATGACAATAACAGCAACAATGAGTCGGCGATCATCCTCCTCAGACATAGTACTTTCAGCTCTATTGCCATGTGCTGGTTTGTAGTCCCAAGCAATCTGCGTTCCATCACCAAGAACGTCCTTTTCAAGAAAATCGGTATCTTGTGGTAGTTGAGTAAGACGACGAGTCTTGAACTTTTCCATCATAGCACGTCTATCTTTGGCCTTTTGGCTTGCCTCTTGAATCTCCACCTTTTTGGCCTTTGGTCGCTTACTGTGATGAGCAGGAAGGCGTGGCTCAACCGAGTAGATTTCTTCATCAAGTGGGTAATTTGACTCGTCATCCCAAGGAGGATTACTCCAAGATAGTTGCTCCTGAGGATGGAAATCATATGTAGCTGGTACAAGTTGCGGAACTTGTAGGTCCATGCGAGTCGAATGCTGGATCCATCGATACATGGGAGCCATCGTACCTTGCATAATGATTTGCATGTCCTTTATTTCCCATTTCTCAGTAGTTTCGACCTCCGAGAGGAACTTAGCCATATGTGGGTTTATCTTGGTCTCCCATTCAAGTGGCTTTCCAGACTTCGTCTTCATTACAGCATCCATGTCTTCGGGTAGGTGTTGGGCGAGGAAATACCTATCGGAAGGCATCCATCCCTCAATAGTGATCGAACCATCAAGTAACTCGAATACACTCTCCGGCATAGTATTCCAATACCCATATTCACCTTGGCGCAAGACATTAGCAGAAGCGAATCGAGGCCTTGGAACTGCATCTTGAGGTGACGCAATGACAGGATAGGTGACACCAGGTGTGTCAAACACGTCCAAAGCCGTATTTGGTTCCAAAAATTTGAGATAGCGAGATGAACCAGCAGTAATATGTGGTAAAGGAACCAAACGTGCGGACTGGTCAGGTCGAACCGGTGGTCTGAAGGCTATCGGACCTGGCCTCTCTAGTTGCCACACGCCAGCAACTCCAGGTCCAGATCTAGCCTGTGGGATTATCTTCCGGACGTATTTGCGCTTTTGTCTAGGTGGAGCACCAGCAAGTGCATTTTGAGGTCTAGAAATCTGGATCGATTGTCTAACAGGACCAAAGACACGCAAATTAGGGTGGAGGACGGGCCTATGTCCTCTAAGCAACTTTGCGTAACGATGGTCGCTTTTCGCATTATTCTCAACCTTCCTTGCCGGTCGTGAATAAATTGGTCGTACACCATGGCCGAAGGCATGAGTACCCCAAGCTGGGTCGTCTAGTGTCTGCATGAGGGTGATTGGTTCAGGAAGCTGAGGTCTCAACTCTCTCTTCCTCTTTGGTCTTAAAATCTTAGACCACGCTCCGGTAGAGTCCTGCATAAAAGCCACTGCAGGTTGCCAACACTGCTTCTTGGTATTGTCTGGTTTTTGTGGAGTATCCGGGGTATCTAACTCAAATGAGGCTCCATTGAATTGAAGTGATTCTGCTTGAGCCTCATCTTCAGACCCAGCATCAACATCCATTCTGTCTTCGGCGGCATCATTCTCTTCGTACTCAGAATCGGATTCATGGTGTCCCTGTGGAAACTGACTATAATCAATAGCATCGGAGATTTTCCAACCCGGCTCAATCTTCCCTGAGAGGCCTTGTGCTTTCCTAGCCGCCCAAGCAGCTTTTAAGATAGCGGATTGTTTAGCTCTGCGGGATGAGTCGTCAGGATTCCATGGCCGCTTTTTTCTTGCTGCATGTTCTTCGACAGCAACGCTGAGTGGTGTACTCATTCCATAAGGATCTTCATCTTCCTCTTCAAACTCGCCATCTTCATCCGAGTTATTAGTTTCGGTGTATGTGCCATCAATGATAGTCTGTGGCTTCTTGAGTCTCCTGGCCTCCTTTGGCACGACGGACGCATAGAATGGAGCAATGAGAGTCTCGATGTTGGTTTCCTTCGGTACTTCTGGCTGAGCCTCTGTCTTCTGTCCGGAAGTCTTGATAGAGACGGCTCGATCACCGTGCTTACTAGCAGTTTCCTCGAGAGTCGCAAGGAGGTCTTTTGGCGGCAAGAAGGCTTCCGGTACGTAGAAATCTGGCGCAGCATTGATAACTTCCTTCTTCATCTCTAAGAAGACAGGGTCGGTTGGCTCCGTGTCTTTAGTAAGCACAACTCGGGTTTTCATGCGACCTGTCTTATCGCGGAATGCGAATTCGTGCTTTCGAATCATACCAGAGTCTATCAGAGATGCAGCAGAAGCGTTAACAACCCGCATCTCGGGGTTTCCAGAGGTAGGGAATTTCTTTCGCCATGCAGCCACAAATGCAAACCATAAGGATTTCATGCCGGGGAAGACACCACCGCAAGCATCCAGTAGCTCAAGGATTGTATCCTTACGGCGCTGAGCAGAAATAACTGCCGGATTGTTTTTGATCGGCTTCTCTTTAACCACTTCTTTCTTTGGAGCAGGGATATGAATTTGCATTCTGGATTTTGAAGCAGGTGGCAGGATCTTGTTCGGAGAAGGAGATGTCTCCACTGATTTGAACGGAACATCTGATGCTTCAGTAGCTTTCACGCCATGAAGCTCCCAAGGAGTCATCCTTGAAGGAATAGAAAATGGAGCAGGAAGCGGAGATGGGGTTGCGATTGAAGCGAGAGCTGGAGCATTCGTTTTGCGACGCTTGTTCTGTCGGACAGCTTTGCCGCTAGGTGTAAGTTCATAAAGATCATCATCCTCATCATCAGAGACGACCACATCCTCCTCATGTTGGTCATCAATATCATTCTGATTGCCCCCATTCTGATCTTCATCAGCCACAACAATCGGACTTTGGCCTGGGCCAACCGAAGTCGATTTGCTTCTACTATTTCTCCAGCCGAGTTGCTTTGGAACCCAGGATGGATTGCAAGGGCCGTTTGACTTTTCGAGATGATATTGAAGACCATTATCGTTTCTCCAACGCCCTCCACACTTTTCACACAGATAAGGCTTGCCTTGGTCGTCTGGCGCCGGCTGTTTAGTGTATTTTGATTTTGGTGGAGGCATTTCCACACCATTTAGGGTCATCGTGGTAACTATCTTTGCCCGGAGGATATTGGCGGCATCATGAGAGCTTGTAGATCGTGAAATCCGGAAGACATATAGCTGCTCCGTATCATTTTCGTCGTTGGTGTAAATACGCATCTCTGAATGCTTGCCCTTCCTCTCATAGACAATTGGTGGCTTCGAAAAACCAGATATTTCTAGATCTACGATCTTTGGCGCATCTGGATTATCGCCTACTTGCATAAATGACACTTTTGTCTTGTCCACTGAAAGAATCAAATTGCCGACAACATCTTCGTACCGGCAGCATATGAAAGCGGCATTTTCTGGTAAGGATGCAGCGGTAGCAACTTCGAGAGACATTGTGAATTCCTGCTCTTCATCTAGTACCTCAATACTTGTTTGCTTAACTACAGACTTTTCGAACTTCTTGGAAGGAGTCTTTGTGGCAGATGTATTACCAACACCATTTGTCTTCTCAATAGAAGGTGGCACTGATGTAGGATCTGACCCAATAGCCATGTGCGAGGTCGTTACACCTTTAATCCCAACGCCTGATGTGTGTGGTGAGGTATCTTGTGTAGCAGCAGACGTGGCGTATGGAGACTTATAACTAGGTGAAGTTTCAGAGGTATTAGCGAACGGCGATACATAGGCAGGTTTTCCTGCTCCCAAATTTGACAATTGAGCAGCAAATGGTGAAGTGTACTTCGAATGTCCATTTGATGCATCGCCATTTGGTTGTGATGGTGCCGCTACTGGAGTCTGTGCAGGACGATCCATCTTGATCTCATTGGCCAAAGGCGAAGACGGGAAAGGTGACTTGTACGAGGATAGATCGTATGGCGATCTGTAAGGTGTTTTCGGAGGTGCTTGTTTTACTTTCACTCCTGGTGGGGCAGAGCCAAGAGCACGAACTGCTTCGGTCAATGCAATTTTCTTTGCTGAGCGAACTTTCTCAGAGTCATCTTCCTTCGCTGTTGACATCTTTCTCTTTTTCGAATTGGCAACTGGTGTTGCTGGTACTTCATATTGTGGAAGCTGGGAATTACTCAGTACTTTATCTGTTGGTTGTTGAATATGTGCTGTTTGTTCCGGCTGGCTGCTCTCCGCCCAGGTAAAAGTGGCGGTATCTAAGGTCTTTGATGTAGCAGGGAGGTTTGAGCTTGAGATCGATTCACTTTGCTTCTCAGGTGCAGTATCCTGAAATTCCACGGCCAATGGTGATTCCAAAGGTTCAGTAATACTTGGAGAATCATCCACCGGTTTCTCATGAATGGCTGTGGGCTCAGAAGATACAACAATAGTGTCTCCGCTATCATCCACAGTAGCATTATCCTGGCTCTCCTCACCAGCTCTGGTATCCACAACAATAGTATCGCCAAGCTCATCATAATCATCCTCCATTTCCGCATCCTCAGAACTCACTAACCCAACTGCATTTCCAACCAATTTTCTGACCTTAACCGGCGGCGCAGGCCTATGCATCCACTCGAACTCCCTCAATCTTTCAGATTTAAACACCGCAACCAAGCTCCTAGGCGGTCTTCCCTGTCTTCCAATCCTTGAGAATCGTTCCGAGCCGGTTGGCGCGATATAAACTCTTGGGACACCCTCCTCGCGCTGCATATCGTCATAACTAGTGAAGATAGCTTTATGAAGCTTATTAGGATCAGGCGGTAATCTAAGCCCCTCTTTCTCCTCAACGTTCCTTCTCTTCCTTGGTGGCTCAGGCTCCTGATGTGATTCCTGCGATGAGTCCAGCTGTAATGGGTCTGGCATGGGCGATGCAGAAATCGCCTTGTTCTTCGGAGGGCGGCCACGAGGTTTCAGCGGGCTGGAGACGATCGGGTCGGTATTCGTAGGCGGTCGGCCTCTGGGTCGAGACAAAGGAGGTCGACCGCGACGACGAGGCTCAGTGAGGGGTTCGGAAGGGTCTCGACCGGCACTGGTCGGTGTGGTAGGCGTTGCGGGTCCACGTTTTTTGTGGCTGCGTCGCGGAAGGAAGCTGCAATCAGCTGCGAGGGTTGCTTCTAGTAATGTGCCACGCCCCTCTGGACCTTGGAAGATTGCAGGGTCGAATTTCGAGAAGCCGTAGGAATCTAGGTCTACAACAGCGGATGTTGCTGATTGATGGCGGACATTGGCCCAGCTTGTGCGGCCCTTATCAACAAGTTTTTGAAAGTTCGGCAGTGTGAAGTATTGATAGTGGTTGTTCTTTCCAGTCTGTGATACATCTCGGATGATAGAAAGATGATCGAGGTGCACTGGTTGTGATTCTGATTGCGAATAGGCGTCAAGCCATCTATACATTGGCTTTTCGAAGGCGTCTCCAGTGATGAACTTTCGGGCTTGCATTCCACTTAGACCCTCTGTTCCAGCAGCGTGAATAGCATTGTATAGAATATTACCAATTGGCTTGTTTGGTGTCCATAAAGCCCCCTCTTTCAAGGTTTTTGATGATCTCGCACCGCCTTCTTCCTCTTCTTCTCCACTATCATTCTCAACATCATTAATACCATCCACATTCTGGCTCGAGGTAGTGTCCCAAGCAACTCTAGATCTAACATCCTCTCTTGGGCGACCTTTATCAGTCCGGCTTGTAGGCTTCTTGCGAAATGCTGCCCAATCTTCTTCTGTCATGTCTCGACCCATCTTAACACAATCCTTGTAAACTTGCTCTGAATGACCGAGTTTCGCATCCACTCGTTGAACAACGCCCATTGAAACAAGTCTTCGGGTATTTCGTGCCAAAACCTTCATTTGCCAGCGCAAAGTGTGAACATGCAGCTTTTGTCGAAGATGGGTATATTGCATCACACCCCAAGCTCGAAGAACCGCAATAAGTGATCTGACAAGTGCTTCTTCATCAACAAAGCCTCCAGTCCACTGGGAATGACAGGCAATAGGACTGAGATCTGCCGTCAAAACACTCGCAGGAATCTTGAAAGGGTCCGACATAGGATCGTCTTGCTGATTAGTGTGCGACTCGTCAACAAACTTGATATGTGTAAGAAGACTGGTCTTTTGGTTTCGAAGTAGAATCTGGCGCTTTTCAATGTATCCCTTCTGTGCCAAGAAATCTGTTCGTCGTGGAACGGACCGCTTATCCTGACCGGATGCCCTGCAAAGCTCGCCCTGAGCAATTCCATTCCCTCGAGTGGCGGCAATCGTACACAATAAACGCCACTCTGATACCGGGACCTTCTTGGTGTCAATACCGTGGCCTGTCAGTTCACGCCATTGCCGATCTTGTGATACTTGTATCCGAGGCTGAAGCATTGGCGGTTTGGACTTTGGCGTTCTTATAGAATGCTTGATGGGACTTGTGGTAGGTGTCGAGGCCTGAGGCGTGCCTTCCCCCTCGGGAGCCATAGATTGATTAGATTGTACATCAGGTGTAAGATCATGAGTACCTGAAGTCGAAGCATTAACATCCGCCTGCGGTGTTGAAACAACAGCCTTTGGTCTAGAGGTTGGTAAAGCAAGAACTTGGTCAAGTGTCAACTTGTTTCCTTCGCGATCATCACCAACGAAAATATCTGGCCTGGCAACTAGCCATGTCCAGACCATGCTCTTGAAGACATGATCAGTGTTTGGTTTTCTGCGTTCAGAAATGTCAATTTCATTCACAGAAGCCTTTGAATTAGTATCATCATCTTTGTTGTAATACTTGTCGACGAGACTGAGGAACTGAGAGACAGATATTCCTACACAATATTGTCAGCCTATCATACAAAACCATCCACAACAAATCAAATAGATGCTATATTATACACAGAAAAAAGTCCAATATCAAATACCACAACTTTCAATCCCATGATATCAAAACAAATTCCATATCCCGCGCCCCACCTCACCACCAGCCCCACAACCAAAAACCCAACACGAAAAAAAAAAAGTGATAAGAAATTTATATTCAAAGCAGACAAAAGAAATCCCAAAAAACTCACCCTCATCGCCACCAAAAACAATCTCGCCAAGCAACCAATCTATAAGCTCATCAAAGCTCTTCGCCATGATTGCGCCTCTCCACTCATTCTGCGCTCCAACCCACGTCCGAAGTAAAAAAAAACAAAAAAGGGAGCGTGAGAACAATAAAGTGGACGAAAGTGAGGAAAGGCGAAGGAAAATCAGCGACGGCCGGCGAGGGAATTAATGAGCAGGAATGATATGGGACGTCGAATTGGGTAAGAATGAAAAGTGAAAGGTCGCAAGGGTATGGGGGTATGAGTAGGTGACAGGATGGAGGGGATTTGCTTGAATCCGCTATGGAGGTGATGAGTTCACGTCGCGGTCGTTGTTGGAAATATTTGTGTGCAGGTTTTTTTTGGGATTCCGTTGGCGGGAGGGTTAAGCGAGGTAAGCGAGAAAGAGGCTCCACCCGCCCGCTAGACTTGTTTGGGGTGAAGGGTTTCGTTGCTGGATTATCATCTGCGGCAATTTGTTGTAATTTGTTGTAATTTGTTGAGTGCATAGCTGCGACTCAGATGAAACTCGCTCTTATCTCATGTCGATCTAGAAATCCGATATATGACGAGTACATTTATAATAGTGTGCATATATTTCATTCAAAATAGGTCAATGTCACGATGTAACTATGAATTCAATTATCAGATTTATGAAGAATCAAACAAATAAACAATACTACCTTCTTTGTTACCCTCAAAGTTATTAAGTCTCCATATAACATCATAAGGTAAGATGCATACAGTGACAAGGTGGGGAACGATTTACAAAAGTCTCAGTGCAATCCATGAACAGCAACGATCTATCATATGTTCAATGCGCTATTATTTAACAAAGCACCAATCTATATCTGATGCATCCCAAACCATCTATTTTGCACCCAACACCAACACCCAACGCCATCCATAAGCCTTTACTCTTTTGGAGCTTGACCAGCACGATCCCGATTTTCCTTCATCATCTGTCTGTACTGCTCAATGACACTCGTTCGCACCTCACCCAACTCCTCTCTCCTCCTCAAACTACCAGCAGCCTTCGGCACATCCTCAACATCAACTCTAGCGCCACGAACCTTGAACTTCTCCTTAGGAACCTTGGTGAAAGTCGGTGGAGCCTGAGCCACATCATTGAGGCCAATCTTGCCCTCACCCCTCTTCTTAATGAGCACAGCCCACGGATCATCATCCCCATCATCAATCTCCCCGATAGCCTTCTTACGCTTGCCACCCTTCTTGCCCTTCTTGCCAGCGGCATGCGCCTCATCAATCTTCCACTTGACATTACCCTCCTCATCGTCCTCCTCCTCAGCCAACTCCCTAGCCTCCTCCCTCCTCTCCTGAATCTTACGCTCCTCCTCTCTCCACTCATCATACATGCGATGCATCCTCTTCTCCGTCTTGGTGCGCCCAACCTTCAAGCCCAAAGGATCCTTCCCGCCCTTGCCCGTCTTATTAATCAGCCCACTAACGGGCAGTGCCGCATCGACTCTGGCCGAGAAATCAGACATGCGCTCGCCGGGCCGAATAGTGGGTACCTCGACGGCGTGGTTTTCGCCCGCGAGCTTGACGGGGCCATCACCCTTCCCATCGTTCTTGGCCGCATTCTTCTTCTGCTTCTTCGTCAACTTGATGCCGTCGTCCAGGCCGCTGCGTAGCTTCTGGCCCTGCTGCATGGCCATCAGGCGCGCAAAGGCCTTGGGGGTGTCATCGGCGTTGTCCTTATTGCGCTTGCGCTTGTTGCTCTTGCGTGTGGGCGCATCGTCGGTGGAGAAGATGCCGTTGGACTTGGCAGATTTCGAGACCGAAAGAGGTTTGGCGGTTATGGTTGGGGGGAGGTCCACACTATGTCAGAAATCAGCATCAATATCAATATGGATATGGATATTCATCTATAATCGTATTGGAATAACTCGTATCACAATACGAGAATAAAAAATGGGGAATTGGAAGGAATGGGAAATGGGGGCAGTGTGAAAAAGAGGCTTACGTGGACTTGTCCTCACCCTTGCGGGTATGTTTATGTGGCATGTTATGTTGATGATGTGTGTATTATTTGGTGGTGATGATGCGATGGATGTGAGGTTGAGGCACGAACAAAATCATTCAGATTTGTCGGCAGAAACATTTTGCCTTTGGCCGAATGTATTTTGCGAGGGTCGTGCGCGGTGTGGAGAGGAAGTGCGGCTAGTGGAGAGTCTGAGAGTGGACGGCACGTGGTGGGTCAGTGGTCAGTGGATCTGTGGAACATGGAACATGGAACGTGGAATCTTGCGCTTTGCCCGTTACCCTTTACCCTTCACCCTCGCCCTACTACCTACATATACATACATACATAGTACATACATAATAATTCCTCATCCCAGAGATACGTACCCTGACTCTCCGATGCTGGTCTGGTGCTGGCTCCCTCTACCATCAGGTGAGAAAGAGACTGAGCACCTCGGATCACTCGCATGAAATGTTGGTTTCGATCTCTGTGCATGTAAATCATTTCAGCCATAAAGACATCTTGGGTCTGGGGAAGTGGGTCTGGGGAATCCCGACGTCGTTCTTCGTATTTAAAAATAAAATTAAGAACTAAGAATGAAATTGAAAATTGAGGTGAATTGGGAAGACTTTGGTATAATTAATGAAAATGCATATCTACGTGTATACGTATATACGGTATGTCGACTTGCCGTTACTGATAATTTGTTATTGCACACCATCACCACCACCATCATCTCTCCTCCACCACCACCACACCTACACCTCCACCTCCACCTCCACCTACACAGCCCCAAGTCTCACTGCTTCATCGGATGATAATCTGGTGAATAGGAGGAGTCTGACTTTATTCCCATCCTCCGCATCAAACCAGTCAGCGACCTTCATCTACCGTCATCGATCCATCTTCTCAACAATTTCATTGCATTAAGCGCCTTGCAGCCTGCCACTCTCATCATACTGCCTACTTCACCCGGCAGATTACCACACCTCCACCCGCAGAAAGAGGCATTTCATCCAACCTCATCCACCTATCATGCCCATCTCATCTGCTCAATACCACCTCACCGTCACCACCACTACGTATTTATGCATTTCCATTCGTACGCATCCATCAAATGCCTACTCTCCCCTCTGCACATTCCCGGACTTGAATCGCCAAAAACGATCCATAGATTCCGTGCTAGACCTATCAATCCTAGCAAGCCTTCTGCTTAATATCAAGCTGCTATACCCAACCTCGGCTTTCTCCATCATGTAAGGGGCATGGGGCCCTACACATTATATTGTGTTTTTTGTTTTTGTTTTGGCCTACCTTGTCAAGTCGTATATCGCATGTAAACAAATGCCTGCAATCAAGTCCCGACATGACCGGTCGCATGCTCTGCGCACGTTCTACTCCATCTTTCGCTTGCTCTTCGTACGCCATTATCCATGGCGCGCATGAAAAAGTGTCACGGACTCTGGATGCATGGTAATCATCCGCCTTCTATTTTCTGTTGGATTTGTGCTCAGAGCAGAAGTTCTTTCCTTCGGTTTGCATGGCCGGTGTTTGGCATGTCGTCATGATACATGTCACTGGAAACTGGGGAAATGCGAACCGTGCGAGTCATGACAACTTGCCCATCTTACTTGTCTTGACAATACAATATTGATTTATGCAGTGATAAAGGATCAAGTTATGTAGACAGACGGCGATAGTGCAAGGTACGTGCTCCGTATTGACGTATGACTGCTCGTACCGGCTATACGGCCATAAAAAATCCGCGAAATGGTATTGGTGGTAAGGCAGATTATTGAGTGCTTATTTGTCGGCAACAACCTAAAGCTTCCCCCAAAGTTCAGCTACTTATTGGTAATCCACAATCAGTATCACATAAAACACGTTCTCATATCCCTGAATCACATTTACAACTCCTATAGAGAGTGGATATGATGCTGCTGCCTCGTTACAGGGCTAGGTATGCCATCGGCGTCTTATTTTCTTGGAAATGCCCTCGAAAGTGGAGTTTTACAGCCCAAGCCGAGGCAAGGACACGAATAAGAGCTTACACCTTCCATGTGATGCGATACGATATACGATAGGCCCTTGAGCTATGAAGAAGCAAATAAAGTGCAAAGAGTTGATAGGTAAGTTGATAAAAGTCTAAATATACGCCCAATGAGGTATGCCCAGTACCTGAGTATGTGCGGAGAGTGTGACAGCCCTGTGTGTGCGTGTGCGTGTGTAGGCTGTCTGTGGCTATACCCCGCAAGGAACGGATCGCTTGAATACAACACTTGATCGATGCTAAGAAACATAACTATCGATCATTCTTCGTCCGATGAGGAAGTCCCCCGATGTAGCCCCGCTCTGATGCCCGTTCGAATGCAAAGTAAGAGCTGGGCGTGCGCACAGAACTTCGACTTTCAACCGAAATATCATGCTCAGCCATGTATGTATTACTCTTTACACTTATATGTGAAGAGGTACATCTATATGAGACGATTGGGGTGCATGAAATGTGCATATCAAATGAGCCTCGGACATGAGAAGATTGCTCAGCTTGACATTCTAGACGGAGTCTATAGTCTTGAGCGGAGTCATGGCCGAGGACACACATGGGATTGCATCTTTCGATCGAGTTGTATACAGGAACAGTATATACCAAGAGATCAAGTATATATCCGTACTCTCCCAACACAAGTAGGTCCCATCTTCTCCGGTTGTCTCATCTCATCTCATCTCTCTTCACCCGAGAGCAAGAGGAAGAGCATTTTCACCCTCACTTGCCCCATCAACCACTCTTCACATTCGTTCATCATGATGAAGTCCCTCCACATTCTCTTGACGCTCCTCCCTCTCGCCCTCGCCGCTCCTCAACCCCGAGCAGCAACCCCAACCGTCACAATCTCCTACCCAGAAGCCACCATCGTGGGACTAGGCGGCTCCATAGTCGAGCAATTCCCCGGCATCCCCTTCGCACAGCCACCCGTAGGCTCCCTTCGACTCAAGCCGCCAGTAGCCCTCACAGAGCCGCAAGGCGTCATAAGCGCAACCGCGAACGGGCTCGCATGCCCCCAGCTTTTCTTCAGCGACGCCATCAATGACGCTATCCCAACCGCAGAGATCGGTCTCCTGCTCAACACGCCCCTCTTCCAGCAAATCCTCAATGCCGGCGAGGACTGCCTGAATATCAACATCATCCGCCCCGCCGGCACAACCTCCTCGTCCAAGCTGCCCGTGCTCTTCTGGATCTTCGGCGGCGGCTTCGAGCTCGGTTACAACTCCATGTACGATGGCGCATCGTGGGTCGAGGAGTCCATCGCCGAGGGCAAGCCCATCATCTTCGTGGCTGTCAACTACCGCGTCGGCGGCTTTGGCTTCATGCCCGGAGCCGAGATCCTCGCCGATGGCTCGGCGAACTTGGGACTGCTAGACCAGCGCTTAGGCTTGGAGTGGACGGCGGATAACATTGCTGCGTTTGGAGGTGACCCTACCAAAGTCACTATCTGGGGCGAATCTGCCGGCGCGATCTCCGTCTTTGACCAGATGGCGCTGTACGACGGCAACTACACGTACAAGGGCGCGCCGCTGTTCCGTGGCGGCATCATGAACTCGGGAAGTGTTGTGCCTGCCGACCCTGTTGACTGCCCTAAAGGTCAAGTGGTTTATGATACCGTGGTTGAGAGTGCCGGTTGTTCAAGCGCAAGCGACACACTTGAATGCCTACGCGAAGTAGACTACGAAACGCTCCTCAACGCGACGAATTCCGTCCCAGGCATTCTCAGCTACACAGCCATAGCGCTCTCATATCTGCCACGCCCAGACGGGGTAGTATTAACAGCGTCGCCGGATGTGCTAGCCGCAGAGGGCAGATACGCGCCGGTGCCGTTCATCATCGGCGACCAAGAGGACGAGGGCACGCTGTTCGCACTGTTCCAGAGCAACATCACCACCGAGGCCGAGCTGATCGACTACTTCACGACGTTCTACTTCAATGATGCCACCACCGAGCAGATCACCGAGTTGGTCGCTACCTACCCCAACACCACCACCGACGGCAGCCCCTTCCGCACCGGCGACCTGTACGATTGGTACCCGCAGTACAAGCGCCTTGCCGCCATCCTCGGCGACTTGACCTTCACTCTCACGCGCCGCAGCTTCTTGTCTACGGCTGCTTCTGTCTATCCTGACGTGCCTACGTGGAGTTATTTGTCCAGCTATGACTACGGCACGCCTTTCCTCGGCACCACGCATGGTAGTGACATATTGCAGGTGTTCTTCGGCGTGTTGCCGAATTATGCGAGCTTGGCTTTCCACAATTATTATATCAGCTTTGTGTATAATCTCACGCCTAATGATGTGTGGAATGTGACGTTCCCTACTTGGCCTGAGTGGGCGACGAGCAATGAGCTGCTTAATATTTATCCTTTTTCTGGGAAGTTTATTCCGGATGATTTTAGGAGCGATAGTTATGATTTCTTGACGAGTAATATTAAGAGTTTGTATATTTGATTTGGGGGTGGATTGGCGTTTCAGTAGTTGGGATGGATTTCTGGTAGGATTGAATGCTCTTGGTTTTTGTGGAGATATGGGTTTATCCTTGTGGCATAACTTGAATATATATGTCTTGGTTTTTCTGTTTTTGTTAATGGATGTATATATCTGATGAGTATATATTTTAGTCCACGATTAAAATATGTTGATTCTGAATTTTTTTCAAGGACCCCAGCTCAGTGACGAAGACTCATTGGTGAGTTCATAATGGGAGTCAAGGATTAGCTAGCGAGGTCAGGTCACGGCACCAACCCTGGTGACGGTGTAAAAATACCGTTCCCGAGTAATTCGACTCCACCTCAGCAATATGCTGTAGAAACTGTTGTAAGGTTGCCATTGACAATATATTATTTTATCTAATTTACCTAGCTTGATCTGATTAGTTCTGAATGTGTTGATATACTTACACGCCTCTTCAGCCTTTCTAGTTCCATTTCTACTTTAATGCACACTTTTCAATCAGCTACTTGTATTCTTAGAGCCCTGCAATCTCACTTACGCGGGGGATAAATAGCCGCTTCACACAGTAGTACAAATACTAGGCTGCCACTCAATAGAAAGTTATCTTACTTTGTTCAAAATATAATTATCTCCACTTCTGATTATCTCCATCAACTTTAAAGACTACGTTCCAGAGTCAAATTTGCAATATTTCCGTCTGGATCAGTCTTTCAAACGGTTTTCTGCACATAATCAAAAACGATTGCTGGGGTGTAAGGCTATCCATCCTTAAGATCGCACAGTAACTGATTATCTAGCATTAGTGTCTCTCATTCTATCTGAGTGTTCTACGGTGAGATTTACATCTAAGATTACGCTCTAAACTCTCCTTAGACTCGACAGTTTAGAATTGTAGAAGCCAATCTCCCAAAGCTGAACGAGCAATGGCTTTAATTCCTCATCCCGAGAAGCAGAGTCAAAAGGTAATTTTAATGTATGGGAAAAATTAAATAGGTGCCAATCTGCTAACGAAAATACAGGGTACGGCAAGATTTGTCGAGAAAGAAAAGGTATGGCTCACTCTCTCGGACCCAAAGAGCTTGGTCTCTATGACTGTTGTTGACAGTATTCAAGACCCGGTCAGTGGAATATGGTCATATAAGCTGAAATATAACGATGGGACCACATATCATAATAATATGGATGAGTGGGTTCTAGAAAAAGACTTGGCGAAAATGGGAATTCACGGTACTCTGAAGATGGCTCCTTGGAACACACTTGAAGGCCATTCTGGCACGGTCAGTTCTATCTCCTTCTCACCAAATGGTGAGCTTATAGCATCAGCATCCAGGGATAATACAGTACGGCTTTGGAATACACAGACAGGAACCGTCCAGAACACACTTGAAAACCATTCTTGCTTTTCCAGGGGTATCCCCTTCTCACCAAACGGTCAGCTTATAGCCTCATCGTCTAAGGATAATACAGTGCGGCTTTGGAATACGCAAACAGGGGTCATCCAGAACATACTTGAAGGCCATTCTGGCACAGTTAGGGCTATCGCTTTCTCACCAAACGGTCAGCTTCTAGCCTCAGCATCTGTGGATAAAACAGTACGGCTTTGGAATACACAAACGGGAGTCATCCAGAATTTACTTGAGGGCCATTCTGACACAGTCAATTCTGTCTCCTTCTCACCAAACGGTCAGCTTCTAGCCTCAGCATCTGTGGATAATACAGTACGGCTTTGGAATACGCAGACAGGGACCCTCCAGAACACACTTGAAGGCCATTCTAACTTTATCGCTGCTATCACCTTCTCGCCAGATGGCCAGACTTTAGCCTCAGCATCTTGGGATGAGACAATTCGACTTTGGAATACGCAGACAGGGGTCCTCCAGAATATATTCGAAGGCTATTCTAAATTTATCACTACTGTTACCTTCTCACCAAATGGTCAGCTTCTAGCCTCAGCGTCTCGGGATAATATAGTGTGGCTCTGGAATACGCAGAGAGGTATCATTCAGGACATGCTGGAAGGCCATTCTCACTTTGTCAGTGCTGTTGCATTCTCACCAAATGGTCAGCTTTTAGCCTCAGCATCTTGGGATAAGACAGTGCTGCTGTGGAATACGCAGACAGGCATCCTGCAGAACATACTTGAAGGCCATTCTAACACAGTCACTGCTGTTACCTTTTCACCAAATGGTCATCTTCTAGCCTCAGCATCTAATGACAGGACAGTGCGGCTTTGGGACATGCAGAAAGAGACCCTCTAGGATGGATCAAAAGTCCAATATAACTCAAGCAAAACCCCTAGGCGACTATCAAAGGCTGTGGATAATACTGGTTATTGACCAGATGATTACGTCAACAATTCTCAATTAGTCTGACGTACGGAACATGTCAATAAATTGCCTAAAATCAGTTCTTGGTATTTTGCAAGATTTCAAACATATTCGTTTAAACTGCAGATCCTTGTGACCTCAGATTAAATAGCCAATATATCAATAAAATCGAAATCAAATCCTGAAGCCTACTTCTTCTACATTGCTACTCATCTTTTTAAGCTTTTCAAGGGTATTTCCCAGAGTTTGTATTTGAAATTCTAGAGATAGTTGCAGACATTTAACATCATTTTCAGAGCTCAGAAACTCAAGATCCTATGGATAGGGTCTTAGATTAGCCAAGAACCCAAATTTAGGAGACTTTTATGTGCATTGTCCTTGTTGAGAACCTATCGGTTACTATAAGCTTACAGACAAATCTAGGAATACTTATGCAAGAAGTCTTGTCTGTTTTAACATGGACAATATCTGCTCTTTGTACACGCGTAATTATCTATGCTGTAGAACCAACAAACCCTGCTGGCGCAGCTGAGTTTGTACTGAATACATACCGCGAATTGCTAGTTGCCCACGATAAACATAAGCCACCTTTCGAAGACATCGTACGTGAAAGATGGTTTAAGTAGAAAAGTCTCATGACATATGTCACCATGGGAAATCTGGAAAAGGAAATAGAGGAGACAAAGTCTACTTTGGAGTTGACTTTCAAAATGCCATGATTGGGGTCTGAATTTAGCTTTGACAGCTAAAGATAGGCGAGCCTGTCCAGTGTTGGAAGTCACGAGCTCAGGATGAAGAAATTCAGGTTCTAATCTGCAAGAATGCTTGGTCATTTATAACTTGCAGAGCGATTGCAAATGGGTGCCTCACATAGGCCCCCCAAAACATCATAAGCTGTCTCATTCAAAGTCCAGGGATTCAAGACAGTCAATCGCCTGGTCAAGGGTTTTACATTTGCGATGGCTGTATATGGGTTCCCATATACGTCAACTCATCTCAAATGTTGCAAGTGCAAGTATCTCATGACACCCGCAACATAATTTTCTACACAAAGTACAAGAAACTACCAAGGTCTCACCAGAGCAACTAGAGAAAAGACATGGAAAGCTTCAGAGAAGACAGAAAGGAGAGAAACGAAGCAAAAGGCAAACCAACCCAATGTAATAACGGTGTAAAACTGCAAAAGGGCGCTATTATGGTAACAGTTGGGTCTTAACCTACGTGGTATGACAATTTTTAATCTATATCTATCAAGATATCAGATACGAGTCCTCTGACCAGGCATAATAGCTTCCAGTAGAGATGGATGTGCAATACTAAGCTGTCATAATGCTCTATCTTATAGTGGAACTTTACTGAATTCAATTCTTTATTTCCCCCGCGTGTTCCATCTTATGATGTATTCCGCACCTCCCTTGCGCTCTCCAAGACAAAATTATATCCACCCACTATGATGGCCGCCCTAACTTCAGTGTTGGCAAAGGCTATGCCACGTCACCTTGATACTTCCTAGCCGCTCAGCCATACTGGGAAGCAGGTACGGTCAAGTAATTGGGCACTCAACTAAGAACAATAACTCCTCATTAAAACATTTGTTCGGGGCCACCCATTAATTGGCAAAGAAATCAAAGTCTCTTTCTTCAGCAGTAATAAACATGAATTTATGCTCTTTAAAAATGTTCGAATTCGGTATACATAGATCAAAAAGTTCCCATTCCTGTATATAAATTTCCAACAAGAGAAAAGATTGTCACTGTAAAGCTATGCATATTGTTGTAATACTAGGGATCTAGTCACCATAACTGCAGCGATCACACAGATATTGATTCAATTGCACGCAGAGAACAAGTGCCAGTCTGTTACTACAATATATATATATATATATATATGTTTAGAATTGTAAGCTTATACCAAAACGCGACTTGTTAGTGTTCTGGTCACCTTGTTTCAGCGACGATGGCCACTAGTTTAAATGGTCGCAACATCTACTACATAACCGTAACATAGTTTATGGATCTAGTCTAAGAAGCACGAATACGCAGAGCGCATAATAGACAGGTAGGTAAACGATCTGGTGAGTCGTCGAACATTCACGACGTATTAAGCGAAGATTATTTACGTGAATATCCATGAGAGAATACCCCTTTTTTAGTCACTTCCACCCCGCAACCGACAACATTCGGAGTAGCCGAGATACCTACCTCCTGTGACATGCATATCATCGATTGAAGTTCAATTAACTTTAACAAGTAAGGATATTGATCGGCACTTACGGAAGCTCGATGTTACGTGGCGTCACGTGAATATCCTTGGCTGTTGTAAATGGGACCAACTAATACGACAGTGGGAGAAGTCTAACTCTTCTCTCATTGGTTAAGTTATTCAATGCTTGTTCCTACGTAACACCTGGCTATTATCGCAGGGTATTCCTGTATTCAGAAACTAACTAGACCTCACTCTCCCTCTTTCTAGAATATCAATGTCTAACTCCAGCTTCCAAGGTTTCTGCTCTATGATATACATGAGACGGTGTGTCTTTTACTAATTTTCTGTCTTTCACTAATTCAGCAATTCTCAGGAAGGCGAGAAATTCATGCTGGTTGAAATAAAAACTGGTCGCCCAAAACATACGAATTTCACGTGAAATAGGAAATTTCGACTGGTCGACTAACTAGTTGCTAATACATTATCTCAGGCAAGTGCTTTAGGGATGAGACTTCTCTGATCACTTTCTTAGTTGTCAACGTAACTTCTCTGATCAATTCCACGACTTCACTGTTCACCAGTAGGTAGTGAAATAAGAGCCAACGATGTATGGGTCTGAATGTTGTGATTGTCAATGATTCACTTTTGCTCGAGTGCCAAGAATGATAATCTACTTTGTGTCATAAACGGGTATATCGATCCCAATTCACGTAAATCTACGGGTGATAAGGATAAATTTACATCATGAAGTCAATGGACAACTTGATTCCAATCCACATGAATTTGAGTGGAGAAGAATTTGAAGGACCTCGAAATATAAAATCCCTTTGAAAGCCACTTCTATCTTCAATCCATCAATCATCGAATCTCACAGTCTTCCTTCTAAACCTCCTTACTCCACCAAAATGCAATACACAACAATTACCACAGTCCTCCTTGCGGCTTTCAGCACCTTGGTTTCGGCTGGCTATGATTTGACAGCCCACAACGACGCCAAATGTTTTGATACGAGCATCTATGATGTAACCGACCCAGCCTCTCCACCTGAGACAGGTTGCAACACTTTGGGCCCATTTGTAAGTTGCCAATATGATATATTCAACATCTTTCTATACACCTTTACTAACTTTCCAGAACAACGGTGATACCGTCAAAGCAATCAAAGTTGATGGGGCTCCTGATTATGAATATGGTTCTTATGGTAAGAATTCTTTCTAAGAACTTACATACATTCGCTGTGTTGTAAGGTTCAAGTGGTTTTAATAACAAATCTAGGCGTTTATATCGACGGATATACCACGGATGATTGTTCCGGGGAGTCTTATATCATGTATGGAGGCTGTAACGCTGCTACAGATGGCGCTTTTCAATCCTTCAGGGTCTTTACCATCTGAGTCCGGCATACTTCTATATCCTAGTATTGGCACAACTTGGTTTATATCGATTGTGCCTTGAAGAATCATATTCTTTCAATTCTCTTTATCTAGTAATACTATATTTATATGTTTTATTTATACTCTATATATTCATATATATAAATTATACACATCCATTCTTGGCGAATTCGCGTGATTCCGTAATAATTATTCCAAATCATTGTCTTCAAGATGGAAACAATTAATTTCTTTATTAAACCTACATCGTCAATTACTCGAAAATCAGGCAAGGTTGAAAAGAATGCTCGATTTTGATTTGTCCAACTCTAAGTACCTCAATAGGAAGATAAAATATATTACAAAGTAATCCGATTCTGAAACGTTACGCACTTCCACAATCCTAAATCTCTCATATGTATTCTACTTGACAGATTTAGAAGGGATTTGGGATTCAACGCATAAATGGTAGTGAAGAATGTCATTGGGGAGTAAATATCTCACCCTTCAAGAAAATCTCAGCCTTTGAGGGAACATGCCGCGTTCTGGAGAATCGAGGTGGACTGAACTACAGTGCTATAAAGCGCCTTAATAACAGTAAGCTTCCCTTGCAACATGATTTAATTTAGCTGAAGTCTAGAATAAATATCTAATGATAGTGAAGCAAGTATCTAGTTATACTAACATAGTGAACGAAACTTCTTTCAAAGATGACATTATTCTTATTCTAATAACAGTCTTCCTTTAGAAAGGAGTCTTTGTTAAAGCTATAAGGCTCTATCTGCTAGTGCAAAGCCTCCCATAAAATCCAAAAATATTGTGCTGTTACCCATATTCAAACTTAGGATGCGGTTATAGTAATAGCTTCTTGCTAGATCTTCTCTAGCGGTCAGCCAGCGATTAAGCTAAATTTAAAGGGTATCTTGAAACACATTATAGAACATAGTAGCTTATTATCTGCATTTACAGTATTGCGCTACGACTAATTTCTGATATAACAGCCAACTCACCTGAGAAGTAGCTGGGTAATACCTCCTCTAGGCAGAGCTTTTGGTATATGTGTTATGATTTCTGATTATATTAAAGATGTAGCTACTTTAAGGGTATTGAGTAATAATATATTACATTTAAATATGAAGAATGTATAGCTAGTAGTATATCAACAGGCAATAGAATTAGGAAGCCTGCATTATAGATTACTACGGCATGAGCTAACTTACTAGTCGGTGACAGAATACATGACGCACCTCTTATAGTAATTTTAATGTGGACTACGTCGCGAATTCTGTCACCTACTGGTGACTGTTGGCTATTAGATTGAATAATAAGGTTAGATACAGTAAATGTTGAAACATATTCACATAATCTCGGTAGTTAGATAGCTAGGCACAACATTGTAGCTCTTGTATTCGAACATGAGCAATTCTTAATTAAGTGCACTCTCTAGCACTCGTACTATCATTCAATATAGAATCGTAGCAACATCAATATCTTCTCTATGTTCATCAATCAATTAATCTACAAGAAGGATATACATTCCAAGCTGTGACCGCAAACATCCCTATATTGCAACAAGAGATGGTCTAAGAATATAAGGAGGGAATGTCAGACTAATGAAGAGAGGTTAAACTAAAGTCAGCCAACATTGCAAAAAGTATTATCCCAAGAACGAACACCAGTACAGGCTTCTGATAGCAGTAGCAACTGTAAAAGCTCACAAATATTTCAAGAGTATCAAGAGTATTAGGAGATTGAAACCAAGCAATCAAAGCTACCTGATCAAGAGATTGTAGTCAAACGCTTCAAGATGCTGTACAATTGAGGCAGATATGGGTGTTTAAGATTGCGCAGTGTAAGATGTATGACCAAGGGACAGGGAAAGATAGGTAAAGGGGAATGTGCGGCGTAAAACTGTTGAGCGTTTGGTGAACTAGGGGAGGGGATGGGAGCAGTATTTACTCGGTATCATGAAACCGGTCACGTTTTATATGCCACGTGACTGTTACATGACGATATTGTCTGTGGTGCTGTATCTTGACATATTTGAAAACTCTTAGTATTTTAGATATCCTTTCAAAGCCAACATAATCTATATGAAGTATAAAATTCAAATATCTATGGTGTCTCATTAGGATTGGCTATATCTTATGAATATAAGCTTTAAATTTTTAAAACAATAATGAGTTGTTATTCTTACCAAAACATGTAGCTCTATACATTCGCTTCATTATGCCTAATTTCTGCCTTAATTCATGACTTGTCTATGTAATAGAGTTATTCACGAATGGCCCTCGGACTTCGATCTATAGGTGCCCAGAACACAAGAGATATCAAAATGGGAAATGTTCTCTACACTCTAAAACCGAAGTTGTTCTCCGATTTTAGTATGATCACGTATTAAATACTATGGAATACGTGATTTTCATAGACACAAAATTCTCGGGTTACATAATCATTGAGGCTGTATTTACCATATTGGTGTATCAACGACTAGTCGGTCAATAAATCAGATAAATAAACTTCGAACCAGTAAAAACAAACAAGCCCAAAAAATGACCAGAAAGAAATTACGACATAACAATTCTAGCAGTCAAACGCAGCCAAAAGCAGCCAATTTTCGTAAAATCCCGGCTAAAATGAGGTTATTGACAGGCGTGGTGCAGGAACAAAACAGTCCAGACCCACCCGAGCAGGGGTAAGGGCAAAGAGTGTCGGTAACTAGTAACATAGTCAATGCTTATGTGCAAGCAAGCCACGTGCAGAGGCTGCACGACTCAGGTGAGGGCGAAAAAGACGATTGTTCATGCGCCAGCTTTTCACACCAAACTCCCAAAGCATCGGTCTTCCGAAGCCACGCTCCTTACACGCGCGCAAAGCCGGTTCTCACGAGGACAGAATTGCTAACGCCATTTACGGAAAGAAGAGGGTGGAGAGGGGGGAGGAGAGAAGAAGGAAAAGGAAAAAAAGGAAGAAAGGACGAAAAGAGAAGGGAAGAAGAAAAAATAAATAAGACATAGGAAAAAATGTGTGTGGTGTGTATAATGTGTCTGGTCAAATTATCAAGCGAGGCAATCCCACGTGTAGATGATCAATGGTTGATAAAGGACCCTGAATCCATTAGCTCTTATCATATTTGAATCTTCCTGTACGCCTTTCTTGATTTTCTCTGTTCTTATCACCCTTCGAACTGCTCCACGGGACATTCTAGAAAGACAGTCACGGCATCGAGTGACCTAGCCGGAGCCCTCGTGGGCGTTTGTGTCGTCGGGGAGCAGGACACACGGAGGATCGGGAAGAGCAGTGACAGCAGTTGCAGCAGTTTGCACCAGCTTGGATTGGGCAATGAAGTGCGCTTAGAGGCTGGGCCTGGACCGTGGAGAGGAGCCAGAGGTGGAAGGGCGCTAGACGGCACTAAAGAGCTTGTGCGAGGGACGTGCAGGGGCTAGAGAAACATTGGCCGTAGATTGGCGAAGACTTCTCCATGTTGTTGGAGCGAGGCCGGTGAGTGGATGCTGAGCCTTGATTTACACCTCACGATAGATGCAAGACAGACTCACGACAGACCAGATGTTGAATGGTGGGGTACGTACTTAAGCTTGTTTTGCAGGCTCTGGTGACTAATGTGAGGGAGCATGTGGCTTTGGAGGGGCAGCAACTGCTGAGGTAAGTGTGTATGTACATGTACATGTACTTGCGTATACATAGCAGGTGGTACTGCACCAGATGTATTACTACCTATGAGGGACTGGCGTGGTGTTGGTGACATGTAGCTGAGACGTTGCTTACCTAGTATTATGAGTATCATGACTATCACGACTATCACGACTATCGTGACTCTCGTATCTATTGTAAGTAGCCATCTGTGAGATGACAATGCCAAGCAATTGATGACATCCTCACTTACACCTTCATCGTCGTCGTCTTCTTCTTCTTCTTCTTCTTCCTCTTCTTCCTCTCATCTGATCAATGTGCTTGATATCCCGCAAGTGCAGGGTTCACCCACCGCCAAGACCGAGGGTCCATATCTACATCCGATAAACATGCAACATCGTGAATAGCTGCATCGCTCCATCGCTGCATCAATCTCCATCTCCGTCCTCCTCCATCTTTATATACTTGCGCCTTTCTCCCCTCCCATCGCCCTCTTCTTCCCTTTCCCTCTTCTTCGTGTCATCCTCGTGTGCCTCACATCCTACCCGCTAACTCAATCTCGCCCTCACCCATTCGTCACTCTAATAATGCGTGTCGACAAGCACTCGCGCCCTCCCCACACCAGCCAATCGCTGCCGCACCAGTGACATCTCCAACTCCACGACACCGCAACGGAGCAAAAGCCACTTTCCTCTCACCTCGCAACAGTGACACTCCCTCGCAATAGTGACACTCTCTCTCTACCTCGTAGCCAAAACGAGTCAGAGCTATTCTCACCAGAAACCCATTGACAAAGTCCGAGTGACCTGACCACTGTCGCAATCCCTCCTAACAATCCCCAATTCACCGATATCAAAGCTCCGCCGAAAGTCAGTCCTCCTACTGCTCCTAGAGTATTTTCCAGTCACGGAAATATAAACTCCCCCGGCGCACGGAAGCAGTGGGAAGAAAGAACCCGGCACATTATCCGTTCCCCGTCATAAAAAGCCTCCTCGATTTCCATCAAATCACTACATAAGCCGTAGACCTATTGCACTCCTCCTCAGACGTCTGCATTGTTTTATACTGCTCGCACCATACGCCATCTCCATTTCCGTCAAAGGGTTCCATCGACCTAAGCAAATCTAAGGGAACTCTAAGCTCCAACATCTAACCAAAAAAATCTACCCACGACTTTCTAAGCTCAACATATAAAGCAGATGACAATATCGACCCTGCAACTCAAACCTCCCGCAATCGTCCTCTGATAATCGAATTGTTGCTTGCAGAAAGAGAAAAACGAAGATTTCTGGCAGGTTCATTGTCAAAAATCTCCGCTTTACTTTCGTGCCTGTCATCCATCCATCATGACGGTCCCGGATGAGGAAAGCCGACCCTTCTTATCCGACACTAACGACCACCATGCCGACTTTACCGCATCTGCATCCGCATCAGCATCAGCATCGCAATCGCAATCGCACCCTTTTTCCAACGCAAATCTCGAACATGCTTATTCTTCAGACCAAATTCCCTCTGTTGAGTCGAGGGGCCTTTCGTCGAGACTTTCTGCTGCGTCCTGGCTGTTTTCCGGTATGCCGCGTTGGTGGCGCCGTGGGAGGAAGGCTGTTGTGCGGGCGCGTAGGAAGTTCGAGGAAGATGAGGGCGAGATTATGGAGAATATGGGGCTGAAGGTTGGGTCGAGAAGGAAGGGGAAGAGTGGGTATAGTTGGTGTGTTTTTGGCAGTGTTAGTGGATTGTTGATATTGTGAGTTTGATTTCATTATGTTGGGTGTATCAGTATGATTTTATGATAAAATCATAAACAACAAAATTTTGGATGTGGATAGGATTTTGAGTTATACAAATTACTAACATTCCTAGAACAATCCTCCTGACAACAAACCTCCTCATAACTGCTGCTACCCTCTATTACTCTGCAGATTGGGAGTCTCCCCTCCGACATTGGGGCGCACCAGGCACCTCATCAGAAGGACTCCCCTGGTATCCCACGGACTTCCTCCGCGATGTGAACCCACTCCCATGCCACTCACACAACGACTACTGGCGACGAGTACCCCTCTTCTCAGCCCTACTCGCAGGCTGTACCGGCATCGAAGCCGACGTATGGCTGTTCTCATCCGAACTCTACGTAGGCCACAACACAGCAAGCCTAACCCGCAACCGCACCTTCCAATCCCTCTACGTCAACCCCCTCGTCGAAATCCTCACCCACCAAAACCCCCACACGGATTTCTACAACGCCTCCTCCCACGGCGTCTTCGACTCCTCCCCCGAAACCTCAATCACCCTCCTCATCGACCTCAAGACCGCCGGCCCCGCCACCTGGCCCGTCGTCCTGCAACAGTTGCAGCCCCTCCGCGACCGCGACTGGTTGACCTTCGTGCGCGACGGCGTCGTGCATACCCGCCCCGTCACCGTCGTCGGCACGGGAAACACGCCATTCGATATTCTGACTGCGAACGAGACGTACCGCGACGCTTTCTTCGATGCGCCGCTCGATACGATGTGGCAAGGCGAGGAGGAGCGCGCGACAGACTCACTCCCAGCAAGCTTAAAAGCTGGTTCTGACGACGTCGACGATTCCGAGGTGTCTGACGCGCTGGCTCAGGCTCAAGACCAAGGTCAGGGCCATGCCGGCACATCGCAGTCATCTACTTTCAATTCTTCAAATTCTCTGTATGCGTCTGCGTCATTTAAGGCTGCTGTGGGCATCCCCTGGCGTGGTCGCTTGACGTCGGGGCAGATTGCTTCTATCCGTGGGCAGATTCGGGGGGCGCATGCGCGTGGGTTGAAGGTTAGGTATTGGGGGACGCCTTCGTGGCCTAGGAGTTTGCGCGATTATATTTGGGGGGTTTTGGTGGAGGAGGGGGCGGATGTGCTTAATGTTGATGATTTGAGGGCTGTTAGGGGGGTTTGGTAGGGTTATGGGGAGGGGAGGATTGGGAGGGGATGATTAGATGGGGCAGAGGAGGATCAGATTATGTGAAGATGGCTTTGATGATTGATTTTTTATACCACGGATGTTTGGCATGGGTGGAGTTTCGGCGATTATTAGCGTAGATTTTTGTTGTAGAATACCTATGAGTTTTCTAGATTTGTGCAACTGTTTTTGCTTGAGCTGTGAAGTTTCTTCTATGATTTCTATTCTTTGATGCTATTCTGTGATGTTGTTTGCGGAATTGCTAAATTGTTTTATTCCCTCGTCACTTACACTGCTGATTCTGCAAATCAGGCTATTTATAGATATGACTGCGATGATGTACTGGATTGTATAAATGCTTTTATTGGACGGGGGGGATGACAATGATTCATGTTGCCTATATCACAAAGAAGTCATTCCCTAAAGCGGAACGACAATGCTTGTTGTCTATTGCGATTTTTCAATGCAGGTTAATACCAATGCACGCTATCCTCTATAGAGTAAAATTCCATCATATTTATAAGCTTTATTTTATACGTTAACCATAAACAGAGCTGGTGAGCACCTAACAAGTCGTCGCTATGTCTACGTATTTATTTTATGGCTTTACCACTTTCCTCTTGATTTAAAAATATCTATCTCTGGATTGTGGGAGTTAATAATATGGTTAGTATCTGAATATAATATTGTCTTTGTATGAGTTATGAATATTAGAGGTCCAGTCAGTCATGCGTAGCTGCGCATCTCGCACTACTACTACAAGGCTGTGTAACAAGCTGCTTGTATATGTGACGTGTAATCGAAGCATCATTAATTGATGGGCTAGAGACAGGATAATACTGTATTCTTGTATCATTCATTACACCTCACACTTATACATATCTTCGAATTCACTTTTCCGCTGATTAAGAGACTGAAGATTACTGTACTAGGTTCAACCACTGAATAAAACCACTATCCATTACTACGCTGCAGTTTATTCAGGTGTAAGTCAAAGTTCGACAACCATTCTTGTATGTTCATCAATCTCAAAAACTAGCAGAGTAAGCTTCGTAGATGATCTAGCTATCCGTCTTGGTGTAGACATTGATACATCAGCCTGGCGACGTTGCGGGATGTAGCAATTCGATTCTTGATATGTTCATTTTGGTGACGGAGCAACCGAGCGATATCCTGGAGAGATTCTTGTGTCTCACGATGATGGTGTTTATTCTGCATGTAGAGATTCCAGTAGGGGTCCTTATTGAAATCCTTACGAGCAGCCTCGGAAGATTTTTCTGTGCGCCAGCGGTTAGCTAGGAAACGCTGGAATAAGTCTCATCATTTACCTTTTACCTCATAAGTGCTAGTGAAGCTGCGTTGAGCTCGAAGCAGAGCGTCACGAGTATCTCTGCTGTCCTCATTTTTAAAGTCCTCCGCTGCTTGTAACAATTGTTGAAGTAGATTGGAATACATATCGGGAACCTGCAACAGCGGTTAGCCAAGTCACCGATGAAGGATCCAATAGTAGCTTACCTGCTCACAACCTTTTCCCTTTTTGCAACAAGCCTGACACTTGCGCTTGTTACCCATGGTGACACAGGCTAGGTCTGGGAAAGCCGCAATCTCCTTAGCACAGCGGATGCAAGGGTTACGGTTGAGGCCACGCTCAACAGTTGCCAGATTAAACCCAGCTTCGGACAAATTATCACGAACAAGGAGATTGCCGCCAGCAGAGATATGACGACCATCTAATCCTCTGGTACTGCTCAAGTTCCTCAATGGCGTTTCGTTGTGTTCAATTCGTGCTGAAGAGGAACTTGATTCAACACGTAAAATATTATCAACTGTCGCAGCATTGTAATTCTCCTCATTACTGTCTGAGTCATCTAAATCTGAAGGATCTGTAGAGAACAAGCTGCCTGCATCTACGTTCTTCTGCTTGACACCTTTGTTCAGAACTGGAGCGGGACGCTGGCGTTTAGCTGGTGGTTCACCGGTGCTCTCCTCTTTGATCTCTTTTGCTACTGTAGCCGAAGACCTGGCCACTTTCTTGGGATACTTAGCAAAAGGCTCAGCTGGGGTATCTGAATCCTCTGTAGGAGTAGCTTGCTTGAGCTTCGCAGCTGTCTTCCTCAGAATCTTTGCATTCCGGTCAGCCTTGAGACGCGGAGGCTTCGCTGGAGTTATACCAAAGTTCACCTCGACCGGCTTAGAGCATTTCGGAGGCATCACGGGAGGAATGGGTTCTCAGAAGCTATTCAACGCGACTAGATTGATAGAGAGAGTGTTGAATCTGATGAAACAATGGAGAGCTAGCCCACCGAAATAACATGTAGTGGAGGTGGTTGTAGTTGTTTTGGGAGACGGTGCTGGAAGCGTGGAGGCCTGTTTATAGCGCAGCGTAGCCACCTGTCGTGCATATCTGGTATGATTCTGAAATTGAAACTACATGTATTTATATTTGAAGATTATAGATTTACCTAAATAATAATACGCTAGAGAAGCACCTGAATTTAAAATTTCAAAATATATGCCTCTGGTTTGAACACCCGCGGCCTCTAAGAAAACCAAACCAGATATTTCTAATTCATTTTTAGGGAATCCGATCCAATACATTGCCCGTTCCATATCCACAAAAAGTAAATAATTCGAATTATTTACCATACGCGTAAAGCTGGTTCGGGCTAGAAATTGACCCCCTGATAGAATAACATAATAGCGAACGCGTAAAATGAACACAAAATGAACGTGCACATTTCTTGCACAAACGGTTTAAGTCCACTTACTCATCTATCTAGCACGTGCACCTACAGTATAAGAATGTTGCTGAATTTGGCGGTCTTTCAACGCCCGTTATTGCCAGTCATTTGAATCATATACTCCTCTATTACAGCATTGTAGAAATCACTCCGTCGCTTCTTAGCTTCTGATTACAAATAAAATACATGTAAGTGCGTACTAAGCTCTGACCGCCTTCTCGCTGTTTTGACCACTAGGATCAGAATATCAGAATACCCAGAGTATAGCTCAACCTCAGAATGTCGGGCGAGCAGTCTGCCGAATTGATCGAATGGGCACGGAATCTCGATAGCATCATTGCAGAATACAAAGCATCTGATGAAATTGCTCGTGGTATGAATTATCAGAGTACCCGTTATGGATCCAGCAATGAGCAAAAAGCAGCATCTAGAAGCTATGAAGGGTTTCAGAAAGGAGTTCACTTGACATTTGATGGTGAGTGTTCATTCAGAACAGCTGGAAAATCCTCCCCATCTCCTGACTATCTTATAGCCTTAAGAAAAGCCCCATCTGCATTATGCAAATCTTGCTCCAGCATCAGAGTTCAGAACCTGCCAGTCAGAAAATCCTATGAATCCGTCAATGGCCAGCCATTCTATCCAGAAGATGTTTACGTGTTGCATGAAAGTTATATTGCATTAAAATCATCAGCTCAGAACGGATGCTCATCCTGCATGATCCTATGGCACGCATTGGTATACAAAACTCGAGGGGAAGCAAATCTCGCCAAATTATTTGGCAGTGGAGAGGTTGTTTCAGACTCCACTATTTGGATTACATATACCATAACTCCTGGAGTAATGAGCCCGCCACAACTCGATATGTTTTGTGGTCCAGCAACTCGGGATAATGATATGAACGCCTGGCTGTCCTTAGTGGTCGTTAGTGTTGGATTGATGGCTGACGCACAGACGTACCAACATCCTGTATCTGATAATATCAATATTGGGAAAAAGATCGAATCCAACCCTGTGTCTCCCATTGCGATAGAAAAAATACAACGATGGATAGGGACCTGTACCAAAGAACATATCTCTGAGTATTGTCCAGAAAAGGGCATTCCAGTCCTGCCGACTCGAGTCATCGATGTAGGTTCTTCTGATGGGAACGAAGAACCCAAACTTCTGTTGTCAAATGGGAAACATGCTCATTATGTTGCTCTTTCTCATTCATGGGGTAAAACTCCCACGACAAGAACCTTACTCGATAATATTGAGTCTCATTTCCAGGTTCTCCAATTCAGCTCCCTAGCCAGAAATTTTCAAGATGCCATCACCGTAACTCGAAGTCTAAATCAGCGTTATCTTTGGATCGATTCTCTTTGTATAATTCAAGATTCCAAAAAAGACTGGGAGCTCGAGTCTGCAAGGATGGGCGACGTTTATCGGAATGCCCACCTGACAATCTCAGCACGATGTGCGGAGCACAGTCAAGCAGGATTTTTACATCAACGAGACACAAAGCAGTATCTATGTACTACGATATCCCACTGTGATGCTACCAAGAATGATATGCATCACACGCCCAACATTACCCGCAAATGTGAAATATCAATACGATGGCCAATTCCTCATCGTGGACGAGAATTTCTTTCGTCCCGTGGTTGGGTCAGACAAGAACATTATCTTTCTCAGCGATTAATCCACTTCACAACTGAAGAACTAATTTTCGAATGCGCAACTGATCAATTCAAGGAATCGGGTTTCATTGACAGTCATAATTCTATTTTCGAGGTGTATCTGAAGCGGATGTTCTATAGTTTACGTCTACAAACCGGGGATATTGGACTTCAAAGCAAGATTTTACCACCGAATAAAACGAAAGAAGGTAGCTTGGATATCTATAGAGAATGGCAGGATATCGTATCTGCTTATTCAAATGCCGATTTAACTAATGCCACCGACAAGTTACCCGCCCTTTCGGGCATAGCCGCTGAGTTCCAGGCTGCGACAAAGGACACATATCTTGCCGGGGTCTGGCGCAGTTCTCTACTGAAAGACATTGTTTGGCAAGTAACCCATCCAGAGAGATCAGTGCGTTTGGGGATTTGGAGAGCACCTTCTTGGTCTTGGGCAGCGATCGATGGCCCTATTGGTTATTTGAATGGGAATACTATGGAATCTTACTTGAGTCCCGAAGTATTAGACGCAGGAACCAGCACTAGTGAGCATAATCCTCTTGGTGCTGTAACATCTGGATTCATTCAGATGAGAGGTCTCTTGAAGCCACTATTCATTGATGCCATTCCAAGTGACTGGAATGATTGTCAGAGGTACATAAATACGCCAATTTCCTGGAAGAAAGATGATGGTGGTAAAAGCATACAAGTACATGGTACCGTGTCAGTCAGATTCGATGACACAGAATCATATTTGAAGAAACCCCTTTGGTGTTTACCGGTTCTTTCGAGTAAAGACGGAACTGAATGTTTTGGTTTAGTACTGAGATCTGGTGACACATTGGATGAGTACTTGCGTATTGGGAGATTTGAGATGAAAAAAGGCAGCTTTGGATGGTTTGAGGTAGAGAAGAGGATATTTAGTCTCGTTTAAGAACCTAAGAATAACATCTTTTACCAATATTGAGATCACAATCCGCTTTTAGTCTGTAAGAGGAGGCCTATTACTGTTTTGTATCATAGCCTTAAGCATAGAAGCGGTGAACTGGTATGATCAACATCTCTGAGAAAACATTGGAAAACTGCAGCAATAAGAAAACGTAGCATTTATGCTCCTGGCCTCTTTTAACACCCTTTTGATTTCTATTCTATTTATATAGTATTTGCCCAAGAGTTAGTCATTACGGCATTAAAGGACGCATTATTTCTATTAAATTTCGGTTTCCACTAAATGAGACGTGATAATCATTGACCTAAGCCATCTAATAATTCGGAGGCACCTTAAGTGATAATTTCTGTTCAACCCGGTGTGCCTAACTATTGGGCTGGAAGAATAATACAATTGACTCTATCAGGCCTTTGGAGTTGCGGATCTATTACACTTTAGCATGGCGAGGTAAATTTAAGGCTGTGGAGTAAGTACTCGCCCGCAGTATGGCTTACAAAATGCCTACAATTCCATTTGATGAGGCACTATTAGGGTAATTACTCAACCGTAATAGGGCTGTTAACGCTACGATAATCGTCTCAGCAATTCGTATACATTCAAACATAAAAGTTCGATTGATATGACTCCATTGGCGTCCTCTAATATTATTTAAGTAAAGTATGAGAAAATGCTTCTTTAAATTGAGATTTCTTTATACAAACAAATCATCAGTCCCAACGCCCACACAACGTGACATCATATTATTCAGAGCCTCAGGCCAAATAAGCGACTAATAGCGCTATGATCATTATCTTCAGGAGGAAGTTCATCTTGCTTTATTTGCAGCTACTCCCGAGATTCAAATCTTGCAGAGAGTAAAGCTATGTCAAATATTGAATCCGCCGCCCTTTCGTATGAGGAGCCCGGAATCACGACGATCCTGACTTGGACCGGATTCCTTCTTCTCCTGAATGTTGTGAATTATATTGTAGACAATATTGTCTACTGTGGTCTAATTGGCCAAATATTCCTCGGGGTTGCCTTTGGTACTCCAGGTGGACAATGGTTTGATACGAGCATTGAGCATGTCATTGTAGAGCTCGGGTATTTAGGCCTGTTACTGCTTGTATATGAAGGTGAGATCAACTGATACGCAAATGATAAGGGCACTAACATTGTTATTACTTTTCAGGTGGCTTGTCTACAAATTTCACTTCCTTGAAGGCCAATCTGCTTCTTTCAATCGGCGTTGCTCTCACTGGTATTTCGTTACCTATTGCTATCTCTTATTCCTTACAAGGTTTTGTGAATGCATCTCCTCTGCAAGCCTTCGCTGCTGGAGCCGCACTTTGTTCTACAAGCTTGGGCACTACTTTCACAGTATTATCCAGCAGTGGTTTGACAACCACGCGATTAGGAGTGGTTTTGACTAGTGCGGCGATGATGGATGATGTTGTGGGACTAGTTATGGTTCAGGTTATCAGTAATCTGGGCGGCTCTAACTCTTCCTTCAGTGCAATAACAATCATCAGGCCGCTTCTGGTCTCAGTTGCATTCATTTTAATTGTACCTCTAACCTGTCGCTTCATTGTTTATCCACTCACTCTATGGATGAACAATTATCGCCAGAAGCAGCCTCAAAAAACGATTTCGCGAATCTTGCTGCAGCAAAATACTGCCTGGGTCATCCAAATGGCTATACTGGTTGGTATGGTTACTGGTGCATCTTATGCTGGAACATCCAATCTCTTTGCTGCATATCTTTCTGGGGCATCTATCAGTTGGTGGGATGCGAACGTGCCCCACATCGCAAAGGGGACAATTTCACATGAGTTGCAAACCCTAGATGCTTTATCAAGAAGCTCATCTCCAACATCATCAGCGCCGAATGGAACAGTCCAAACACCCCCAGAAAGCATCGATGGTGATGCAGATCAAGCTCAGCTGGGAAGCCCAGAAAGTATAGACACTAAAAAGGAGGTAAATACGGACGAACTTACTGGTGTATCAACCTATCATGTCTATCTGCACGGGGCTGTTGAAACAATTCTCAAGCCTCTTTTCTTTGTAAGCATCCACTTGCCTCAGGAAAATAATGTAGCTAACTATTCAGGCTTCAATCGGCTTCTCAATTCCAATTACACAGATGTTTACCGGTAGTGTTATCTGGCGTGGTGTCATATACACTCTTTTGATGATAGTAGCCAAGTTCTTTTGTGGTATTTGGCTCATTCGATTATCGTTCGGTTTAACGCTCCCGAAAAGTATTTTGAACAAGAAAGAAGCATCTACGAAAGTCAAAATTTCGAAGGAGCCAAGATCTAAAGCAGCGATGACCTCCACGCCTAACACTGAAGGAAATGTGCCTGTCGAGCAAGCTATAGAGAATGATATCAATGTGGATTCTTCACCCGCACCAAACGAAGCATCGAAACCAACTACATTGAATTCGCCAAGTCCAAAGAAACCCATTTCACTCTATCCTGGTGGAATTCTCGGTAGTGCTATGGTAGCACGTGGCGAGGTTGGATTTTTGATCTCTTCAATAGCAGAAAGTCAGGGAATCTTCACAACAACTGTAAATGGGGTTGATAATAGTGACATCTATTTGGTAGTCACTTGGGCGATTGTGCTATGTACAATCATTGGGCCCTTAGCTGTGGGGCTTCTTGTTCGACATGTAAAGAAGCTGCAAGGTAGCGCAATCGTTGAAAGAAGAGATGCTTTGGGTGTTTGGGGTGTGATATAGACTCATTACATTTGCAACATAAAAGAAATCTATGTCCATAAGTATATTAATATACAACTATAATACTTAGCATGTAAACATGACGGCATAGACTACTGCTTTGAATAGTCTTGGGCGAGAATCGACGAAAGCTTCCCCAACATTACGACTTTGGCCATCAACAAGCTTCGTGCAAACCGGGTTATTATAATACGATAGATTTTCCGCCAGTAAACTTCTTATTACTCAACAATACCCACTTTTCTAGACATTGCTTAAAGTTCCTTCTCATCCAAGCTGGTATCAGTTGACAGATGTACAGACATTCAGGCTTGCTTCTTCTTCGTCCAGTGCCGATGTTTCCGTCTTTGGAGCTCTAGTTGTTAATTAGTGGTAACCTCGAACTAAGTTACTCTTTAAATAACCTCATACAGAGATAGCTTTGCGGAGTAGAAATTAGGATTATTTATGTTGGCCACGAAATCTTAACTTCGTCCATATTACATTTCTATCGACAATTATGATACGATGCAGAAGCGTAATAATTTTGATCACAATCATAATTACAGCTTTTCTTCAATTATACTTATTTGTCTTTCTTTATGTATAAATTAGATGTACACCAGTCATGGTGGAATACCAAAGTGGTAGGATTGAATCACACGGCTTCGACGTTCAAACGGATAAGTAGTTCCCAATTATGCAGCGCGATTTCTGCACCGCACAAAATGTAATATGGATAGAAGTTGTCGCACATCTTGAGAGCTCTTCTCTTCGTATTTAGTTTACTATCTACGAGTAGAATATAATTTCTGACCTATACTCTGAATTGCATGTTTTGCTATATTTATTCAAATTTATGATTTGTAAGTGTTTGCAGGGTAATCAATGCTTAGCGCATTTATTGGGCTTACATATCCTGCCTCGGGCACGGATCACATATCACCATATCACATTACAACTGTCATTTGACAGCACCCGTTCCCGTTCTCAGCTTTTCGGAGACATATAATCATAGTTCTTCCGATTAATATGACAACTTCACTTGATCCGTTACAAACAATAAAATGAATGGCCGTATCTTTGCTAAGCAATTATTACGCTTTGGCATACTGTGAGATATTTATCTCGTCCCGACATCTAGCATTTGTCATAGCTACTCGATTTTTATGTGCCGCTAATACTCAAGACTCCGACTTTTGTTGAAAAGTCTCCGCGGTTTGTCAAATCTCCTTTCTTATGGTTGTCATAGTCAAGTTTCTGTGTTGAACAATTCTCGTGGCTTAGAAATAACAGTCATTGAGACTAGGGGTTTGTGCATACACAGTAAATGGTGACATTATCGTAAGTAATTTGACTTGATATTTCGTCATGAGGGAGGATGGTATTAAATAATGTGAATACCCACTCAGTTCTAACTCTGGTAATCAAACTCAATAAACTGAACAACCATCAATAACAAGGCCTCTTATTCCATCTATATCCTTACTTCAAATATGACCACCATTCTTATTTCAGGCGCCAATAAAGGTATCTTCTGACCACATTACTTCTATACATAATCATTTGTACGTATATTAAGTTACCGTACTAATCTTCCCTTCAGGAATTGGCCAAGGATTTGTCCGCAAGTACCTGGAGCGCCCAAATACTACCGTTATCGGCAGTGTACGTGATCTTGAGTCAGCCGACGCCAAGGCACTGTACGATCTCCCGACGGCTGAGGGAAGCAAAGTTATTATCATCAAGATTGAAAGTAAATCGGAGACCGATGCTCTGTCAGCCATCGAGAGCCTCTCATCGCATGGCATCACCAAGTTGGACATCGTAATCGCGAATGCTGGTGTCTTCAACCACGATGCCTTCCGCCCGGTGTCCGAATTGAGTACATCTAGCCTGCTCGAGCACATCAACGTCAACACGGCTGGAGTTGTCCGCTTGTTCCAGGCTACCTTGCCACTTCTCAAGAAGGCACCGAATCCGAAGTTCATGGTTAATTCGTCGGCTGCAGGAAGTATTTCCGGCATGGAGCATCTTCCTTATTCTCTTGGCTCCTATGGAGCCTCTAAAGCTGCTGTCAACTACCTCACACGCCGCATTCATTTTGAGAATGAAGACTTGATTGCTTTTGCTGTCCACCCAGGGTTAGTCTTGACTCTCTAATCATAAGTAGATATAACACTAATGATATGGCGTCTCTAGATCTGTTCAGACTGAGAACGGTAATGGGGCTGCTCAGTTATTCGGACTTGCAGGAGCCCAAACTCCAGTTGAGGAAAGTATTGAAGGTCTTGTTTCCAAGGTATGTAGATCACCACTTCAAAATTTATGGATATTTGCACAGCTAACTGTTATGAAAGTTGGACGTTGCCACTCGCGAGAACACTTCTGGCAAGTTCTTGTGTTTTGACGATACCCCATTAACCTGGTAGGAAGTATATATATGCTTCAAAAGATATCATGCATATGAAATGCTTCTCATTATTCATGGCGAGAAATTGGGGTAGAATTTTAGAACTTCAACATGCATTCTAATACAACCTATAAAGTCCCTATTTAAAGGCCATTTTGTATTCATCTGCAAATAAACTGACATATTCTGAGAAAGCTACAAAACAGGTCAAAATTTCACCAAATAATCTGCCTAGCTACTAGTTTTTATCACTCCGAAGCTCACAACAACCAATCGTTTGCTAGCGACCTTGTTCTTAATTGCCGAACTTGAAGTATCATCGGAGAGTTCATAACCAATCATATATGAACAACCTTAATCAAGCACCACTCTAGACGACTAGAAACAAAAATGGCAGCATGATCTAAAGCGCAATACTACTTTACTCCATGTAAGTACATGCATATGCAAGTATTTATGTACTCTATGGCATAGCTAATCTTGTAGTAGCAGTCTGAGGGTTTTTTGCTGATTAATGGGTAGGTAAGATGGCTTGACCCATACAATAGCGCGCATCTTTTGACCATGGCGTAAGTGCTAACCCGCAGACGCGGTGAATGATTTGGGAGCTCTCGGCAAAACGAAGGATAAGAGATCTTGAATGACGTCGATATCATTCATATCTGAGAAGAATAACCTTCGATATCATATCATAGGAATTGTTTAGGGTTGAAATTATTGGCCCGTATGTTATCATGATGAGAAAGCCATCTAACAGCTATCTAGATATTTTCTCACGCCTTTAATCAAATTCCAGCAAAATCTATGGATATCATCAACACATCGCTTGAGAAAATCACCATCATCTCATGATTCAGTCCCCCATTTTTAAGGTTCTGTCGGCTATTTCGAAGTCCTTGGCAATGCTTCTGTGGTACCGCTGTGCCTACCGAAATACGATACGCATAACGGGATTATGTCGGCAAGCCGTGGATTCCTCCACATCCTGGCTCAGATTCTACGGAATATTTCTGGGGTAACAGTGAAGGACTTGTTGTACTTCACACTTGTGATGCATCGTGATTCTGAATGAGTTGCATGTCATACAATGTAGGAAATTTCTTCTGGTCATTAATGGGCGGGAGGTGTTATGGATCTTGTTGCTGAGAATATGTAAGTAATTTTGTGTACATCACCACAACATATACTTTATATTATCTTGGTTGTAAAAACTGATGGTGTAGAAATCAAACTGATTCGGCGATTGTGCGATCTGGTAAGTTCCATATATGCTCCAAACCCACATGGTTGATGCACTCCTTAGAAACAATACCAATTGACTTCCATAATAGATTAATGGTTGGATGGTTGATTGATTCTTTGGTTTTGTAGTATCATGGCTTGGTGGTGGTATCTTGAAGATTTAACAAGTAGTGTAATTTGGCGCCTACACAAACAATCTGTGGTGCTGCATATGTACAAGCTCGCCATCATAAAGGTTCTCCAACCGTCAATCAACTCCCACTCATACCCTCCTCAATATGCTTTTTGTCGTTCGCAAATTCCCCGGGGTCCCAATTATGCCGAGTCAATAGATTGCACCCATTCGCTCCACGATGATGCTATCTATAAAGTGGAGTAGTAACTGAACATCCTTGCTCGTTTAGGATTTATGCATGTCGTGATCTGGGCCATGGCGCAGTCAATCCATATAAGGATTGGACGATGAATCTCGAATTTTCTGCCCATTGTGAGTTGGCCATTATCACGAATTCTCGCGGATATTGTCAAGATGAAGACTCCTTCTTCTTTGCTCGCTGTCTCCCTGCTACCATTGGCGGGGGCCGCCCATTACACAGATCACCGCACGAGCCAGTCCGAAGTACCATTGTACGGGTTAAGTCCACCTTTTTATCCTACACGTGAGTATGGCATCGCATGAATTATCCATGACCACCTCTAAACTGCTCTAGCTATCGGAAATGGCAAATCTTCTCCTGCCTGGACAACTGCATATGAATATGCACGTGCTTTGGTTACTCAGATGACGTTAGATGAAAAGTCCAATTTGACTCGCAGCTTCTCAGGTGTCTGTGCAGGGAACACAGGCACTGTAACCCGTCTCGGTATTCCCTCATTTTGCTTCTCTGATGGGCCCAGTGGGTACCGTGGCGAGGAATTCGTCTCAGCTTTTCCGGGTGGCATGCATCTCGGATCTACCTTTGATCGGGATATGATGTATCAATACGGAAAGGCTGTGGGAGACGAGTATCATGGAAAGGGAGCCCATGTGGCACTGGGACCTTTTGCTGGTCCCCTCGGAAGAGTTGTTCGTGGTGGAAGAGTATGGGAAGGTCTGGCATCCGATCCATACCTTGCTGGCGTTGGAAGTGGCTTGATCACTGCTGGTATTCAGAAAGCTGGTGTCATTGCCACTGTGAAGGTAAGTCAAGATTCTATAATTAAGATTTATCAACCTACTAAGAAATATTCAGCACTTCCTCTTAAATGAGCAAGAATACCGCCGCATGCCGGATGAGCTGGGTGAATCTATGTCATCTAATGCCGATGACCGCACCATTCATGAGCTCTATGCCTGGCCATTTTATGACGCCCTGAAAGCTGGAGTTGGGTCGGTCATGTGCTCCTATCAGCGTGTGAACAACTCTTATAGTTGTCAAAACTCTGCACTCCTCAACGGTCTACTCAAAACCGAACTAGGATTCGAAGGGTTCGTCGTTAGTGATTGGGAAGCGCAACATGCAGGTGTTGCAACTGCCAACTCAGGTATGGATGTTGTCATGCCTGATGGAGGATATTGGGGCCAGAATCTGACAAATGCTGTCACCAATGGCTCCGTATCAGTCGATAGACTAGATGATATGGTTACTCGTGTTTTGGCTGCACATTACTTTACACGAGACAATATGGACGCTCCCAGAAATTCAATCTCTGCCCACACTGCACAGGCTCCTATCATCGATGTCCGTGCCGATCATGCGAAGCTGATACGAGAGATCGGTGCAGCTGGCCATGTAATTCTCAAGAATGTCAACAACACCCTGCCATTCATCAAGCCACGCTTTTTGAGTATCTACGGATATGATGCTGAAATTAAGGCCGACCCATGGAATGTTCAATCTCGTTACGGTGGAGGTAAGACAACTATCCCTTCGGAGTGAATTCATAAACTAACAATAAACAAAGGCTATGATGTGAACTGGGGATGGGAGACATTCAGCGGCACTCTGATAACTGCTGGTGGGTCCGGTAGCAACACTCCCCCGTATATAATCTCGCCCTTTAAGGCACTCCAAGACCGCCTCATCGCCGACGCTGGCATGTTGCGCTGGGACCTTTTGAGCCAGAACCCAAAAATCTATGACAACGCAGATGCCTGCTTGGTATTCATTAACGCCTATGCCTCCGAGTCCTTCGACCGCCTTTCTCTTACTGATGACTGGAGCGACAAGTTAGTTCTCAACGTAGCATCTGGTTGCGCCAACACAGTCGTGGTCTTGCACTCAGCTGGCATTCGCATGGTTGAGGCCTGGATTGACCACCCTAATGTCACAGCTGTCGTTTACGCCGGCCTGCCAGGCCAAGAGTCCGGAAACTCACTCGTTGATGTCCTGTACGGCCAGGTCAATGCCTTTGGTCGTCTGCCATTTACAGTTGCATACAATGAGTCTGACTACGGAGATGCCCTTAATTCCACTATTGATTTCAGTCCATTTCCACAAAGCAATTTCACTGAAGGGCTGTATATTGATTACCGTTACTTCGATGAAAAGAATATTACGCCAAGATTTGAGTTTGGGTATGGGCTGAGTTACACAACATTCGAGTTCTCGGGCTTCGTAATCGAGAGCATTGATGGTCCTAGCACTGCGACTTACCCAAGTGCTGATGTCCCGATTGTGCAGGGTGGTCATCCGCAGCTTTGGGATGTGTTGTATGTTTTGCGTGTCAATGTCACAAATACCGGATCTAGAGCTGGTGCAGAGATTGCACAATTATATCTCGGTATCCCAGACTCTCCAGCTAAACAGCTGAGAGGGTTTGAAAAGGTTGTTGTTGAAGTGGGTGAGACAAAGGAGGCAGTATTTGAGATTAAGAGACGTGACTTGAGTATTTGGAATACAAACATACAAGACTGGGAGTTGCAGAGCGGAAGTTACACTGCGTGGGTTGGGTCTAGCTCGAGGCAATTGAAGCTTGATCTAGAATTTAAGATATAGATTTGGTAGATGTGTATATGATAGTCATTAAACAATACATAAACATCACCAAGAAGAAGCATCGTTTTCTTTGCATTTTGGATTTCTCTGTTTACTAATTATCACAATTTTGTCTTTTCTAAACAGCATGACACATCCGCCAGCTTCGAAGTTAAATTTTTACTCGAAGGTACGTCGATTGCAGGGTTAGCGGTGAAGAAATCCGATGGGCGAATTTGCAATTCATGGATCTCAACAGGCCTAAAATCCAAATTAGTCGTAATTCCAAACGTCATTCCACGAAGACGGGGATAATGAAGAAACTCACATAACAGGCCAATCCTCTACACGTGGATTATGCGTAAGTCCAAAAACATTCCAAACAACAACATCCTCATCCACAACTTCTTCATCTCTAGCAACCGCATCCGCAACACCTCCAATCTCGTCCTGACTTTGAAGGGTAAATCTACCGCCTGCAAATAACTCTCCATCTTTATATTTTGTAACCCAAACATGGTGGTGTGCAAACAATGCCCGGCGCGATTGAATACTTTCTGGGTCCGCAAGTAACAGCTGTGTCGCTGCCGGAGTGAATTTATACCCAACATTCTTCCCAGACACTGGGTTCTTCACGTTCGGGTTCACCATCTTAATGATGCGATTATGCTGCGGTGCGGCATCCAACCAGCTTGAGCGCTCGACAACTTTTTGGCGCACCTCGTAGAGGTTTCCAGCTGGATTCGTCTCCTTGTTCATCTTCACTCGGTGGCTCTCCTCCGCGAGAACGGTATTGCGTCCGCCATCAATTGCAGGATCAATTCGGATTGCGAAAATGTGCTGGTGGTTCTGCGCCAATGCTCCTGGGCTGACGACGTTGCCATATGCGGAGGTCTTGCCCTCATCGATGTTGACGACAGAAACGATACCTGTGGCGCGCGTCTCGACAGCGATACCACCTGCTTGGTCGAATTTGTACGCAAAGATGTACTCGTAGTTCGCGAGCGTAATAATGAATTGTATCACCAGCTCGCGACGCCGGGTTACGACCGCCCGGCCGGTTCTCCAGTTCGTGTGCTTCCAGCCAATGCCTGCGTCTTGTTCGTGTAGGCAGATTACGTTTGGGGCTTGGACAGCGTGCCCCGAAGGTGCGGTTAGGATACCGTTAAAATACTGTGGGGATTAGCGGGTGACAACTATGAAAGGCATATGAGTTGCAAAGGGAAAGGAGGAGGGTGTGAGTTGAAGAGACCTACTTTAATCTCACCCAAGCAGTCGCAACCCAATGATAAGTTGTTCGCACAGTTTCCAGCACCTCCATCACCAAAGTCGAAGGCCTGCTTACGGTGGAAGGGTGGTCTTGGATCCGCGTATGGTACAGTCTATTTCGTCAGCAACGATTCTTGAGACTCTCTTGAGAAAGGGAAGCTTACCATCTCGCTGACACTTAGACGGTACAGAACACTGCGGCCATCATAATGAATATCATGAACAGTCGCTCCCTCACGAGGGTTGAAGGCGACTCTGAACCGCCACTTCTGCCATTCAACCAACGAGTCATCCGTAACGGTGAAAGAAGCCCCCTCAGGCTGCAAGACGTTGATCGGCTTCAAGTCTGTTCGTGTCCCATTTGGTAGGAGCTCAGGAACATATTCTGCCGGTAAACAGTGTGTCAGAGGACTTTCGGCGTGTGTCTTGGCGGTTAGTGAGTCGCCTTTGCCGCCGGTGGCCGGCCTGTCGATTCGGATGAGTTTTTTGGCGTAGTAATCTAGGATAGGAATGAGTGGAACGGGGTATGCATAGAAATTCGAGTCTGGGTTTTGAGATGTCTTGTCCTGTGCAAAACACAGCCCTTGAAAGTAGCGCTTGTTTTCTTCGGTCAGGTCGAGGCCGCCATATGGCCAGGGCTCAACGATGAGCTCGAGATGTGAGGGGATATTAAGCTCTGCTACAGCTTGTTGGAACTCGGGCGATTCCTTGCAGACATTTACAAGCACTTCGAACTCGTTCCTTGATATCTATTAGGGACTTCACTTGCCATGTGTAACTGTGGGTATTTGGGCGGCGAGATTAAGGAACAGCTTCAAGGAAATACTTACATAGTAAGAGAGGCATGTTGTTTCGAATCAACTATTTCCTTCTCCAAGACCTTCTGTTCCCCAATGTCCACGATAGCCTCATGAAATTGTGGTACTTTACTAGCACCAATAACATCATACTGACACTTTGCTAGACGTGGTGGGCGAGGAGTTGATTCCGACAACTGACCTGAATGTTCAAGTTCTAGGAATGACTGTAAGTCAGCCTTTCTGGGTTCGCTGAGGTAGATCTCTCGGAAATCCACAACACTGTCTGTGTAAGCATCAAGGATTATCTGGCGAGCGGAATTTGTTTCGTCAACAGACAATGTCTGTAAAGGATGTGGTAGGCTGGCCATATTTTTTCAGGCTGATGGTTGCTAAGAAACAGTCTTCGGATGATGGCTTCGCGAATTATCCTGGAGCGAGCTCTGTCTTTATATTTCGGTCGTTATCATGTACCACCAAGGTCATTTGCGTCTGGTACGTGTATGGAACAAATATCTTTGTAACACTATCTTAGCACGATCCACTGGGTGAGGTCTCGAAGGTCAAACAATATCATAGAACCGACGTGAGCCGAATCTGCGATGGCTTTATGCTGATAATGACCAATGAAGTGTGTTCTCCATTGATTTGTGCAAATTTATAAATTCGCAATATAATTTTCAACCAATAATATTCGATCAGCGTCACCCATGAATGTCCAAAATCCTGCTCCTCTTTGATATTCAAAGGAAGATAAGAAAAATCTTCGTCTGGAGCAACGTTCGCGCTCCAATTGGTCTGTAAGCACTATTTCTTACATGAAGCATTGTCGGGGTTCTCGGAAACGGAAACGGAAACGGAAAGACAGTAGCGTCGGAAACGGAATGAAAGCCATGGCAGAAAGGGGCTGCCTCGACAACTTGCCTCAGACATTTGAAGTCAAGATTAGCATGGCTCTGCCTATCAGGCAGATGCCTCAAATCAATAAGTAATAGTCAATGCAGCCAATACCATCTCTGTATCAAGTTTCACAATTCTTATCTTTTATCTTTGGGCGTATGCCTATGTAGATACACTTTCCAGACTCTCCGTGCTCGGTGAGATAACCAAAGTCTGGTGTAAATGTATTCTAAGAGGTGGATTAGACGTAAAATATGCAATGTTGACATATACTCAACGAAAACCGTATGATCTGAAATCGTATCATTTTCTGTATATTGACAATTATGGAAGCCATCGAATTGAAGCCTTCAACTGTTGCTGGTGATGAGAAACGAGATTCGGTTGCAACTGACATCCAAGAAGATGGCATTGTTCCTCGGCCCCTACCTCAGGAGCTCCGGCAAGACTTCTCGGTATGGTCCTTGGCCTCATTATGCCTCTGTTTGATGGCAACTTGGGAAGCACTTTCAACTGTAGTGGCAACAGCGTTAACAAATGGTGGTTCACCATGTTTGTTCTACAATTAGTAAGTATTCTGTTCTCCTTTTGAAGGAGAAGTATACTCGCTAACTACAAATCTCAGCATCATCACATTTGTGTGCTCAATTGCCGTGGCATGCTCTCTTGGTGAGATTGCGTCGATTTATCCAACAGCAGGAGGTAAGTGATTCGATGGTCAGAAGTCGTATGCTGCTGACAGTAAAGGTCAATATCATTGGGTAGCCATGCTAGCTACATCCAACACAAATATATCCTCCTGGTTCACCGGTTGGATCTCAGTCGGTGGACAGATTGTCTTGACTGCTTCTGCAAACTTCGCTGCTGGTCTTCAACTTTTAGCACTCTTTCCTGTCAACAACCCAGATTTCGTAATACAAAGATGGCAGGGAATGCTCTTTTACTGGCTCACGCTTTTGTACTCTGCGGCAGTGAATATTTGGGGAAGTCGTATCCTACCACATTCCAATTTAGCTGCTGGTAAGAATTTTCATGGCACTAAATGCAATATAACTGACTTGAGCAGGTGTTTTCCATGGAGTTGGATTCATTATCTTCATCTGTGTATTCGCTGCCATGGCTCCGAAAAACGATGCGCATTATGTATTTGTGGAGGTCAGCAATACAAGTGGCTGGACAAATGACGGTGTGTCATGGCTCATTGGCCTTCTCAGCACAGTGTATCCCTTCTTAGGGTAAGACTTCATTGCCAGTCGTCGCCATTCAATACTAACAGTCTTTAGATATGATGCAACCTGCCATATGAGCGAAGAAATGAAAAACCCTGCCCGCGACGTCCCATTGGCAATGGTGGGTAGCGTCGTTGTCAATGGAATTTTAGGACTCGCTTTTGCAGTTGTCCTGCTATTTTCTCTCGGCGATCTTTCCGAACTTCTATCAACAAACACCGGCTTTCCATTCATCCAGCTCTTGCTAAACGTGACAAAAAGCCGTGCTGGGGCTTCAATATTATCTTTGATTATCACCCTAACCGCCATCAACGGAGGCACTGCAGGCCTGACTTCAACATCGAGAACTGCCTGGGCTTTCGCAAGAGACAACGCGATTCCATACTCGGCATATTTTAGCCACATCGATACAAACCTACATGTACCAGCACGAATGATTGTATTGATCACAATTATCGAAATGGTTCTTGGGTTTCTGTATCTTGGAAGCTCAACAGCCTTCAATGCAGTCCTTTCCATGGCTATTTTTGGAATGTATGCCTCATATCTTCTACCCATCATCTATATGCTTCTTCACGGTCGTAATGGAAAGCATCGCAGAGGCCCTTTCGATTTGGGGAAGACACTTGGACCAGTTCTGAACTGGATCTCCGTTGCCTGGCTCATCTTTGCAATGGTATTCAGCACATTCCCAGGTTATGAGCCAGTGACACCAGTAAACATGAATTATAGTATTGTGGTCATGGGGGGGTGGATGCTATTTGGAGGGTTGTATTATGCTTTCGTCGCTCGCAAGAGCTATGCTGGTCCTATTATAGAAATTGTCGGACAACTTTCTCATGAAGCCTAGAATAGATTCATGATCATTTCCGAGACCTGCGTACCCTCGTCTGTCGGAAAAAGTTCGAATTCATTTTGGGTCATGCTGAAGTTTGGATCTGTAGCGAAGGAATCATTGTATCCTATCCCGTTTGAAATGTCATCAAACAAAGACATAAAGTCGTGACTCATTTGGAATCCGTTGGTGTGAAACGATGAATCTGGTGGTTGGTTCGTCTGAGCTTCATTTTGATGTGACGTCTGCAAAACCTCGGTGGATTTCTGCGTTTGCGATTCATTTGCTGGAAGATGACGTTCTTCTGTCGTAGTAGTCTTAGAAGCCAAACCAAGCCTTGATGCTATGTGCTTGAGTCTACCGATGGTTTTTCCTAGTCGTATAGCAGCGAATGATCTAGCGCCAGAGCCTCGAATAAGGTCGATTGCAATATAAAATTCTGACTGACAAGCCCGTATAAAGTCTTCGGGCGCGTGGCATATCGCAAGAAATAGCACAGCAAGGGCAGACACAGCAAATTGATTTAAGGTCGTTTGGTGTTTGCGGAAGAAATCTTCCTGAGTCTTTAGATCATTAAGAACCTTTATCGTATCTCTGGCGGCGTCCACTGCAAGTTGAGCTCCGGAAAGGTTGCTTGCAACGCTTGCTCGTGAAAACAAACATCTTCGATATACTAGAATCCGCATCTGGTTTCCTCTCAAATATAGTAGTGGTTGTGCCAGTTCCATCGCCTCACTTCTTTGGGTTTTGTATTGAAAATCTTTTGGTTTGACCAAAGGAAGCAAGTTTGGTATAGACTGTAGCCATTTCGAAATATCCTCGCCAAGTTCGAGACACATCTGCGTGTCAACAGTTTGGTCTTCATTTCCAGATGCTGCTCTCCAAATCCTCGAAGCTAGGCGGCCATAAGATATCATCGAGTCCAAATACGAAGTGGATTCTTCCTACGCGGGAGTTAGTGATAAGTTCAAAGTTTAATAATACCCTTGATTGTGCACTTGTGTACACAAAGGTTTAATTGTGTTAATATCACAATTATTCTACAATTAGAAGTACACTTACTGGTGTTGGCTGCTCGGTGTCAATATCTGAATCTTGCATAGCAAATGGCATACCAGTAGCAAGGCTCCAAGCGCGGTCCAGCACATAAATACACCAGAAAAGACGCAAAGCACACGATCTCTCAAGATCACCAGGGAAAATCCCACTTGTACGGTGCCATGTTTCGCGACGATGTAAACCCATCTCGAGAACACCTCTTGCAGCTAGACCACAAGTCCTATATGCCAAAACTTCTTCGTTGCACTCAAAATGATAGAGACTCTGGGGAACATTATTCTCTGATCTCAATATGAGGCTTTTTACTTACCATTAATGTAAATATTAAAAGCTCCTTGGTATCCACTTCGGGCACTTTCATACGTCTCCAAATTGCATTTTCGACGCTATCCATAAGAGCTGAGCCCTGCTCGCTGAATCCATTACCTTCGTGTACAAGTGCGATAGCGATGATCACTTTCAGTACTTCAGAGTTTCTATCAAAAGACTCATCATCACCAGTCGTAGCGTCTCCTTGATCATGCTTTACAGAGTCCCATAAGTCCCAAGCGTGGGTCTCAATTTCTGCCAGGTCAACGCATGGATAGAGCACACCAATTGCTTCACGATAAACACTGATTAGTCGCGTTACTTCCGTCCTTTCAATTGATCCAAGATATTCTCTTATAGTAGTCGGTATAACAGAGTGATTGTAAGGACTTTCTCCTTCTCTTGTTTCTTCTTCCATAGCATGTTGGGTTTCAATGCCCATGCGCCCCAAAGACTCATTGGCAACATTGAAACTGAATGAATTGCTCGTAGGCCCTTCATAAGCCGGCGCTACCAGCCGTGATCCTTCAGCGCGTGTGCTAATCTGTGTCCTTGGGGAATCATTCACTTCTGTGCCGGTTGCATTTGATGTGAGCCCAACATGCTGCTGCAGAACATTAATCTGAGCTTGAAGTTGCTCTATTTTTCGATCAGTCTCAGAAGCTCTAGCTTCCCAGGTCGAAGAGATTTGTCGAGGGTTCTCCCGCTCCTTGTTGTTGACATTGGGAGGTACCCGGAAAATACATTCTGAGCCAAGTGTCTTGCATCTTTCGCAGGGTTGGGATCCGCTGCATTTTACTTTGCGCTTCTTGCAGGAGTCACTTCATTAATCAGCTTTGTAACGAACAAGTATTATGAATGGGCACTGGATACCAAGCTGAAGGTGTATATTTCTCCCGACGTCCTAGCTTACTACGTTTTGGTGACTGAGGAGATATTGCTTCGGATGTTTCCAAAGCTCGTTTTGACAACGACGAATTTGCAGGCATCTTTATGTATCAACATATATATGTGCAATGGCTTCGAAATTGAGTATTATCGTTGTTCCATTGTGAAATGCGGGGATGGTATACTATGCAAGTAATGGAGGCTATTGAATTCCTGTTTCTGCTTACAGTCACGTGACTATGATAGCAGATCTTCATTGTTGCCTTAGGCATGAAATAGGCAAAAACACCCATTAGTACTGGACTAACCTGTCGGGGCAAACTAGAACCAATCAATTAATCAATTGACTCTCAACCTGTTGTTAGTTATATACTATTTCGCGTAGAAATTTATCAAAATGCAAATCAATCAAAATTGTTCTTAGGTTTATTTATTATATATAAGTATATACAGCAACTAAGTGGTGAAGGAAAATAAAAAGTAAAACTTACAGAGATCAATAGTTCATATACATACATCGGTGAATTGTTTATTACACATTCGTCCAGGTAACCTGTGCTCTTAATGAAAGCTGGTGACCTAATCAATCCACTACCCAAGAAAAATTACTGCAATGTATTGTCAATAAATGCAGCTTCCATTTATTTGGTTGGACTATGCGAAGTGATAGCCCTACTCAAAATATACACGATAGCAATCTATAGACATTTTATAAAAATCTTCCGCATTTAACATCAAGAGTATCTCTCAAACCACTTCTCTTTTTCTTGAAATACATTTGCTCTATTACTTTTGAGAACTTGAGTTTTTGATGATGAAAGTCCATGCCTATCAAATCCAAAAAAACTCCCCAAAAAAAAAAAACAAAAAAAAAAAAAGAGGCAATCAATGCCTTGCTTCCGAGTGTTTCTCAAAACCAGTGGTACAAGAACATTATCTTAACCAGGAACTAGGACTTTAAAATAGAGTCAAAACTCCAAATTTTCTGTCCAAAGCACTACAATTGCAATATTTGGATTTTCTCGTCCGGTGCTTCTGAGTCTGAGAAGCAGCGTTAGTAGCGAACTACTAATACCGCGATAGCTCTTGCCATCAAGACAACATGCACCGTCCTCTTTTCATTAATAACAGTAAGATCAAAGATTCCAATTAATTTGGCCATTTCTTCTTTAGAAATCCTCCATCTTCTCTTTCCCTGCCATCTCTCACCGTTCTTACCCCAACAAATATCCGTTAACGCTTCATAAGTACCTCATCTCCCATATTTTCTTCTTTCACAAACATCATCACACTCATTCATTCATATCAGCATCAACTTTCCCATTACAACTATTTCGTTATCAAAACTCCATTACTGCCCGGTACAACTCAACGTATCTCACAGAATTTGGACATCTTACCCGAAAGCATCGTCATCATGTATCTCCCATTGGCATCTCTCCCCCTGGCTCTCATTCACCGCGAGGCTCATAACGATCCTATGGATAATGATGGCCTGTAAGTCTTCTCTCTTCTATTCTTTGATTAAGGAACTCACTGTATAGCACTACTGACACATATATCACCAGCACTGATAAGTACAACGGTCTCGCAACCTGGCGCTGGCTTCTCCTCGGTCTCTCGATGCTGCCTATTCTTTCTCTGTTGGCCCTTCTCATGCTTTGGTTTGTCTTACTCCCGTTCTCTAATATCACTTTCATGTTCTCTCTTGATTTATCCTCCCTCCAAGCCCACTCTAAATCAATCGCTTAATTCTCTATTTCGCTTATGCACTTCCATACCTCTCTCTACGTACTTGTAACTAACAAGACGAAGCTGCTGCGCCCGTCACCGCCGCCACAAGGGCCGCGCTCCAATCCACGGAACAGCATGGATGGCAAAGCCATATAACAACCCAGACACTACGTTCCCACCTATGACTCAGGCCTCTGGTATTGTTGCTTCCGGTGTACGAACTCCCGTCCCCGCGGCTGTGGCATCGAAAGGTGTGAACACTGTTTAGTTTGAGATTCCAGATGTTTCTAGATGGCACTGAAGGTGCAGATTGATAATGACGGATGGGGCTGAGATGTTTTCATGATGGCGTTCGGGTTGTAAACAAAAGTTCTCATTGATAGAGCTTTTGCTGTTTCGGTCTTTCATTGTATGTCTGTAATGGAATAAGGTTATTTGACATCTGCTGCTATAGTTTCCATGTGATATTTGATTTGATATGATATAGAATGACCCTAGGATGATTATAGTTCATAGTTGTATATACATGTATGCGGCATGAAAGGTACAGCGTAGCCATGCCTTCGCAATTCCAAAAACGTATTACACCATCCCAGTGTGTGAAATTGGTACCGACTGCATGATGAAGACCTTCTGCAGAATGAATGTCAATATTATAAACCTCGAAATTTAATCACTACTATCGTAATGACTCTCTCAATAACTTTAAGTCAGATTTCTAGATACGATAAAATAATTGAAAAAAAATAGAAAAATGAAATAAGATACATAATCAAAATTCTGCAGGCTCAAATTTTCAATGCAGTGGACGCATTGATAGAAATGTCGATTATCAGATAGAAGATTCCCTGTTTATTCAAAGTTGTGCAATTGTTTGGTGGAACCATAAAAAATACAAGAGATAAAGAACTTACATTTACCTATCAGAGGAATCTCCTTACTGCATGCTGATGTGGGAATGCTGCAACATCGCCACCTACTAGGTAGGTGGGTGACATGAGAAGTCATTTGATGTGCAGTATCACAATGTGCATGTACTCTTATGCACATTGATATGCGGGATAGAAGCTGCACTGTAACGGTATCGTAACTACAAAAGTCTTCTCATATTGATAGATAATAAATCTTGAATTCTCGATATCAAAATCAAATCTCATATTTACAGCTTTACTTTCATCGTAATTATTATCGCAGGTAACAACATGGCGACAACTCTTGACCCCGCGATTTCGCATACCATGACCCTGCACAGCAACAAACACAATGATCCGGCTATATCACCGGCTATAGAAAAGTATGACAAAGATTGTGATGTACCGATTGCCCTCTACAAAAATCAGTCTGGGTTCAGCTATAATAGTTCTAGCAAAGAGCAATGTGGACATCTCGATTCGAATATCGAACATGTTGAGCGGGAGGAAGAAGTCAAGTTCACCGAAAGTCCATTTCATCGAATTTGGCGTCATATTCGACCCAGCAAGCTTATCATTGCGTCTTCTCTTGGCTTCTTGTTACAACGTGAGGCGTAATCTACTACCCTAGACTGAAGTTAAGTTAATAGCTTTGCAGATGGTGGATTATCGGTCTAGTCTATCATAGAAATAGCCACGATGGTCGAGTTTACTACAATTGGGTTCAACCGTTTCTGATTTGGCTTGCAATCACTATGCGGCTTGTCACACTCTTTATTCCCGCTCAATTCGCCCTCATGTATGTTTTCTACGAAATATATTATCAATTATTACCAAGCTGATATTCATAGCCCAATACGATTCGTTTGGGGACGAAGTGTCATACAAATGGAGAAGATTATACCAGAGAAACTTCGAACAGTGATCGGTGCAGTTATTGTCTTCGCTGCTATCATGATTGGAGCATTTGTGCCCGCTGAGCAGGAATATAATAAACGTAGTGATCGAGCAGTCAGTCTGTTTGGATATCTGGTCTTCATTCTTGGATTATATGCCACCAGCAGGCATCGCCACCATATCAACTGGCGCTCGGTGATAGTGGGTATTTTAATGCAATTTGTTATTGCGCTTTTTGTGATCCGCACGACTCTTGGAAAGGATATCTTCCAATTCCTGTCGAAGACTCTGACGACTTTCTTCTCTTTTGCTTATGTGGGTGTGGCATGGCTTACAGATGAGGCAACTTCCAAGTCCACATGGTTTATCATTACCAGTCTTCCAATCTTCATCTTCTTTACGGCTATTGTTCAAATGGGTTACCACATGGTAGGTTTTCAGTCCACTAACTAATGCAAGAAGTTAAACTAAGACCATGTCATAGGGCTTTATTCAGTGGGTCGTACTCAAATGCTCATATATGTTTAACTGGATGTTGAATATATCTGGAGTTGAAGCTGTGGTTGCAGTCATTACCCCATTTCTCGGAATGAGTGAAGCTGCTATTTTGATCAAAGGCTTCATTCCCTATATGACGCAAGCTGAAATCCATCAAGTCATGACTTGTGGATTTGCAACAATTTCAGGAGGGTTGATGGTTGTTTACATCAAGTAAGTACAAATCTTCCTAGAATTTACGAACATGACTGATTACCATTGCCGTAAAGCATGGGCGGAAACGGGCAGGCCATCATCTCATGCTGCCTCATGTCAATTCCAATTTCAATCGTCATCTCCAAACTTCGCGTACCCGAGACAGAAGAACCCCTCACCACCTCCCACAGCACAATAATGAACATGGACAGCGACGACGGCAATTCAGAAAGCGGTATTCTACACGCTCTCGCCAACGGCGCATGGACAGGCCTCAAGGTAGCCGGCATGGTGCTAGCAAACCTCGTAGTCATAATCTCGCTCGTGGCCCTCGCAAACGGCATTCTGCACTGGACATTCAAATACATCCAAGCACCACGTGTCACCGTTGAGCAGATCTGCGGCTACATCTTCTACCCTGTAGCCTTCCTTATGGGTGTCCCCCGCAACGAACTGTACCTGGTCGGACAGCTTCTGGGCATGAAGACCATCCAGAACGAATTCGTTGCTTTCGCTGCGCTAACTACCTCGCCAGAATTTGCTGGCCTCTCGCAGCGTGCTACACATATTGTCACATATGGAATTTGTGGATTTGCTAATGTCGGCTCCGTTGCCATTCTTTTGGGGGTTTATGGTCAGTTCTCGCCAAAAAGGAGGGGGGACTTTGCTAAAGAGGCTGTGTCTGCCTGTATTTGTGGTGCGTTGGCAACGTTCATGAGCGCTAGTTTGGCAGGGATGTTGTTCTCATTATGATTGCGCAGCCTTAAGTGAGGGGGTAAATATATGATTTACTCAAGGGGAGAGAAAGATTTTCTGAAACGTAATTTTCTGTAATAGCCTACAACTATGCAGCCTTTATTAAACAAGTTACTCGATATTATTTGCGTATCTACACAGCTGACCTAAACTAAGCAAACGTTGCATATCAACTCCAAGAGTCTTATTTCATGGTGGCTTAGGATAGCATAATGTAGCGAATTACTCAAGTGATTTACAGAAGCCAATATTTCAGGCCGAGAGCTGTATAAGAATTCCTATTCAATAGGTAATGACATTAATATTAATCTAGATCATAAATACGTTTAGGTTTAAAGCTGGTTGGTAGGGATATTGCGTGTACGATATTCGTAGAAATGCGGTGGAGTACGCTGATACTGTGTACCACTAGAGACCTGAAGATCCTCAACAGCAGATGCGTAGTGGATCAACGTAGACTCCGACCAGGCAGTTCCCATAAGAGCAAGACCGAAAGGCATTCCAGTATCAGGGTTGACACCGCACGGAAGCGTGACAATTGGGTAACCAGCCTGGGCAGCAATCTGAACACCTTGGGCGACATCGGGTGGCATAAGCAGGGCATCGACGGGGTTGCCGTTGTTGGCAAGCGCATAGTCAATACCGTCTTCGCGGGAAGACTTCTGCACAAAGGCAAGTGCTTGCCAGTATGTCTCGTTCTGAATACCCTGGGTGGCCAGCGACGCGAGGAATCCATCCTGTCCGGACTCGAATGCAGGGTGGACGAGTGGTAAGCCACCCTCGGAACCGGCATTGTCGATGTTGTATTGTACGATATCCTCGAGGGACTTCATATCGGTGTTCTCAAGCTCGGAAAGGTAGGTCTTGATGTTGTTGTAGAAATCAACCTTGATGTAGGAGTACTCGGACTCGTTGGCGAAGCCGCGGGTCGTGCCATAATCCCAGTTCCAGCCGTCAGGACTGACAATGGTATCCCAGTTGGACAACTCGGTTCCGTTGATAATGGTGGCACCAGCGGCCTCAATGAGGTTGACAAGTTCCATAAGCTGGTCTTGTTGGTTGGTGCTGGCATATTGCCAGAAACTCATCCATGGAAGACCAAAAGTTGCACCTTTGAGAGCAGTGCTGTTGGTCAGGAATTGAGTGTACCCATCAACTGGAACAGCAGTGTTGTTGATTTGTGCAAGTGTGTAATTATCACGTGTATCTACGCCGTAGATTCCGTCAAGACAGTAAGTAGCATCGCGGACATTGCGAGCAAGGCATCCGACGGTATCCTGATGCTCAGACTCTGGAATGACACCAGCTCTTGAGGTGAGACCAACGGTTGGCTTGATGCCAACAAGAGCGTTTCTCTCGGCGGGGTTAATTACACTTCCGTCAGTTTCTGTTCCCAAAGCAAATGGGATCATATTAGCAGCAACGGCAGCTCCGCTTCCAGAGCTACTTCCACCAGGGTTGACGGTCAAGTTGTAGGGGCTTCGGCACTGTCCTCCACGAGCTGAGTAACCTTCAGAGTAGTAGTTGCTTCTCATATCTGCCCATTCACTGAGGGTTGCGTGTGCCAAAAGAAGAGCACCCTCTTCTCTCAAGCGGTAGACAACGTGGGAGTCACGAGGAACCACAGAGCCCAACAGTGCCCAAGAACCAGCAGTAGTCTCCATCTTGTCCTTCGAAGCGATGTTATCCTTGACAATGAATGGGATACCGTGGAGTACACCGCGGCTCTTTCCTAATAATCGTTCTAAGTCCAGTTTCTCTGCAATCTCGAGCCAGTCAGGGTTCATCTGCATAATAGCACTATGCTGGTATTAATGGATGATATAGAAGGATAGTTGTATACACCTACTCGAGGTAAAAGTCGGTCTGTTGAATTCTTTGGATATAGCACTGGACCAAAGAGACTGTGGTCAAGGTACCGTTGGCAAAAGCAGCTTGCATCTGATCGATGGTTGCTTCCTCCAACTTGAAGCCATTGCACAATGGCATTGGGAACTGGCCACTGTTGGAGGCAGTGCCATTTTGCAGGACTGGGAAGTAGAATGGATATGGCGAAGTCAAGTCCTGATCCTCAGCAAAAGAAATCAAATCGCTTATGTTTGCTGAAGTGCTGTTGTCGCAACGCGTTGGGACCGTGGCTGCTGAAACAGCGACGGTTCCAGAGAGGACCGCAGAAACGGCACGCATCAACATATTGGCGATTGAGTTGGAGAAGATCTGGGGGAGAGAGGTTGGAGATCGACACTGCACATCATTCGATGGAAAGATACTGCCATGGCTTTGTAGGTAAAGTAAAAAGATGGCGGCAACCCTGACACCTGTCTACGGGCAAGGATTAGATTTCTAGAAACTCTCTCGGACCGATAAATATATTAGTCATTTGGTAAGATTGACTTCTAAGAGAGACATGATCGGGTTTATCAGAGCAAGGTTTCGGAGTTTGTTCTGAGTATCACATCATGTCGATGTCGAAACTTAGTCACGGTAATGAAGTTCGTAAAGTCAATGAAGTTTTGCGGGACCGTTGGCGCCGCACTTTCTTAGACAATAGGCTCGCGTCTGAACCGGCACAGACTTAAAAACTTGCACAGCCGTGACAGGCGGTTTTTGTTCCTGGCACGGAGCATGCATTTGACAAGCTCATATTATTATGAAAAGTGGGTTGTCACACGGTAACAGTGACATAGAAGGTGACCGATTGGGTGCCTCATTGTGTTATTGTGGTGTAAGTTCCACATACAGAGGGGACTGCAGGAGACTATAATGTTAGGCACCGTGGTGGACTTTCTTTACTGTCCCTTTAGTACAGTTTTGATGATGGGAAGCACACGGAAAGCCCCAGATGTCTAGACCTCATAAAGCATAGAGAGACAGTGATGGCAAGGAAAAGAAAAGAATCAGGGGGATACAGTGGATGGGAAGAGGAGACAGGAGTAGCGGGACACTATGATATAACATAGAGTTCCGCCTCTTTCTTGAATGCCCTGGGTATTATGGCTACTATGGTACTATGCAGTATTATATATGTACTAACGTCGGATATCTCACCTAATAGGTAATAAATAACCACGTACCTCAACATGGTAGCAACATGGTATGTGTATACACATAATATGCATGTATGTGTGTATGTATTTATGCATAATATACCACCAAAATGCGCGACATCTCTCGCACTAACTGGACTGCACATCGCGACATGCGATTGATCGGCGCGATCGGATCGGATCTCTGCTCCCGTACAAATACCCCACGAGCACAAGTATGCACAAGCTTATGCTTAGTGGTTTGTGTGCGTACGTACGTGCGTGCGTGTGTCTGTGTGTATGTATGTGAGTGACATACATAAGTACCATATTTGAAATACAAAATACATATACGCGATAAATAAAACTTCATGCAACTACAAATTCATCTTCGACATCTCACACTTATATATTCCTTTCCAACACTCCATCTCTCAGAGATATGTATACGTAGTGGTGGTATCTGTCGATATCCATGTCTTTTTTTTTTCTTTTCTTTTCTTTGACTTTTCACTACCATAGTACCATGTATGTTGTATTTGCACACTTCGACTGCATACAAGGATCTCGCTCACTCACCGGCTACAATCCCAGCTTCAATGCCGGTGGTGCAAGAGGCAAGCCCTGTTAAAGTAATATATCGCTAATCTCTAGACACAATAATCCTTGTGCAACTCATATGGAGAAGCCCCACGAGAAGACCCACCATGGAAAGTTCCGAGAAAATGGCATGGGTCAAAGGCCTAGTTATGAACTGGACCATGTCTCCAAATTCCCTCCAAATTTTCTTGTCTGAGATAAAGTAAGAGAATATTGAACCGAGGATTGCCAAACGATACTTCTGTGGGGATATATTCTTTCATGTCTTATTTTGCTGCATATGGACTGATGATGATGCACGAGGCATTTTGTTTGTCAGAACCTCCATATCTGTACATACAAATGCGTCAACGTTTGTGCCTGTATCTGGTACCTGCGTCTTTCCTCGGTTCAAGATCACCCTGAACATGGATTTCATCAGCCCACTGGCGATGTGGAGTGGGAAGCTAATCGATATCGATAGTTCCACTGTTGTTCAGAGACAAAAGCTTGGTCAAAAGGTAACATTCACAAGACAAAAAACTAGTTAATCCCTTTCGGAGCTCGGCACATATTCATTCCATGGAGCTGGACGAGGATATCTATAGAAGTCCTCATAATACTTAGTAAATGTCTTCTCATGGCAGATGGCTAGGATTTCTGCCTCTCCCATCAGGTTAACTGCCGCTTGTCAAACTGTAGCCGAATCCTTTTTCCTCCAATCTAAGGGTGCCTCAGCCGTCCATTTCAGCTAAGTGACTTTAGCTTTCATAGGTCACTATTTACCTTTCCACAAATGACGGAGCAATGTCCTCAGAAATACTCACTACTGTATCTGAGGGGGTCAACATGGTTCACAAGAAAACTCAACACGGCTAAGTATAATGAGAGGAATACAGCATAAGTGTCCAAATGATAGTATGTAACTAAGTATGATTTACACGCGATCTCATCATCTTGCTCCAGTAGACTCATATAGGGGCCGATGCCCTTGCATGAAATCTAATTATGCCAAATATTGAATTCACGTTGTCTTTCATTTCTAGAATTTTATTTTAGGGCCTGTCGCCCGCAGACCAGGTCTCCATGACGATCCCAAAAGATATTCTTGCAGCTTCAGCAGCTGGCAACATACCCAGCGATGTATCCCTGGAGTATCTTGCTCAGACAAGAGATCAACCGGCCATAGTTGCTATTCTCATCGTTGGAATCGCAACATTGATGATCGTAGCAGCGCGGCTCTATGCAAGAACCTTTGTGGTCCTCAAGATTGGTATCGATGACTATTTGATCGCATTTACTTCTGTAAGTATACCAATACTCCAGAGGTCAAGAAATTGTCTTGAAAGCAAGGCTTTGGGAACCTCAATGAAGATCTTGTAACTAAACCCTTCAACAGATTTTGTACATTACATTTATAGCCCTGTCCTTAACCCTCATCAAGCTTGGTTCAAGTCGACACATCGACTACATTCATTATGTTCTCAGCAATAGCACTCAGAATGAGACCGAGTCCCTTGACTTTTACGCACATCTAGTGTACACATTCACTCTTTACGTCTGCCGAATATCAGGTCTCGCTTTCTATAATCGTCTTTGCGATCGCCATCGAATCTTGCAACTCTTCATCAAGATCGCTCTCGGCTTCATAACGGCCGCCATGTTACCACAAATGTTCCTTATTATTTTCCACTGCAAACCAGTGACGTCGCTTTGGCTTTACAGTTGGCAACCAGGGGTAGACGATTACACCTGTCTCGACTGGGGCCTTGTATACCTCACGAACTCCGTCGTCTCGCTGATATCCGACCTGATTATCTTCCTCATCCCAGCCGCTCTAATTGTTGTACTGCGGAGCAATAGCAAGTCCAAGATGAAGCTCTTCCTACTCCTATTCCCAGGTCTCCTTGTCATCATTATCTCGATAGTCAGGCTGTACCTCGTGATCGAAGGATGGGTCGACGTCGACGTCTCATGGGTATATGCTGCAATGCTGTCCATTGAAACCTCAGAAATCGGCGGCACCATGATCGCGCTCTCCATCCCTGGCCTCAAGCCGCTCTTCGGTAACGCCCTTGGCAAATGGGGCTACAACAGCTCTCGCACTCCGCAAACCGGCACTGGTTCGCGCGGCTATGCTCTCACTAGCACGCGCAAGCGACATAACTCTTCGCATCTTGGCGGCCCGGAGAGCTTGAATCCGTATGAACGTGCGGAGAGCAATGTTTCTATTAAGGGTCTTCGGGATAGTGATGAGCAGCTTGTGGGCAAGTCAGAAGGGGTTGGAGTTATGATCACCCAGACTTTTGAGGCTATGTCTTCGCCTGTGAGCCCAGTGATTTCGCTGCAGGATATGCCTACTAGCAAGGAGATGCTGAAGTAGGGGTTTACTTCGCTGTACTTTTATTTTTTATGTCAATTCTTATACCCCGTTGATTTATATTCAACATTAATGTATTAATAGACTACAATTCATAGAGATTACTTTTACATCTTGTGACAATACTCTTCTCATATTATTCGTAAGCTATTCAAATCACCGTTAGATATGAGTCACGTGCGTTCATTTATTAAAAGATGGAAAATCTGTTGAAGACAGGAAACTTTTGCATCGGAGTTCTCAGTTCTTGTTTCTTTCGATATAATCCTATATCATCGGAACCACAATCAGGTTACTTCCAAAAAAGATCCAACTGAGTATGGAGTAGAAATTCATGTGAAGTAACAGGTCTTTTTTGTACTATTTTATAACGAGACTAAGCCAGGTTGTTTTTGGAGCAGTATTCCAGAAGGAAAGCCGCTCTATCAAAAAACAATGATATGTTGACGATTCGATCGAAGCCTGTTCGCACGGCTTCTGTGAAAGACGTTGTCTCAAATATATCGTTGGGCGAAAGTGATGTTTTGGACAGTAAAGTCGCGTAGCCTAATAATCACCCCTTTTTCTGCCTTCCAATCGCCCCAGATCCAATCCCAATACCCCATTTGATACACTATTCTCCTGAGACATGATCGATCATCAGCAAGTGAAAGTAGACCGCTTGATATAAATAATACCTTGTCATTTGATCATGTTCTCAACTATCGCCAATGACCAAGTTGTCTATAGGCATGTTATCATTTCACCTCAACTTTTGCAGGCTGGCTCATACTTCTCTGCCTGAAAATTCCCAGTAAATATACATCAGACTCTAAGGCCGCAGAGTCCGCTCTGGAATAAGAGATTGCAAGGTCGATGATCAACGAGGATTCTTATGGAAAATTATCTGCGATATAGGGAAATGTTAGCATGATGTTGTGGTGGTTGCGATTTCAAGAGGAGGTAGAAGAGGAGATATTTCAGGCGATGTCGGTTCGGAATTAGAGCTCATAATGATTTCTCATTCATTCGCATTGGCAAAATAGTGTGTTTATAATCATGGTCTCCTTTTTATGATAGTTTTCTTTAGTAGGGTAGGTTGATCTTACCCTCAAAATCATGGATAGTCCTCAATTTATTTTGACGATGGCTGTTTGTCTGAAACAAGTTGCGTTGCCGCTTTCCAAGGCAAGAGGTAAATCAGAGAGTAGGAGGTGTCTAGGGGTGGATGTTGATTTTAAGATTGTGTGCTCTCAGAGTAGAATGCAGAGTAGAGTCAACCCAGTATATATAGTCGTCTGGACTGCATCCTCCGAAGCAGATGCTGGGACCAGGCTGTGATGCAGTTGGAAGTGTTTACATCCAATGACTCTGGAATCCAGCGACCAATCAGGGGATGTTTCGCTGGTTTTGCACTATTATATAGATTTCTACTGATCTACATACTTCACATCTTTTATATACTATGATGTCTACCTCGTTCCCTCACCTTCTATCTATCATTAAGACTCTAGTAGGCTTATGGTGAGTCAAAATAATCTGTTTTATATGCAACAGTCATCATTTCAGTCCCACATCTCGAGGTTTGAGAGTTTACCGTTTGTACACTTCCATACCCCGCAAATCTGGACCAAATCAGATTCCCTTACACAAGACAAAACCCATCACATCAACCGCCAAGTATCTCCTATGTTAAAATTTCAGCGTAAAAGGCATAGTTTAAAGTGACTGATCAGCAACACAATGCAACATCTTCCGCGTAGGCGACTCAGATACACATTAAAGATTCTTAGATCTTACATTAATGTTTTTAGATCACCTTATATCGACGTTTTGTTGATGATTATCAATGGTCTGTTTTGCTGGTGACTTGTGATTGGTCAAGTCTGAGAATAGAAGAGCATACGCGAGTATCTGCCAATAGTAACACAGAATGACTCATCCCCACTCATATGCACTCATCTGCAATCATCTGCGCTAATCTACACTCATCCAATCATTTGCTGCCATATATTATACAAGCTGACACAAAATTATAGAAGCTTGTGATATTATTGAGACATATGTAGGTTACGATAAGCCAGCAGTTCACCATATTGAAACGAGCACAATTTCCCCACCGAGAAATCATCCCGTACTTGTCAGACTCTTCTCCATTCTAAATATTTACTGCAAAGAACTACTGTCTAAGTTTATCTCCGCCATGAATAAAAGTCCGCGAATCGCCTTTGAAATTCTTGGATAGGACAGAGGATGGCATGCCAGATTTTTGAACTGTTTTTTTCCTAAAGTCTTTTGCGAGGAAGCACATATTAAGTACTTAACACAAAAGGTTTGCTCCGGCGTCCAGCTGGACAAGTTCAAATATATTACTCGAATAACATTATGACATTTTATCTGTTCAATCTCAAGTAAAAAATAATGCGTGATAATCATGTGTCAACGGATGTGATGAATACAAGTTCGTCCATCTGCGGTCAAGGAAGAGACTTAGAATCAGGCAAATCCTTACTACGGGGTTTTTGTTGAAGGTGCTGAGGAAACAAAGCATTCTCATATTTATTCTTTTTACAATTATTTTTATTTTCATTGAAGGCATTGTATCAAACAACGTGCACAGCAGTCAAGTTTGAGAATCAATGTAGTAGAGACTTAATTATAGCGGCTCTCGCATTCTGAGTGAGCAGCTCCTAACGACAAACTATAAACCTTGTAATCGCAGTATATATCATAGTACCCATAGAATATTGAGAAGCTATTTTCTCTTTTACCCAAAACTTGTTGTGAATGACCATAATTAATCTCGTCCCAACTTTTCATGAACAGATGCGCGTATATCTACGTTATGTCCTAGACACGATAACCATATCAACAACTTTCACCAACTTCACCATTGGTTGCACATTCACTTTCTATATCATGAAGTCGTCTTTATTGATCTACTAAAATTCTTTCAATACTCTAATAATATGGAAGAAACTATCGGAGGAAGGCCATCTATCATGTGATTGTAGAGAATGACGATTACGTAACAAAGATTCGAAAGCTTTTAATATTTACCTCGCAGAATACGTTCCTTGTTTAAAAAACAACACATTATTGAGATGGATGTAATCGGTTTAGCGGTATCATACTATAACTAGGATCGGAGGTCTTCGCTAAGCTCATAGCAATCACGAACACTTGATCACGACCGAGAATTAATTATATTACGTAGTAATATACAGCCATTTTCAAGTTATCATTCATTATCAAAACAATTTTCATTTCTAACACGTTTGGATTCATTGTTTCTCTAACATATTATCAAAGTATCAAATATGTTCGATGCTGTTACAGTTCAAGATCAAGTGAACTCAGTTCAAGCAACAGAAGATACTTTTAGCTTAATTTTGGATGTCCTATATTGAAATCATAAAGGCGTATGGGTCTTAGAAAGAGATTTAGTTTCCATTTATGGTTGATATTTTTAAATTTTTCTAATATTAAGTATCCGTTTACTGCAGTGGCTTCTATCTCACAATAACATATGTATCATTCAGTATGTTGTTGATATCCTGTTATGATATAGCCTTTCTCCAGTTTTACACATTGCCTCATTCGATTTAATTAAGGCATAACATTCAATTCTGAAAATGAAAGTTGCAAGCAGGCCATGTCCTGATTAGTCACTTCCCAATTTGGTAGCTTCGAGGTTGTCTTTACATCAGAAAAGATCACCCACAAGACCGCAGAGTACAACTATAACCCATCTCCAAACTCTGTATCAATACAACGGAAGGAATCACATCTCACATAGATCTCCTACCATTCACGGCAATCAAGATGGAGGAAGATCACCGTGAGTATGATCGTCGTTGTAAGAAGTGGTTCAAAGACGGCACCGAATATCACAACCACAAGATCTTCTCGCCAAATCATATTACATGTATCATCTGCAGCGAAGACTTCATTTCCGAGTCAGCTCGTGCTCGTCACCAAACTCAGGTGTGTTATTCATATTGCAATCTACATGCAATCTATACAGACTGACCTCTATAGCTTCACAGTGCCGACCAGGACTTGCAATGCACCAACTGCGGTGAAAATTTCACTCGTCTCGGTGCGCTGATGGCTCACATTACTCGCAGCACCTGTTTGTACAAGGAATTTCGAGCAGCTTTTGGCGACAAAGAAAAGATTGAGAAGACCGCTCAAGAGCTAGAGAAGCTTACGCTTAGTGCTCGACATGTTGAAGAGCCACCTCCATTGCCATCCATCAAGCTATCAGTAAAGATCCCAAATATCAAGGTTGAGGATGTCGATTGGATGGATGAGAATCAAAAATTGGAGTTCCAGGACCCTCCACCACCACCAGTTATCGTTTGGGGTAACGAGAAACTTAGTGAGCCAGTTACTAAAGATATGAACAAAGACTTCCCAAAGCTGGGCAATGCCGAGTATCGCGATGGCTTCGCCAAAGTTGAGGATCTTCTCACTGGAGGCATCGATTCATTGGACTCTAAGGAAGGCAACAAGTGGGCTGGGGTTGAAAAGAAAGGAAAGGGTATGGCATTGTTTCCGGATGCACCCCCAAACCCATCACAGCAGGTCAACACAAAATCCCTTATTCAAAAGTCAAAGGACCAGAAGAAGAAGGAAGATGTTAAAAGCCCTTTGCATCCAGAAAATCCTGACTTTCACAAATACTACAATAAAGAGACTTGCATGAATTCCATCACTGGAAGATGGAACTGCCCGTACTCAGACTGCAAGTAAGTTCATCGTCTCTATTTGTGTCCCAAGCTAATCATGCTAGACGCCAATTTGAGAGAAAAGAGCACTGGAAAGCACACCTTCGCAGTGATACCCACTTTGGCGTCAAACTCCGCTGCCCCCGCTGCCATAATCTGTTTCCAGGCCCAGTCGCGCTCACGCAGCATGTAGAGTCACAGGCCACATCGTGCTACATGCGCGACTCTACCAATGCTAACAAGGCAATCAACACGATCACCGGCGGCATCGCAAGCGTTGCTGGACGTCATGATGATGGCACGGTCAAGTATGCTGTCTACGAAACCTTCACACGTCCAGGTCCAGGTGCTGTTAAGGAGATCGAAATTAAGTATCGTGTTGGTGGCACGGCGGAGAAGGAGGCTGCTGAGAGGAGAGAGATGGAAAAGAATAGTGTGGAGAATATCAACTGGTAGGACCTGTTGCTTGGCGTACTTTTCAGTCGACCTTGTGCTGGCTTTCTGGCGTTGCAACCTGGTATACTTGATAATGTTTTGTAGCCGGATGCTTCAAGACTAGATTTGTGTTCATGACTTTGATGCTATGTTACGTAGCTACTTTCAGAGACTCTACACTTTCCAAACTTGGTCAAGCATTTGTGAACCTGATGTAGGCTGTAAAGAGTTGTAAAAAGAAGATATGAGTGGTAACAAGCAGAAGTATAGAATAAATTGATTTGTTCTAAAAGGTTGGAAGAGCTTACGAAACTCGAAAGGTATACGCAGATATAAACTTCCAGCTTGCCACCTGATAAACACCAAACTCCAATGACTCCATAGCAAACCCCCTACAGGCTCATCCCTAGTTGTGAGCCTGGAATTATCGATCTGTCTTGATTCTTGCATTCCTCAGTATCCTAGTATAAGTTTAAGCACCATAATTCCCAACAGCGCAACTACCGCAGCGATAGCTTTGTCCAGCCAAGCCGGCACGCCTTCACTCCGCGGCGGCGGAGCTCGAAAAGCCACAGCAGCCGGCCTCCTCGGCGTCGCCGCCACCGCACCCGTAGGTCGGGGTACGCCCTGCGCAGGTCTAGCAGGTGGATATGGGGCCGGTTGTGCCTCCGCAATAGCCACAGGGGCAGTCTGGACAAACCCCTCCGCAAGTTCCGCGCTCTCCGTGTCCTCTTTCTCTTTCTCCTTCTCCTTCTCCTTGCCCATCTCATCCTTCCACCCCATCTTCAGCTCATCCGGCACCTTCTCCTCCTTGGATTCTGAACCACTCTCCTTCGCCGCTTCAGCACACTCCTTCAGGATCTCTTCATTCGACTTCCCGCATCCGTTGCACTTCCACGCCCGACTCTCCTTCGCTAATCGTCTACGCATCGCATCGTTGCATTCCAGCCCGCCCAGCTGTCCCTTCGCGTCCGTCTCCATGAAACTCCGCAGCGCAACAAGCGCAGTCCGTAATCCCCAGGCTGGCTGCCATGTCTCTTCATGGTGTCCACTTATGCTCAGGCAAATCTCGCGATTGGCCTCAAAGCGGCCACTGGGTGTAAGAAAGCGGAAACTTGGTGGGCGAAGGGGATAGGTTGGTGGGAGAATTATGCGACCATGGTAGATGCCTTCTTCATAGACACCGGTTGTGGAGGGACTGCCATTAGAGTTGGGTCCTGGCGGTCCGCGCAGTGTGAAGTGCCATTCGAAGAGGTCTTCGTCGAGCGGGGTTGCTGTGTAGTCGGGTGATGGGGAGGTAGAGAGCTCGTTCGCTTCTCTTACTGTTTAGGGTGTTAGTCTTGTATCGATTGCAAATGAAGACTTTCTTACGGATTCTCTTAATGGTGGGGGATTTGGTGCTGAACTGGCCCCGAGTCGTCATAGCGAGGCTGAAGTACGTTGATTATACCCCTCTGTGGCTGATAAAGGTATTTTAAGGTAGTCTCAATTGCGATTAATTCTTGGATCAAATATTCACAGTTATAGTAGTATTCGAAGCTTCTAAAAAGTAGAAGGGTATGGAGATGATGATGTCGATGTATTTATAATGTGTGTTTAATGAGTACATCGTAATTGACATGGTGTCTTCCGCGCGTCATCGCTCCTCGGTCTAACATTCCCGCACCTCTCGCTATAACAGTCAGCCTCGCAAAGAAAGCAAACAAAGAATAGTCAGCCTCGTCGACTCCTCTCTCACCTTCTAGCAATAGATGTTAAGGCTTTTCTTCGCATCCATCTGACGGATTTAACGAAGCTCATAACTCTCGCGATTTGGAGCCTTGATTTCTGTTAAATGCTATCAGCATACGATATATCCTAGCGACACTGCGACATCTACAATCATGGGCGCAACGACCAAACATCCAATCATGGGAGCAATGGCCGAACGTCCTATGAAACGTGCCAAGTCATCGCATCTCAACAGCCATATACCTGCATCGCCGGCGAAGCAGATTCCATGGGCGAGCGTACGTACTTCAAATCCATCTTCGTGCCATGCTAACAATATCGTAGGTTTTCAAGAACCATATATCCACAGTAGAAGGGCACAAAAGAATGCTCGAACTCCTCCAGAGACATACAACGACGGACACGGATAGTCACAGGACGATTACACTCATGATTGAAAGCGCGCATGAAATGCTCAGTGTGGCTGTCAATGCTGCGAAATCTTACGTTGGTGGCACTGAAGTGGTATGCGACTCTTGCTAATGTTTTCCAGTTACCTTCTACTCCAAATTCGCCAATTGAGTCGAAACCAGATGCGAAGCTGCATGTTCGTAAGACAAGGAGGATTTCGGATGGAGTAGGCGATGAAGAAGAACACATGCGAAGGAAACGTCAACGGCGGAGTAGTGGCGAACAAAGCTCTCGGAAGAGTTCGAGATCACTCGATCCTCCAACACCGATGGAATGGAATAGCGATGCTGTGGAAGTAAAGCGAGGAAAGAAGAGATCGAGAAGCTCGACTGGATCAGTGGAGGCTGTTACGATTAAGAAGAGGTCTAAGAATGAGCCAGTCCAGCCGGCGGTGGAGATGGATGATATCATGTCAGAGGTAGAGGCGAGGTTAAAGGCGAAGGAAGAGAGGAGGAAGAAGAGACGTATAAGTGATGAGTTTGGAGAGTCGAAAAGAGACAAGGAGCAGAGGAGGAAGAGAAGAAGCTCGGGCTTAGGTAGTGGGACTGACGATGAGAAAAGAAAACGGAATCGATAGCACGATATACATGAAAGCAACAACCATCGCATAGTTTTTTTCTCACGGCACTTCGAAATACGCCTGTACCATTCGCATGTGCTTTGTTTTAAGAGTAGAGAGTCTCTCATTAATGCAGGAGATAAATTTTGGACACGTTCAAGCTTTGATCAACCCTCGCTGTTCTGCTTTCTGTCCATGATGTACTCGACATCATACCGAAATATAGGCCTTTTATTGCCATGCCAAGGGCGTATTCCAAAATCCATTATCCCGCGTCCTTCACTTCTCATTCTTTTTCTCCTCCGCAACCTTCTCATCAATCTCCTTGATCTCCTCTGCGCTCTTCTTCCCCCAGTTCCACACTTCCCAAATCTGATCCGCAATAAGCCCACCGTATCCTCTGCCTTCCTCGAGTGCTTCCTTCTCTCTGCGATCCCGCTCTTCCTTCCACCCCTCCTTCTCGTCTCCCATCCACAACTTCTCCAACACGCTCTGCTCCTTTTCCTTCTCTCTAAGACCCAGGCGTTCTCTTTCCTCCTTGATCTTCTTTTGCATCTCCTTTGCCTTCTCAGGTAATTGTCCGCCCTCTGCAATCCCAGCCGCCGTTCGGTTCATGAAATCGGACGTGCTCTGAATCACACTCTTGCCATATCGCTTGGAAACAAGATAATCTCCCGCAATGAACGTGCCGGTCACCAGCGAGAAGGTATAGAAATCAAGTTTGCGCGGAGGGAGCGCGATGATCAGTGGGCACAAAATTACTGAGCCAATGGCGACGTTGTGCAGGAAGTTCTGGACTTTCTCTTCGTGAAGAGCTGCCGCTTCACTCGGTGGTGGTTGGGTTGTGGACATTTTGATGGTTTCTTCGTATAAACTGGCTGGAATTTGGAGTTACTGCGTGTTCATAACAGAGTAATTGGTTGTTGATCAATTGGAATTCTGAGGTTCGTGTGGGGATTTGGAGAGCTATCGGAAACTTTTTGGTTGTCGCGCTCAGACTGAGGCGTCGAAGCATCATCGAACTCGCTCGCTTTCTCACTGGCTTAACAGCCTTGGAGCTGCAACAAGGTACTTTCCTAACACAAAAAAAGTCACCTTCCCTGGAGGATTCCCTAAAAACCCTTCCGAAAACAAACAATTGTTGCATTAAGGGTGTGCATCTTTTGTTGAATTGTTTTGTCAAAAATGAAAATGTCCATATTTCTACTGTACGCTCAAGACATGCTATACTATGTTATGCTCTCCTACGAAGCAAAATATTCAGCGAATTAAAAAGCAAAAAACGTCGAAAGCAGGATTTGAACCTACGCGGGCGAACCCATATGATAACAGAAGCGGAGGCTTCGAGTCATACCCGTTAACCACTCCGGCATTTCGACTAACTGATTTGATATTTGCTCGCTTATTTATGATCATGAATGCAAACACACAATCGATAAGCTTGTCTGGCTGATAACAATCATGTGCCTATATCGTGGTGAAGCATATTACAGAAGCTACAATCATTATGTATAGAATTATGTAGTGCTTTATATATATAGAACCTATCTATAACTGAATCCTATCCGTTGTAACGCCCTAATTCAAGAACATCAATCGGTGGTTGATGATCGACTGAATACTTACATTTGTTGTAATTTAATTTGTTAAGCTTTGGTTAGATTGAGAAGCCAAATCATTGAATCAAGACCCAAATTAATTGTTTGACAAAAATAAATATCCATATAACCTGCTATGTAAAGATATTTGTAATATACGTACCACAATACAAATTATGACTATAGCTAACCATACCTAAGGTACTCACTGCCGTTGACTGTGGCTCATATAGTCATGTGACCATAGTCACGTGATCATAACATTATCAGAGATCTGCGGACTTCATTCAAAATAATATTGGTTCTCAAATATTTGTGTTAGATGTGTTATTGGAATCGTTAGAATAACTTATAATTAGAATATCTACAACTAGGCATTATGATTAGAGATAAAAAGCATCTTGGATTAGTTAAGGAAAAATATGTTGAATTAGACATTTTCATTTTGTAACTCTCACTACTCTAGTAGTTTTACTTTATCAGAAATAGCAAATAGAAAATACACAAACGTTTGGCCGTAGAGACCTCAGGTGTCTAATTGATCTTTTACCTGATTTTGAATATCTTATAGTTTTCGAGCATTCGTTTCAAAAAAAAACAGCTCAACAGGTTCCTTCAACTTAAGAGACATCACTACTTGGGGATTTATTCTGAGTATTAATGCTTCGATGTCTACGCCATCTTCAATTTGCCTCCTTACTCTATTTTTGGCAAGTTGTAAGTTAAATCGAGTGTTTTTATCTTTGTCTGCTTCTCTGACATAGGTTCAGATCAGAGCCTGAAGTAATATGCCAATTGGCTCCGCCCACTCTCATCCGATTATTCCTTAAGTATATTAGTTGATTTGAACCCATGCCATGCTTAATCAGTTCTTTCCATCTTAGTGAATTTGCGACCCGAAGTACACTGTTCTTAATCACATCTGTATCATACTCAACCAAGACTTTCTTCGACGGTCGCAGTGTTTCGTCGCCATATAGCCTTGGAAGGTTCAAGAAGTCGTATGGATAGTGTAAGCATCGAGCTTAAAGCTTGATACTTTGAATTGCTAGACTTCTAGGCTGAAATAGGTTATATAACTGCTAATTTTGAGTAATTCCTCGAGTTCATCATTTCAAAGACAGCATCAACATCAAAATTTTTGGAGAGTCGGAACTTAGTATATCCTCAATCATTATGTGGATCTTTGAGTACACAAAAACAGTCGACGATGCAAGTTTTTAGATATATTGATCTGACGCCTTCTGCCGTTGAATATAATTTGGATTTATGGTTGGCTATTTAAACGAAATATACGTACCAATACAGTCAGACAGCAGCAATCACGTGCTAGGATTCAACATCATTTGTTCAATACTATGCACATTGGTGATGCCAGAACCTTCTTGCCTATTTGTTTGGTTCCCAATGACTCCGAATTTAAATCAGAAGTCATTTCGTTATTTAACACCCCTTGGATTCTTTTCTCAATTCAGCAACCTAATTGTCCATGCCGCCAGCAATGGAGACAAACAGCAGTGGTGGGAGTAAAGCACCCGCTGTGAGTTCTGAATACATTTTAAAAGACTGCCTTATATGATATACATGGCTGATAGTGGTGCTCAGTGTGATAATTGTAAGGATAGAAAGGTGAGACCCTTAAGCTTAGTCTGGATATCTTGTATGTTGTCATTTTGTGTGACCATTTTGTTAAACAGACAAAATGCGACCGCGGTTCCCCGTGTTCGAGCTGCATTGCGGCCGAGCTCAGTTGCCGGATTACTCGCCGAGCTCCAGAGAAACGACAGCGGGTTCTGATATCCGCCCGTTATGACGAAGCCATGGAAAGTGTTAACCGCTCGCTTCAAGAAGTGTCCCAGGCGCTACAAAAGCTCTTGCAAAACAGCGAACAGCCCCAAGAATTCCTGAAAGGCTATCCTGATAACTTCATTGGTAGTCATGTATCAAACATATCAGGTATGTCTGAAGGGTACAAGGGCGATTCTTCGTTTAAAGCGCACGCTCAAAGGGTGACAAATGGCTTGAGGGATGCCGCCGCGAATCTAGAGTTCAGCATGACTGACCCGAACTTCTCTGAAACCATAAGTGCTACACAGATGATCCAGGAGGCGGCCAACAGCGAGGAGACTGCTTCTAGTGTTGACAATACACACTCCTCATTCCGAGTCCAGTACCCAGAGTTAGAAGGCAGACCGCTCCCACCTCTAGAACCAGTGCTCAAGCTACTCCGGCTGACACAAACCGAAAAGCAACGGTTCTTTATTGATGTTCCTATCATTGACGAGCATGAATTTGGTGAATTATGTCAGAAGGTCTATTTCGCACTCAACGACTATTCGCTATCAGCATGGGCAATCGTTAATACCGGGCTATTTTATCTATTTCTTGGTCTGAAAGAGCACAATTACTCCCAAGTCGGCGTTAATTCCTCTGATATCCGGACAAACTCGCAGTTGTTGTCTGCAAATCTAGAAGCTGCCACACAATCACTGAAACTCATCCAGGATCCATGCATCGAAGGGTGTCAAGCCCTGGCACTTTTGGTAAGTGACAAGATTCTGTATTCGTGCAATGCTTACTTGGAAGACAACATTCTGCATGAAATCTGGGCGGAGCGCAATGGCCTGGCTGTTGATCGCGGCAGCCTCCAGGATGTGCATCGATCTCGGATTGCATCGTCTGCCCCGGGATCCAGAAAGATCAGGGATCTCGAAAAAACGAATAATCTTCTGGCACATTTATATTATGGATAAGGGTATGGCACTCACTTTTGGGAGAACTCCTTCAATTCCTCAATATGATGTCGCAACCGAGCGACCATCATTCCCTGAAGATCTACCAGGAGTGCCAGGATAGTAAGTAGCGTTAACTTCATTGAGCAATATGTTCTAACTATTCATAGTTTATACGCTGGATTTGTTGAATTTGCCGTCATCGTTGGTGACATGCACATTCAGCTATTTTCAGCAAATGCTCAGCGAGCATCACAACAAACTCGAACTGAGAGTGCCGAAGCATTTATTGCCAGACTTAGTCAAGTCAACAGTGATCTAAAACAGGTTCGAAGAGTAGCTCAATATTGAAGAATGATAGATTCTAATAATTATAGTCGCTCTTAGACGATCCACTCGTTGACGCTATGTTCCAGGATGCAAGCGTATTCCTTGACATCATCATGCATTGCCTCATGACGATTGTATATCAAATAATCCCGTGCGATGATTCTAACTCGCATCCTACACGTTGTAATGTTGGATGCATTGAAGCCTCTCGGAAAGCTCTTTCCATGATTGTACACGCAAGCCAGAGTCTAGGTCAGCGTAACCCAACGGGATGGAATATGTTCCTAAATATGTAGGTGGTCCATCAAGAGCCTCTCGAGATATTCTAACTCTGGCAAGACTGTTTTCTCTGGTCCCGTTTGCGTGCTTTGTTGTGCTTGCAGGGAATACTGTAGCATCATCATCAACTAAGGATTTAGCACTACTCTCTGCCGCTGTCTCAGCTATTGAACCCATAGCGACCAGTTCCCCTTCAGGAAGAAAGCTATATGACATCTGCAGGTCCTTCTACAAATTTGCTAGCTATTCCGTAGCCCGACAGACAGCGGTCTCAAAAGCTCAGCTGGGTCCCATTGCGAGTATGGGTCAAGTATTTGATCAGCCAACTTTGCAATTGGATGATACGGAAATTCCGTCAAATGAGAATATAATGGCTTCGCAGGATTGGGATGCGATAATGAATGAGTTCGAAATTGGAATTGGTGCCGGTGCAATGGCCCCATTTGTTGAGCCATACTTACCCTTTGATGTAGATGATTATACTATAGGTTGAGTCTTGATACACAGAATGTGCTATATAGCACATAATGCAAAACTCACAAATCCTGTACAAAAATACTATTACTAGCAGAAATACTTAAGATAAGGGTCTGAGGCTGACTTATGCTAGATATGGCAGGCGGTGATATGGGGATCAGGAGGACTACCGATAGGATGCACAGGCTTTTAAAGGTTTACAATAGATGTTAAAAATGGTACCATTCAAAATCAACTCTTTCTATTTAAACATAAGCATTATACTAAAACAATGAGCACTACTGTAAGGTATATTGTTGCAATACGTAGATATATTGCTGATAGGTTACTCTCCCATATCAAATGATTACCCCTTAATGGCTCCATCCCTCTGTGTAAGAATGTGCGTTGCGAGAGCTCGTAGATTCGCAGCATGCGTAATAGTATTAAGTGCTAACTCAACACTAGTTTCCCTGCGAATCCAGTTGCGCAATTCGACCGAAACGAGAGAATCTAGGCCGTAGGATGAGAGAGAGACATCAGCTTCCACCTCATCCCGTTCAATCATCGTCATTGCGGAAACTTTGGAGATCAGAGCTTCGATCAGGCCAGTGAGCGGATCTGCGGCGGCAGTCCATGAAGTTGAGTACGTAGCAGCGCCTCCGCTTCCGACAAAGGTGTCTTTGTTGTGCTGGTCAGCCTCGAGACGTGCTCTAATGTGCACCGGGTGGAAGTATTTCCAGGGTAGATCATCTGCGGACACGCCTCCAAGGTAGAGTTTGAAAACAGTGGCTCTGCCGTTGTGATGAAATGGAGAGGACTGCCCAATGATGGCGCCTTTGACGATAGTACAGATGTCGGCCATTGTAACGGTGGCACCAAGTGTGGTCTTTAGCTTGGCGGTGAGATCACGATCAGCTACGTAACCGACATCTACAACCACAGGCAAGGCGACTGAAACGGTGTTCTGACCGCGGGCGTTGCGATATTTGGAGAAAGCATCGTAGAATGTCTGAGGTATGAGTTAGTATCATGGGGTTCTTGAAGAAAGTGGTGCAAGTGCTGTCGCTACTTACCGCCGTGCCACCGTAGATACTTTGCCCTGCGTTACCAGTATCTCCGAGGAACGAGGAGAGAGCAACGAAAAAGTCGAGATCGGGCAATAATTCATGAAGGTTCCATGCACCTTGAACCCTAGGTCCTGTGATTGATTGCCAGTCCTCATAAGTGGCGTTCTCAAAGAACGCGTCCTAATATCAAGGTTAGCTCGGTGAATTTGGTTTATTAGAAGGCAACCCACGTGTAGAAAAAGAGCACTATGAATTACACCACGAATTGGGGGAAGGTCTTTGATCGATTGCAGAACATTTTCGAGCTGCGTTCGGGAGCCGACATCGCAAGCAAGAGCCTTCACATGAACATCGGTGTCTTGATATTTATCTAACAGTTTTTGAACCTCGAGACCAGAAGCACCGCTACGTCCGAGTACAACGATATTGTGGGCTCCATTCTCAACCATCCAGTACGCTAGGGAAAGACCAATGCCACGGGTTCCTCCAGTGATGATGTACGTTGCGTTGGGGTTCAGCTCTATATGTGTTGGCGGTAGGGAGCTCTCAGCCAGAACACTCTCATCCTTACCAAAAGTGACGACAATCTTACCAATATTTTGACCGGACTGGAGCTTTCGCAAACCTGTTGCAAGTTGAGAGATAGGCAGTGTGGTAACTGGGCGAATAGGTACAATTATCTTGCGCTGAAACAGATTAGCAACCTCAGACATGCATTCTCGCATCTCTTCTGGCCGCTTATCACAGTAAGCGCGAAGGTCAACACTGCTGAATGTCACGTTGCGATCAAAGGGTTTCATTCCCAAGTAGCTGTTCTGAATGAGGTCCCTTTTCCCGATTTCAACAAATCTACCAAAGTCTGCGATCAAGGCCCAAGTCTCTTGTAGGAGGTTCCCGCTTAGAGAGTTGATAATAACGTCTACCCCTTTGTTGTCTGTGGCACACAAAATTCCATCTTTGAACTCCGGCGTACGGCTGGAGAAGATGTTTGCCTTGGGAATTGCAAAAGTCTTATGGAGAAACTCTCTTTTTGCCGGAGTACCAGCAGTAGCAAAAATCTTAGCTCCAAAATGCTGTGCAAGTACAATGCATGCCTGGCCGACTGCACCAGATCCAGCGTGAATAAGAACACTCTCTCCTTTTTTGAGCCGAGCAACGCGCATGATTGCCATCAAGGCAGTAGAATAAGCAATTAGAATGCTTGCGGCGTCTGTGGTACTGATGCCTTCTGGAATTTTGAAGGCATACCAAGATGGAATCCGGACATATGTCGCAAAACTGCCCCCTCCGAAAGTGCCAAAGAAAACGCGATCTCCTGGTTGCAGACCCGTCACGCGAGAACCCGTTCGGGAGACGATACCAGCTCCTTCGAAGCCAGGGTTAGTCCAAGGAATGGAACCAAGGAGAAGAAGAAGATCGCGAAAATTCACTCCTGTAGCTTCAACCTTAATGACAACCTCATCTTCACCTACATTTATTTTTAGGGTGTCGGCTTTGTGGTAGTAGATGGAGTCTAGACCGCCTGCAGCATCAACCGTCATCTCAAGAGCGTCATCAATTTTCCAGATATTTTGCACCTTGCAGATGGGAACCCCCTGCTCTGCTGCAAATTGCTCTTTAACATCTTTCATTTGCTTTATGCGAGGCAAGTGGATTGAGTCCTTATGCCAGACATAATCCTGATCCTCACCGGCAACTACCTCTGGATCTCGTAACTTCTCAGCAAGCTTGGTGATCGCTGAGGCTCCCTGAGATGTGAATGGCACATTATCCAACCAGAGCAAGTTCTTTGGTGCATTTTCAAGACGGAATGTGGCGAATATGCCCTTAATAGAATGAGCTTCAGGGGGTCCACCTTCTGGGATCACCCATAAAAGCCCTGTGTTGTGCAACAGGAAGCTCTTCAAAACCTCAAATGTGTCTGATGATACATTGGCTAATAGACTATGATGTGGAGAGTCAATAAAGATGTTATATAGATCATCCGTAGGGTTAACCTCCGCAAGTGGTTTAACTTCTGTTGGGCAGCCGATTTTATCCGAAATGGTGTCAGCCACTATCTGAGCAAATTCAATTTCTTCGTCGTTCATGAAGGTTCCGCAGACTGTAATCTGTTGATTTACTTCCTGTTTGCCTATTCTGGTCGAGCACATGACGCTGAGCATCTGTTCAGGAGAACCGGGTCGGTCCTGGATAGCGGCATCGATGCCCGAGAATCCAACGTCCAAGAGTAGTTGATTCCATCCATCCACGGTTAGAAGTGGCCCTTCCTCATGGTCACGGTACTTGTCTTCCGCATACCACCAACCAGGGAGCAGGGCAAATGGCAATGTTGGAGCTGGGTGGCGATTACCTTCTAACAGAAGGAGCTTGCCTTTGGGTTTCAGCAAGTTTCGTACGTTAGTCATGGTATCGGCCATGTTTGGAGTTGCATGCAAAACGTTGGCTGCGATAATGAGGTCAAATTCCTGGTGAGCGAAGCCTTGTTCCACTGGATCCAGGCTGATGTCGAGCTTCTTGTAGGTAATGCGTTGCGACCATTTAGCTAACTTGATACGGGCATTCTCAAAGAAGCCAGATGATATATCTGTGAAAGTATAGTTGAGCATTAAAGGCTCTTCTCTGTTTCTTGACAATGCCTCTAGAACATGCATTGTTGTGCCGGCTGTCCCGCCCCCAACTTCTAGGATGCGCAAATCGGGCTCGAGATCGGACAGGTGGAGAACCCAATCACCTAAAACCTTACTGAAATGCGCATTCGACACGTCTGCCTCATAATGCCGCGTGAGCAGACCATCCTTGAGCATAATCTCAAGTGGCTGTACTTCTCCACGCAGAATTGGGACGAGCTTTTCTCCTATGGCGCAGAGCAATTCACCTTGGGCATCATGAGTGGACACGATTTTCAACAGCGCTGTTTGATCACCACTTATATCCAGTCCCTCTCGAGCAACAGCTCTGGCCGCCCAACCTAAAAACCGAGAGAGGTGATGTGGCAGCTTCGAACGGTCATCTTGAGCCGTCTGTTTTAAAGCCCGATCCATGTAGTAGACAGAGGCCTTATTCAAGTTTTTAGTATGTGCAGTCTGGGCTTCATCTAGATCCCCGACCGAGAACATCTTAGGAAGATACTCAGGAGGGAGGAAATCAATACTGGGTACCAAATCCCAGCTCCAGTTTCCTGGAAGGTTAGAGGCTGGATCATCCGCCTCGGCTAATGCGATGGTGCGGAATGTCATCGACTCGGACTCAACAATTGGCGTGAGAGAATCGGAGCCTTGTGAAAAGACAGCTACACTGAGGTACATGCGCCCACCCTTGATATCGTAATTCAGTAGACGAGTGACAATGGTAAATCGCTGCTTTGGCTCTGCTGAGATCTTGTTGGAGATTCGGAGGCGGCTGATGTAGTTAGGCATCTGAGCAGGCCTTTTCCCATCAACTTCTTGAAGAGGACCGCCACCTTGAAAGAAACCGTCTAATGTCGGCGGGTCAACCGAAACAAGTGACCCATAGAGACTAGGCGGGGATATGCCAAGGTCACGCAGCTCACTTTCGATAACTGTGAAGCCTTTGCCTTCAAGGCACTTGACCGTACTTTGGAATGCTGGACCGTACAACGTGCCATGTGCTCCAGCTGTGGCGTATTCACGCTGAGCATCGTGCTCAATGAGGTTCTTGGCACTGACGAGGGGAAGTGATTCTTTCAATGTTGGACTTTCTATAGTCATCTCGTTTGTCTCTAGCTCGATTTGGCCATAGCAGTGTGTTGTCCATCCATATGCCTCTGTCCAAGTCGAAACATCGAATGTCCAAGTTGTTGACGAGAACTCCCTTGTACCGGTGGCAGCTGGCCTGATTTTTGTTGTCATATCGACAATTTCGTCTTCTTCAATCTCCAGACTCCTAGTGACATTAACATCCCGCAAAACAATTGCGGCTGGGGGTGTGGAAATAGTTCTTCGTACAGCCTCAATAGCGCACGACAAATACCCAGTCATTGGGAAAATAACGTTGCCGGCTACATTGTGGTCTCGGATCCAGGGCAATTCGTCGAGGTTGAAGACCTGCCTATATACGCGCTCGTTGCCCCCGTTGGATGGAGACCTTCTTCCAAGAAGCGGATGGTATGGCTCACCAGGATGCAACTTCTCTTGAGTGGCCCGTGTCTTGTGCTCGTAACTCACAGATTTGTCCCACGCGTACGCTGGGAGATCAGAAAGAACGTGAGCGTTATAGATGTTTGTTTGATTGACCTCTTCCAGTTGGATTGAAGATCCCATAGTGAAGAGATTACCGGCAAGTTCGAGCAATGCTTCGTGGTCGTTTGTGCCACGCACCAAAGAGGAAAGGTAGGTGAAAGATGTTTGGGGTTGATCACTTCGCTGATAAAGGAGGTCGACTGTCTGCTTGATCGGATTCTTCAGGGCAGCATGTGGACCAACTTCCAGCACAATATTTGGCAGCTTCTTGCTGGCGTTGACTTTGTCATTTTGTGGTGTGAAAATCCTCTCAATTGCATCTGAAAACCTGACAGGTTGAACAAGATTTTGAAGCCAGTAAGATGCATCAACAGTGGTTGGGCCTGCCACGCTTCCAGTGACGGAAGACACAAAAACTGGATAATTCTCATTCTGGTTGATGAATGAGGCATCCTTGTTCAGGAAAGGCTTGATGGATGCAAGGTAAGAGGCTGCAACTTGCTCCATATGACGGGAATGATACGCTACCTCAATCTTGAGTCTGCGAGCAAATAAGCCCTGTGCCTCCACGATCTTGTGAATATTTTCGATGGCCGACTGGTCTCCTGAGACAGTTACGCTTTGTGGGCTGTTGATGGCGGCAACCGTAGCGTATCCATCTGCATACTGCTCGATGAGCCTTGACGCTTCTTCAAAGCCTGTGCCAAGGGCCAACATCCCCCCCTTCTGATTTTGCTGACGGGCTAGTTGAGCAGCTGCTTGACCACGGAAATATGCAACAGCAATGGCTGCTCGGAAGGAGATCAAACCCGCAGTAAATGCAGCAGCGATCTCTCCGCTTGAGTGTCCTGTGACCGTACTTGGAGTAACTCCCCAACTCCTAAATAGCATCACTAGAGCGAGCTGAATAGCGGTACACGCCGGCTGGCTGATTTCAGCATCATTGACACGCGATTGAGATGCTGGCTTGGCAAGCTCCTCTTTCAAGGACCAAGATGCTCCAATTTCCAGGAGATGCGCTTCAGCATCGTCTATGGCAGTGGCAAAAGCTTTGTAGTGTTGCATTCCAGAGGCCATTTGGGCATGTCTTTTACAAGTCAGCTTAATTTGACACACAGAAAGAAAAACCAGAGAGACGACTTACTGAGCACCCTGACCGGTGAAAGCAAAGGCAATGACCCGATCTTGTATTTTTTTGGGCTTCAAGGTGGAAAGCTTCTCTTTTAGGCTAGCTATCGAGCCTGCTGCCGCTGAGACACGATATGGATGGTGTGTGCGGCGCTGTCCAAGTGTAAAACTAAGGTCCTTGATAAAGTCCTTGGATTCAGGAGCGGCGTCCAGGTACTCCTTGAAAGAAGCCAAGTAGGAAGTAAGACTCTTTTCTGTCTTGGCAGAAAAGACAAACAGCTGCTGGCTGAGGTGATCGGGTGTGGCAACACCATTTGTACCATTTGAATATCCATTTGAATCTCCGTTTATAAGTCCACGTGCATGTCCATTTTGATATCCTAAAGATAATGGAGCTGCCTCCAGAATGACTGCAGCATTGCTGCCACCAAATCCTGCAGTTATTGCGTCAGAGGATTCATATTGGACCATTGCGACCACCTAGGGTATTCACTTACCGAAGTTTGTTACAATAACTCGCTTTGGCTCACCTTCTGGCCAAGGAATCGGGGTTTGAGCTACCATTAACTTGTCTCTGCCTTCGATCTTAACGTTGAACTTCTCAAATCCTGCAGTAGGTAAGATAATTCCATTTTTGATCATCAAAATTGCCTTAACAACTGCGAGAATTCCACTTGCACCTTCCAAATGTCTGTGTGCACGGTCAAAAAAACATCAGGTAAGTCCATTCAAGACTGATAAAGACTTACCCAAAGTTAGACTTGATAGATCCAATATATAGTGGATTTAATGCTGTCCTCTCCTTTGCTAGTACGGACGAGAAGGCTCCAGCCTCGATAGGATCACTGCTTCATTAGTTGAGAGCTTTAAAGTCTCTACGTGATCACTTACCCAGCTTGAGTACCAGTCCCATGGCCCTGGTTAATGATTTAGCAGTCTTATGACAATAAGAAAAACTAGGTGGCATAATTTACCTCCACAACAGGCGTCTCAGAAGGATTCAGGCCAACAGCCTCATGCACTTCCAATAGTAGCCTCTCTTGAGCTGTCCTGCTTGGCATAGTGATTCCTTCCGATCGGCCCGAATGATTACACGCAGAATTGCGAATGACTGCATGGATTGGATCACCATCACGGATTGCATCGTCAATGCGCTTGATCAGCAAACATGAAGCACCCTCGCCACGGCCGAAGCCGGCGGCTTTATGATCGTAAGAATAGCTTCTGCCGTCCGGTGATAGCGCTCTGTTGATATATAGTAAGTTAAATGACTATGAAACTGAACATGGAGTGCGAGTGGTAGGCTACGTTACCCCATCTTTTCAAGTGTGATCCACAGAGTTTGGCTCAGAGTTAACTCTGCGGCTCCCACAAATGCAGAATCGCAATCGCCATTGCGTAGGGATTGACAAGCCTGGTGTGTAGCATAAGCGCTACTTGCGCATGCGGCATCCATGACCACACTTGGTCCGTTGATGTCGAAGAAGTAAGACAGACGATTGGCAGCCATGCAAATCGCAACTCCGGTAGCTGCAAAAGTCGATGTTGAGAAAGGGTCATCAGCAACACGGTGTGCGTATTCCTGGCCTCCACAACCCATGAATACACCGATCTTTTTGCCAGCCAGATCAAGAAGACTATGGCCTGCACTTTCGGCTGCTTCTAAGGCGCACTCGAGCATCATTCGATGCTGAGGATCCGAGTTTCGAGCTTCCTCGGCTCTCATATTGAAGAAAGCAGCATCAAAGCCATAAATGTTATCAGGCACGAAGTGAGCTCCCTCTGTGGTGAAGCAACCACGTCTGCTGGCGCCAGGGCTGTAATAGGCGCCGTGATCAAATCGATCAGTTGGCATCTTAGTCCAGGCAGACTTAGCTTCCGCCAAATAATCCCATAGGCCTTTGCTCCCAACGCCGGGGGCGCGATATGCAAAGCCTACAATGGCGATTGGAGTGTCGTTGGGCATGTTGTATTCTTTTTTTCTTCTGTTTTTTTCTGTTTTTTTTAGGAATGTATTCTCGTTATCTGGAAACTGTTGAAAGATAAAGAGGTATGGTCTGATTTAAGTCGATAAAACTACAAGAAATTCATGAGACTATGTGATCATATGCCCTTCGTAGATGAGAGTATATATGGGTATGAACTTCCTATATATATTTGCTAGAATTGAATTGCATCATCAAAGCCTTTTATCATCACATAAGTTTGAGATGAGCCTGTTTCCAGGATTGTCAATCTTTTTGCGTATGACTGCACTTCGAATTTGAATCATTTGGCTGCTATTTGATTAAAGTCCTGGGGCTCATACAAACACAAAAGCCAGTGGTAGTCAAAGAAACTTTCGGGGCACCTGGATGATCAGGGATGTATGTTCGAACTCCTATGCCGCGGAAAAAAATGGCATACGATTCGCTATGACAAGAGCTGCTGCTACCACAGCTAGTGTTATTATAGGATATGCGCTGAATACTTAGGCGGCCTGACGCCTCAGAAGAACTGATGGACAAGGTATTTAAGTTTTCTCTTATCAATATGCAATTCTACGGGAAAGATTAATAAGCACCTCGAGAGGCCGGATAAAAAGGATTATCTCTTCATAGGAGGACTTACCAAAGCCAACGAACTGGATTAGGCTCCGCGGCATGGGGAGGTGAATTGTGATAAATCAACTAGAGGCTAGAGATAGCGAAAGGTGGTAAGGTTCAGGGGAGAATCACTCGACGAACGGGAAATAGATTCTATATCACGGAGAGGTAGGCTACGAGCATCAACTAGAGGTTAGAGATAGTGAAAAATGATAAGAGCCAGGAAAGCATCACTCGATGAACGGGAAATATATTCTATAGCATGGAGATGTGGGCTTTGGGCATCAACTAGAGGTTAGAGATAGTGAAAGGTGATAAGAGCCAGGAGATAATTACTCAACGAACGGGAAATAGACTCTATAGCACGGGGAAGTGGGCTACGAGCATCAACTAGAGGTTAGAGATAGCGAAGGCTAGTAAAAACCAGAAGGATCCATTTTCTTGTTAGATGATTGAACACAGAACTGAACAAAAGTCTGTTAGTGGATGGATTTATAGAATTGCCTGAATGGGTTTTGCTCCCGTATAGGTAATCATGTTGAGAAGCCACCATTTTGTGTATCTAGGACTTATAAGCACTTCGATTTAAAAAGACAACGGCTACAGTCGTAAGCCACAATGAAACATTGGGTCAAGAGATCACGTCCTTAGTTTCGAATATGCCCGAACTAGCTAGGGATCTTCAACATGCAGCTAGCTATTAGCGATGCAGATAAGCAATGTGGACATCTAATCCCACCATATCATGCACAGAATACGTAAAAGCCAAAGTGTGATCAATATGCACCCCCACAAAGACGGTATCTTGGGGTAGGTATAAACAATGCGTTATTAGTATGCACTTCTACGGTTTCGGAACAAAAATCATATCATTGTGCATTTCCAAGGGAAGGATTAACATATGTATCAGGTATAAATGCTTGGTGTGTAACTCTAAACTCGCCTCATTATGCATGGGACACAAAATTTCAGGGATATGTATAAATTCAAGTGTTATCGATAGGAATGTTTTATAGAAAGGGCTGATACAGTTATATATGTGAGAATTCGTATCTTAATTATAATCATACGTCATACACAAGACACTATACCTATATTCTCACTTCATTATATTTTGGATATATGTAGACAAAGGCGTTATTGGCATGAATTTATACATGAAGATTAACAAATCTATATATATAATAAAGCACATTATAATTCCAATTTCCTATAGTCATGTATGGGTTACATATATCATGAGATATATGCAAAGAGAAGTGCAGTTAAGGTCAGGATTGGTAAAGAAATGTATTTGTAAGAAAAAATATGTACTACACGAGATATGATATGACGTGGCTGCGGAGTGAAGAAATATAGCCAGGGGTATAGTGAAGTACAAGACCCTAGAGAAAATATCTCAAGTAGTATAAACCGAGGTTAGATTATAGTATACCAAAGAAGTTATATAAAAACTTTACTTGATATTTCTTAATTTTCCGATTCTGAAACGAAATTTTATTGTCTTTTATGTCAAACCTATTTCATAGCATGAATTATATGGTCATAACATCTCTTTGTTCGGAACTCCGTTTAAGCAATAGGTGCGTAGTTCCAATGCAAGGCTGTTTTTACATAAATACTGCACGTTCTGCGGGTCCTGTACTGACATGTGAGTCCTACACTAACTTTCAACTAACCCGCGCTAACCTGCGGGCCCTGATCTAGCCTGCGGGTAGAGCACGGACTTGTAGGGGTTACGCGAAGCTGAATGCGGGTGCAACGAGTGGCTTGCGGGCCGTTTCAACGAATGTGACATATGTATATAAGCGGCATCGTAAGCAAACGCATGTTACCCTATATAATACTAGGAAAAAATCTCCGGTGGGAGTTGATAACCAATCCCCGTAATCACGAGGCCACAGAGCTAATGGTTGGCTATCGGAAATCTAAATAATGCCTAACAAATTGAGGTAATATAACAAATAATCTTAGATGCGTAGTATGCCTTTTATAAGACTGAAATAAGCAGGGTTACTATTAATTTTGCCTAAGTAGTATAGCGGCGTACAGTTAACAGAATGACACAATATAAACTGGTGGCTTTATTAAACCCCTCATTTTCTGCTTCAGAAGCCTTTCAATGTTTTAATTGACTCAACAAGACTCAACAAGCCTATTACTCAAGAAATTGGACACTTTCATACACTGTCTCTCCTCAAGCCTTCCGTTTTTACAATTTTTCCAACCAATATGGCACCGCCCACAGTGATATCGCTAGCTGATATTGACGAAGGAACGCTGGTGGAAATTGCAGAGGCATGCAATGTGCCCGCGAACCAGATTGAGGATGTATACGGCTGTACCCCTCTACAACTTGACATGATCGGCGGAAAAACCGGAACTCGAGCTGAGGAGTTCCATATTGTGCTATCATTCGGCCCGGAGGCTGATATGGATCGGTACTGTGAAGCTCTACGCCAAGTGGTCTCGCTGAACTCCATCTTGCGCACTAGGTTCGTCAATTGTCAGCTTGGAGTTGTACAAGTCATCACGAATGAAGCCCATGTTACCAAGCGCCTATCTGGAGATATTGAGCAATGTCTAAGTGATGATAAGGTGTACTCTCTAGGTCTGGGAGAGCCCGTCTTCCGCTCCACATTCATCAATAACAAGTGCGTGGTATCTATAAACCATGTCGCTATGGATTACTGGTCCCTGACTACATTTCTCAAAGATGATGTGGTAAGCCTTTATTTTGGCCAAACACCGAAGACACGCCCCCCTTTCAGGGAGTTTGTGACACATTGTATGAGTGTCGACGAATATACGGCAAAGTCCTTCTGGAATTCTCGGTTCAAAGGTGTTCCCGCCATTTTTCCTACAGTTAAACTAGGATTTTCTCCTCATGCAACACAAGGCGAGACACGAAAGATATACTTGAAGCGTATTGGTGATCGGGTTCCCGTTTCCCGCGTACCATCATTTACTGAGGCAGCTTGGGCTTTGACTGCTGCTATTTATGCGGACAGTGAGAGTATTGCATTTGGCATTGTTTTATCTGGCCGTTCATCCGCTTTAAATAGTATCGCGAGTACTTTGGGACCTTTGATTGCTGAAGTCCCAGTACAGGTCATTTTGCAGCGGAATATGACAGTGGAACAACTTGTCAAGGACAGAGCTACCTCGGTATGGCAACTACAAACAAACCCCGCTCTACACTACGGCATAACGAAAATAAGTGAAGTAAGCGAAGCAGCGCATATTGCTTCAGGGTTCCAGACTTTCTTGAACATCCGCCCCGCCGCGGCGATAGCTGGTGGTACGGACGAATTTATTAAGTTTGACCGCCTAGTCTGGCCGGATGGACCTTTTACCTTTGCTTTGGTCTGCAGTCTCTTGGATGATGGGATCTTGGTTGAAGCAAGATCTGACCCAGCGATTCTTTGTGGGCGCCAGATGCATCGGATTTTGAATCAGTTTGAACACACATTACAGTTATTGACGGAGGTTCCTTTGCAAACGAAGTTGGATAAGTTACAGCAGTTGAACTCTCATGATCTATCCGAGATTCTCCAATGGAACAAGATCATGCCCGAGACAGTGGAAAAGTGCGTTCATGATCTTTTCATTACCCAAGCTCGATTGCATCCTGAAGCTGTAGCTGTAGAGGCCAGCGATGGAAGTGCGACTTATTGTGAACTGGATCAAATGTCAGACCGCCTCGCTCAGGAGTTGCAAAGGAAGGGTGTGTCGCTTGGGAAGCACGTGGCCTTGATCTTTGAGAAGTCACTCTGGACCATCATCGCCATACTTGGTGTTATGAAAGCGGGCGCTGTATGCGTTCCAATTGATAAGCACAATACGGCTGCTCGAAAAGCAGCCATTGTTTCCAGCGTAAACGCAAAAACAGTCTTGACCTCGTCTGCAGAGTATGGTACTTCGATGAGCCTAGCTCCTGACGTCTTCGCCGTCAGTTCGGACTCTATTGCCGCACTGCCAAAGATTAATGGCCAACTTGATAATAAGATGAGCTCTCCTAAAGATCTTGCATATATTGTCTTTACCAGTGGGAGTACAGGCGTCCCGAAAGGAGTCATGCTCGAGCACCGCTGCCTGGTTTCGTCATTAACATCTCTCGCCCAAAGACTCGGCTGGCAGCCAGGCTGTCGAATGCTTCAATTCGCTTCTCATATGTCAAACATCAGTATCTGTGAGATTTTAGGGGCGATAATGTTTGGCGGCTGTCTTTGTATACCTTCCGATGAGACTCGCGAGGAGAATATCTCTGGCTTTATTGAGTCCATTACAGTAAACTGGGCGTTGTTAACTCCTAGAGTACTTTGTAACATGTCGCCCGATGAAGTACCTAGTCTGCAGTCACTTCTCTCTGTTGGAGAAATTATTAACGCCGAGGCTTCTAAGTCTTGGGGCGGAGCCCTTCGCTTTTTCAACGGCTGGGGATTGTGCGAGGCCTCGACCCTCAGCACGATCGCGGAATTAACACCTGAATCTCAATACCCCGAGAGCATCGGTACACCTGCTGGCTGTGATGTCTGGATTGTAAATCCTCAAAACACCAATGAGCTTATCCCAATTGGTGGCGTAGGAGAGCTTTTGATTGCAGGCCCAGGCGTAGCTTTGGGCTACATAAACAGCGATACCAAGTCAGAAGCATGTTTCATTTCACCACCTCCATGGGCATCTTCCTGCGAGAGGAAGGGGAAGCGTTTTTTCCGCACGGGAGACCTGGCCAAGTACAACCCTGATGGTAGCATCTTATTTGTCGGTAGAAAAGACAATCGAGTCAAGCTTAGCGGCCAAAAAGTCCAGCTTGAAGAGATCGAGAGTGTAGTTGCCAGCTGTAACGAGGTAAGAGATGTTGTAACCTCAGTTAAGATCTCTGCTGGCCGCACGCAACTGTTCGCCGTGGTCTGCTTGGCTGACCCGCAGTTGCCCCGAGGGGTAGTACTGCAGAAACTACCCGAAGCTTACGCAGGGATTATTGACCAGCATCTCAATGTGATCCGCATCCATGCTAGATCTAAGTTGCCGTCTGATAGGGTCCCAACCATCTGGTTGACTGTTGAAAAACTCCCTCAAACATCGTCGGAAAAACTGGACCGAGCAGCCGTCCGTGAGTGGTTGAAAACCAAACACCAAAATTCAACCACCAATAAGACGACATAGACTAAGACTTAAAGTGAATCGTAGTAAATATACAATCTCAATTCGAAGCTTGTTAACGCTACAATCTGGGGTCAGAGTCAAGACAGAATTTCTACTTTCATAAACATAAATTGAATGAGATATGCAGTTCATGCATTACATTGTTTCCATTCTTTGGTGTATCCATCTGCAGAAGATCGAATGTTCTAGTGTACTTTTAGAATGATACTAGTATATAGTGCGGCCCGTTCCTTAAAAGACTGGCGTCACAATTGGGCACTAAGACTAACCAATTAAAATGTATGTAGCACCATAGCATCATGGTAGACTTGTAAACAAAACGTGATGGACCTGCACCTGAGAGAAGCGATGGCCACGAAAGGTGTCCAAATGAAATTAATGGTAAGAGAATGCACGATAATCCTTCAGAGAATTGTGGCACTATGCTGTAGAATACGGAGAATATATAATTAAGGAGATTTATCAAGAGCCTGAATTATTTACGGGGTCGACATCAGTCAACATGGGAGTTCAGAAGATTCAAGTGTACGGCGTGGCGGGGAGCACTACTACTACGTACAATTACGCCCATCCGCCTGTTGTTGTGGAGGTGTGGAAATACACCAATGGGGCGAGTCCGGGACCCGAGGCCCCCGAAGCTGAAGGTGGGGAGAGCCACTAGTATGCATGGCAGCTATTTTAGCGCGCTGCATGTCTAATCAGACTAACAGATCGTGTAGATCTACATTTATTTTGTCACCTATTTCGCTCTTTAGCTTTAGCTGTACATATTTGCACACATCTATACATAAATAAGGGGGGTAGCATGCAACAGCGTTTGATGTCAAAGATAGAAGTACTAGGTCATAAAATTCTTGAGAAGTACCAAGCATTAATGCCGTGGTGTTCGATCAGCCTCCAAGATGACTCACTCGGGTTCCGAGGCTCAAACATGCGCTCAAGGCTGAGAGTATATAACATTCCAGGATAACTGCAGGAGAATGGCAAATTATTTGTGGTACTGTTGCACAATGATTCCGGTCTAAATCTACCACAATCTTCCATTATGCCCGCGTTATAGAGTTTTTGTTACGACTCTGTGGGGTTGACATAGATTACATGTAGTACGGTTCACAGATAACAATAGGCAAAGGAACGACGTAATAGGCAGCAGATATTCATTCTATATCCTTACAGCTCTTTTTGTGTTTACATACATCACCACATCACATCACACTATTTCTGCTAACGGAGCTTATTTACAGTCCGAACAATTGAATTACCCCTCTATTACTTCAACACTACAGAGCTGCGGCGTTTTATTTTGTCGGTCAGTCTTGTTTAGTACCTTTGGCACTCGGGAATGGCGCTCATACGGAACATGTCCCGGCATGACGTCCAGTGGTGGAAATTTAAACGCTCCTATATGTGGAATAAAGTCTATTACCTTCGCCGCAGCAAATTCGCCGTCTACCAACTTGCAACAAATCTAGTAGGCGTTGTAAACGGCCTTGGAATATCTGCGATGAAAGGTGAGTATTGCAAACTTTGTGGCAGATCGAGGCCAGTTGACAAATCGATAGAATACTCTGGAGTAGCAGACAAAAGAGTAGTGGGCTTCCCCAATGCTCGCTTCCACACCACCGATTTTGTCGGCAGCTTCGCCTTCAATACTTTCTCGTGCAGCTTCCTGTCGCTCGTCTATAGCGCTGCCTTGTTCTTTGACTTGTTCTGGCCAGAACGCGTCGAAGCTCCCAGCGTACAGTGGACTTGGAAGTTGAGTGGTGCTGCAGCGACGATCTTCCAATTTGCCGCGTCTCTTGCGACTACAATTATTCTGGCAGCTCATGGCGTTCGTATAACTGGGGTTTCTGCGGAAGAAGAGAGCAGTATCCGCAGTAGTTGGCACGGGCACCCGTTGGAGTACCGCCATGAAAGGCTGGCGGTAGCTGCGGTGGTGACGGGCTGGTTGACATGCTTGTTTACATTTTGGAGGTGAGTTTACCTTGTGGCTATTATATGCTGCAAGTCTTGGCTAGTCACTTGATATCACTTAGCAATTAGAAGGAGCTAACTGCCATTCTAGTACCATCATCATGTGGCGATGCTACGCGCATAATAACAAGTTTGGTCCGTTTGCCGATCGGGAGAGGGGTGGACAAGGTAGAGAGCTTTCCGAAAATCAGTTGTGAAGGAAGAGGGGATGCAAGTACGACTTGTACAGTATCTAGAGAACGAAACTCAGGTGCAGAACACAAGCTCTATTAAATATAACAAGAAAGCTTCCTTCATGAGGTCAACCATTATTCATATTCTGAGCATTGAAAGAGCATATACTCGCAAAAAAAAGGTCTTTAAATGGAAATCTCGATAGCTTCGCTCACAAAATCCACGTTTATCATTCGGTAGTGGAGGGAATATTCCAGAAATGCAAATACGTTTAAAATGAAGCTATCAACCGATTAACCGCCAACATCTCCTCCAGCTACAGGCACTCCTCCATAAAAAAAGATAAAAATATAATTATGACAAATTGTAACTATCATCCAAAAGTTCGGATCAAACTCATGTGTATTAGGGATTCCTCAATCCTCGCTTATCTGAATAAGCAATCTAGTTGACAGGGACCCTCGACGGCGGATCAATCACAACAGGAACAGTGCACATTTGTACTTTTCGCGAATCTCCCGTTCCCTGGCTAACGGTACGTAACCCACTTCCAAGGTCAGACATCACCGTGGACCCTGTTTATAATGCCGGTGGTGTGGTACTACTGGAACAAGTTCTGACAAGATTAAATCAAACATATACTTTGTACATAAAAACTCAACCTCAACCAAGTAAATTGCCCACATCGATAACCTTGTGTAATTCCTTAAGACTCTTAACCGACCCGCAAATGGCGCGAATAGCTTATCCTAAAGTCATCCTCCAGCCAATCCCCACACACGACGGTACATCAGCCGAAACCATCTGGGTGACCTGCACAGATACCATCGAATGCCCCCTCTTCGGGGGACATTTTCTGAAGAAGACTATCAACGTACCTTCTTTATTATTGATTATTCAATGGATAGGTGCGAAGAAAATGGATTCTTGATGGTTGCACATGATCAACAGGTGCCAAAAGAAGATCGGGACGAAGACGATCAGCTACCAGAAATCAGTGTCCACAGGACTAAAGATATGAGTGCATGGCACTTGCATCCAGAGGATGCTTTGGCAGAAATTGATGGTCGACCTCCCGTGATGGAAGCATTGGGGTTGAGAACGAGAATGCTGGAAAATAAAGTTCAGTGGTTTTATGAGACGTATGTCGAAAAAGGACATATTTATGAGGATCTGAGGAAGGCAAATGAAAATTGAGACCTCGAAACGCATTGCTTGTGTTTATCTATGCATTGTATTCAGGTTATTCAATCTGAATATTCAATTAGAATTGGTCTTGCCCCCTTAGCACTAAGAGCTTGTTGTGTATTATCCAGTTCTCGTGAACTGAACAAGGTTTGTACTAGGTAAAACATATAGTTGATACGTAGCCATCCGCAATCAAAATGACAGTAATAACCTCGTGCTTTTGCGAAAATTCTGAATGAACAGTGACTCTCGTTAAACCTAAATCAGAAAAATTCTGTGTCAAGTAGGATCTATAACCATTTACTTTGTCCCTAGCGGCTTTCAGCATCTTCTGAGCTCTTGGATAGATCTCTATATATGGATCTGGATTGGTTTCGGCTGCCTCACAATATTGCACCAGTTCTTCCTCGATGCGCGCCAGAGGCGTGTAGCCTCGAAGATCTTCAGCAATTTGATCTGTTCCCATTTCTAACAGATATTGTAGAACCCCTAAGCAGGATTTGGTATATAAGAATAGTCCTCATCTGAGCAGTGAAGCGGTCGTCTCCCATTAAACAGTACTCATGGAGCTCATTGATATGATCGCCGTGCTTAAGCGCAAATTTCATCATACCAATTCGAATCGTACTCTCACGCGTTTGTTTCATACCGCATGCAGCAATGGCATTTCCTCTTGAGCTCGAAATATTCCATTTGCTGGTGGATTTTAGTCCCCTGACTTGCTCCAAGTAACATGATTAAACCACAACATTTTAACAATGGAATTTCTGCGAAGATGTAGGAGTAGCAGGTTATTACGTTTTTCTGCTCTATTCAATCTGCTTATTTCTAATGTATAAAGATGTCGCAAGACTGGAGTCCACAGCGAGCTAGTCATACGCTAAGCCTTACATAGGGGTTTTCGCTAACATAACTGAGGTATAACCTGAGCTGCTTTGTGGATCAATTACGATGAATTAAAACAGTAGAGTTTGATATCTTATAATAACACAATCAGAGCTGCCTCTTTAGATTAATCACGATGATTTCCATTCTGTTAAAATACGTGCACACCAGTGAGCGGGGTTGGTGATTAGTAGTATCGCTGCGGACCTTATATTAAAATAGGGCGAGTTCCAGATTAGGAAATGCATGCTCCACACATCATGTAGTATGAATCGTAGCAACGCCAGGGAGTTTCTCTAAATTATTCAATCAATCAACTACAAGATGATTACACACTCTGATCTGTGCAATCCCGAAATCCCTTGTGCGGGAGACTTCATATCCCTAATACTATGACGTAGGTAAGGGTACCTGAATAATATGGTTTTCGGGATTTGATTATAATATGACATTCATAGGGAATAAATTTGACAGTCTTAGCGTCAAAAACAGCTATTTTCGGGACTTGACTACATATCGCGCGAGAGTATGCATTAAGGGTATCTCAGTACTGATTAATTGGATATGCATAGTAAAGTAGTGATGTCCCCAAAGCTTGAATTAATGTGCCGAAATCCATCAGAACTCCCATGTTTGTTTCGAAGATTTGATGCCTTTTTAGTATCTAAAATAATACTAAAGTTACAATATTGAGTCCCCTGAAGTGTTAAACTGTATAGTCTTCGATGTTGCTTATTAAAATGATTGTTTTAGGTATCTAAAAGATTGAGAAACTTGGGTTAAATAGGAAGCAGCATAACATTTTAGCGGAGCTTCTGGGCTCAAAGATATTCTATCGCGCGAGAGTATGCATGATGGGCATCTCGGTAGTGTTCCGAACCTCCCGTCGCCGCTGTCGGTGACGTTTGTCCAGAAGCTCTAGCCCGTCCGTTGTAGCATTCCCCACTAAGAATTCCCCGCCCCACCAAAAGCCATCATAGAGTGTATATCCGCGGATCAAATACGTCTCATTGCAACTCCACCTTATAAATATCCTTCCCCTCGAATTGTCCATAAAAGCTAAAATCTTCTCTTCAGTATAATCTTCATACGATTTCTATTTGCAAAGTTTATTCACCAAAATCCATCATGGCTGACAACTCCAAGATTGCTGTGCTCGACGTCAGTACCCCGCATCCATATGATTGAAGCTCGCTCTAATATAAGTAACCACAGACAACCCTCGTCGATCGACTTCCTGCCTCTTCTAAGACCCTCTTCGATGCAAAGGCCATCAAGGGCCTAACATTCGAAGCCATTGCACAAGAACTCGGACGCAGTGAAGTTGCCGTCGCGGCTCTCTTCTACGGCCAAGCACAAGCCTCCCCAGAGGATGTAGAGAAGCTCAGCAAGATTCTGGGCGCGGACCACGAGGTGCTCAAGAAACAGTTACTCGGCTTCCCAGACAGAGGTCGCGCTGGCCCCATGCCTCCGGTTGAGCCATTGATCTACAGATTGTATGAGATTATTCAGAACTATGGCTACGCTTATAAGGCGGTTTTGAATGAGAAGTTTGGGGATGGCATTATGAGTGCCATTAGCTTCAGTACAAAGGTCGAGAAGGAGGTTGACGAGCAAGGAAATAACTGGGCTGTTATTACGCTGAGAGGAAAATGGTATGTTATGCTTTAACAATGGAAGACAATTACTAATGAGTCGTAGGCTTCCATTCGCCAGATTTTAAATTCTGACAGAATATGTCCGTAACTATACACTTAGGTGAAATTAAATTTAAAATATTAATACAATTTGAATCTTCTGCTTCGTTGTCATCCATATATGTTTTTGTGGTGAATAACTATCGTTTTAAGGTAACATGGCTGACAACGTTTAGTAGTGATCTCGAACCCACACTATAGCAATGTTCATCTGTCAGAACGGGATTATGCACAGTCTTGCCGTTCTATACTATAAATCATATCATCTGTTTCAGCATTGCTCACATAACACCAACGATGCAGACGGAATCGTTACTCAGAACCTTTGGCTCTAGGAGCTCTAACCACATTTTGCACATCTTAATGTTCAGTCTAAAATGTGTAAACAAGAGCAGGCTGAAAACCCGTGATATACAATAATTACACAAGGAGAGGACTACAAGTACGGATACGATGTTCGACATGCCAAACGCTTATTCTTCGGGCACCTTCGGCAAAATTCTCGGATATATCTGGAGAAAGCACATTCTCTGGTAAATGCCTTGTGGTATCCCACGTGATTCTCTATTTAGCTTGACTATCCGCGATCCTTTTGTTGAAACTGCTCGGATCGGAGCGGTGCAACCACGACAGAGCCTCATTCCTGATCTGTCTCCAGGGTACTATTAGTGGCCTCCACCTCATCAACTGCACAAAACTCCTTGAGGTTCTTTTGACAAATCATAATAAACAATAATGCGCGGATCTAAGCGTTCAGTGAGAATGAAATTGATGGTTTCTCAAAATTTAAGGGGGTGCGCTTTGTTCATTGGCTTCGACAATATCAAGCAACAACAATACTAAGAGTATAAGCGATCTATACCGCAACGCCTGGAGAATAAGAAAAGAGTGGCACTCTGAATATCTTCTCAAACGTTTGTTGTTCGCTCGAGTTCTCGGCCTGGATCCGTATCAATGGTAAAGAATACCTTGTTCCTTAGCCTTGTTCAGCAGCAGATGTATTCACTCCACCGGACAAGAACAAGCAGCTAACCTACACCATATAGTACTATACAAAAAATAAAACAAGATAGAAAGAACAATACAGATGCTCCATTCACAGGACAAACAAAGTCATAATGAGCCCGCCATACAACATGGACGGTCTTGGGCGCTGAGGATAAATACTTGGTCGATGCCAGCCCATAATATCTTCTTTTCTCCCTTCACCAACATCAAGATCCTTACCAGCTTCACGTTCACTTCACAAACTCTTAAGTTTACAGTCGTTCAGACTTCCACTCATTAAAAATGCCTTCTACAAACCCAACTTCAAAACCCGCCCCCAAGGGCAACTCCGGAACCACCCCTGGTGGCTGCGAGGTCATGCGCGGCACATCGCCAGGCGGCTGCCAAGTTATGAGAGGTAATCAGCCCAATCACTCATCCTCCACACCCCTACACTCAACTAATTATGTCTTAGGTACTTCTCCAGGTAGTTGCATCGTTATGTAAGAGCTTTGTGCTCTTGATAGGTATGTCTTCTTTCAAGTGCTCAGTCTCCCTTCCATCCTAACGTCGTACAGAACAACTGCAGGTTCTGCTTGGCACTTCTATCAGAGGCTTATCTGCACAGAAGCATCCCGTCCTGGCCTGAGCTTTGGGCTCAGCTTCACAACGACAACTGGCTATTAGTTCGCCATCGCTGCAGCCTGCGACCTTTCTTCTTCTTACTATCGCTTCACTACCACTGTATCACTTTTCTTACTTTACTTCTTCGGAGATGTGCGCTTGGCTTGATAAGATAAGCTACTTGCTGATACTATTTCAGTCTCATCTGATCTGAGATGGCGATTTGAGGTGTTATTTGCATGGTGGCATATTACTTTGTTGACATATTGGGTACCTTTTGGATTTATTTAGGACTCAGGATCCTAGTTGCAAAGGTTTCAATTTTTGCAATAGGTTGCTGGTGTAGGTTGGTAGTTACGAATTCACCTCCATGTTGAGACTATGTGTTGTGGACTTGTGAGTGATTGGGATGTAATTACGAGAAATTTGGCAACTCTGAGTTCAAGCTAAGTAATGTATGTGTAGTGTACCAAAAGTTGTCAGGAAATCATTGATTACTCTTGTTTTTCTGGCAGCTCACTAGAAGTCTCGATTTTGAAGCTTAGTATTGTCCTTATCATGATGCGTCAGAAGATAAAGAAGCACCAAAATAAGAGACGGGAGTCTCCACATTTTCCAAGAACCACATGCACATATGACATACTATCTCCACACACGAAGGTAACCATTCGGAATTTGAGGAGATTCAAATTTAGAAAAAGACATTTTATTCAAGAAAATGTAGTTATACTGATGATAAAGTTATTCTAAAATGCATCAGATGTTGTGGTGTTGCGTGACTAAAAATGGCCACGTTCACGTTTCAAACCTTAGCCTAACAATTGCAATGCAAGGTCCGACGATTACCCCGCCGCCCCGCCTTCTCCGTTCAACCTGCAACCAGCAGCACAACCATAGCTCCAACTCATCTTTCAAAAACCATAAATTTTTTTTACCATGGCGACCATCGATGAATCCATCAAAGCCATTACCAACAGTCTCCCTCCCGAAACCGACCCTCTCACATACCTTACCATCCTCGAAGCACATCTCGGCCTACATCCCGAGCTATTATCGACGCTCAATGATCTCCTGCAGGACCAGGAACTCACGCAGAGTATAGGATGGGATCTCATTCAGGTCCTATTACCTTATGGTGAAAAAGCCGAACAATGTATGAACACCATTGCGAGGCTGGGAAATCCCAGAGAGGTGGTCCTCAAGGTTACAGAGGCGATGACGTTGCTGGATCTGGAAGAGGAACATCAGGAGGCCGCTACGAAGGAGATCGCCGAAGAGGCTGCTCAAATGGAGGAAGCGGCGCAGATAGAAAAACTCGAGAAGCAAGATCCAGATATGCCAGCTGCTGTCGATCGATTTTGTACTCTTGTTGGTCTGCTGTCCATCCTCCATCCGCGCATCAAGACTAAATACCCTTCACGCTTTCTCTCGACGTCCCTCATTGCCGTTCTTACGGCGTATCGTCCTTCTGCGCAAGCTACGAGAGCTGTTCTTGCCTTTGTACATACAATATCTGGCAAGAAACGTCCTACGCTGCCCGGTCGGAAGTCTAGCGTTGCTATCCCCAGCTTAAACCCGACGTCAACGGGTCCTTCTGCTCCAGACCCAGAGGCTACAACTGAAGATCCGAAGGAGGCTGCTATTCAAACAAAACTGTTGCAGGCTTTTGTCACCCATGTACTAGAGGAATATATCAATTCAAATGGGCTTGAGTGGTCAGCTAGACTGTATGAGTTTTACGAGCCAAACAAGATAGTGGCGAATAGGAAGAGTGTTGGTGAGGCGTACAAGACGGAGGAAGTTTTGCAGGAGAGAGAAATTATTGTTGGACAATTGGTTGCTCTTGCAAGGGATCTAGGCTTGGGTGAATATGATGAGCTATTCAAGGCGATCTACGTGGCAGAAGACCATCCATTGGAATACGACCCCGAGGAGAATTCGCCTTCTTCACCTGCGGATATACCTCTCTCACAGGCTGGCTCACTCTACCTCATTGCGTGCTCAGTCTTTTCTTCTATTCTTTTCGCTACCAATACACCAAAACCGAAGATGTCTATTTTCAAAGACCATGTTAAACTGGTAGATCAATTTATTGGCACAGGTGGACCACAGAGTATAGGTCAGGAAGAGGAAGCTGTGATCGACGCTCTTGTTTTCTTGGGTCTTTGGCTTGAGAATACTGACGCCTTTGTCGCTGGGCCTCTTTCAGACGACGAGTACCTCCAGCACCTTCAAAATCTCTCGCTCCTATCCGCCAATTGTCCATCACCAAGTATTCGGTACCAAGCTCACATACTCACATCAGCCATCTTGCATGCCCATCCTGTAGACAGAGTACGCTTGACATTCATCACCGACACCCTTGAGAACTGCCCCTTCTCGAATCTCAAAGCATCTGCTGTTTCCTGGCTCAAGGAAGAAATATTAACAGCTCGGCAAAGACAAGCCACAAATCTGTTCGCCACCCCAGTTGCGATCTCCGCTACGCAGCCTTACATATTCAATGACCTCACTGCCCTAGCTGATGCGCCTGTCGCAGAACAAAGGGAGGAGATGTCAAGAGAATATGCATTCCACATGGCTGTTGTTAACTTCCTTGTCTTTATAAGTGGAGAGATTCACAAATCCATCGTGCCCGAAGGCATGTGGAGTGTTGTGGAGGAGATTTACACGGGGCCACTTAGGAGGATACAAGAGAGGTTGCTACGCGAAGATGTCACAGAGGGACTGGACTTGGTAGGCAAGGGGGAGATGGAAATATTGGGGCAGAGACTGGATATGCTGGATGAGTGATAAGGCTATGATAATTGATACCCTATGTTTATGGTGAGATTTTGTGGGCTGTTATGATTTGGAATGGTTACGTGTTTGGTGTTCTAGAATGGTAAATCGTCCCTATTGTGTCTTCATTTTGCGACCATGTATTTCTGTCACACGACCTCCACGCACCAGTTCGTGACGTGGGGTAATCACGTGAAAACGAGTGGAGTGAGTGTGTGAAGCTGTTCAACCTTGCGGAAGCCTTACCAACGGTCTCAACGGGATATCTAGCAGTGAAAAGAAGCTTCTTCTTTGGAAGCTTCTAAGTCCATCTTAACTAGCCGTGCCGTCTTGGCAATTACGCTATCCCTAAAAGCGGAGCGACGTCCTAAGCTACTCAGATAAAGCTCTAGGCAACTCACCAATTGCTTGTTAATAGTGTTGTGATAGCTTCATGATGCTTTTTCGCGCCTCAAACATGCAGGGAATGGCACGGAGGTTCTTTAACACAATTGGTCTAGCTTGTGCTTACAATGTATTTTAACTTCGACATCTCCGACTCCCTCACCAATTATCAAATGACGCCAGGGAAAGGGAAGCAATTGTTGGTTGAAAAAAGTGAGAAACTGTGATCGCCCTCCCTCAATTTGCGACAAGTCGCGAGCCATTTATCCCGTCTTACATGTCAGCTTGCTAATGCAGACATGTATTTGAGAAAAGGCGTTCCAGGATCAGCCAAACGATCCAATCACACCACAACAACGCCTTCGAGCCCTATAGGTCCCCGCTGGATCAGCGTCCTCTCTGTGTCTTTTGACTGGGTCGGTCTTACGACCAGTCTGCTCATTGATCGAGTCAACACGGCTGCATTTACTCGCCGATTGTAAGTGAATTATGACTGGTATTTGCTTCGTATCTTTGTACGTCCTTCCAATTCTGGATTAGACGCGGCGATGAGGCGTCGGCGTGTATCTTTAATAACAGTTGGAGGAGATATCTTACCGATGGTCCTTACGGCACAGGTCTTGATGGCGAAAATATTAGGTGGCCAAGGTCTTGGGTAATGGGTCGTGATGGGCACATGCTTGACTCTATATCTGCATGCAATAGAAGTGAGTGTGAGCCAAGCAATTGAGCTCCTGCATAAGACCGCCTAAATCTCATCACACGAGCCCAACCATCAACTTTTATTTCTACATATATACTTGTGTTTCTCAATATTCCCATCTGCTTACAACCCAATCTAAACATCCATCATGGTTCTCGGCCTACGAAAGAAGGGCCCTGAGCCCGTAGCTACAGAGCTACAAGACCGTTCACCAGACGACGACCTTGGCACTTCATCCGCATATCAATCTAAGGCCGATGAAGCTCCTACCTTCACTTCTGGCGTTCAGCCCGAAGAAGCTGTCGACCAGTTGAGCAAATTCAGGCGTCTGCACCGTTGGGATTTGCACTTGCCCCAAGAACAACTCGATACCGTCGCCGCCGTCGTTGACAGCGGTGATGTGGAGAAGGAGGTTGCTGTCGAACAATCTCTTCTTGCAGAGGACTCGCCGTACCCGGAAGTACGTGCTGCGGTCCGTAACTACGATGAGGAGATGCCGGCTAACACCATCCGTGCCTGGACAATTGGTTTGATCTTGACTACTATTGCTTGCGCTATCAACCTTCTCTTCTCTCTCCGCAACCCGTCGATTTCGATTACTACGTATGTCGTACAGCTTGTCGCTTACCCACTTGGCGTCGGCTGGGATAAGATCATGCCGACAAGGACGTTCAAGACGTTTGGCGTCAAATGGAGTCTTAATCCAAGCCCGTTCAACGTGAAAGAACATACCGTCATCGTTGTCATGGCTAACGCTTCGTTCGCTGGCGGTGTAGCTTATGCGACTGATATCTTGCTTGCGCAAGAGGTCTTTTATAAGCAATTTTTTGGATGGGGCTTTCAGATGCTGTTGGTCATTTCTTCGCAGATGATTGGTTTTGGTATGGCGGGCATGGTCAGAAGATTCCTTGTTTGTAAGTGATTGATACCATAGATTGGGACTATGTGCTAATGATATCAGGGCCTGCTGCTATGATTTGGCCATCGAATCTGGTTAACACTACCTTGTTCTACACGTTGCATGATCATACTCCTGCCGACCCTTCTAAGACTGGCGGATGGTCAATTGGAAGGTACAAGTACTTCCTGTACGTTTTCACAGGCTCGTTCGTCTGGTATTGGTTCCCTGGTACAGTTCCCCTTCCCCCTTTATTTTATTAGTGAATAAAATCTGATAATTACTAGGCTGGATTGCGCAGTTCTTGAGTTACTTTGTGTTTCCAACATGGATTGCACCAAACAATCCAGTTGTCAATCAAATCTTTGGTGGCTACACAGGTCTTGGACTTATTCCAATCACCTTTGACTGGACCATTGTCACAGGTTTCCTGACTAGTCCCTTAATCTTCCCGTGGTTTGCCATCGCCAACATGGTTGTTGGAGTGGTAATTTTCATATTGATCACAGCGCTAGGTATCCATTACACTGGAGCCCTTTACTCGGACTATCTCCCGATGCAGGACCTTAAGAGCTACGACAACACAGGCGCCCGTTACAATGTCAGCCGTGTCATGACACCGCAAGTGACCCTCGATATCGAAGCCTATAAAGCCTATTCTCCCCTCTTCTTATCCACTAACTTTGCGCTCTGCTATGGCGTCTCCTTTGCCACTGTTTCTGCACTTTTTGTGCACACAGCGCTTTATAACGGCAAGGAAGTCTGGGATCGTTGGAAGTTAGCTCGCAACCAAGACGCTGACGTGCACTTCAAAATGATGAAGAAGTATCCTGAGTCCCCCGACTGGTGGTATGCCGTGATGTACCTTATCCTGTTTGCGCTTGCGCTCGTTACCTGCCTGAATTGGGGCACACACTTCACATGGTGGGCCTTCATAATCAGCATGATCATTCCGTTGATCTTCCTCATCCCCGTTGGCATGATTATGGCCGTTACCAACTGGCAGATTGGGCTTAACGTCATCACTGAGTTCATCATCGGTTACATGCAGCCTGGTAAGCCAATCGCCATGATGATGTTCAAGACATATGGTTATATCTCGATGTCCCAAGCCTTGTATTTCATCCAAGACTTGAAGATGGGCCATTACATGAAAGTGCCACCCCGCACAATGTTCATGGCGCAGGCCGTCGCTGTCTTGTGGTCGTCCATCGTGCAGGTTGCTGTCCTCAACTGGGCCCTCGGCGCAATCAAGGATGTCTGCACACCTGACCAGCCAAATCACTACACATGTCCTGGCGCGAATACCTTCTACACAGCCTCCGTCATCTGGGGCGCCATTGGTCCCGCTCGTATATTCTCTCCGGGAAGTATCTACTCATCTATGCAGTGGTACTGGCTCATCGGTGCTATTCTCCCCGTCTTGACGTACCTCGCTGCCCGCAAATGGCCCCGCAGTATTGCGCGATACACCATGACACCATTGATGCTTGGCGGCACGGGATGGATTCCACCGGCTACATGTTACATCTACTTTTGCTGGGGTATCGTGGGTTTCATATTTAATAAGTACATCAAGAACAGGCATCCTGGCTGGTGGTCAGAGTACAACTACATCACTAGCGCGGGTCTGGATTGTGGATTGTTCATTTCGACAATTGTTATCTTCTTTACGCTGAATTTGACAAATGCCACACCACCACAGTGGTGGGGAAATGTGGATATTTACAATACTATGGATGCTACTGATACTGCCGTTAGGAAGGTCCTGGCCAACGGCACCTTTGGTCCACCTGCGGGAAGCTGGTAGGTTAATTTTGAAGGATTGGATAATTAGTACGAGATAATCGAATGAAACTACGGTGATTTTGAAGCAATCTTCCATAAGTTGCAATGCATTGTAATGTGTTGAGTGATGACTAAGATACGTGAATGTGTGTAATCAACGATCCTCAGTTGGGACAAAAGGTTAAAGCTCTTGCGTTGTAGCTACTTATGACTAAGTGTGAGTTATGTGATTCAGTTGACTAAATTTAAAATACGTGGACTTCTTCGGCAAGACTGGCACTTTAAGTGGGTCATTTCTTGGGGTTGCTAAGCACACTGCTGTAGTGGAACAGACAAGCAGGCTTCTTTGTACATTATTGGATTTGATACAGTGTGTTTTAAGTGATAATTTTCAGGAATATTATACTCTATATAAGTTCACCGAGCATCTTCTAAGATCTTTGCCCAAAGATACTTCCTTTACGAGTGTAATAATGGCTCTATGGTACATGCATAATTATAATTCTGTAGATTCAATATATGTACTATTAACTCATTTACAAGCTACAAAGTGAGGCAATGCGAGGTCCTATTAAGCTTCGTTGATCGACAAAAAAAGGGGGTTATTGATGACATATTATACGGATCAACTATCTGCCGACTATCCGTGAAACTACGCAACCCAGCCGCGCTGCGCCCCTCAGCAACGATTCGAACGCTCTCATCTCTCCTTGATCGAAGATCTTGTTCAGTCATGATATATCGCATATGATGTTTTTTACATAGCCATGGCAACTCTCGCACCACCAAGTCCTACACATTCACCCACTAGAATGCCACGCCGATGGGCGAGGAAAGTCGAGCGATACTGCTGCGTTGGAGTTACCTACTTCCCCTTGGTTTTTGTGTATAGCATTACCACCTGGGCAATATGGGTGGAAACGCGTCTAGGATATGAGGAGAGGACAAGTAGCTGGGTTGGTACGTTGAAATAAACGAAATTATTTGAGGATTGATCTTGTACTCATGATAATCACAGGCACTGGTACATCCGCCCTTGGTCTTACCTTATACGTTCTTTTAAATTGGTCATATACTACTGCTGTATTCACAAGCCCTGGAACGACTACCCACAGCGAAAATGGTTACGATTCACTCCCAACGCAAGCCCCGCCTACCGCTACCTCTTTCACCGTCAAATCTAATGGCGAATTACGATTTTGCAAGAAATGCCAATCGCGCAAACCCGATCGAGCACACCACTGTTCCACGTGTGGGAAATGCGTCCTGAAAATGGATCACCATTGCCCTTGGCTTGCTACCTGTGTTGGTCTTCGAAACTACAAAGCGTTCCTCCTGTTTATCACCTACACCACACTTTTCTGTTTCCTCTGTTTTGCTGTCTCAGCCGACTGGGTGTACAGTGAGGTCGTTCAGGATGGAGAAATCACAGAGTCTTTAATGCCGGTTCACTATGTTATGCTGGCTGTGATTGCTGGGATTATTGGATTGGTATTGGCTGGATTTACGGGATGGCATATAATGCTGGCAAGCAGAGGACAAACCACGATTGAATGCCTCGAAAAGACCCGCTATTTGAGCCCGTTACGAAAAGCGATGCAATACCAGCATGCCGTTCAGCACCAAGGCAATGATGACCACGACCAAAGTTACGGACAACAACTGAAAGACATCCACACGAATGCATTGCCGGGAGTTACTCGACCAGAAGAGGGAGAAATGATTATTGATGGAAATAATGACTCTTACAGAGGAAACGGTGGACATCAATCCTATGAAGCTTTAGAACGCGCCCGCGCCCGCGAACGATATGAAGAATACCTTGATGAGCAGGACTCTGAAAAGCTACCCAGTGCTTTCGATCTCGGATGGCGCCAGAACTTTCTGCATCTCTTCGGCCCAAGAAAACTACTTTGGCCCTTCCCCATGTGTACCACAACCGGTAATGGATGGAGCTGGGAGCCAAGTCCAAAATGGCTCGCAGCACGGGAGAAAGTTGCTCGTGATCGTGAGGAACAGAACAGGCGTGAGGCAGCGGCTGGATGGGGACCAGCTCCTAGCTACGATATTCCTGAGCCAGCAGGTGATGGTGCGGGGCGTCATTACATGACTACGCCGCCTCCAGCGGGCAGACCCGACAGGAGTATTTCAAAGGCCGATAGGATTCTGGGACGAGGCAACAAGGCAGATAAGATTCTGGGCCGAGATCCAGCGCAATACTCTGATGCTGAGAACAGGCGGCAAAGCACTGTTTCGATGATTACGCTGAGGCCGCGTGATGAAGACGAATATGATACCAGTGAGGATGATGAGAGGCCATCTATGCCTAGTAGGAATAACAGTTCAGGATGGGGCCCTTCGGGAGTTGTGGGAGCCAGTGGGATGCTAAAGCAGGATAATAATGCGGAGAGAGAGGGAACTTGGAAGAAATGGGATGATGAGGTTGATGGTGGGGTAGATTGAGCATAATCATACATTTTGGAGTTAGGCATTTCTGTAAAGATATAAATTTCATGATATTTCTTTTATTGGCTGCTTGGTGACTTATATGGAGTTGAGTTGCGCATGAAAGGAGACTTGTGCCGCTTTTTAGATGTATTGATACAGTCCTGGTCATAATTTAAGCCTTTTTAGATAGCTCATCCAATATTCATCTACGGCTAACTCATTACATTAAGGTAATTAACCAAAACCTCACAGTTAAGCACTATCGTATAATTGAATGAAATCATTTCTGCTACGATATTTCCGTACCTTAATGAATTTCTATATTGCGATAAAAATGCTGTGCTTGCCTCTCTGCCAGCCACCTTACAAATAATCCCTCAATATAACAATATCAATACAGTAACAATAAGAACAATGCACTCAATACACTTAATACAACAATAATATATTCAACACGAAGACTCATTATTAACGCAATAACAACATCTTTGGGCTACGATAATTTCAACACAAATACGTGGAATTATAATCACTTGATACTACGGCAGTTCAACTGCAGCAGTCAGCCTACATCATTTTCGTCTAAGATAGACATAATCGTCAGCTCAATAGAACCAGTTCAGCTTCTTCAAATATCAGCCAATATACCAGAATCCACATTGATTCTTGCTGTATCACGACAACCATCTCAAACGTAAGCCCCCCTTTTTAGCTTATCAAGTTATACTAGGCTAAAACAATTAGTCTCTGAAGCTCCCCATTTCAGACTTCATGCACAATCTGGAACTCATGGATAGCATTATGCCAGCTATTCAGCGTCGTACTGCACGATCTATTGTCGAATTTTATGAATGGGAATGGCATGATGAGTATCTGCGAATCAATCCTAACCCTCAGGCGGCCTGGTTTGAAAACCCAAAATTTGATGTCAAAAAGCGCCTGGAAGCCCTCGAGGACTGGTTGAATTTCTTCAAGAAGACATTAGCAGATGTAGAGACCGAACTCAGGGATTCTTGTGCAAACCCCTTGGTCCGGAGGGCTGAAAATTTCGAGGAGGTGTACGACACAATCAAGGATGACTTGGAGTATTTGAACCGCAGAATTGGCGAAGCTCAAGAAGCTAGAGATGTGGTGATGAGCACCGATTTGTCCTTCCTCGAAAGATTTGTGAAGTGGATGATGAAGAAAGTGGCCAAAGACGAGAAAGCGATGGAGAAAATTCTCGAGGAGGTTCGACACGCAGCAGAGAACCGTTTGTTTAGTGAGATAACTAGGCTCCGGAAAGAATACGGGGATATTGAGGAGAATCTGCACACCAATCGAGACATCTTAGTACTGAAAGAGGCCGAACTCGATAGAGCGAGGGAGACAAAGGAGCAGGAGGATCTTTTCGAGGCAAACCACACAAAGGACTCGAATCTTCTCGACGAGACTCCCGATCTTGACTACAGCCCAGAGACTCCAGAGATGCTCGAGGACCCGCAGACTATGCTCCAGCTTGAGTGCTATGTGAGAATCTCCAAGATGAGAGTGGCTGATGCCAAGGTGGTCGAGGGCAATCATCTCCAGAAAATGCTGGAGGCAGCTGAGGATGGCAGGGGTGATAAAGCACTCGAGCTGTTGAGCGAGTATGAAGAGATTGTAGACGACTTGCAGCTCAAGAGAGAAGACTTGGCTAGGACAAGGGAAGCGCGCAATAAGGCAATGCAAGCGGAAGAGGACAAGTGGTCAGAGTGCGAGTTTAGGGTTGACGTCGCAATGAAGATTAATGACAAGGCGCGCCAAGAGTCCATGGAGAACCTCCGGAATGCGATGGAACACGGGGAAACTTCGAGCTGTAAGGAATTCCTGGAAGAGATGGAGGGGATTGATGCGCGGAGGGAGCAGTTGAAGTTAGAGCTGCAGATGGGACGAGACAAGATAGAGAGAGCGAGGAGTTTGAGGGAGTATGAGATTGAAAGAGAGTTGGTTGCTATGAGAAAATGATGTGTAGCTGAAATCATAGGCATGGCTTTGCATAAATCCGAGCTGGCCGCTTTTAAACACGGGAATGCTCAAAAAGAAAACTGGCAATCGCTGTGTATACAAACCAAGTATAGTTCACTTAAATAAATAAAATTCCATTCAAATTATTCGTATTGCTCTCTGAAACTATCTTTCTTCACCTTCGATATCACGACCTCAGGCTCCATAAACTCCCAAGAGCTGTCCACTCGATTACGACCTATTTCTTGTAGTAGTTACACAATATCCCCATTATAACCAAAGTTTCAGAAACCTGTACCATAAAATTGAGAGAAGTTATAGTATAAACGCAGAGAGTGAAAGCAATTGATATCAGGAGCGTACAAATGCATGGTGTGTTACCTATAAGTATATCCTATGACTATTATCATTTCACTGATGAGTAGATATAAAAACAACCTAAACTCATATAATTTCTATGAAAATGAGTAAGAAGCCACAGATTATTTGAAATCAAACCTTATGCTTCGAACCTTCACCTCACTTAAATCATCGCATTGTAACTAACCACAGTAAATTGAAGGTCACGTGATATATTTACAGCGGCGCCCTGTTATGTATACCTATTCTCAATTTGCTCTTATTCTCATCCTGTAGAGAAAATTAACCATGGATCTAACTTCACCTACACACCAAGTACTCAGCTAAACATCCCTCTTTATTCGTGCCGTCTATCCATTATATAGTATTTGCCGTTAAAATACAACCCCTAATACACTAAGCCATCAAATGCCACCAAATCCCTGCACAGACATGCAGTCAAAGAAGTCCCCTAATCCATCAAAGACGCTATGTTGAAATCATCTAGCTTGCACGAATTGGTGAAGGGACCGCCACAATTGAAGACAGCCAAAACAAAACAATCGTAGAATTTCCTACATCTATCCCCGGGCTTCTTGTCCTTATCCTTACAAATCTGCAGGAGTTTTCGGCGACCTACACATCCGCAGGTGAAGACTGTGCTGCTGTAATAGCACATTTTTGCGGGGTGTGAATTGTGAACCCCAGTATATAAAAGAATTCGTAGAGATTTCTGCTTCGTCGGGTCGAACGAATAATAGAGTGATAGGAGGGCGAGTCGAGCAAATTAAGGTGGGTAGTAGTTTGTAGCTGTATTTATGGAGGGGTGAGAGAAGGAATAATTCATACGCCGGAAACCTCGGAAGATAAATGGATGGGTGGTGGCAGCGCATAAATGGCATGTTATGCCAACTCATTGAGGCAGATGGTGGTATGAGGCTTGAACATGAGCTCAAATGTTGGAATGTATGCAAGGAGCAAAGATACGCCATGGTAGAAGTAGGATCAAAAGTCTTCAGCTCTGGGAGGGGTAGAATGGTGGAGCAAATGTATAACTTTTATACGGTGCTAAGCACGTCGGGATCTGCTGATGACCATAATGCATGTCCGAAGAACATTTGATTTCATAGAAATTATAGGTTAAAGTAAATAGACATAAGAACCGAAGGACTAAGTCTCCATGGTTTAATCTGTGGCTTGATATCTAGCACCACATTCACAGGGCCATGTGGTGTTGTATTTTAAAACCGAGCAGTCTACAACACAAAATTCATGAATCGCGTTAGAGCGTGTTATTTACAATTTGAACTTCGAAATTCCTCGTCCTAAAAACCTTATGAATCGAGTAATTTAAACCCCAACACCACCCAGCCCATTACCCATATTCCCACGAAGCAACACCAAAGCTACCAGCCTACCAAGCATTCAAATCGCGATCAAACCTAACCAGCTCCTTGCCCGCATCCTCAACATCCTTCTTGGCCTTCATGCGCATGTAGAAGATAGGGCAGTCCTTACTCGAGCAAATAACCTCACAATGCATACTGCCCTGACAGCGCTGACACTGCGTCCATAGTCGGCCGAAGCGAACCTCGAGGTCGGAAACCTTAGCAAGCGTCTTAACATACAGTTCGCCAACACGGGGCGCGCAGTCCGAGCAGACGGCGCCCTCAGCCTCGTCCTTTCCGCGCAGTGGCTTCTTACAGCCCATGCAGGTCTGTGTCTTTTTGGCAAACTTCATGAGGCCTCCAACAGTGGGTGCCGCGACAGAAATGGAACGGGTGTGATCGCCGTGGAGGAGTGATTTTGCCTTGGTTTCGCCGAGGATGGGCTCGAAAATACGGCCCAGTGGCTTGGCGAGCTGGTTGTCCAAATAATACTTTGTGTCGATGGGCACATTGTTCTCGAGCACGTAGATGGGGTCTTCAGAACGCTCGAAGTTCTTGGCTCCGGCGGAGCCCTTGATGATCACGTAGGCTACACGGTCACCAAGTGTGGGAGCTGAACCGGCGTCACGCTTGCGCATGCGGTCGGCGAGTTCGACGTGTGCTTGTTTGGCAGTGTAGTCGGATTTCGACAGGGCTTTGGTAATGACCAGTTTAGCCATATCGATTTTGTTCTGCAAAAGGTCTGAGATGGTATCCTTGACGTAGCTATGAGGAGTTAGTGAGATAAACCCATGAAAAAGGAGACAGGGACATACTCTTGAGCACCTTGGACGTCTTGATCAATGAGGATCATGCGCAAGACAGTCTCAATGACATTTTGCACCAGTCGACAGTTATCTCTTCGTACAGTCTCAATACCCTTGGTATCCATCTTATCGTATTTGTCTGGATTCGTCCAGTAGAGACCCGCATATCTCTTCTTGTTGATAAGAAGATATGGGAAATAGACCTTTTCGAATTCTAATTTGATGGGCTTGATGAATTTACTCGACACGTACCCAGCCGCTTCCTCACCCAACTTCATCGTCTCTGCCAGATCCTTCGTACCAAATTTAACCATGACAGAATCAGTATCTCCGTAAATGACTTGTGCGTCATGAGAGTAGCCATTTGCAATAGTATAATGCTCTTCTACCTCCTGCTTTGTCTTTTCAATCATTTGACGACCGTAAGATGTTGTAGAACTGGCAATGGCAAGACAAGGAAGTTTTCCCACAGTAGCTCCAGTAAGACCATAAACGGAGTTAGCACTGATTTTCAAAGCCAATTGACGACCGTTCAGCACAGCTTTCTTGAAAGGATCAGTCTCCACAGCAAGCTCCCGCTTGGCTTGCTTTCTGGCAGTAAGCAATTCTTCGAGAATTTGTGCAAGTAGACCTTTACGGAGTTTGGTGGTGGCGAACATGTCTCCATTGGGCGTCACGATGTAATCATCATCCTTCTTGAGGCCAAGGCGATCGATACTAGTTTTGTTAAGGAGAGTGGTGTAACAAAGATTATGAGCTTGGATAATACTGGGATATAGAGAGGCGAAATCGAGGGTGGCAATAGGGACACTGTAGTATCCTCTGGTGGGTTCGATGACAGTAGCTCCTTCGTACTGCTCTTCTGAAGATTGGTCTGATCGAAGGTTCGGGATAACGAGTTTCTGTTCTAATGCTTTACGGAACAACTGACTGACGAATTTAACTTGTTGACCACGAGATAGAAGGTAATTGAACGGAACTCCAGTGACTCTTGCCATTTCTGTATAGTTTTCAAGACACGAGAGTTTGTCCATGAGACGTTGTGGTAGATAAGCATCCTTCAGACAGTATACTGCCAATCTTCGCCTCGATTCGGGAGTACCGTTGAACAGCTCAGTAATCATGGTGTGATGGACATCTTCTTTCTGTTCTCCCAAAAATTGCGCGCACACAGAGTTGAGTGTGTAACTTCGCAATTGGTGATCTCGCTGAACGAGTTGTAGAAGATCAAGTTGTAGTCGTCCATTTGTGTTTGTAGCCTTCGTATCTCTGTTTCCCATTTGCTTACTCGAAAAGTTCGTCTCTTTCGCAACGGATCGTACACTGTGTAGTCGTGACCAATAATCGAAGCCAGCAACCTTAAGATGTCTCGCACGATCTAGCAGGTATGGGAAATCGAAGTTGGCGATATTGTAACCAATAATAATATCCGGGTCCACCTTATCCATAAAGTTCCTCCAAGCCATCAACATCTTCTCTTCCCGTTCAAATTCAAAGATCTGGGTATTAACAATCAAACTCGTAGTGTCCAGACAGAAAACATTTCGCACAAATGGCTTTTTCTCTCCATATCGGGTGACGACGTTGGCGATCTGGATAACTGGATCCTGGTTTGCTTCAGGGAAAATACCTTTGCGACCAGCGCACTCGATATCGAAAGAAAGGATACGTAAAGGAGCCATCTTCGCCCACTCCCCTTCTGGCTTGTGTGCTATGAGATCTCGATAGCTGACCTCAGCCTCGATCTGGCAGTTTGATTGCCGCTCATTGTCGTGAATGAGTTTGTATGATTTCGCAGGGACCTGAACCCATGACATTCCAGCGATCTTGCAATCAATCATGAATCGAAGAACATATTGAATGTTATCAAATGTTAAGATATCTCCATCCGCAGACTTCCACATTCCCTTCCAATTCGCATTGCCACTCTGGATTGTAGTTCGAACTTTGTTAATGAATTTCGGGTCGGTGACGGTAATTTTGAGATATGGACTTTGTTGGTTGCCTTGGAACCCATAGAGGTTCTCTCGAAGTACCAATGATACAGAGTGGATGGCGGGTTGATGTTGTGCTACTTGTGTTTCGAGAAATGCCTTGAACCCTTCGCAGTCATTTCGTCCAAAGGATACAGGTGCTGCAACATATAAGTAGTGTAAGAAATCTGTTACATGGAGCATGACGGAATGGCCGACCTATCAAGTCAGTACAAGGCATGTTGAGAGAAGCAGGAATTATACCTCAGTCACACCAAACAGTTTACATGTTGCTTTGCCACCGTGAAGTGTTCCCTCCTCGACCTCGATCTGCTGAAAGCACAAATCATCTTCCTTCTCATTGAAACCATCCAAGCTTGGTCGGTCCCATTGTTGATCCTTCTCTGAATTATTATTTCTCAACCCATTCATATCCTGTGTCAATTTCTCCAGGACCTCCTCCTCGAAATGCGACTTTTGTTGCGTCCCCGGCTTTCCCCTCGCTCCATTTTGTGAACTCTTGAATCGTGGGGCGACTGGTGATGAGGTTGGTTCAGGCTCGAGCTTGCGCTTCTTGAGAGATGTGGGCGAGGTGGGGATATTGCGACGATTAACATCTTCGCCGAGAACTCTCTTCTGAGGAAGTACTGTGGCCGCCATAATGAAGATCACTCATGAGTTGAAGTATAAAATTGGGCCTTGAGGGTATGGTGGTTGCTTTGATGGTGGATGTAAATGCGGTTATTCAGTGCTCTTGGTATGATAATTCACGTCGATGCATTGGAAGTCGCGTCGCCGTCGCGAGCAGGGTTTACGTGCTGGAAAGCCCATTAACGCTGGACGTGTTTATTGGCTGAGGAGAGTTAGAGCTTACTCTGGTGCTCAGAGCTCTCGCCGCTCTGTGCTTGATAAACGCCTTCGTATTAAGGCATCAAATATCTCGTACTGTACCACCACCGCTTCTTTCCACTCTTACTCTTATCTTTCTCCCTGGAATGCATTCCAATTTCTTAAGAACACAAGATAACATGTCGTTGCCGATACATGGCAGATATCCGACCATATGATGTACTTATCTTGTGTATCCACTAATTTTCTACAACAAACAAAATCTTCACTTACCTACAGGGATAAATGTTCATGTCAGCTGAGTAAAAGTTCAACTCTGCCAGCATTTCGGATCAAGTACCGAGTCTACCGAGCCTTACCGGCGATGTTGTCCATCAAATTTGGCGTTGTCGGCCACTTGGCCCATTCCTATGCCATACAGAGTAAAGCAGGCGACCTCAACTGACATATTGTCAGCCAATGAGCATCAACTAAGTCAGGGGTCCCTTTTCTGAATTGCATCACTTTTCAACGGAGTTCCTGGTGGACATGGCCTTTCCCATCATTCCGATTGCAGACATTACGTTGGAATACGTATTTGCTCATGGAAGAATCGGAGGTGAGTTGTATTTATTTGTGAGTAAGAGGTCCTCTTGCTATTGTAGTTTCTCTATTTGTTCTTTGCTATCTCTCTCTTCTGGCTGGCAAGCTACTTCAATCATTGTATATATTTCCTCCCGAATATACTCTTTCAAGTGGACTTGTACTCTTGAATATTTCTTATTGAATCCTCTTCACTCCTTATTAGCATGTCATACCCCACCACGACCATTTGGAAGCCTTCGTCTATATTCAACCGGCTCCTACGACGAATCCAACTCGCGTACTACCAGTATGAGGTGACATACGGCGTATATGTAATGTCACCAGAGGAGAAATGGGTATTGAATGGCTTCGTCCTCACATTTCTTACCTTCCTCCTTCTTGCCATGTACTTCTACCTCCCTAACCTGGTATCGCGAATGGTCCAACGACTTATATGGGTATACAATGGTTCTCCGAAGATACAGGTCAACATCGAGGGCATTCCAGAAGGGTTCATGGCAGTGCAATATGCCACATCCCAAAATGGAACAATGGCGATGGGGGTAGGTTGACATGATCACTATGTGCAGGCTATGCAGTCATGATGCCCTGCAAGCATGGAAAAATTGATGAGATGATGATTGACATTGAGTTTATAGTGCCTGGACTTTTCATCTATCATCTGTGCCAGATGAGTGAGCAACTCGATCGAACAGCGCCTCTGGTGTTACATAATTTCACCTTACATAAGGTAATATGGCTTACCTTATATGGTTCACCTACCAATAATTAGTTGGTGATTCCTTGGAATAATTGACATGTATGTTTGAGGTGATCATGGTTTAATAGGGTTTGTCTTGGTTGAGACACACAAAGAATGTTGGATGAAGTTGGATGAAGTTGGATAAATGCAGCAGGCAGAGACGAACATGGAAGAGCGCATAATATCATTATGAACGACACGGTTATGTCAACGACGAACAACAAGCGATAAAAATAGACGATGTACACGATATAACATGGCTTTCACTCTTTCACACTTTTCCCAAGTCTTCACTACAAAGCAAGATGCGAATAAGCTTTTATTACGACGTGACAATGATTGTCGTGATTGTGTAGATCCAAGGGGAGAAAGCAGCGGGTAGACGTCATGTGATCGGAGACAAGAATGCAAAGCTGCGACACGACGTTTTATCCTTGTAGGATCGCCAGTCAATCAGCAAAATGCGAAACGACCAAGCTCGCTATCTGCATATCAGAGCAATAGCTCCCGTCATGGGCGCTCCACCATTCTGCACGCCTTGACAGGTATCACTCCACTCTGTACGAGATCACAGACGAAGAAGTTGAGTAAACAAATCGACAGTGACATACGAAGTTCCTTGGCACCCGTGTTTTTTTTTGGTTGTTGGTCTTGGAATGATATGTTCTGGTTGTTGTTGTTTTTTCTTGTTCGTGGCTATACGCACTGGATGAGGCTGAGAGTCTCCTGGCGTCATGATTAGTGCATGAATTACCCCTGAAGGAGTACGTAGCGAGTGCCTGAAATAACAACGGACAAGGGCGTGAGGGACGATGGATGAAGTGCAGTGCCTCGCCTAGACGTGCCATATTCAATAGTGACTGCGTACACACATACATACTTACATACATACTTACTCTACAATACAACCAACTCAACTCTCGCATCGTACTGTTGAGTAAATGATTCCTTGGAATAAGTAAATAAGTAGATAATCAACTAATCTAATTAAATACAATACCAACTCAAATCCCATCTATCTTCATTCAAACCTCGTCAATGTCTTTTCTGCTCGCAAATTTCCACCTCGCTCAGCTTGCTTTGCCCTTTTAAGCATCAAAGGTCGAGGCTTGTGCTCTTTGTGGCTTGACCTTCTCGCGTCTCGTAGTCTCCCTCTCACAGATCAACTCTGCCTCACTCACCCATCACTCACCCAACTAAGCACAATCATTTAACGACGTGACGACCTACGCCTCCACATTTTTACCTGGATTCCGGAATATTGCCTACAACTACCGACTGTCATGATCCCAGGGTAGTACTCTAATCAACACTTCTTCTTCAACCACCATCCTCCACCACAAGGATTTGCTGTCTTTATTCCATTGCGCATTCGAGACGTATACGAGAGAGAGCTGAACATCTCTCCCTCCACGTCTCTTCACGACAACAATCACGAAATCAGACCAACAACGACTTCTTTCATTACTCAGCCGGACGAACAGCACGTACCAGCCATCGAAATCACCTAATCTTCCAAAGGAAAAACAAAAAATCCCCCGCAGTACATGGTCGCATCTTTTATAAACCACATTTAGAACTGCCATGGCAGCCAACGAATACTACAATGCTGGCTCGCGCCCAGCCAATGCCCCGTATAGCAGTCAGTACAACGAAGCGCCACTCCCACCTCTCCCTCACGAGGCAGACTATCCCAAGCCCACCAAATCGCCCTTTGAAGCTCCCTTCGACGACCATGTCTACCCTTTGCCTGAGTCCTCCCATCAAACTTCTCAGACCTCGCTCGGTCAAGATTCGATGTACTATGGAGCTAGACCCGCCGACAGCAATCCTTCCTTTTGTGACGACATTCAACTGAGGGATAATCCGCGCAGGCCCAAGCTCGATACTGAGGATCATGTATACGATGCTCCTCCGCCGATGATGGGAAACACATATGGTGGACCAGAACCACAACGAAAGGGGATGGGATTCTTTTCACGGAATGGGAAGAGGATCGCATGGGTTACATACCTCTTGACATTCATCCAGATATCCGTCTTTATCGGTGAGATCGCGGAGAATGGTACGTCTTCCCCACAGTTCGCTTTTTAGTCTATCAAAGTAAGACATACTGACTTGAGTATGATAGCTGTGAAAACCGGCTCCCCAATCATGATACACCCCTCATTCAACCCTATGATTGGGCCCAGTACCTACGTCCTCATTAACATGGGCGCTCGATTCGTGCCGTGCATGCACAATGTTGCTGGCGTCCAAGATTCTTCTTCAACGATCAACTGGCCTTGTCCCAACACTACGACTTCCGACAGCACTTCCTACTCCAACAAATGTACTCTCCAACAACTTTGTGGCTTCAACTCCACAAACCCCGTCCCCAACCCCGTAGCCAACGGCTCTGTAAACGATACCCCGCAACCTAACCAATGGTTCCGCTTCATCGTTCCCATCTTCCTACACGCTGGAATAGTGCATATAGGCTTTAACATGCTGTTACAATGTACACTGGGTCGGGAAATGGAAATCGCCATCGGGCCGCTGCGGTATTTCCTAGTGTACATGTCATCAGGGATATTCGGCTTCGTCATGGGCGGCAACTTCGCAGCAACAGGCATCGCATCAACAGGCGCATCAGGCTCGCTCTTTGGCATCATCGCCCTCAACTTCCTCGACTTGCTCTACACCTGGAAGGAGCGCCCCTCCCCATGGCGCGACCTGGCTTTCATCGCCCTCGACGTCATCATCTCCTTCGTCCTCGGCCTGCTCCCGGGTCTCGACAACTTCTCCCATATCGGTGGCTTCCTGATGGGCCTCGTGCTCGGCATCTGCATCCTGCACTCGCCCGCCGTGCTGCGCCAGCGTATTCGTGAGGATGAGCCTCCATACGCACCTGTGGGCATGGTGCGTGCGTCTGATGGCGACCGCAACGCTGGCGTCACGGCTTTCGTGAAGAACCCGCTTGGTTTCTTCAAGGGCCGCAAGCCGCTTTGGTGGGCTTGGTGGGCGATCCGTGCTGCGGCGTTGGTGGGAGTTATTGTGGTGTTCATCTTGTTGCTGAACAACTTCTATTATTATCGCAAGACTTGCAGTTGGTGTAAATACCTGACTTGCTTGGTAAGTTGCCCCTTCCCTTTCCTTTTTTGGTGTCGTTGAGAGAGTGTGGTGAACGTGTGCTGACTGATTGTTGCTAGCCCGTTAGTAATTGGTGTGAGATCGGGAACCTTAACCTCACGAGTTCGAGCTCGAGTAAGCGTGGGCTTGCCGACATTTTTGCGGGTATCAGAGGGTAGATGTAGCCTTTGGTATCTGCGTGAAAAGAGAGCGCCTCAGCTCGATCGAGAGACTGAGCGAGGCCGAGATATGGGGACGTAGGATGTTGTGAGTGGTTGGTGGCATAGCGTTGGCGTTTGGGTCCGCATTACTGGTTTGGAAGGAAGGGCTCGGATTGAGGACCTCGATTGGAATAGGATTTAGGAATGAATGATATGGATTTATCCTTGGTGATGATTCTTTTGCAGGCCTTGCTTTTTTTATGGTATTTTTTGATGAGGAAGTGAGCGATGTTTCGGGTTGCTTGAAGGGGGTAGGTGGGATCTACTACGTATTTTTTTTATGGATAGATATCAATTTGAATGAGATGTATGCCTAATTTGAAGACTGAATGTGAAAATTTTCGTTCCAGTTCTAAGGGGATGAGTTTGATATGCTACACCTCATTTCCCTATACTCCTCTCACCGAAGTGCATAGCACATTCGACCATCCAATTTTCAGTAGCTAGTACTTGTAGCGCGCAACTCCACAATTCGAAGCGTACGAGCTAGCAATATATATTTGCGCCTAACTGCCATCATAAATTCTATAAGTATATAACAGATGCTCCAGGCAATCACTGATCTAACCCATCCAATTCAACCAGCTTCGTAACAGCCCTCACCACCTCATTACCGCCCAAATCCATTTCAGGTTCATCGATTTTCCTGGCCAATACATCGTCCAACATACCCCTAAGTCTGCTGACCAAAACACCGATTCTTGCCCATCCTCGCAGTCTCAGCCATCCATCGACCAGAAGACCTCGTCCGAGAGTATCTAATGTGATAGGGCCTGAGAACAATAATGCGGTATACGCATTAAATGCTAAAACAATCAGTATCGGTATATTTGGTCAAGAGCAAGAAATCAAGAACTTACGCGTCAAATCCCGAATGAACACTTTGCTAGTCGCCATCTTATTGAAGTAACTCATGAAAACAGCACCGCCGGGGAATCCCTTCGCGTCGAAAACAGTAGAAGAGGGATGTACGAAAACTCTGCCGTTCTCTTGGTTGAAGAACTTGATTGTGCGTGCTTCGGGGTCGAGTTCCACGGCACCGCTGACGCTCTGGGCGAATTTCTTGTCGGGGAAGTCGATGCGGGCGAGTTGAGGGTTGAAGGCACCTGCGATAAGGGAGCGGATGAGGGAGATGTTGTCGTTCTGGGCATTCAGCGATGACTGAGATTTATGGGGGATGAAGCCAATTTCGCGCAGGGAGGTCAGGTATTGGATTCGATTCGAGGCGATATCAGAAAGAGTTTGATAGTTAAGGAAGGAATCGTTACACCAGTTGCGGACTTCTCGCTGTGGAGTTCGAGAGCTACCCATCTCGTCCCATTGTTCGAAGGCCCGGAGATCCGCGATCAGATCTCCATGTCCTTGGGAGAAGGTTGCTCGGATGGCCTTAGACTCGTCACGCTTGTCTTGGGGAGATACAAAGGGTGATTTGACAGTCAAGACTGCTGCTATAGTGACGCAGGCATCGAGACAGCCGAACATGGCACCGTAAACCATGAGTTTACCACATCGAAGATCAGCAGGGATCATGGAAAGATGACGACCGAGAGCAGTGAGGTCATCACCATCCAAAGCTCCCATACGACCGAGGAGGTCTAACGCTGAATCAACAGCCATGCTTTCTGGCGGAGTAAGAGCACTGGCAAGGAACGAGGCTACTTCAATGATACCCATAGCACGCACAGATAGACAGAGTTGTTCCAATGGCACACGTCGGATCTCTGGTTCTGGCCTTTCCATCATCTTCGTCTGCTCTGCATTGCGGGTGTAGAGTTTGTAACACTTTCCAGCTTGAACACGACCAGCACGACCACGTCTCTGCTTACAAGCCGCCCGAGAAGCCCACACCTCTTCTAGCTTTCTCATGTTATTTTGAGGATCATAGCTCGTTTCCTTAACTCTACCAGTATCAATTACAGCCACAATGTCATCAATTGTGATGGATGTTTCGGCGACATTGGTTGCAATAACGACCTTTCTCTTTCCGGATGGAGCATGAGGGAATACTCTTCGTTGTTCAACACTCTGCAATGATGCATGGAGTGGTAAAACGTGTAGTTTGGGAACACTTCTCAAATAATCAAGGCATCGGTTGATTTCCATGACACCAGGCATGAAGATAAGAATACCCCCATCTTGGTTAAGATGTGTCAACTCTGCATCAATCTCCTTAACAGTCTGAGTGATGAGATCGTAGTTAATCCTCATTCCAATGCTCTGAATGACCTTTGAAACCTCGGCATCCATGCCGGCAGTATCAGCCTCGTCGGCATTATCAGCACCTCGGCCACCATAGCTAGAAGCATTGAACCCAGTCATACGAATAATGTCATCCAGATAGTAATCTTCAACAGGATATGTACGACCGCTGATTTCAACTCTCCCAACTTTGCCATCTGCTCTGAAGTAGTCTTGAAATACTCCAGCATCTAGAGTAGCACTCATTAGGATCAACTTAAGATCCTTTCGCTTTCTCAATACATCCCGAAGAAGGACAAGAAGAAAATCTGTATCCAAACTGCGCTCGTGAACTTCATCGATGATGACGTGACTGATATCTGCCAGAGATGCAACAACATCATCACTGCTGCCTCCAGATGTTTGCAAGCGACGAAGCAAAACACCAGTAGTGACAAAAGTAATCTTAGTGTTCGGGGTGGCTTTGGATTCGCCACGAATAATGTATCCAACTTCTTGCCCAACAGAAGAGCATCTTTCATCACTCACACGGTCTGCAAGACCCAAGGCTGAGATACGTCGAGGTTGAGTACAAATAATCTTGGTGGCGTCACCCAAAGCGTTCTGATAGAGGTCATCGAGAATAAACTGTGCAGATTGCGTGGACTTTCCAGATCCAGTTTCTCCAGAAATAATAGTGACTTGATGAGAGTTGACAGTATCGATGATAATCTCCCGCATCTCCCAAGCCGGGAGAGTCCTTCGATCTGCAATACGGGACTGTAACTTTGGGTCTTGTTGCCTTCTGATCCATTCTTCCTTGCTACGAGGGTTCGGTGTCCAATTGATTGATCGTGGGTGTCTTTGCGTCTTCTGGACCTTTCTCCTCTTGGGTGCTTTTACTTCACTTACAGTTGAAGCAGCAGCAGAAACTTCTCGCAGTTTACCAGGGTTCTCGACAATGCTATAGAAGTTCTGCTCGAGCCAATCAACAAGGAAGAAAAGCATTTGCTCTCCTAAAAGTGTTTCCATAGCATGTGTGAGGGCCTTTTTCATAATACTAAGACGTAAATATGCGGGTAGAGAGGCTTGAATAGAGATGACAGGTGCAGTATTGGGATACTCCTTCGACCTTCGAATCTGAACTGTTGGGTCGATTGGGGTATTTCGCCCTCTGTTTGCAGGCTTGAATCGCACTCTACATACATCTTTCGATGGCCTGGCAAAGTTCTCGCTAAAGACTGACTGAAGACTGGACATTTCTTCCTCCCAAGCCTCGTCTGCTTCCGCAGGACTAAGAGGCTCAGAATATGATTCCATCGAGAGTGGGCTCTCTTCTCCACTTGACATAAGAATAGCCTGTAATGCCTCTGCAGCTTTACCTTCATCGGCTCCACTAGAGTCAAATACCTGCTTACAAAGGTCCAATGCATAACCAGCTTCAGCCAGACGTTTTATCGCGCCCTCTCTCTTGAGATCACTACTGGCCATGCTAATTCCTGCAACATACCCTTCTGGCAATGCCCATCTGGGCAGATCATCTTCAGGAACATGAATCAAGAGCCACTCCAGAGTTTCTTCGCGATCCTTGCATTCCTCCACAGCTTCCTGGATATGACTTTCGCGGAACTCCAAGTTTTTGAATTCGTTGACAATAGTATGCTTCTGGAATTGCGACAGCTTAACGTCGTGAGGATTCCAAACAGCATTTCTTCTAATAAGGTCTTCAACAGCAGCTCGAGTACGCTTGCCCATCTCGATTTTCGGAACTCTGGTCCATCCACGATGGATATTGTTGCCACCACTTGAAGGAGCGCCAGGGCCTCCAGTTCGTAGAGGTATACCACCAGGTCCACCAGGAGCAGCAGCAGCCTTTTCCTGCGCTTTCTGTCGTTCGTTCCTCTTCTTCTCCATAATGGCCTTTGCCTCTTCCCTCTCCCTAAGGGCGGCAAATGGATCCGCCTCATACATCCAAGCCTTGCCCTCCTTGACATCCTCTTTCTTCAAAACTTCGAATTCACCCTTCCATAAATCGCGATAATCTGGTGGCATCATCATATGTATATTTCGCATGCTGCAAACTCTGAAAAGGCCATAGGTGGCGGCAAAGTGTCGTGCCTCGAGGGCTGTCGGTTTAGAAGCGAGATGTTTATGCGATGGAGGTAATTTGAAAGGAGCCAGTGTAACGAGTTCTTGAGTTTTCGGGTTCTTGGCTTTTAGTATCACCATTGATGAATACCCTTCAGGGGTTTTCGACTATCTGCAGTCAGTAGCTGTCCTCTATAATTTCCCATCAAGCATACCATAGTGTACTCGGGCTTCTCCCATTTCTGCTTCTGGCAATGCTCAGAGAGCATGTTTACTGGTAGTTTTCCCGTCCAAGAAGCACCACCAATCAACTTCTTAACGTCTGGTCTCTTTGGGGCCTCTCCCAAGAGATCCGGCCCTGAAGGACCAGCTGTTGCATCTTTGGGTTTTTTAGGTTTTGGATCCTTATCGGAATTCGAGAAGACGATAAAGCTATCATCAGCTGCGGGAGGTGGTGCAGGTTTCTTACCACCACCACTTCCAGGCTTCGGACCCTTTGCTTGTCCCTTCTTGACCATATTTGGTCGAATGCGGCGAAGGAAGAATGTTGTTTGTTTGTGGGGGAAGGCTGGGGACTTTTCACAAGGCTGACAATGTGGGGCGCTAAAGGATGACGCTAGGTGCAGTCTCACCGGGTCACAGAGTAACGACGTCAATGATTCGACGAAGGCAGCCTGCCGGACAATGAGAAGGTGCTGCAACAACAAAAGTTCTTTGTCTGCCTAAAAAGGTAATTAAAAATATGTGAACGCTTTGTTTCATACTTTCTTTGTCAAATTTGACTTCTTAAGTTTCCTGTTTCTTTCAAAACATGTGTCTTCGCGAGTCACACATTGATCATTGACGCTGAGTAAAGAACACAATGGCAGGGCGCAAGGTTTGGGCAGATTTCGTAGCAAGAACAACTGGAAAGTTACCGGCGGTAGAGGGTATGGGAGAGGATATTGAAGAAGGCACAGCGACTGGTTCTCTCGAGATCAGTAGTCGGCCGAAGCGATCTGCATGTAGGTTTTGAGTTGCATCAATTCGCCATCAAAACTAGACTGACATGGTGTAGTTGACGAGCTGATGACTCCGAAACCCAAAAAAGTCATTCGAATCCCCCCTGATAATTCTAAATGGAGGGGCAAAAAGGGTCTTGGGGCTTACACAGACAAGAAAGATCCCAACAAACACCTCGTTAGATGGGAGACCACTGAGCATGTGGCAATCAACGATGCATTTCCCAAAGCGAGTATCCATAGACTCCTATTATTCAGGTCTCCAAAGAACCTAGAGGACCCAATCACTGCCTTTGAAGATCCGGTCTTCCTTGCCAGTGCGAAGATCGCAGCGGAGCGCCTTCGACAGGAAGTAGCAGATGAACTAAAATCCAACTACAGCATTATTTCAGCACAAGACCAGATGCAACGAGATGTCGAAAACGGCAAGATTGTGTCCACAGAAAACTTGGGACGAAAGTGGGAGGATGAGGTACTGGTGGGGATTCATAAGGTTCCTTCTATGGACCATTTACACGTGCATGTCATCTCTCGAGACATGTATTCTGAACGGTTGAAAAAGAAGCATCATTACAACAGCTTCACCACGGACTACTTCATCCCACTGAAGGATTTTCCATTGGCCAAAGATGATCCCAGAAGAAACATCGATGTATCATATCTGGACGAACAGCCTATGATTTGTTACCGCTGTGGTGAGAAATTCAGCAAGTTTTCAAACCTGAAGGTACATTTGAAGGACGAGTTCCCGAGATGGCAGAGGGATTAGTTTCGTTTTGTCTTTTGAGAAAAATGAGCAAGAATTACCTGTTTATTCACTCCTACCAGCAATGCCTTTTTTAGATTTCAATAATTAAAAAATGCTCCTAGGAGTTTCTTAAATATCTTGCAGTTTTTGTTGTATCAAGTTGTGTGTGAAAGAGAAGAAACCCCTTCACCTAAAATATACAATTCAGGTAGAAATTCAAACGCTAAAGTTGGAAAATAGTGATTTATTTATGGTCAAGTTTGGGACTTTCGTCAGGATGTAGCATTTATGACTGAATTCGCGACACACCCAGTCATGAGTCTTTAGATTGGCTCTGCTTATTCAAATATTCAGACATGTTATGACTGTAACAAGAAAGTCACTTGTTCTTATTACCTAAGAATATATAAAAGACTACTATCAACTTGATCTCGGTTCTTCTCCCAATAGTTACAACAAAAGGGAATGCATAAATCGGTATTTTGTCTTGCCATACTCTACTTGTTGATTATTAGTAACTCAGTCTTGCTCGCCACATATAATTCTCAAAAAATCGTGAACCTGATGGGGCAGACTTCTGATGTTCCAGCTTCTGCTCATGCTCAGGATTCTGACAGTGGACATGAAACAAGTACTAATAGTCTATCAACACCAGGACTGTTAGAGATTACGGACCCAGTTCAACCTCCAGGCAAGCACCATATAGAAGGTCAATCAAATTTTCAAGTAGCATCACCATGTTCTTGCTCTTCAAATTATGATCCAGCCAATTCAAACCTGCAAGCATTGCCTTCGAGCCCTCAAAAATCACCCGAAGACCATAGGCTGCCTGTTCAGCAACATTGTTTTGAGAAGTCTCAAGCAGATCGTTCTCAAACACACCTCCTTCCTATGATGGAGCAGCAAGAGGAGCAACTCCCCAGCTACCGGTTCCCAGTCCTGTCGTATGTCCTCTCTCCTCGGCGTGTAACGTGTACTGATATCGTATAGTAAAGCATGCGAAGTCATCAAGTTCCGAGTCGGTGACCAGGTTTCCAATAACGAAGAGAAGACTTTCATTGTTCATTTACCTCTCTTACACATGAACTCTCCCAATTTTGAGGCATATTATGGAAACTCCGAAGATATGGAAGAGACAGAACCGTATCTTCCTTATGATGATGTTGATGCCTTTGGCCTAGTCGTCAACTGGCTATACTACAAAAAGCTCTACGATTCCAAATCACCATACGGCACAAAGTATCTGCCCCTGAAAACTCTTGTTGAGGTGTGGTTTCTGGCTGAACATTTTGGAATTGAGACACTCCAGAACGACGCTCTGATAGCTCTACATAATAGCTTGATGAAACATACAATCGATTCTGAGATCATTGAGCGTATTTTTTGCGGGACTACTTCGTGGAATGATTTGAGAATTTGGATTCATTCCTTGGAGGTCAATCCAAGTTTGATCAGAGATCCTTCGGTTGCTTTACGGTTTATGGAGGACTATATTGAGTTTTTCAATCAACAAATATGTCAAGAAGTTGCCTGCCTCCCCCCTTTAGATATATAGGCAAGAGGCTCCTCATTGAGATTTCTATGTTCGATTTGCAGTTACCTAGTTTTTTTTTTGCCTTGATTTAGCAGCCTGATTAAGAAAAAAATTTGAGAGTATTTTGGCGTTGATTTTTGCAATGAGTTTAGATTGTTACAGGATTGATAAATGTGTGGTCAAGAAACGAAGAGAATATTTATACAAGCAATAGAAAATCTTGAAAGGGAACTGTCGTCGAAGGTTCCATCAAGGACTTCCCAATTAAAGTCCATCAATAGAATCCGTTTGCTTGATCTGAGTTCTATCGGTTTGGAGCATGCACTGCGATTTTGGCAATGAAGAGTGTTACACTAAATGAAGTGCGCAGTTCAATGCCGTAGTCGCAAACAAACATACGGTAAAAAGCCGATGTGCTAAGTGATTATACCTTAATGATAAAGAAAGTACATATAATCCAGCTGTATAGTGGTATGAAATATCTTTGTACCATATCTGGTAAACATTTGTATTCTTCATCTGGTAGCCCCTCACTACACAAAATCATCGAACGCAACCATCCCTGATTCCTACTCATCCCTAATAATCCACACTGATTTATCAGTGCTCTGCAAAATGTCATAAACATTTCTCTGTGCATCGTCTGTGAGTCTTCCAAAGACATGGCGTCCGCCATTCAATGCTATTTCCCTACCATTCCAGTCCAAAACTCCTTTTGATTCTTCGGGTGTTCGAAATTCTAATATTTCCACCTTGATACCGTCTTGCGATCGAACTCCTCTTTTCAATATTACTTCGAATTTCCCCTTCCCAGTTGCAAAACCTCCCTGTAACCTCTTTACGCTTTCGGTCCCTCTTGGCTTGATTTTCCACTTTGCTCCTCCAGGAGATACTATCTGGATACCCAGAATCTCAGTCATGAAAACAGATGTGGGACCTGTGCTCCATCCATGAGCATGGCTATTTCTTGCTCTGCTACCATAGGCTGGGTATCCCATGTCGCCATCAGTTCCATATCCTTCCACAAAGGTAGAGTTTGTGAACTCGGGGTTTCCGTCCAACATATATCCCCACATCAGCTTAGTCAAGTCAATGACGGCGTCAGCATTTTCTGCTTTGGCATGTGCAAGGAGTTCAAAGGAACTTGCGAAGGGAGAGATCACGCCTGGGAATTCTGTAGCTGGAGCGCCATACTTATTCCAACGAGCACGCAGGTTGTGAGAGATATTCAATGCTCGTTCCGGAGATGTCATAGATCCTATAAGAACCCATGAATTTCCATCTTGAGGCAGCACCTTTTCTGGACCATCGCACCCACGTCTTCCTAGATTATCAGCGTAGAGACCATCTTCCTCGCAGTACAGATGTTCAATTCCTTCTAGAAGTCTGGCAGCTACTCCGGACCACCTCGCTTTCTGTGAACTAAACTCAGTGGGTTCCAAAATGCCATCTCCCAATTCTATAGATCGCTGGAGAGTGGAGTAAAGAAGTGCCGAAGCCTCAAGATTATGACCTGTCATACCTGGACGCAACCAGTCCATCGTCGATGTCACATGTAGTAAGCCAGTCTCATCCACTTTCCCAATACTCAGCTCCAGAGCTTTCACATAAGCCTCCCATCTCTGTTTCAACCACTCGACATCACCAGAGTATTGAACAAAGACATGGGCTCCCAGAAGAGTGTGCAAATGGTACGTATCACTAAATGAATCGCCTCCCACTGGTGGTCCATTATATGGCAAGCCTCCAAATCCATACTGATGATCGAAAAGCGTATCAAGTGCATTGCGAATTGAAACCAAGTCAAACGTTGATACTGAAATACCGGGTCCAGCGACGCTCATATCCCCAGGCCATACCATTCTATCTCGCTTTGCACCGTCAGTTGTTACAGAAGTGCCGTTCGATATCGTGAAGTTCGAATACCAAGTACCTGGACGCGATGGATTGTGGATATCAACAAGAGCATCGCCCTCACGGGGATCAATCGTGGATAATTGAAGCGTGTATGCACCTGCGTACCAGATTCTGTTAAGAAGCTCTGATGAACTGTGGAAGTAGCCAGTGTATGCTCGAGGATTTGGGTTTGCAGGGTAATTAGTGCAGTTTACGAACAAGTCCGAGATTGTAAGTTTTTCTTTCAGTTCAGAACCCTTTATGATCTTTTGATTGCCAGATTCTCCAGACTTTTGGTCTATTGCACTACTTGGTTTTACGTCGTCGTGCCAGAAACCATCATCAGGGATTTCTTCGAGGACATGGAGGGTCAGATATTTGAATCCTCCACGAACGTACCTCGGTCCCAAGCATTGAAGGCCGGTGGACCGAACAACATACAGCAAAGGCAGGTCTCTTTCTTGCTTGTCTGTTGTAGCATCGGGCTCTGGACCAGCATATGCAGAAGATTCAGAGTAAGCTAGACCAACAATAATCTCGTCATCTAACTCATGAATATCGAAGCAGACCCTGATATAATCAGCAAAAGTTGTGTAGAGATTTGTCAGTTATCATACCGTCCTCCAATATTCTCTTGAAACGCATATGTGACCCAGCTTCCAGGCTCAATGACTGCTTCTTTTTTCCCGTTTGATTCGCTCTCGAGCATGTTCTCAACATTGTAGCTAATTCCCGAAGTTCTCCATACTCTTGCCGGCCGAATTTGTGACTTGTTCTTGGAGGCTTTAATATGTACTTCCCATGGTCCAGGCCACAGTGTATGAGCTGGCAAATTTCCTAGACTTAATCCTTCAAACGGCTCATGCTTAGCTGACACTCGGCAAACATCTAACATCAACGTGACAAATATAAAGATAAAGATTGACATAGCGATGTGATTTGTCTTTATTTCTACAATTTCCAATGATTTCAAGCTTGTGAATGATATAGAATTATCACAAAGATTATCTCATGATTAACGAGACAGGTGTTTTCATGTAATTTGAGCAAGGGGGTCGTATCTTTAAGAATGTTGGAGCTTTTCAGCTCCCAGCCTCGCACCAATGCCAACGTCCAAATAATGATGTAAGTTTCCGTACCCCTCACCTTGTTCAATCATCATGCAAGTTACGTCACTACAATTCTTGAAAACTTTACTTATTCCTTAGATCGTAATTAAGCATTTTTATCAAAGACTAGGCGAAATGGCAGACATATTGCAGTATAATCTCAATTGAAGTCGTTGCGTGGGTGCGCGACTCAAATAGCTACCATCGGTAGCGACGCTACATTAACTATTAGGGCCATACACAGTGTACTACTATGGCTAACATAGTTTGATTTGGTTTAATTTTGAGTTTCATTCTGAAAGTTATTTCAGAAACTATAATAAATCCAGAACACAGCGCCTCCTAAAAAGCAGGCAAGTATCTCAATTGATTCATCAAGTCTCCGCCGCGAGAACTCCCTCAACTCCCTCCGACCAAATCCGCATTCTTCTTCACCAAACTATGTGTCCAAAACTCCATTGCTAAAAGTGAGATCCATGCTATGAAAATAGTGATAAGTAGAAATTGAAGGTTCACTAATGTAATTCTCTGCCAGTAAATATAAGCATCCGGCAGATAACCTATAGATCATCATCCTCTGATATATTAGTATCAAACAACTTCAGTCTTCTTTGGTAATTGGAGTTGAAGTAGTTATCAGGGTCAGACTGCCACTTGACACCATACTCCATGAGGCAGCAAGCAAAGGGCATATTATGAAGTTCATTGCTCTGAAGGAGGGCATTTGACCAGACCCTTGAGAATCCGTCAAAAAAAAAGGATTTCAAAATATTCTCTTTATCTGCCAAGTGGTTGATAACAGCCTTGTTTTTCGAATCCTGAATCTCTGCTTCGACGGTATTTTTGCGAGCAGCGGAATCGTTGACGGTGGAGTTAGGAGTCTCACCAGAGCTTGCGGGGAGCCTCTGTTGTCTATCAGCCACAGCCTCGTCCTCATCATCACTAGTGGGAGGCATGTCGTTAACGCTTAGCCTTGAGCGTGAATGTTTGGCTACTTCGTTCATCAGAGATTTTGGCAGTCCACCGTCCTTGTCCAGGAATTGAATAACTCTACTTGGTTCTGGATCCGAACGCTCTCCAACATATTGTTGGGCCAAAGCTGTCTCATAAGCAGGGATATTATCCTTTGGATTCTGTGGGAAACGCTCAGCCGGCAACTTTCTGAGATCCTCAAAAATCTTCCATTTCAGGTGCTCGAGATTACCCCATAAGACACTGAGACGCTTTCGAAGATTCGAGAGTGTCTTCTTATCTTTATGAAGACTGAAGCCGTTAGTATACTCTATATATGAAGCAAGATTAACAGGATAATACTTACTCAGTAGCATCCATATTCAAAAGCATTTGTGCGGAAGGATTGTCTACAACGACCCACTGCATAAGTCTCTCGGAGCGATGGGGACATTGATCTTCAAGAAGAAGGCTGAATCTCCATTCCCATTTTTTCTGCTGACTAGAGCTACTATCTAGTCTGAATGGGTGTGCTTTCTCTGACTGGTCAGATTCTTCACCTCCACTAACATCGGACAGCATATCGTATTCGGACTTAACTCGACCTTGAGCAAAGTCGGCAATGCTATGTGGAAAGAAATCCACTACTTTGACAGCAACCTTGAGGTTTCGGTTGATGAAAGGCAGAGTACCCTCATTCCCCTTTTCTGTACGGCGCATGTAAACAGCGTGGTTGAAGAGCTCATTGAAGCTAAACGGCACAACTTCCGGGTGCATATTGCGTACTATTGTCTCCCATTAGTATTCACTTAGATAGAGCTCAAGAATTCTTACCTCTATCATTTAGTTTGCCCTTGAGAAATTCCTTGACGGAACTGACTGGTAGGTTGTTCATGATTGTCTTTTGAAGTTGGGGCATTGGCTGTAAGCCTTCTTGACGTGACTGTGGATCTTTTGCTTGTTCAGATTGTAGTTGATCCTCATGTTGAACCAAGCTATTACGCTGTTCCTTCTTATTTTTGCGCCGCTTTTTGTTGGCTGAAATCGCAGGATCATCACTCAGTGACCTCTTTTCTCCATGTCCAGAAACCGCTGCGTCGAAGGCCTTCTTCTGCTCTTTATACTTCTTCCAGTAAGCATACTTCCTGTGCACAGCATCCTTCCAACGAATATCGTTGGCATCGGGATCTTCACATTGTACCATGATTGCTACTCTGATTCTCTCACGGTTGTCTCGCTCACCATGCTGTATACCTTCGAGACACCCACCATTAGCAGGAAACTTCATGCGTATATTTTCGAAAAGAACCCAATCTCCTGGTTTGCCATTCTCATGTAGATAATTAGCTGAACCGTCCCACAGTGTTAGCTGAATTGTCATCTTTCCAAATGGGCCTGGCCATGTAGAATCTGTCTTCGGTCTCGACTTGGTGTAGCCATACTCATCACCGTCACGTGAGAGACCTTCATCGACAGCCACAGCAGCATGATTGTAGAAATGTGTATTTGGAGTGTAGTCTGTGACATAGAGACTGAGTTTGCCGCCACTGTCGTGCATACGGACAATTTCGGCAATGATGTTGTAGAAATTGTCTTCTTTGACGTCTTTGAGAAGACTAAATTTGTCTCGGACGTTCATAGCATTAGTCTTATTGGTTTCAAAAACTTCTGCATCTGGGAGTGCCGATTTCTCGATATGGTGGTACATCCAGACCACATAATCCTTCTCTGCTGAACTTGGAGTTCGGCCTCTCACTTCTCCTGAGGATGGAACTCCACCCTTTTTGGAGCATTTAGACTGAGGATACTCTTGAGGGGACTTAATAGGCCAAGAGGGCTGATTGCCATGGAAATGATGAAATTCAGTGCTGTAGTTCGCTTGAAGTGATATAGAACCCATGTACATTTGAATCTGATCACGTTAGTATTAATAGCTGTGAACGTGAGGCTTTTATTTCTACTAACTCTTGCATTGCGGATCAATACCACCTCATTAGGGTTTTCAAATATTGGCATACTTTGAAGAGGCCAAAATATGTAACATTTGATGCTCCTGTCAAATTCGGTAGAAATATCTTTCATTGTGAAGGTACACAACCAATCTTTATTATATTAGTAGAGCTACCTCAAGTGGTATGATCAACATCACCTGATCCTCTGGTTCGAATTGGTGGCTGAAAGTCAGTTACAATGCCAATTACATTTGTAAAAGTGTTGGATTTCAAGCGCTCATTGGAAATTCCGAGGATATCTGAAATGCTCTCAAATTTGGGAGGCAACTCCAGCTTAACCAAACCATCATCATGGTCGATATCCATGGCCGACATTATAACTATGACTCTCATTAGCATTGTATCCTCGGCAGTATGGAAAGTAACTTACTTTCGATATGTTCAAGCAAGTTGTGGTCTGTCAGGGAGTCACGTGATCACGTGATTGACCACTAATCAGCCTTTTTTGGTTGTTGTGATATCGAGACGTGAGGGATTAACAGAACCTTGACACTACATGTTAGCAACTCCAATCAGATCCTCTTATGGGTTCTATAACACCTACCCGAGCTACTGTTCTGGTGCCTTACTGTGACATATGGTCGACGCGTCAAATTGCACGCGTTGATATTGGATGCAGATCACGCCTGACGCGTTCGGACTCGGCTTTAAGTTTTCCCATATAAGCCTTAGGCATGAGAGCATTTCTCGCTTAGGTCACGTTCTTATGCAACCATGCCGAAAGCGATAGAGCGGCGGCTTTGTGAACTTCTATAATCTTCATCAGCTCCACCTCAGGCCCCTCTTGTGCCAGACAAAACAAAACAAATCCGATACTGCTAGTCAGTGAAAACCTACGAAGTCTTTCTCATCTACCCCGAAAGACCACAACCACAACTTCCTTTACCACTTCAAATACATCACGATCACATATACGCAAATATGGCGGAACGTTACATCCCAGAGCATCGTCGCACACAGTTCAAGGCTAAGGGAACCTTCAAGCCTGAAGAGCTTCGTCGTCGTCGTGAGGAGCAACAAGTTGAGATCCGAAAGGCCAAGCGTGAGGAAAACCTTGCAAAGAGAAGAGGTATCGGTGGTGCCGATTCTTCCTCGCGACCAGGTGCTTCTTTGGGAGCAGAGCCAGATAGTGACGATGATAGCCCACCAACTGAGACCCAGGTACGTTTTTCACATATAGTCTTTCATGAGAACAAGAAAACTTTTTCCTCCCCATCTGAGAGCACAGCAGAATTTCTATGTAGCAAAAGAAAATGTCCTTCGGCCTAACAACCTTGGTGGGGTCATAATAATATACCCCACTTTGATTTGGGCAGTCTGGAAAGCTTTCACACAAGCAAAGTTTTATACTGCGCAACAGATTTTGTTTTATTATATTTACGCGCCAAGTCATTTGCGCAAATGCTAACATCATATAGCTCAATGAGGATCTCCCACAGATGGTAAAGAACGTATTCTCCGACCAGATCGACCTCCAAATTCAAGCCACCACAAAGTTCAGAAAGCTTTTGTCAAAAGAGCGCAACCCACCTATTGAAGAGGTCATCAAGACCGGTGTTGTCAGCAGATTCGTCGAATTCCTTCACTCCCCACACACCCTTGTCCAGTTCGAGGCCGCTTGGGCTCTTACCAACATTGCCTCTGGATCTGCACAACAAACACAGGTTGTCATTGAGGCCGGAGCTGTCCCAATCTTTGTTGAGCTTCTTGCTAGCCACGAGCCAGATGTCAGAGAGCAAGCCGTTTGGGCTCTTGGAAATATTGCTGGTGATAGCCCAACATGCAGAGACTATGTCCTTGCTCAGGGTGCTCTTAAGCCACTTTTGAACCTTTTGGGCGACAGCCGCAAGCTTAGCATGCTCCGCAATGCTACTTGGACTTTGAGCAACTTCTGCCGTGGCAAGACCCCACAGCCAGACTGGAACACCGTGAGTTGACGATTCTTTTGTTTACCATATACACAAATACTAACATTTACAGCAGATCCTTCCAGCACTTCCAGTGTTGGCTAAGCTCGTTTACTCTCTCGATGACGAGGTTCTTATTGATGCCTGCTGGGCTATTTCCTACCTTTCCGATGGTGCCAACGACAAGATTCAGGCCGTTATTGAAGCCGGTATCCCACGTCGTCTTGTGGAGCTTCTTATGCACGCATCCACCTCCGTTCAGACCCCAGCTCTTCGATCCGTCGGAAACATTGTTACCGGTGACGACGTACAAACCCAGATTATCATCAACAGCGGTGCTCTCCCAGCTCTTCTTGCTTTGTTGAGCTCTGGTAAGGATGGTATCCGCAAGGAGGCTTGCTGGACCATCTCCAACATTACTGCCGGAAACTCCACCCAGATCCAGTCCGTCATTGATGCCAACATTATTCCACCACTTATTCACCTCCTCTCCAACGGTGACTTGAAGACCCGCAAGGAGGCTTGCTGGGCTATCTCCAACGCCACCTCCGGTGGTCTTCAAAAGCCAGAGCAGATCCGCTACCTTGTCGCCCAGGGTTGCATCAAGCCACTCTGTGACCTTCTTGCTTGCCCAGATAACAAGATTATCCAGGTCGCTCTTGATGGTCTTGAGAACATCCTCAAGGTTGGTGAGATGGACAAGGAAGCTGCCGGAGACACTCCAGAGGCCAGCATCAACAGATATGCTCTCTTCATTGAGGAGTGCAACGGTATGGAGAAGATCCACGAGTGCCAGACCAACGCAAACGAGGAGATCTACATGAAGGCATACAACATGATCGAGAAGTACTTCTCTGATGATGAGGAGGGAGCCGCTGACATGGATGAGGGAGTTGCAGGACCAGATGGTAACTTTGGATTCAGTGCCCCACAGACCCAGACTGGAGGATTCAGCTTTGCCAACGGAGCCGACTCTATGGACATGTAAATCTGTCTTATACGATCAAAATCCAAAATTACCAGCTCCTGTTTTATCAAGCGTTCTTCCTGAGCCCTTCAACACTAGACATACAGAAATATTCTAGTCTGAACCCACTTTGAACATCATCACCCGTCTTTTGCACTTGCTCAAAACATCCTGTGCAATCACAAATCACCCCCCTGTTATACACATACACAGTACCCCCATATCACTTTCAGTAGCGATAAAAAAAGATTCACCGTCATGTATTCCCCATCTTGTTAACTTTCCATTTTCTTCGGGCTCCAAAGTCATATCCTTTTTTCCTGGCGTTGATATTCTGGGTCTTGACTTTTGGCCCGTTTCTTTTTCCTCCCTCCCCTTCCCCCGCTCATGTCAATTTTTCTTCTTCTCTTCATGTTTTCCTTTGTTCGGGATGATATCAATTGACTGAATGGGACTTTTTCTTCTTCATGAAATTCAAACCTCAATCATATTCGGATAGACGAGGGTAGCTTGAAAGCTCCCCGTGCGTGTGTGCACTATTGCTTTTTTTTTGTGTGCCTTTGCTTTGGGGTGGAGATACACCCTTGGGTGAAAGGTGCTATTGGGTTCAGTCGCGGGTTGGTAGCTTCAAAGCTCTGCCCGACCAATATAAACATGATCTCTTGGTGGCTTATGTCCTTTCTTGCTCATCTGCTTTTTGGGGCGAGGATGGGTGTATAGAGGATGGTTGGGGCAATGAATGAGATAACATCTTAAAAGTGCTTTTGAGTGGTGATATTTTGAGTATAAGCTTGTGAGTGGTGAGCTTGTGAGTGGTGAGCTTGTGAGTGGTGAGCTTGTGAGTGGTCAGCATGTGAGACTGAGAAATATGTGAATCAATGTGTGAAGTTGGAACTATCTAGGCTCTTCGAACTTCGATGTTACTCCCCTTCGATACATACCAGCCGCCTCACGCGCAAAGCTGCCTTCTCGTGATTCGCTCCATTGATTCTGTACTATTCATCCGGGAATTCGCAGCAACTTGTAGATATTCCATAATCAAACTCCTCACCATTTAAAATTTCCCCCAGAAGCCCCCTAAAAACGAAGAACAATCTAGCTCATAGATGATCATGAGCTTGTGAGGCGTTGGCCTTTGATAGCTCAAATTATGATGGACTACCAACGAAGAAGCTCCGTTGATCACATCCGTGCTACATGTACTTTATCATACATATTGCCTCGTGGATGTGCCATGTGCCATGTGCCAACGCCATGCTCATTTACACTCACTGCTGTTAGTTGCGGAAGCTGGGCCGCCGGCGTGTGATTTGCGGCATTTACGATTTTATATGTAGACGGACCTGTATCTGTACGATTGGATGAATTCCGATTTGTGTAGATTTTTCTTGCCTTTTCTGCCTCTTTTACGTATTCTACTTACACTTTTCATTAAAGTCGTTGCCCTGTGCATACTCATTCATTCATCTTCATTACTCGACGGTTCAGCGAACTTACGCCTGCATCCAAAGACTCCAATGCAAACCCCACTAGGACTTTTATCGCCTACGGAGAATATGCCATTCATTTGCCATATCTCTCTAGCTTTCATGTCTATCGCCATGTAGATCGTCGTTCGCAGCTGTGCACCCGGCAGGATATGTTGGGGATGAAATTAGGGTATTTAACTTTATGATTGCGATATGCCGTGTGCCGTTGAACAGAGGCGAGCTTGACATGGGAGGGGCAAGTGATATCACTCGACAGCCGCGAGTGGTGCAATGACAAGCCAAAGAAGTGGTGAGATTGAAAGTAAGTCCTCGTAAAACAGAGTAACTTGACCATTGAGTTTCTGTTGCCAAATTTCAGCGATGTAACTGAACAGCGTGCATATGTATGTACTGCGTACATGAAATGATGAAGAATACGGAGTACACAAACACGGAGGTCGCACAGGAGCAAATCAACGATCATTCGCGTCGCAATCTGATCCCCCCTCTCGACTCACGTAACATGCAAACTCACGGGGAACATCACGGTCTGTGCCATGTCTCGTTATGCCAAGGCTCCTCCACCAAAAGCACCAGCAAACAGTCTAGAAGACAAATGGACAGTGAAACAAGAAGCAACTAAGGCTCTACACGGAAGAATCACCAAGCGACGAAGCCCTTTCATCTCCTTATCCTGATTATGTGCACACATGGATTTGTGCTCAACTCACTCTGCACTGAAAGTAGAGCCATTACCGCTTTCTCTCATTCCTTCCGCCATCCTTCAGCACAGATACATGCTTTACAGCTGCTTCTTCGATTAAAATAGCCAGCCCACTGCTATCGCCCGTGTCTCATGTTTGCCGACTGCTATCTTAGGTATCGAGGTATCCCAATCCGACGAGTAGGCCGAATCCATCCATCCATCACACATGCCACAAAACGATATTTTCAGAATCAACGGACGAATGGACAACAGGCGACGCGCCAAATCCAAAGCGTCTATTGTGTGCGGAGGATTTAGACTGCGGTTACAGATCTAGATGTTCATACCAATGAGTCCCTGAGCGCCTATTCCATACGCGCTCCGCTTATTCTTCTCCCTCACCATCGTCTGTGGTCTGCGGTAGGTACCTTATTCGTTGTCTTCCGTGCTGCAGCGCCTTGCTGAATAGACTCTCGCCTGTTCTGTGTCATGAAAATGCTCCCTACACAGCTGAATCTGCCCAGGCGGAGAGGCTGAGAGGCGGAGGGAGGGGCAGAGACGTAGAGTACACGCGGTGAGGTGGGTTTGTACTCAGTTCAGGTCGGGTCAAGTTGAGTCCTTTGGCATCCATCGGCAGAGGAAGAGATATTGCGTTCACCTCAACATTCACCTCGGCACTCCACTCGGCATTATAGGACGGTTCATGATGCGCGCATGTGTTTGTATGTTTGTATGTTTGTATGGAGGTATTCAGAGTAAGGTACAATACAGAACGAGCAGAACAGATTGTAAAACATCCAAGTTCACATGCGAAGAGAAGTGTTGAGTATCGCACATACATTACACCGACATCGCACCTTGTCATCACGCATATATCACCATGTATGTAAGATAGTACCTAGACACAGTATTGTATAAACCAGGGTCACCTGACGGTTACTAACAGACTTGCATATCTTGCACATGTGTAATTTTATGTGCTTTATGTGCTTTATGTGATTTATGTAGACTCTACCTTCATCACATCGTCATGCATCTACCACCGCGTGCCAGCGAATCCTCTGCACCTCTGCATGCCGTATTTCTCGGAGGCAACTCGGCGAGCGGGCCAGTGGCCAATGAATTCTTCAAATCAGTCATGCGAAAGAGCCATCATACATGCAGATAATTAGAAAGAAAAATTCAAGGAAGAGAGATCCAAGGTAAAATGTAAAGGAAAAAAAAAATCAAAACAAAAAACCATTAAAAAACCATAAAAAAAAAAGGATTTTTTCTTTTGGTGTAACTTTTTACTGTTTTTTATGGAGTGAGCAGACGAGGATAATGACCATCACAGGTTTTCATTGGACGTTCATCCTCTGCACGTTAGGCTTTTCGTGGACATCCGCGATCTAGAACTTTATGTGTTGTCCAGCTTTCTCCTACGTACAGTACAGTCTGACTCGGCATCACAGGCATCACAGGCATCATGGACATGGAGCTGAAAAGGCATTGGTGAGGGTGTGAGGCGTTTGATCATAGACAAGACGATGTGGAGAGGATGACGGCGGCGGCGACAGAGTCTTCACTCACGCGCGGAAGAGATTTTTCTTGGTATGACGGTTGGGTGGCACAGATCGATCAAAGACTTGAATATTGGACGGGAATATTACTTGGGCTCTTTGATAGGATTTGTCTAACTTTTTTGTGTGAGAGACTATTCATGTAGACTGACGAGTATGATACTTGGTGATGGCTGAAGTGGAGATGAGGATAGGGACGTATTGGATGAGAAGAGATTTCCGTCTTCGTACTCTCACTCTAGCATGCAAGTCGAATGTGTAGGTACATTCGTAAGTTTGGAGTCGCATCCATCGACGCCGTTGACAGGCTGACGATGCTTCATCGTTACATGAAGGCAACGATGGCCGGTATAGGATATTCAGCAGGGCAAACGAGCATTCGCACCGTTAAGTACGAGTGTGGACTTACGCATACACGATACGCTGACTTAACTTTGAAGGCCGAACTTCCCATTCCATGTGGAGTTCTCTGCACGCGCCGTCAAACGCTCACGGGCGTCAGTAGAGCAGAGTAAAGTAAGTACTGCATAGACCATTTCAGCTCCATTATCAATACGATTCTCCCCATTTGTACACAAGTAGCCATCCATCCGACCAACGAAACAGCCCCATCGCATCGATTTGCATTCCTCGTACATGCGATGCCAGGCCTCGGCCCTGGAGGAAGCACATGTTGCGCTTGAGCAGAGCATCGCTGGACGGACAGTAAATAGAGTAGAAGGTCAAGGCGAAGAGAAGAGCCCAACCGCCAACCGGTCAGTTGGGTCGAAAGCAAACAAATCCAGGCCCTGAGCACCTGAGCATCTGAGCAAGAGAGCATTGTTACTCGTCGACAAGAATGCTTTACGCAGCAGCCCCACGCCGGCGATGTTAGTTGATGGAGCAGGTGTATACTATGTAGCGGACGATGCGACCTTCATCGAGTCTTGGAAACCGCATCGGCCCTAAGCAAGAAAATTCTGCTGCTTGCAGGTAAGTCAGTGGAAGTGGTAGAGCAGAGTAGAGCAGAGTAGAGCAGAGCAGCAAGACAGTCAAGCAAGTAGTTTTCGCGCGGTCGCACAATGCAGTGTTTTTTCATGAGCTCCGGCACCTGTTAGTAAGGGCTTGTCGTGCCTGTCGTGCCTGGTGGGGTGTGTTCTAGTGCTTCAGTGAAACTTACGTCGTGCGCCTCCTTGTACCTTGCCTTAGCTGTGTGCACCAGTGCTTGCCTGCCGCCGCGAGTGGGCGGGTGTACCTTACACAGCGCCGCGACGGACTGTCGTGCTGCCGGCCAGGTACAGCAGCTAGGTACAACAGCTAGGTACAGCAGCTAAATACACCAACCAGATTGCTTGGGTTTGTGTGTGCTGGTGTGCTGGGTCGGGGGTTAAAACATGGCTCTTGGGAGTTCCTTGGGGTTCTTTGGTAAAGCGACCGCTTTACTTTACCACTGTTGTGTGGACTTGGTAGCGCTATTGTTGGCGAGACGGTGGACGATGAGAGTTGTGGTGTTGTAGTGCTGAGTGCTGAGTGTCAAGTGCTGAGTACTGTAATACAGTGGAACAAAACAAATGGAATGGTGGAGGAAACGACATGATTCGAGGTTGAGATGAGCTGACTATTGCATTGATTTGATTGATGATGGTGATGGTGTTTGTGGTGATTATACATGTATTGGTAGTAATGATACCGATGATAGTCTCTCTTAATTTAGACCTTTGTCTCTTTGCATTTTGCCTTCTTTCATGCAATTAATGAATCAAAAGACCCATTGAATAGAATTATCTCTTTATCGCATTCCCTTCTTCCTCTGTGCCATAAAAAATTCTCCATCCTTCCATTCCTTCTAAGCAAGTAAGATAAGGTAAGGTAAGCTTCCCTTCTATGCCTCATGCCTTAGCCTTATGCCTTATGCCTATGTATGTCTTTGCCCCTCACCTCAGTTGCTGTTCACTTACTGTTTACTTACTCACTCACTCACTCTTAAATGTGTGGAGTCGACTTGCGTAGACAGAGTACGTCTCTCACCCACCTCCCAAGCCGGGAGATTATTCTTCGCATGTCTTTAATAACACCCCCAAGCAAAAAGCAGTAGAATGTGGATATTATTGTCCCAGATGAGTCTAATTATGTCTTCGATTGATCGTACACCATCAACAAGGGGGGGAATCTCCAAAGGAAAGCCGCCCGCCCCCTCCCCCAAAGAAAGAAAAGTGCCCAAGATAGAATAGCACAAGGCTCACCTATCACAGCAAAGTCCTCAAACATCTCACTCTCTCATAGTCACTCACTCACTCTCTCATTCACTTACTCACACTCACACTCCCTTTCCCTCTTCAACTCCTGTTATGCCTGAATTCTCAGGTATCACACAAGAGATGATTTGTGCTCAGGACAACAGCTTGGACCCAGTCTAACACTTATCGGGAGTGAGTGGGCGCGCTACTCGCACGTCGTAGGCCGATTGCAGTAGCTTTCAATCTCCACTCGTCCCCTCTTTGACATTCTGACCTTCCCAACTTCCCCCTTGAGTGTTACCTATCAATCAATCAATTAATTCACGCACCACACAAGCACCACACAGGCACTGCACCAAGCACTGCACTTTGCACACGCACACACATACGCATTCATTCTCTTTGTCTGCTCACTCTCTGGGCTGTGTCTCTCGCTTTCGCTCTTTTCTACTGCTACAATACAACGAGAATCTTCCTCTTCTATTGTCCGTTCACCCTTATCCACCCCCGATCTTTATCTCCCGAACACTTACATGTTCTTCTTATTCTTCTTATTCTACTTATTCTACTGATTCCACCTACTTTATTCATCCGCCCCTCTATAATCGACTGTCATTTGTTTAACTGTCCACTGACTCTTCATCCATCTCCACTCACCCACCCTCACTTCTGTGTCTGTCTCTTGTACTGTAGAAAGTCCAATCATACCTATATTGGATGGCGCCATGACTAGAAAGAAGGTAGAGATCGAACCAATTCTAGGTCGCGAGTACCATAGTCCTAAGACTACCAAATACCCAAAGAAATAGAAAGAAAGTTCCAATCCAGAAATAGAAGCCCGTAAAAATAAACCACAACCAAAAAAACAAGGAAAATAGTATGGAACATCACTCCTCTCCTCTCCTCTTTCTTCCTCTCTCTCTCTTTATTCTTCCCTTCAACTATACTATCCAATTCCTTGATAATAATTCGATGGACAACGGATAACCCACAATCAGGTAGTGATCAACAGGTCCAATCCAGGAACGCGGCGTATCCATGATTGTATCCATCTCCCCCCATGTGCGAAAAGGGTGGAGACTTGGTCTTCTGTGATTGGCGTACCTGAACCGGGAGGGCGTTCGAGTGGGCGTCGTTGGTGTGGAAGATCCTTATGGGTCCAACACAGGCACACACCCTCTCTCCTCTCTCTACCCCCGGCCGCGCAATTTTACATATTCAATGCTCTGACACACTCTCTGACAAGACAAAGTCATCATGATGTTTATTTTTTATTTTTTATTTATATTTATATTCTTCTTATTTTTAATTATTATTATTATTATTTCTATGTATGTATGTATGTATGATGATTTATTCTTATTCTTCCCTCTCTCTCTCGTCCCACCCCCTCCCTCTCCCTAATCCATGTTCATCTCATCCTCCCACGCCATTTTCAACTCTTCTTTTTTTCCTCTTTCTTGCTTCCCCGTCCAATCATCCCTTTCTCTCTTGCATGAAGTGCCTGCATCAATTTGCATGGCTCCCACGGTAAATGCCACCTGAAAAGGGAATTCCAACTGCCAACTTTTTCAATGCTTACTGTTTGTTGTACTGCCGACTGCATACCCACCTCACCTATGCACACAGTACGCCGTATTGTACTACAATACCTACATTTCCTATCCGATTCCATCCTAACCTATGTAACTCATCCCGACCCGACCATCCCAACTACTCTTTGTAGGGTAGTATCGTATTCGACTATCTGTGACTAGAATGAGATTTGCTTCTTCCTAGAGTCCAATTGCCGCTGTCGTCTTTTCTTTTTTCCCCTCTGCGTTTTTTTTTTCTCCGATGTTCGCGTTTCAGGATGCGCTCAGGCTTTTGCCATCCATCCCCCACGATCAGAAAAATATAAGGCTTTGATGCTTGGTAGGAGTGGGTTGGTGGGTTTAGTGGAGTATGTTCATGAATGATGGAATAGTTGGATAGATGTTTGATAGAATACTAGAGGTGAGAGGATACTTCCTAGAATACTCATGGAATACTCATACTGTGTACAATACTCCTACAATACCATACAATACCTGTCCTCCTACAACTTGTCTCCCTACAACCCGTCTCCTACATGAATAAAATAATCTGATTTGGTAGATATCTCACAGCATATGCATTGAATACATTCTGCACCTAGTAAATGCATGCATGTGTTGTGCTGTTGATGTCAAACCCCATGAACTGTTCGTTGTCGTTGTCATTATCGTGTCATTGTCGTCTTTTAATCGTTGATTCATACTAGTACATAGTACACACCTACACACAAAACAATGTTTATTGTTCCTGTCTATCCACCTAAAACAATGCTAAAGCTACTGTCCTCCCACAAACCCTATATCCTACAATTCAATTCTCATTCAATTATCATGCAATTACTTTTCATAAACCCTTTCGTCCCAAATTAACTCTGCTCACTATCTTTCTAGTCGCACGCGTAAGCCGCGGTGCAAAAGTGCGAAAAAGGCCCTTCGCAAGCCACAACGGCAGCTTGGACCAAATGTGCGTGCGTACACTCCATGTGTTGTCTCTTCCCACTCTCCCACTCCAAATCCACAATCCACCCAAGAATCCACCCACCACATCCCAATCCACCCCCAAACCGCATCTCCCTGACCCCAATCCTAGTCCTTCCTTTCGCTCATATTACCCGTCCAGCCCTCCTGCATCAATCCTTCCTCTCTTCTTCTTCTCTTCTCATCACCACCACACAAACTTCAATACTCACGTTCATTCCTTTACGTGGTATACACCTCTCTCTTTCAAGTCACTCTTTAAGTCAATCACCAATTATCACCTACTCAACAAAAAAAAGACCTGTGTCTTTTTCACCCTGCTGTCGTATTTCACATCGCTTGTCAATTAGCAAATTCATAAACCATACCCCGATATCTTTCGAAGTATCAATAACCTCGAAAAATCATCATGCGTTACTCATACACTCCAATGGTGCTGGCCACCGCCCTCGTCGGCCAGGCCATCGCAGGTCCTCACGGACATGCCCACGTTCACCAGAAGAAGGATGCCGAGAAGGAGGCTCGCGATCTCGCCGATGTCAACTGGGCCACCGTCGTTTACGATGTCGACTGGTCCACCATTGACTACACTTACTCTTCCGGTCAGACCTGGGGTGAGAAGACCTCCGCCGTCGCCGCCGCCGCCGCCGAGGCTACCTCTGTCGCCTCTGTCGCAACCTCTGTTGCCGCCGCCCAAACCACCCTCGCAACCGTCGCTGCTGTCAAGGCCGCTGCCACCAGCGCCTCTTCCTCCACCACCACCACCAGCGCCGCCGCTGCTGCCACCACTTCTTCCGAGTCCATCCTCGGCGATATCATCGACGCTGTTGATGAGGCCCTCATTTCCGCCCTCGGCATTGTCTCTGCCGGTGTCAACGCTCTCCTCGAGAACGACAACTGCTGGATCGGTACCGACGGTCCATACACCAACGAGTTCATCAACAACTCCGATGAGGACCTCCTCCTCGTTATCTGGGGTTCCGATGGATCCTGGGTTAACGTCAAGCAGCCATACGTTACCTTGACCCTCAAGTCTGGCGACTCTGAGACTGTCTCTTTCGCCAACGGTGTTTCCGGTGCCTGGTCCGCCGTCTACGAGGACATCTCCCTCGTCAACGGTCAAATCTCCAACACCTGGGGTGAGTTCACCTTCTCCGAGGAGGGTGTCGTCGATGTTTCCCGTGAGGTCAACATGGACGGTCACGACATGGAGATCGTCGGCCCAGAGTGCACCACCAACATGACCACCTGCGTTTTCGTCTGCGACGAGGGCACCACCTGCACCACCGGTTACTCCCTTCTCAACTGCGAGAACGGCTCCCAGTCCGGTGCCAACTACGGTACCTACGATGGTGCCGCCTCCGGTGGATGCGGTGGTCTCGGTGCCTCCGCCTCCCTCACCACCACCTTCACATAGATAATACAAACCTCTCTCGGAATAAAACTTTAAAAACTTTCTTCCTTACCTATCAAACTACCTTACCTTTACAACTCTACCTACATATAAATATTTTTCTCTCTACCTCTCTCTCTTTTATTATCTTATTTGGAATCGGAAATGGGTGACCTGTTTTTTTTGTGACGATGGCTGCGCCCCCCTTTTTTCGAGCGCGCGCAGTCGCAATTATTATATTGTTTAGTCGCTACATTTATTTTCGGCGGATGGAATTGGCGGAAGCGGGTTGGGACCGCTTGGCCGGCCGGGCGTGGGCTTGACGGTACCGCTTCGCCCGGTTCGGTGTGTCGTTGTGGATAGAGTTCTTTTCGGATTTGGAGATCGTTGGGTTTGAAATGGGGGTTCCTTACGTCGTTGCGATTTATATGTTGGATATGTATATTTTCGTGGCTTCGTGTGGCGCTGCCTTTTGTATATAGTTGCATAGTTGAAGATGTCCTTTTTTGAAGCTTTGGTTTTTGGTGATTGTTTGATTTGATGTGATGTGATGTGATGTAATTTCAGGTGAGGGTTTGTGATTTGACGGGCTGCTTTGAGTGATTGAAGATATGACGACAGTAACAGTCACGATAGCGGGGTCGAAGTGGGATGAGCTGATATCATAATGATATGAGAACATACCAGACTCGACAGTAAAAGAATAAGAAATACCGTTTTCGATACACACATCGTCGTATGAATGAATATCCCCCGCCCTTCCCACAATTCCACCCAGTACTCACATTGATACCCCGCATCCTCATCCTCCTCCTCATCTCATCTTTCATGTCGTTCATGTCGTCTCGTCAACCTTTCTCCTCAAGCTCATCTCTTAGGTCCCACATCTCTGCTTCTCTGTCATAGTCATAGTACGTTCTTCTGCTCGTCTCGTGTCGGGCTTAGCGTTCCCGCTTTTGGCCGTGCCGTCCCGTTCCGTTGTGGTTGTGGTGGTGCTAATTGTGTGTGTGTGATGTGTGTGATGTGGACTTGTGCTGAATTAGAGAGGGGAGGGGTTTGAGTGGGATTTGAAATGGGTGAGATTTGAATTGGGTTCTGGTGGGTTGTGGGTTGTGAGGGGAGCTTGATGTGAGGGTTGATGTGGAGTGGGGTGAGCGGGTGAGCGGGTGGTGTTGTGGGGTTGGAATCGGCTTTGGGGAGTTGGGCTGATGAGAGTGAAGGGTTTTATAGGGATGGAGATGAGTGGAGGTTGATATGATGGATTGGAGGTTCTTTTTGAGTTGTGGGGTTGATGTAAGGTGGTGCCGTCGGGGTGAGGCTGGAATGGGGGTGGTTGTGGAATGTAGGCTGGGATGATGTGTGGTTACATAGATAACGGGATATACAGAACTTAGATCTCGAGGTTATGAGGATCATGGAATTTTTAAAGTTGCTAATTTAAATATCTTGAAGCAGCTTGGAGGGGCTATGTGTATATACGTTTGTTTTGTTTTGTTTGATATTTGACAAGGGAGGAATGTGTCTCAGGTTTTTGCATTTTGGTACTGACAGTGGAATCTTGGTGATATATCTTGTGATTTGATCTAGATGGAGGATTGAAACTGAGAATTTATTGCTAAAATTTCTTTTAATATGACTCTACATACTACGTAAGTCGTTCTTGGAATGGAGTGAATTATTTATTGTATATTTGAAGTCATTCTACATTGGAAATTAATCCATTAAATTTTATTCACAAATGCATTACAAAAGGGTATGCTTCATAAAGCTCAAATAACAAATTTTAGAGAATAAATTCGATTTACACAAACGTTATTTCAAAAAAGAAACTGATTAAGTCTCATGTCCATAGTTCAGACGAACTGATGGGATAGTATGTATTGGGTCAAGAAACATGGGACTGTTCACGCCAATTTAAGCATATTGCCAAGAATGATCAACCTTAGACGAGCCCCGGGTTTCTCCACACCCCACTACAACACTTCTGTTTGTATGTTACGAATCGGAATCAGCCTGTCAATGTATCACAGGCAAATTTATGAGATGGTGTTTTTCAGTATGGTATATCCTTCAGAATTATGAGGAAGCCCACATGCATTCACATGAAGTTATTTCCTTTGGAATGGCCATCATTGCCCCAACAATCTAACATTACATCGAATCTCAAGATGATGCCCAAGTGTAACGTCAAAACAAATGAACATCCCCATTCTCTGATTTGTGGATTCTGCCTATAACCTGGATATTCTGACAGCTGCCATACTCGTGCCGGGTAATAGGAATTAGATACAGCGGGAGCCCGGCTAGTCGAGGGCACCGTGAAGGTGTCGTTTTTGCCTAGCACGAAGTATAAATAGGGAAAATGGCCCGCTTCCATCTCTTCTCTTCTTTACATCATTACCATATCTAATACTTCTGTTCTGACCACTTTGCCATACTCCTGCCTACCACAGTTCTTAATCGTTGCCTCATTCTTCTTGCTTGTTTGCATCGCTGCGCCCCCAACGCCCTCGAATTCTTGATTACAATATGAGTTCGCCCTCAAATATGGATGTTGATTTGAGCGAGTGGCTCAATTTGGAAAAGGAACTTGCATCTGCAACCAGCCCGCTGCGTGATCGTCAAATTATAGACAATTATGAAGAAAGTGATGCTGGGTGAGGTTTTTTTTTTTACTAACTTGGCTAGTTGTCTTTGGCAATTTTTACCCCGAGAAAATCTTGTAGACTATACTATGATGGGAGATCTAAACATTCCATACGATGGTCACCATGGTATACATAATATAGCATTGGACGAGTCCTTTGCTCCTCATCAAGAAAACCCCGCACCTGTCCCGATTACCAATGGTGAACATAACACACCCATTCAAATTCATCAACACTTGCCAGTACTCCACCAAGACAACTACTTTGTGTCGCCTGCTTCCACCAAGGGCATGCCAACATGCAAGTTCGCAGAGTGCAATGGCAGAACGTTTCGACGCCAGACAGATCTCAAGCGACACATAGACACAGTCCATGTCAGGACACGCTACGACTGCACCGTACTGGACTGCCACAACAACAAAGGCAGAGGCTACTGCCGTCTGGACAAGATGCAAGAGCACCAATGGAAGCACCACGCTGAACTTGGTTATACCAAACAATCCCGGTTCAAGAGGTTAACGGGAGAATGAACGTGTAAATATGTTGGTTTTGTTTCCTTGACGTTATTTGCTTTTTATCTTTCATTGGAACTGTACAGGATCAAGCAGAATACGTGGACCAACTTATTAGGATAGTGTCAAGAGTACATGGTATCCGGTGACTATTTGCGGATTAAGGTCACTGGACTCAACTTCCTGATATGACTTTGCTTGGTGGTTCTGATTTTACGTTCAAGATATTTGCAAGTCTATGAAATATGTATTGAGCTTGGGTTTAGTTGAACCGCGTTTGTCATTTCTCTAATTAAAATCTCAACCAACATGATTGCTATGTATAACAAGCGAATTAGACGTAAACTAATCAGGAGGCCTGAAACCGTGTTAGGCAGATACGAGCCTCTGGATGCAGTGAAATTGCATGTGATTTGAGGATTCTAGTGTCACAAGGCTGCGTTGGTCGAACAAATCAGATCATCAAGTGATGGCATAGTAGCATTCTACAGGTATTGCATGATCATTTAAGTTCAATAATTAGATCCCTTCATCCAATGTGCCCTCATAAATCCTGAAAATCGTGGTAGCAACGTGTAATAATTGCTATTCTGCCTTGGGCAGCTACCGGTTCACTCAATATAGGTCATGCAGTCATACAAGGCTGAGGGCACCGCCTGGAGGCACTGCTAAAGACCTTACTGAGGGCAAACTGAGGGCACAAAGAGGGCATTGCTGAGGGTGCTGCTGAGGTGATACTAATGTGGTCTGCGGATATATATATGAGTAAGTCTCTAGTAGATCTGTTCCTCATTATTGATTATCTCTCCAGAGATCGCAAGTTTTGAAAGTATCGCCCTGATTATCGAAAGCAGAAGTCTAACATCCTGGAAAGGGTTGACCAATTGACTTCCAAGCCTTAAGTTAAGGTATTTATATTTTGCTTACTCCAAAATTCGATTGTGAACAATCAAGTCCAGCATATGTGGATCATAAAATCATGTTATTTCTTTTACAGCTCCCCTCGTAGCAGCATGTGATCGCAGTGCTGCACGACCGTGACTCTACGAACATTTTATCAACGTGAGCAATGACGTAATCAACCTCCGTTATGGATGCCCCCTCGGCCCTTATAGACGTGGAGACAGTCCCCTGAGTGTCTACAATGATAAGGTAATACTCTGTGATGAAATCAACGCGAGCCTCGCTGTGTCCTCTCAGCGCCATCATTGTCCAATACTATAGTGTTAAGTATTTAAATCTTATTTGTCTCATTATATGACCCACGTCATTTTTCTACTACATCAATCTACATTCTATAATTTCCTGTCATCTGTCTCTGACATGACTCCACTTAGTGACGAGTATTTTATTACATTATCTGTGTTGATACATGTTGAGATACCTCACCTTATTGGCTACATTTCCCAATGTGAGTAATTGTGGATTAGAATATTACATAAATGGTAACGAATTTTCAGGTGTTCTTTTCATCAAGAGAAGGACTTGTATGAGTTTCCCGACAACTCCGCTCCCGGCAGCCAAAGAGGTCAAAATGAGTCGAGCACTACCAGTGAATCCGGTGATTTCACCTTCAGCCCATGGGGAATACCTATTGAATCTTTATTCGACGAACACGAGTTCATGATGCCGGACTCCTCATTTGATTGGGAGAACTTTGTCCTCGAAAACAACCATGACCCTTCGAGTTCTCAATTTAGTACTGAATCATCCCGTGACAGTGAGCACGATCAGGATGGATGCGAACAGCTCACCAAGAATGATGGAAGCCTGCTGGTTTCTACTCACTATCATAAGTGCAACGATGTACCCCCTTCTTCAATACCTGGAAGCTCAACATGTCAGCATGATAAATGTATTGGCTTGACCTTTAGTCGTCAAATTGATCTTACTCGCCATATCGAAACTGTTCACTCTGGAAAACGACACAACTGTACTGTGCCGGGATGTCACAACAATCATGGCAGAGGCTACTGCCGTGCCGATAAGGTTCAAGAACATCAGCAGAAGCATCATGCCGACCTCGGATTCAGGAAGAAGGTTCGAAAGGGACGCAATAAGGGGAACGCACCGCTTAAGGAGAGTAAGGAGGAGAATGCATGACTTCTTCTTCTTCTTGGCTTGAAGTGTCTCTTTCTGCGTCATCGAGAGAAACGTAGAGCCCTAGGAAAGGGGAAAGGCCAAGGAAAAGGACCAGGAGAGAAAGCCAAATACTCAATTATCATAACACTACATGGAATGCGATCGGCTTCTTATCAAGTAAAAACAAAAGTCTAGATTTCGTCAAGTTGAGTTCGATGGAAGTAGTAAAAGAAGCGAGCTGATGTGACGTATAAAAACTAAGTGGTGAATATTGTAAATATGATTCCTTCAAACGTCTGAACTTAGTATCTTCTGCTCGAACAGATTAACTGATAATTGGACTTCAAAAACTATGGACAAATGGTGACCGTAAAGAAAGCTGGAAATATACTAGATCGGATTCTAATTCTTCTGAATGTCATATACTATGGATAATGTTGATTAATCTTGTCGTATATGTACTATAGTACAATAGTTACTATTAGAGTGAGCAAGTGAATCCCTTTTAGTAATTGAGGGCCTCGCACTCTGATAGTATTTTAGTCTGTTATTATAAATTTTGATATAGATTTATAGGCGTCACTGTGGCCCGTAAAACTATAATGACTTTTTATAAAAGCGGATGGATAATGCTCGTTCTAACTAAAGCTCTAATTTGCAAATTACTTTTCAGGCTTGTTGAATAAAAGCTGCTTGAAATCTTAAGCGCCAACCAGCTCGAAGTGAGTATAGAACCAAATTTCAATATAACCTAACTTTAACTTCATTCTTCAATAATCTATCTCACCTACAAAAGCAACGTTTAATGGATTGAAAGTGTTTGATAAAATATGAAAATAGCACAATACGCAATAATCGATTGAGGCATGAATATACCGTGAATACCATAAAAACTTATATTTCCTAACAGAGATGATGCACTACACGTTATTCCAGATAACAGCTCATCCTGCTGACAGCTGATTGAGATCCTGATTTCTTCACCCAAAGATTGAAATATCAAATAAAATCAGACCCAGAGCTGCCCACCCCCTGAGTGCACCATAGCCCCAAGAATATATAGCTCCACTTAAAGCTTTGAAGAAGCAGTTCTACCTACAAATAAGCACAGCCGGCCACCTGCGGAAGACACAGAACTAACTCACAAGGTAGCAGTGCACTCAATCTCAACATCCGTACCCATTGGAAGCTGATAAACAGCAACGCAAGTTCTCGCCTATCATGAAAATCAGCTCAATGCATCTTAAAGATCCCAGTCCTTAAATGAAAACAATCTATTCATCATCTCATGCAGAACAAGAAAACTCACCGGCTTAGGGTCCTTAGTGAAAACCTCCTCATAGGCGCTGTTCATAGCCGCGTAGTTGGCCATATCAGTGATGAAGATGTTAACCTTAATAACATTGTCAATGCTGGAGCCAGCAGCCTCAAGAATAGCACGGAGGTTCTTCAAAGATTGAGCCTAATGAAAATCAGTATCCATCCATCCATTCATAAATCTCATCCAATGCAAAAGTCCAATCCAATCCAATCCAATGTGTTACATTACATCATCAACCCCCCAAACCCCGAAATGACGAATAAGAGCACAGTGAAAGTAAGCTTACAGTACGAGCGGCAGTATCGCCCTCAGCGAAATCGCCAGTCTCGGGGTTAACGCCAACATTGCCGGAGCAGAAAACAAAGCCATTGGACTTAGTAGCCTGAGAGAAGAAAGGGCGAGGGGCGGGAGCACCGGTAGTGAGGACAGCTTCGTGAACCATGATTACGGCTTGGAGTTTATGAGTGAGAGAGGGAGAGAGACAGTGAGTATGATTGTAGGAGCAAAGATGATAGAATGGCAGGAATTGGAGGATTGAGGGGTTGGAGAGCTGCAGAGTTGGTTATATTCGTATTATATCTACGACTTTAGTAATGCTGACTTGTCATCTGGGAGGAGTAAGCTCTGATAAGTTGGGCGAATCCCACTCTTGTTCTTGCCCATGGGGGGAGGTCGTTTCTGATATTCATGCCTTGATATTCATGCCTTGTATATAAGGCATGAATATATGTGGGCGGCGCAGGTGCTTCTTAATTGCACGTCAATTGTCTTGCTGAGAATCTTCTCACTTCAAGATTCTATCACTTCATTTGACGGTAAAGTATACAAGAAGAAATCTAAGGTTAAATACCAAATTGTTCATAGCTATGTATTGATACCATAGACTTAAATCGACAATTTTCAAACCTCATAATATCCTCATACCCTCAATCCCCAATTCCCAATCCTCACAACAAAGGGTCAAATCACAATTTCATACCCTTCAAGTAAACATTGACACAAAGATAAAAATATGATTACTACAACCAAGCAAAACAGAAATGGGAATCTCTACAAAAAAAAGAAAAAAGAGCAGAGCCAACCAAAAACCAGAAACCATGAAAGTCATCTCCCTCGTCATTATCCCAACTATGCATTTCATTCCCCTATGAGACTTCATCCAACTTAACCCTCGCTCTCCAAGAACGCCATAAGCGCTCTAATACCACCAGCACCCATAGAACCATGTGGGTAGGCAACGTAAACAGGCTCGTCGCGAGCACCGAGCTTAGCTCTGAACTCTGACTTGTTGGTGAGGTGAAGACGCTTCTCAATAGCCTCATAAGACTTCTTGAGGGCGCGAACCTTGTGCTTACCAAGGTTACGGCCACCGGTCATCTCCTTGGAGGCGCCTGTGCCGAAGGTCACGGACTTGACGTCCGGCTCGGAAGCAGAGAGCTGGTGAATGGCGTGGAGGGTGAGAGCCTCGATGGTGCCGGATGGGGCGTTGGGGAACTCCAGCGAGAACTTGACCTGGTAGCCGTTCTGTGGCGACAGCTGGTGCAGCACGCAGATGGCATGGATGACCTCTTCCTTGCCTTGCGCGTAGAAGTAGCGGCGATGCTCTGAGTCGACCCATGGTCGAATCTCGGTGAGATGGACTTGCTGGCCCTTGCGGTTTGCCTGCCAGTCCTTGACGCGAGCGTCGACCTTCTTGCGGAAATCGTCGGGGATGTGTGTGCCCTTGGGGATCTCGAGAAGCTTGACGCCTTCCTTCTCTGTGTGGCGAATCTTGCGGGCTACATCGTGGTCCTTCTCGGCAGGGTTGTTGCGTGGGTCAACACGCTCTTCGGCGGCTGCAGAGAGAGTTCTCCACGAGTACTTATCAGCAAGGTACTCCTCAACCTCAGGACCGACAATCATCCAGATCAATTTAAGATCCTTGTACTCATCACGCATGTATTGCAAGAAAGCAGTGACTGTCTTGGCATACTGGGACTTGTCACAAAGTGGCTGTCCGACAATGATAGCATGGGAACCTTGCTTGACCCATCCTTGTGCGGCACCGGTATCTGGGTGGCGCCATACATTGTAACGATCATCAAGCCAAGATGTGTTAGCTGCATCACCGTAGTTGGCAATCAACTTCTCTAGTGGCTGGAAATCGTGCTTGCCAGGTTCGGTCCACACGTAGTCCTCAGATTCCCAAGGTGGGTTTGTGGTGCTGGCATCCTCGTGGCGTAAGGTAAGCACTTGTGGCTTCAATGGGAACGATTTTGGATCGCGAGGGAAGAGAGAGGCGAGTCTGATGTTGCCAAGGTTCAAGAAGAGGTAGAGAAGACGCTCAAGACCAATACCACAACCTGCGTGTGGTGGTGCTCCCCATCTGAAACCTTCCATGTAGTCTTCCATAGACTCCGGCTTGACACCAACCTTCTTCATTCTCTGCTCAAGGAACTTGGCATCGTGAATACGTTGACCTCCAGTAAGAATCTCCTGTCCTCTCATGAAAATATCGAAAGAGTTGGTGTATTCTGGGTTTTCAGGATCTGGCATGCAGTAGAAAGGTCTGGCAGATGCTGGGAACTTATCAAGGATATAGTAATCGGTGTGATACTTTTCTCTGATTATAGCACCAAGACGACGCTCAGCGGCAGTAGCAAGATCCTCGAGAGGAGATGGTGGGTTACCATCCTCATCGACCCATCCGTCATCGATCAACAACTGGACACCATCCTTGAAAGCAATTCTTGGAGTCTCTTCCAACCAAAGAACCTTCTCATGGGGATAGTAGTGGGAGATAATTTCGATTTCATGAGCGAAGCGGTCGTAGATGCCCTTCCAGAGGTTCTTGAACATGCCATCAATCATGTTCAGAGCCTCATGATAATGCTCCTCAAGAGCCATTTCAAGATCCAAACCAGTGTATTCAGTCATGTGGCGAGGAGTGTTACTGTCCTCAGCACGGAAGACAGTTCCAATTTCGTAGACTCGCTCGAAATCAGCAGCGATACACATCTGCTTAGCCAACTGAGGAGATTGAGCCAAGAAAGCTGGACGTCCGAAGTAGTTGACCTCGAACACAGTGGCTCCAGATTCGGTAGCTCCTCCCTGCAACTTTGGAGTATGGATCTCCATGAAACCTTGTTCATCAAGGTAAGAGCGGAAGATGTTACAGATACCCGCCTGAATGCGGAAAATACTTTGGGAAGAAGCAGTTCTTAAATCGACAACTCTGTTGTTCAACCGCATTCGTTGTGGGAGGGATCGCTTGTTGTGGTGGTTGGTAAGGATGGAGCGCTTAGTAGGACTGGTAATGCCATTCTCGGAAATACCAGAGAAGGGACTCTTCACCCCATTCTCACGACGACTTGGGGAAAACTCTCGGGATGCCCGAGGAGTATCGATGGAAGCTCGTGCACGTGGGCTATCAATGGAAGCTCGTGCACGTGGAGAATCAATGGAACCTCTTGAGGATGGAAGGTTTTCGTCATCGCTGCTATCTTCTTGTTCCTTGGTGATATTTTCGGCATCGTAGACAGTGAATGGGACATTTTCAGTCAACTTGGAGACCATGTGGATTTCTTCGATACCGAGCTCAAGATCGTGGACCGTAGCATTCTTGACTTTTTGAGGTGGTCGGCGAAGCGTACCCTTGACCAACACAATGGTCTCGGTAGGATAATGCTCAACAGAGCGCACCATTTGTTCGGTAATCATACCTGCAGTGATTTTATCTACTCAATTAGCTACAGTTCACTCCAAAGATTGATATTTAATTGTCTTGACTTACCAGAAGCAACCCCACTGGACTCAGCGCTCTGCAAAACACCTTGGATGGTGATAGTTTGCTGGCGGAACAGCAAGAACACGAACTTTGCGCTCATGCGACGGATGGTGTGAACTCTGGCTCGGAAGGTAATGGTCTTGCCCTCCATAAGAGCATCGAGGTTCTTGAAATCGAAGCGGTCCTCATGAGTCCACTTCTTGCTCATGTTCAGACTCAGAGGCCTGTACAGAGCTGTGAGCTCCTCGGGACCTTCCTCCAAGAATTGCTGATCCTTGCGCTTGAATTCCTGCTGTTTGTCAAGGTTTGCAGATTTTCTGCGTTGTTTGTCCTCGCTCTTTCGCTTTCGCTCCTCTTCAATGGCCTTGGGGTCTTTGCGAACGACATTGTCGGAGGACCCATTGCTGCTTTTGCTCTCTGGGGTATCAATAGAGGAGCGAGGCGTGCTGGTGCCGGAGGATTTGAAGCTCTTGATTTTATCAAGAGGTTTCTTAAGAAAAGACATTATGGTATCGTTAATAGTGTCGTTTTAGAGGTTCAGAGGGGGTTTGGTGAAGCCTAGGTGAATTTGGTGATTGAACCGGAATTTCCGGCAGGTTGTCGGGGTGGCGCGTAGTACTACGTGAGAATTGACAAATGCCGAGTTAAGTTTTTGGTACTTTTGACAACAAGAACAGGAACAACAATAAAAGTAAATAAAACCGATGCTGTTTCCTTTTTCTTACTCAAAGAAATAAATCGGGGAGAGAGATGGGGGAACAGAGCAGTCTGGTCTATGAGGATATGTCGTCGCAAGAAGATGGGATTGCGCGGGGCAGCTCAAGTCCAAAGTTGACGATGTTATGGGAGGATTGAGGGAGAAGAAGGAAGAAGAAGGAATGATTATGCGGCGACAATGAGAATAAGGGCCGCTTATGACATTTATTCTGGGCGGAATGCTACAGTCTGTTGGATTGGATGATGCAGTGGACATCAATGGCCCTTGACTCTTTTTTCCTGTGGCCAGGGACTGTGGTGCTCTGGACGCTTTGGGCTATGGACAGGATCGATATTTGGATAAGAGCGGCTGCGGGTTCTCATGAATAAGCAGACTACGGCATTATAAATGGGCAAGGGCGGGCTGTGATTGGACGAGGAGGGCGGAATTGTCAGATTATCCAAATTCAAATTTATCCTTCTTCAAATGGCATTAAGTCCCATTGAGCATAAGATGCGCTGTTCGGCGTCAGCGACAGCGCGAGGAATCGGCGTTGGAACGTGGATTTTGTTAAAGGTGATGATGTCAGGTGTGTGATCTGTGCGCCAAGTGGGCAAACGCTGCTACGTAGTAAGGTGAGCTATCTCCACATCTCCTGAGACAAGCAGCAAGCAAAGTACCTGGAATGCAGACATTATGACATACGCCGAATAAAACCAAGGACTAGAACGGTGGTGGACTTGATGAATTGACAGAATTAAGTACGTATGAAGAGACGCAGAGGGTGGAGATGTGTGAGCCGTTGTTAGACAGATAATCTAATCCAGTCTTCATTTGGAGAAGATGATATTGTATGGAGCTTATACGATTAATAGTTGCTATGGTGCTGAGTATACTGTGTACGGGGATGATGTTACATACCCTGGGAGGAAGATAACAAAGGATAATTAGAATTACAAAACCAGAGGGGTGGGAACCCGGAAAATCAATGGCCTACCAAAACGTAAAATAAATATAGAATATAGATGTAGATATAGAATATAGATTATAGATATTCATTAGAAGATGCCTATACTCAACAGCAGATAATCCTACACATTTAGAAGAGTCTTTATTTCTCACCTAAGTTCTCTAGCTAATACTGGGTTATGGTGCTAATTCCATCGAATATCGGAGAGTTGGGTAGATAACAGAGCTCCACCCAGACCATCTTTGTACCTGTACCTGTACCTAGATGCCTAGGTATTTTACGAAGTCCCTTACCTTGCCGAGGCCGATGCTAGGTAATAGTGAATACATTCGGCAGTCATCTCCTCGTCAGCATCGGCCCAAGCATCAATTCAACCAATCTCTACACCATAGTCGTTCCAGACTCTCTTGTCGCCGTCACGGTGTTTGAGAAGAAGCCCAGGGCCCACTCCACTTGACTTTGCACGGCCACAGATATATCACGCAGTAAGTACAAGCTTTTGCACGGGTCGAAGGCTTTTTGGGTGCTTTGAGCAAAATTGGAAGAGCACGCGGACTCTTTCTCCGTGGTTGATCCCGTACCTGCCGAGAGCAAAAGCTTAAGCAGATGACCTACCCGTCTTCTCCGAGTTTGTTCACCGAATTCAGTAGAAAAGAATGAACGAAGGAAGAGACTAATACGAGTAGAACAAGGGCATAAGCAAAAGGCAAAAGAAAGCAAAAGAAAAAGAAAAGGATAAAGTCAGTGCTTGGGAACTGCATTGTTCTGTCATTTCATTTCATCTGCTTCATACAGATACTGTGCTCTAGACTGCATGAGCCCCTTGCCCTGATATCCAATCCACCGCTGGTGTCCGGGACGATGATTCCTGTTTCTACCGTATTCCATTGTGAGTGTGCACACTTGAGAAGAGCGAGCGGGTTGTGACATGCGGGAGTCACAGACGATCGGTTCAGCCACTCGATCGAATATTGCACCTCTCGATCACTGTGCCTTGGTAACGAAACAGCATGCGTCGTTTGTATGTGTACGTACACAGCACACAGTACACAGTACATACTACCTACGTACATGTACTGAGTGTCTATGTATGCCTCGGAGCACTTACTCCGAGTAGAATCCAGTCGCGTGAAAGTCACGCACCAGCAAAAAAAGCAGATCCACTACCAGTCGTGTCAGTAAGCATGTTGGACGACTGGATCCCGAATAAGCGGCTGATCATGACCATGCAAGTGGATACCTCATATTGCCATTACAGCCTCAGGCAATAACACACTCGCTAATACCTTAGGCACCAAGGATCGCATGTTCCAGTCTCCGATGCACCGATGGGATTCGTGTGCACTCACTCGCCTTTGTGCTTTTGTGCCTTTCCCATCATGCGTGTTGATTAGATTATGACGAGTATGACGTAGCGATGGCGCCGCATCATCGATCTGCTCAGGGTCCGACAACTTCTCCAGCTACTACTTGGAACGGGTAGAAGAGCGACATTGCTCTTGGCATCTAATCTACGACTGAATCTTGAAAGTAAATACTAAAAGTAAATACTAAATGATTGCCCTTTTTTATATTCAAAGTCGGGATATTTGATGCAGGCAATACCATGAATCCTCCCTCTATCCTATAGTGCTACCACTTATCTCAAAGTCTATCAAGGCTATATTTATCAAGCACGGTATTCCCTTTTTGCTGTTCCCGATCTTCCGTTAATTGGTGCATACTCGCGTAGGATGAATAAACCAGCGCTGATATTGGAAGCCGATGTCAACACTTGTAGATGATTGGCTGCCTCTAGAGAACTAAGCAATGATATGCACAGAATAATCGAACGTTGATGTCCTATCGCTGTCTACAAAGATGACTTCGAAAGGCGTGTAGAGCCAAGAACAGAATAGTTATAATCCGACTACATTGAAAAGTCAAGGGAGTCAAGACCATGATAAAGTGAAAGTGATATGCCAAGGATTTCTGGCATGTCACACACGCCTCGCAACTCGCACACGCACACGCCATACGCCATTGCCCCCATGGAATGGATGTATGTATGCTCCTCACAGAGACAACTCTCGATAATTCAACCAACTACCCACAACCCACACACATAATCCATCCCCTCCCTTCCCCACACACATGGTCCTCACAGCCCCAGTCCTAGGTTAATCCACCTCGACTCTATCCAACCTAAACCTGATGAACTCGCCTTACCTATTACCCACACATCCCCAACTCAGAATTCCCTTCTCTGGGAATTATATCAATGCCCCTACCAAACTGGTACGAAATTCGTCGAACTATCCTCTACATGAAAGCAGTCATATGGCGTGGCCTGATGGCCATTGGCATGAAGCTACACCACTTCGCCTCACCTAAACCACCATTGCCTGCCTTCACCATCACCATTCCCTCGCGCCTCTCACACGCCCGCGGCAAATTCAAGCTCGTTTTCTACGTCCCCGACTCCTACTATAGCGCTCCAGACGACTATAAGTTCCCTGTGGTAGTCAACTATCATGGTGGCGGCTTCACATTGGGAACCGGAACCGACGATGCGAGGTGGGCGCAATCCGTCATCAATGAGGCCGGTGCTATCATGGTGAGCGTGGAGTATCGTTTGGCACCCAAATACCCATTCTCCATTGGTGTCGAGGACGGTACTGATGCCATCTTGTATCTGGCATCGCATGCCGATGAGTTACGCATCGACCAGCACAAAATAGCTCTCTCGGGCTTCTCGGCCGGTGCGAACTTCGCCTTCACTGTGCCGCTGATGCTGCACGATTTGCGGGAGGGTCTAGGACGACGAAATCTACACGCTGACGACCCTACATCTTCGGCTCCGGGAATCGTGAGGATCACAGCATTCGATAATTCATCGAGCGATTCGGCGGCCACGTCAACGACCAGTCTGCCGCTCAAGACCCTGGAGCCTACGGCCCTCGAGGTCGATCAGACCCTGCCTGATCTGACGATCCTGTGCATCGTCTCCTTCTACCCTCCCACCGATTTCCGCATCACGCGCGCCGAGAAGCGAGTCACGAATCCCAAGCAGGAGAAGAACCTGCCGCCTATGCTTACGGATTTGTTCGACGAGAGCTACATGCCATGCGACATCGACTTCACAGATCCGTACCTCAGCCCTGCGGCTGCCACCGACTCGCACCTCCGTGATGCGCTCCCCGAAGACATCGTGCTATATACGTGCGAGTGGGACATGCTGAATGCCGAGGGCATAGCCTTCGGAGAGAGGCTGAAGGAGCCTGGCATTGGCAAGATCGTTAAGGGTGGTCTTATCAAGGAGGTGCCACACGCTTTTGACAAGAAGCCCAACCCCGTCAAGTTCCCTCTGTCGGCTATGCGCTGCTATGGCGAGGCGTGTGCGGAGCTTACGAGGGTGTTTGGCGAGACGGTGCATAGGAAGAGCCTTACGCAGCTGGATTTGAGTAAGGATGTTAATCGTTTTGATCAGATGGAGGTCGGTGAGGGCAGTGCGGATGTACAGAAGCGGAGGAGTGAGATGAATGGAGGCAGACAGGACTTGAAGCCGGTTGTGGAGAGTGTTGAAAAGAACGGTATCAAGGGGCGTTTAGAGAAGGGAAAAGAGAGGATTAGAGAAGATGTGGAATTGCTTCGGGATGATCAGGAATAGAAGCTGTTAATTTTGTGTTTGTACGCTGTACATTGTGAGGTGGCTGGGTTGATGATCGGGTGGGATGGCGTTTAGATGGCACATAGATGACTTCTTTTTTCCTGTTATTGATCCTTGGTTTCTTGTAGTGGTCTTACGTGTTCTTCTCTGTGCTAGTGTGAGAGCATGTGAATTCTGTAGCTGATCCCATGTGAGCAGCTGACGAAACACGTTGATATTATCTATCTTCGTGACATTTTCTACAGCGATGTAGGAAAGGTGGGGATAAATCTGGAGTCATGCCTTGGCCATGTCGGTATTGGAAAACATGGTTTTATAGATGGACATATATCTTCAACCAAACTTAGCATATTTCTAGTCTAACGCAATTGATATCAAAAACCATGAGACAAAATATCAACAGCATTTCATGTCTTTTTTGAAATTCTTTCACCAAGTGCCATTTCCTTGATCTTTACCTCCACTCTGGAACAACTACAATACCATCTTTTTCTGAAAAGTAATGGCTTAGGAATAAGTTAGGAATATGAGCTCTCTTGCAATATGATAGTGATATTGAAAACTCATTCATCGCGGTATTTCACGTGAGACTTTCATTGCATAGGCTTTATAAGATACTGAGCGGCAGCCCACTCATGCCATCTAAATCTGTAGATGCTGGTGATATGCATACCAGCGCCCATTGATAATGGAATAAGGTATGGTGATTATGTTTCTTCATTATGAGCCAGTTTCAGGTGTCAAGCGTCAAGCGTCAAGCGTCAACCTTATCACGCTACTCAGACGTCAATTCTTAACCGGCCTAGCATCAGCCCAGTTCTCATGGCTTATTGATTGTGATCATCAAGATTTGAAGCATTTGAAGCACTTGTTCTTCATAGATGGTCATTACCATGAAAAAGACTGTGGTAGGCATTGATCTCAAAGTGGTAAGAGCAACGGCCTCTGAGAACATACTTCTCTTCCTTCCTCTAAGTCTTCCCACATCTACATTGCACCTCTCACGTGTCAACCAATTCATGTAACTCAGAATTTCATAATTCATCTGTCGTCAATATCTACGGTTGCGTTCAGAGGTATATCTACGCCAGGAAATCACAGTTCGATGACGCGTCGATCAGAAGACAATAAGTATATCAATTCAGCACATCAGCCTCTAGACGCACTTGAATACTATATGCGTTCAAGCCTGACAATCAAAATTCAAGTTCGTACTCAAAACTTAGCATCTTTAAGCATTCATCACAGCCATGAATCGCACCGGTAGAAAAAGATCACTCTCCAATTCTGCCATTGAATCAACTACTCAACGCCCAGCCAAGAAAGGATCCAATAGTACCACGAATTCAAAGGATACAAAACATCTTCCTCCCAAGGCGCTTAGTGCATTGGCATTGTCAATCTTGGATTTAGGGCGGAGAGGTATGCCCATAGAAGGTGAGTATATCGACATTTCATAACACTGTCTCTAATATCTCTAATAATCACAAGATTTTGTCGCCAAACTTCGAGAACATGTCAAACCGTTGTCTTCCATTGAACAGAAGACTCTCGATGAGTACAACTTCCTCCAAGATTCTTGTGTTCTGCTCTCCAAAGAGAACCGTGAATTGAAAGAACGTATCAGGATTCTGGAGGCTAGAAGTGCACTTACGGAGATTGACACAATGGAAGTAGATGAGCAAGTTGATGATCTAGATATCTCTATCGCACCGTCATGGGCGAAAGAGCCTCGCTTTATTGATAGTAAGTTACTAGGTTACTTGCCGAGTTATAAAATTCACGTTAATATTTCTAGATCTCTCCATAATCCTTGACCACCAAATACTTGAGCGATCTTTGGCATCATCTTCATCAAGTGATGTTGCTCTCGTTCTTGACCCTCAAAAACTGGATCGATATCTGACCTCATCTTCATTGAGCGATGTCGCCAAGAGATTAGACGTGAACCGCCTCCATAACCACCTAGAATTTCAAAATGCTGATGATAATCAGATTTCTTTAAGTCGAATTCGGATCATCTTCGAACAAGGCTTGGAGGAGATTACAAAATCAGTTTCCAATAAACACCGAATGTCTGTGAGCATAGCCTCGTTTCAAACAACAATCATTGCATATAAACATATAAGTGAACATGACGAAGCCGGTTTGGAATTGCGATCAAAATTGAAGGGTTGCTTTTATAGATTCTTTGTGTCTCTGCTAAAAGGAATACGTACTCTGAGTAAAGAAGATGGTCGATCTAGTTCGTTGAGGACCAGAGAACGTCTCTCAAACATAGTCATCCGCTTTATGACATGCAACGGTCTAGAATTCATTACAGATGATCTCAAAGAGAGTAAGTAATGCTTGCCATATTTAAATCCTCGGCCCTAGTAGCTCTTTTGGCTCATCAATATCTAACGTCCTTAGTGTTTCTTTGTCTCTTCGTCCGACGACTTGGTGAGACGCTGAAGCAAACCTTCAACTCAAAAGAGCGGCTGGATGCATTATTTGAGGTGCAGGAACGTCGTCGACATACCCGCCTGGCGAGCCTTAACAAGAACCGAGAGGATGTTGTTGAAGGTCTTCAGTTAGTTTATGTTATCGACAGGATACTGTCTGGGAGAGCTACTCAGCAGATCTACATAAGTGATGGTAGGCCGGCCCTATAAAGATTTCCCAATTATTCTAACCATTCATAGCCAGAGCCGTTGAGATTGCATGGTGCGAGCTCCAGAAAATCTTGGTGGAGGCTATATGGGGAAGAGAAAAAACATTCTTTGAAAAATTGAAGCTTTCTGAGTCCTGGGAAGAAAATGTGGTATGTTTGTACATATTTCCCATAATATTGGGCTACTGACACTGAATAGCAGGCCGATCTGTTTGCGGATTTGAAGGAGCCGACCGATATTGAGAAGCTTGTTTCTGCGACGGCGGAAGTGATTGGCTGGGAGTTCCTTGACAAGAAGTTGACCTTATAAGCCTATTTCAACTTCGATGTCAATTGTGTGGCTGGGCGATAAATTGATTGCTGACAGCTATATGCTTTCCGAATAGAAAACGTAAAATGCTAAAAGAATTATTGACCGTATGATCGCTCTTGCTGATTGAAGGTTGTATACGTGATACAATACAGCTGTAAAAATGTGCGGGGTTCTGATATGCAAGTCAGCAATGTGAGACCTTGGCAATGTGTAACCACAACATCGTGATAATTGGAAAAGTACTTTCGGATTCCACACAACTTGGAGGTATTGGACGACAAATTGATCACAAGATGAATCAAATGCTGAGTTTGTACTCGAGTTTACTCTTACCCTTCACGTGGAATGCGGCTGTCCAAAATGGAACTCTAGCGACGAGAGACTACTGGTATTCTGGAGGTAGTTACATCAACACCTCGGCGGGCCATATATTTGCTGAACAGATGTATGTTGAGAAGTTGTCTCCGGTATACGTTACTCAGCCTTATCCCATGGTCTTTATACATGGTCAAGGACAAACAGGAACAGTTCGTGGGTCATTTCCTTATATTCTCATTGTATCCCTAAGAAGTCACGAATACTAACGGAAATCTCAAATTCAAGAATTGGCTGAACAAACCCGATGGTGGCGAGGGCTGGGCTTCATGGTTCTTGGGAAAGGGCTACGAGATCTATATAATAGACCAGCCCTTCCGTGGTCGTTCACCTTGGAACCCTGAAAGCAATCAGACATTGGCGACATTCACTGCAGAATTTATAGAGCATTACTTTACAGCTCCAGAAGTCTACAAAATCTGGCCTCAAGCAGAATTGCATACCCAATGGCCAGGTGTAATGCTCTCTCTTTACCTTTTATATATATATAAATCACACCTAACACCTCATAGAGCGGCCTCATTGGCTCCCCAACCTTCGATGCTTTATACTCATCCCAAATGCAATACATAACTTCTGCAGTCGCTCAACAGTCCGCAACCCGTATAGCTGGCGCCGCGCTCCTCGACAAAATAGGCCCAGCAATTCTACTCTCACATTCCCAAGGCGGCGTCATGCCCTGGCTCTGGGCAGATGCGCGCCCCGACCTCGTCAAAGCAATAGTATCTGTAGAGCCAGCAGGTCCGCCCTTCACAAACGCAGGGCCATTCGGGAATGGGTCAGCGCGAGCGTGGGGGATCGTAGATGTTCCATTGACTTATGACCCGGCGCCGGTGCTGGATGGCAGTACGGGCCTCCCGATATTCGAGAAGGAGATCGTTCATCAGGAAGGCGAGGCGAATGGATCTGCTTCTGCGTGCGTGCTGCAAGCGGAGCCGGCCAGGAAGCTGGTGAACTTGAAAATGCCTGTGCTGGTGGAGACTGGGGAGGCTAGCTATCATGCCGCTGTTGATCATTGTACTGTGCTGTTCTTGCAGCAGGCGGGAGTCAATGCTACGGAGTTGAGGCTGGAGAATGTGGGGATTCGTGGCAATGGCCATATGCAGTTTCTGGAGAAGAATAGTGATCTTATTGCAGAGGTTTTGGAGAGGTGGATTAGAGAGGCTATATAGCTGATACTTTCCTCGTGATCGTCATCCATAGGTCGCAACTTCAGAGTTTTGCTATAGGGGAAAATATGTGTCTGAGAACTTTCGGGTATTCAAAGATTTGGCAGTTAGAGAACACTTGAAATAGACTTCTAGAGGAGCTTATTGGCTGAGAAGATGCAAGAAAGATAAAGACTTTTCAGTGTTTGTCAAGCAACGATGATATTAGAATTGGCGAGGAATATATTCAAATTTTCAAGATTGGGCTCATTAAGCTGAACAATATGATTTCTTGCATTTCTCTGGCATTATGGGGACACGCCATCTATCTGAATTTTTCTTATTTCCATTATTTGAGCCACAGTAAAGCAAATTCTCGAAACTGTCACCTCTTTCAAAAATTCACCTGTCGCTGTTAATATTGCTGAGAATGGAGAATGGCCCCAAAATCTTCCATCCCCTTGGAGCATATTCATCTCCACCACAATTACAGCTACTCAACTTAGACCAGTTGTAAGAACAGACCAATCAACTATGAATCTTAGATATTTAGTTACAAGCTATAGAGCCGAGTTCAAACAATACTTCAAAAACAGCGACGATCACAAATTAAGGGTGCTTCATACTCAGTTCATCAGTTCTCATATATTAATAACAAACAACCAATTCCCTCATATGGAAGTTGACAAGCAAATCATTTGTAAACTACATTTCAATTAAACATTACACAACACAAAATATTAGAACGAAAGAAAAGAAGAAAAAAGGAACACCCCAAATCTCCGTCAAGCTCATCATCCTCAAGGTTCCATAACATGTTGCTAGCCGCTAAACTTTACATGCTTCATCATAATGATCAAAATAACTCTCATTGTCTTCATAGAGTTGAATTTTCTCCACACAGGCATTGAAAAATAGGCATTCGGTATATTTCGCAGCGTATGCAATTGAAGCACAAGAAGAATTGCGTCGGCATTCCTTAATACATCCTCTCAAGGTCGCATTTGCACTACAATATACTTGTTAGTAAACGTTCAAGAGCTTCAATGGTGGAGGGTATCGTACAATTGGTGGATGGTCTCAATATACGGTCCAGGGACTTCGGTGAAGCCACTGACATTGCAAATCGGATAACCGGTCACATAAGCTGGAGTTGGAATCAGCGAGGGTGTTTAACAATCGAAAAGGGTTTCCTGTGAATACTTTCGCCTGGTGGAGGAGCGGCCGTGGTAGTGGATTGGCCATTGACGCGAACGCCGTTGAATACTCCGATGACTGCGTAGATGATGGTGCTTAAATGCATTTTTAGATATGAAATCAGCGAGGTAATTGAACAATGAGTTTTTACGACAATGTAGATGTGAAAAGTTTTCAGACGTTTCTTTGAAATATATACTTTACTTTTCTTTTATTGATTACGTTGTTATTGAGTGTCGTGCAGCAGATCTGCATGAAATTTCTTGTATGCAGGACTCCGGTTAAAAACGAGAAGTCAATAGTTGTCACGCGTGTTACAGATTTACCAACCACGAGTGACTTTACCCCAATGCAAGACTCGTATTCACAAGAATTGTTTGCTCGATCACGGCTATGTAACAGGTAGAATCTTAACTTTTCATAAGGACATAAAGTTGGTCGCCTTGCGTCTGCAGTCGTTTAAACTTGACTTGACTGTTGCGTTGAGATTGCTGATGTCAAGTAGAGACTTAATGAGGTGCAATTCGACAATAATTCTGCATATGCAGACACAATCAACAATACGTGTCTACAAAATATCAAGCCGTACTCTAGCAGTTGTGCCCAAATATGTTGTGTTATAAGTCCCGGAAACGATGTAGTAAATGTGCCACGGCAGATGATGCAAGGCCGTTCTTGTGTCTGTTTTATGTCCCTGAGTCTAAATTGTGTAACTTAGTCAAGTTTTGAGGCACATATTCGATCATGTTTTCATTTATTGTATTACAGTATCATGGCATCAAGATATCTGTTTGTTTTAGATATGACTTATTCTTGGCTATCCGCTTTTCAGGTTCCTCCAGGAGTCATTCACGTGCAGGTCTATTTCACGGATCCGTACTAAGATTTGCTTATTCTGTTTAGTAATTACAAGCAATTGTCGATATTCTATCCTTGAGAGCTGGAGGTAGACGGTTCCATACCATGCTGAGTCATAGCTCTCTACACCGTACTTATAGAGGATTAACATCTACAGGAGATCCCTTATTGAACCGATAGTAGAAATACCACCAATTCATGCTATGTTCACATTGCCAGCCCAACAACTTCAGATGGGGTAGCTCTTCATCTTTTGGAAAACCCAGGATTATCATCCGCATCTGGCAAAGATGCCACCAGGCGAAAGTTTGCTCGACATCAAGCTTCAAAGCCGCTAGCCTCATCGTACACACATGAGTGCGTCCTCCCCAAATATCTTTGCTACGCTCTTTTCCTCCATAAGCATATTGCCAATCCAGTGTCTGCCTCCCTCTACAGCTCTCGAGCCGATCTTCACCACAGTGCAGCCTCGAACCTTCGCAACCGACCACAAAACTCCATCGGCTCGCTCCTGCTGCAACCTCGCAGCTCTCCAATCCTCCTGTCGTGAATTGATAGTCTTCCCATCTCTGTCCTTTGCATCTTGTGATCTGAAATCCCGGGCACCAATCCTTGGAAGTGCTGTGAATTCTTGAAGGAAGAACTCAGCCAGGGGTTCCAGTAGAGGACCTTTGAGGATAAGGGTGCCAAAGAGCCCAATACCATGCATTTTCTTTTTGAGGAGCATTGTTTGCTGGTCTGTTCCGTCTCCATCTAGAATGACATTGTCTCGTAAAAGTAACCTATCTTTCTCTCCTTCTGAAGTTCCAGAATATATTTCGTTTCTCCCTTTCCAACTCCAAAAATCCCAATCTTCTCCTCTTGCCGAACGTCCGCAGCAGACCCAGTCCAATAGGCACAAAGATGCTCCTTCTTCCAAAGTGAATACTTGATTTTGCTCATAAGCACTCTCCTTGAACGGTTGGACAGGATCAGGAAGAAGACACATAGCGGCATCCGTCTCTACCCGTACGTCTAACGCCTGACGAGTAATGACATTAAGTGATGGTGACTTGAAAATCTTTGTGTGGCCTTGTGTTGCGATACTAAGTTTCGAGTTGGGTTGAACATTGATGCAAAGGTTCACTTGGTCTCCACCAACCAGTCCGCCGCCATATGTAAGAAGGAAAACCAGAACACTTTTTTGATGTGCAGAAGGAGAGGGCGAGATCAACTTCAATGGATACTGATATGTGATGGTAGAGAGAGCAGATATGTCGTGTGGCAATATTCGTACTACGAGCTTACCCTCACCAGGTGCTGAACCGGACTTGGGAAATGGGGAGGCCATGATTGCTTTGATAGATGGCCACTTTGGTTGTGATTGTGAGATTGTGACAGATAACTAACCCCCAAATATCTGAGCCTGTATGCAATAAAGACTGATTTATATTTTCGACATTGGTATTTTCGATATTTCGGTATTTTCGACACTCGCAGCAATTGTTCTACTTTCTTATCTCCGAAAGTCACGGCTCACCAATTTGTTGGTCAAGTCATATGGAGTCAATCAGGCAAGCAACAGAGCTAAACCTAATAAGGATCAACACCTCTGAACTACCTGGCGCGCGTCTCCCATCGCGCTCCACAGGCAACATCACCACGACTTTTCCTCATATCCCCTCCACGCGACAATCTTATCCAGTTTTACGCGCCAGTCAATTGTCGAAAACGCGATCCATGATCTGATGCAATCATCGCGAGTCGCACTCATGGAGATTTCCGACAATGAGAGCACCCCGCGTGCAGAAGCTAGTAGGCGCAAGTCTGGACGCGCTGTGAGAGCCCCAGAGAAATACGAATCAGCCTCGCAGGCAAACGGGACGGCAAAGAGAAAGAGATCGGATGCGGGAGACGAGGAGGATGAACCAGTTGAAAATGACGCGTCAGAAGAAGAGGAAGAAAGTGACGAAGATATAGAAAGCGCAGATGAGGAAGAGCTCCGAGAAGCTCGCAAGAGAGCCAAAAAGGCAAAAAAACCAGTCGCAAAGAAGCCAAAAACCAATGGCTCAGTTGCGCACACACGCGCTCCAGCTGTGAGGCTCCCAAGTCGACCAAAAGCGGCCAAGAAGATAGCACTCGCAGACGATGATGTTGAAGGATTATATGGTAAGCTGAAACAGTATAATCAGATTTTGCCACTAACTAATATTCTTGTAGCTGAGATATTTACGAGTGGCGAGAGTTCAGATACTGTGGCGGGAAACTGGCTTCAACGATATGCTGATGATGCCAGCGCTGCACTCACCGATATGATCAATTGTGTGCTCAAGAGTGCAGGATGCAATCTACAGGTTACACAAGACGACATCAACGATCCAGATAATGCGCCAGCAAAACTTAACGAAATTCAAGATGAGCACAAAGATGTGAGTAAATATATGAGCTATTGCCTTGGTGCCCTACTAAGTCATTCTACAGCACGAAGGTGTCGATTATCCTCTTATCTCGAGGCTCAAGACATATGGCGCATTCCGTTCTTGTCTTACTGGATTCTTTATGTCTCTTATCTCGACCATGCATGCCTCTGGAGATTTGTACACGGATTTGGCTTTGATGGAAAACATTCAAGTCTGGATCAGCACAATGACTTCTTCAGGACTACGACCGTTCCGTCATACAGCAACTGTGATTTCCCTCTCTATTGTCAACGAACTCTGTGACATCACGCAGAGTCTGGATGACAATACCGCAAAAGTGAGACGTCAATTGGAAGCCGAAAAGAAGAGTAAACGCGCAAACAAGGGCAGAATCACTTCCTTCGAAGAAAGTGTTGCGGAAGGAGAGAAGAAAGCCGAGCTCTGTAGAGGATATATTAAGGATTTCTTTGACACAGTATTTATTCACAGATATCGAGACGTTGAGCCGAAGATTCGAACAGAGTGTACCCAAGCATTGGGCTATTGGATCATTGCCCTTCCCGACCTCTTCTTTGAAGGAGAATACCTTCGATACCTTGGATGGATTCTTTCTGACCCTTCAGCACCTACAAGACAAGAAGCCGTGAAGCAGTTAGAGAAGTTGCTGAAGAACAAGGACAATGTAGCTGGACTAAGGCACTTTATCGAAAGGTTCAGGCCACGACTTGTGGAGATGGCTGCAAAGGACTCGGAAACGAGTGTTCGAACAAGCGCAGTTGAACTCCTTGATAGAATTAGAGAAGCCGGTATGCTGGAGCCGGATGACATTGATGTCGTTGGAAAACTCATCTTCGATCATGATGCTCGAGTCCGTAAGGCTGTTGTTGGTTTCTTTGCGGAGAACATCAATGATCTATATGACAGTAAGTTGGAAGATCTTGGTGGCGAGGAAGCCCTGGAGACTTTGTCTCCAGATGACGAAGACTATGACCGCCCAAATGTCAGCTGGATCAAATTGAAGTGCCTCTCTTCCGTTCTTGCGAGCTACGATTCGGAAGATCGTGAGGTTATCCCAAGTCAGGCCGGGAGACTTGGTGCTTCTCGGAGAGATATACAAAACCCCGTGGGAGCCGAGTCGAGATTTACACTTGCCGCGCAAGCCTTGATTGGGAAGATATCTGAACTCAAAGACTGGGAAGTCCTTGCAGGTTTTCTTTTGTACGATAACTCGAAATCGATCAGTGAGGCAGCTGCTGCCAAGAACATCGAAATGGCATTGTTACGGGAGTGTCAATTGGAGGAGAAGGAAGAAATGATTCTCCTTGAGGTCTTGAATGCGACTGTCAAGAGTAGTCTAGCACAGGCTGATCTCGTAGAGAGGGGAAGAAAGAAATCAACCTCACATACGGAAGCTTTGGAGATGCAAGAGTATATGGCACGTAGATTGGCAGCTACTATCCCTCGGCTCCTAAAGAAGTACGGCTCACAACCAAATGCCGCCACTATTGTTCTACGCCTTGAACACGTTCTCAACTTGAACGTGTTCCAGGAACTTCGACAAGATACCACTTATGCCAATTTGCTTGACGACATCAGTAGACAATTCACATCGCATGATGACCACGATGTATTGGATGAGGCTAGTGCTGCTTTACTGCATGCAAGAAGCTATGAAGAACTCGAGGATATTGCGGATGATAAGGTTCAATCTCTTTGGGCAGACTCTTTACAAACACTGCAAGCGCTTGCCAGGGGAAAGAATTTGACTGCACGTGGTGGACTTGAGGTCGACCACCTGACAAGCTTATCACGGACTGTGAGACGCATTGCAAAACTTTCCAGCATTACTGATTGTGTGGACCTACTCGAGACAACTCCTTCGAAGACTTCTAAGAACAAGGCACAGGTACTAAAACCTATTGATGTGCTCCTGGACATTATTGATCGCGGCACACTGGAAGAGGTAGAGCCAGCGATAGACGACATTGAAGATGACATGGTCGCCTCTGCTATCCGTGCAGTCATGTTCTACTTCATGTGGAAAATGCAAACTTTGAAAAAGGCTCTTACAGACCCTTCAGTTATGACATCTGATGAGCTCACTCAAATCAAAGAACGCCAGCGACGGTTCAAGAGCGGTCTTGTTGGTTCTATATCCTCTCGTGGCACTCTTGATGACCTCCGACTGGTAGCTAGTGGTTTCTATCTTGACCTACATGCTCTCTTTTCAACTCTGGCTTCGTCTCAGAATGAGAAATCACGCTCCACTGACATTAGCTCTCTTGTTATGATTGTCAGACCTGAGGTTCAAGCTGAATTACTATCCATATTTAACATAGCAGAGAAGAACCTTGCCAAGAAATTACGTAAAAATCTTGAGGCACCAGCTGATGACGACGATCCAGAGGAGATTGAAATCGACCCAGAGGATGATGAGGAGGAGGACCTCTCCGAGAGCGATCGCAAAGCTGAGGCCCTTCAAGCTGAACAACGACTTTGCGAGTTTACAGGAAAGTTAGTCGTTGCTCTCATCGCTGGTGTCATTGATGTCACTGGTCCTAACAAGGGTAAACTTGCTGCCCGTCTCCAGAGAAACCGCAACCGCCTTGGTCCAAATTTCAAAGAAGTGGTTGCTTATCTTGATGGTCCTAAGTCCAAGGTCCCAAAGAGAAAGGCCTCGAAGGCACCAGTCCAAGATAAGTTCTCGAAGAGTAAGGAGGTCGTTGTGGAGGATGACGATGAAGAGGAAGAGGACCCTTTTGCAGATGAGCCTGAGGAAGGAACAGTAGAAGATCTTCGGAGGAGAGAACTTCTGGATGATGAAGATGCCCCAGAGAGTGTACAAGAAGATGAAGATGTGGCGAATGGAGATGGAGATGAAGATGACGTAATGGGTGACTAGGTGGCATCGATGATGAGGAGTTATGGTGTTGTGGATATCTTGCGTTGGATCGATCACCTGGGCTATGGCATTTTCAGAAGCGTATGTGCCGCTTGGCTGGGTTTGTACTCCTTTGCTATTTTGTTGATATGTGGTAGTTGCTTTCCGGAATGGCATCATTCTTCTTTGTTCAATAGTCTTTGTGATTGTTTTCTTACTGTGGGAATTAAGGTAGATACAAATCAAAATATCTGTCAATTTTTAAAATGGAATTTTGATAAAGACTAGTATAATGTGAGAATGGTGAATACTGATCAAAGATTAAAGACAACCAATTCCTGTGATATAACGAGGGCATCTAGATACGGAAATTTTCTGCTCTTGTGGAAAAGTAAGAAGAGCGATGTACATACATACATACTTTTGTTGAAAAACGATGATTGATGCATGAGGAGCATGAGGAGCATGAGGATACAAAATTCTTCGCAGATAGTTATATGTTTTTAATACAATGATAATATTTTTATATGGAGAAGCTAACCAATATTTGATAGAAAGACGACATTTTATTCCCGAATTCTATCAAAGAATAATGAGGTAGTCAATCCATGCAGAACCACTTAACCCCGTGCGTGGCATGGGAAGCATGTATTAGTTATGCGGTATGGTAAATGAGAATACACACTAGTCCAAATAAAGCATCATGATGCTGGCAGAAAACAAAAACTCCACATGCAACCGCCCTCAGGCTACTTAGCTTCCATATCATCATCACCATCAACGTCAGACTGCGCTTTGAAAACACAAACTCACAGCGTGGAAATCGCACCCATTTACACTGTTACTTATCGTCCTCGCCGCGCGCGGCATCATTCCTCACGATGTCGAAAGAAGATCTTCTTCAACATGCGACGAGCGACCATGATTTTTATGAGCTCCTCGGTGTAGCCTTCGAATCTTCCGAAAGCGATATTCGACGCGCATACCGTAAAACTGCTCTGAAGTATCATCCCGATAAGCTTGGAAAAGACTTCGATCCGGAGAAATTTCATCTCCTCCAGATAGCAAATGACGTATTGAGTGACCCATCTGCCAAAGCTGCGTATGATAATGCGCGAAACGCGAGGTTACAGAAAAAGAGGCAGCACGAGCTTTTTGAAGGCAAGCGCAAGCAGATGAAAGAGGATTTAGAGTCGAGGGAAAGGGGCGTCAAAAGAGGCAGAGATGAGGCAGAAGATGCGGAAGCCAGACTCGAAATGGAAATGAGGAGGCTGGCAGAGGATGGGAAAAGGAGGAGGAGAGAGATGGAAGAGAGATTACAAGCTGCCATGGCACCTCCAACTGCTAAAGTCCCCGTCGAAGAACACCAGAAACCAGTTGTAGAGGTTCAGGAGGAGGAGGAAAAAGAAGAAGATGAAGTAGTGAGACTTGAGCGTATGATCCGCGAAGCAGAAGCTGCCAAAGCGAAGCGCAAAGCCGAGAAGAAAGCACGGAAGAGTGGTGTATTCCAAGCTGAAACACCAGAAGTCACAAGAACGAAGCCATCGAAAGAAGAGACTAGCACACCCATCAAACGTCCAGATATTTTTAAAGGTCTGAAAGCTGACGATAAGTCTTCAGCTTCTCCAAAATTCTCCTTCTCTCCGAAATCGAACAATTCATCCTCTTCTTCGACACTGAACGACCTCACTACATCTACAATGGCAAGATTAAAGGCTGCAGAGAAAGCAAGACTCGAGGCAGAAATTAGACAGCAGGATGCGGAGGCAGTGTAGTTCATTATACGAAAGGAAAGAGATAGATACCATGGGATTAATAGCGTGGCGTTGGAGGTAAATTTGATAGTAACAATGAAACTTAAATTCAGATTTCCATCATGTACAAATGCCTACAGCTTGAGAATGCACCCACGTTAGTTTACCCCACCAAGGTGGTGGTTATCCACCACTTAGAGTCATATCAAAATATTTTGTCATCAACCGGTAACTGCCGAATGATTGATATCATCATCAAATAATCCAACATCTCAATTCAACAACCATCACAACCCACAATTACGTTAAAATGCCCCCTCGAGCTTCTCTCTCGCGCTGTATTCGACCAAAAGCAATAGTCTCCGCCTGTACGAACCGAAAACCTCCTTCCCGCTGCTTCACCACCACCAGGACTGTGCAGAACTCGAGCTCCAGTTTACCTACTTCCATTCCCTTACACGGCTTTTCTGCACTCGCGTCACGATGTATAATAACGCTATCAGGCCCCGACACGGTGAAATTCCTACAGGGTCTGATAACCCAAGATATGATGATGGCACCTCCTGGGCTTGATCCGGCGAATTTCCCTCAAGGTCGGATACCACGCGAGAAGATGATACTGCGTACAACGAGTTTCTATACTTCTTTCCTTAATTCGCATGGCCGTGTACTTAGCGATGTATTCATATACCGATTACCTGCACAAACCGCGCCCTCGCTCCTCTCTTCCACCGGCGGAAAATTTGGCTTTGTTGATGGTGAAACATGGGCCATAGAAGTCGACGCGAATAAAGCAGACAGCCTGTTCTCACATATGAAGCGGCACAAGCTACGGTCGAAATTCGACATGAAGATGGCAGATGTGGGAGTTTGGAGTGTGTGGAAAGACGAAGCATGGAAGGCACATCCACTACATTCAGAGATGTCTGATGCGACACCAAGCTTCGGCGACAACAGTGTTGCTTGTGCAGATACGCGGGCACCAGGAATGGGCTATAGGATTTTGCTTCCTGCAGGAGCAAAGCCGAACATGGAGGCCGACGAATCAAATGAGAGCGTTTATAAGGTGCGCAGGTACTTGAAAGGCGTACCAGAGGGCCAGGATGAAATAGGTTGGGAAAGTTCGCTCCCTGCGGAGAGCAATATAGATTTTATGGGTGGTGTACATTGGGATAAAGGCTGTTATCTTGGGCAAGAACTTACTATTCGAACCAGACATACAGGAGTAGTGAGAAAGAGGATTTTGCCCATAATGGTGTATGGAATTGATGAGGCTGAACCTAAGTCTTTACAGTGGAGAGGAGAGGGTGAAGCAAATTCGATACCCAAGGATACGAGTATCAGTCGGGTTGGCAAGAAGGGGAGGAGTGCTGGCAAGTTTCTTGCTGGAATGGGTAATCTGGGACTTGGTTTATGTAGGCTCGAGATTATGACTAACGTGGTGGTCCAAGGAGAGGGTGGGGGATACCAAGAAGGAGATGAATTCAAAGTAGAATATGGAGAAGATGATGTGAAGCAGAGTTTGAAAGTCAAGGCATTTGTGCCAAATTGGCACTTGACCAAATAATTCATGATAATAACAACCCATGAGATCTAATCACAGAATATCCGTACTGAATCTTGAATGCCTGGCTTCTGAAACGTACTGTTGCTATTCTAAGCATAATTATTATGTCATTATCTTGCGACAACACTCTTTTACTTATAGTATTATGACATTACCAAGATGGCCATGTCGATATGCACAAAATCACCTATGTTGGGACTTTCTCGCATCCAATAGTGGCATTAATGAAGAGCCTTCATAGTATAGCCAGTTTAGGAAAAAGTCTGAAGGTAGCTCACAGCCGTATATAATTCCCAAGATTTACAAACGGATACTATAATATCATAATTCTTGACAATGAGCTCACCTAGGAGAGCTTTGTGCTACAAAGCTTATAACATGAAGGTCCAGCACTCCACAACCAGCCCTCACAACGGTCTTGGTCTTAGTAGGTGTTACATAATATTTTACTCCGAGAAATTCTCACCAAGTAGAATTTCCTGACCTTCCATGTAGAACAGGTCGCATATCAAGCCGTGATCATATTTTATAAACAAATATGGTATTAGCTTAGATGAGGCTTCATTTCCTTTTTTCTTTTTCTTTAGGGATAATCAACAAAATGAGTTAAGAGTCGACCACTATCTAATCGGGACAACATCCGAATCATGAAAACGTGGTTGATTACTAAATTAATAATGTATTGTTTACTATTGATAACCAAAGCGAAATAGACAGTGAGCTCATATTCTGTAGATATTCCTTTTGATTTTGATTATGTCCCACGAAATTTGAAATTATATTGTCGCTCCTTTATCAAATCACCAGAACAGAAGGGTTTTTATTTACCTGGCGAAACCTTGCGAAATATACAGCATGTATAAACATATAATGCCGGATGTTGCATTACTATGGGAGTACGAAGCCCACTTACATTTGATACCTGAAGTATGGATTCTCCTTGTCTGTCAAGTCTCGGAAAGCGCACTTGCTTCTTTCCTCTTCATTCTCCTCGAGTCCGTCTCTCCTCTTGTTTTCCCTCCAACACACGAGATATAGACAAGAAGCCGATACGATCGTAATACAGTAACAAATGATAAGTCCCAGCCATAGCTCAGGGTAGTGTTGTTTCTTCGTTTGACTTTTAATCAACTGTGGGCCAACAATGTTTCCAACGCAATAAGCGACAAATATGGTAGCAGCCATAAACCCTTTCTTGGTTTGCCCGGCTACATTTGACATCCCCAAGCTAATTACCAGACTCACAACTGCACCGAATGTGCCAGTGATCGAGTATCCAACCACTGGAGCCGCAGCATGATAAGACCAGGTGGAGCGCCAGATCATGGCACAGCCTGTAATGACCGGGAGACAACATATAATCAAAAGGATAATCTGGATATTGCGGAAACGTGTTCCAAGGTAACCGGTCAAAAGGATTGAGATGAGACAAAGCCCACCGAGCGGGAACTGGAAGAGTATAGAGTTTAGGGTTGACCAGCCAAATGTTGAGACGATCAATGGACCGAATCCACTCACGGCACCATTTACGGTGTATGCAGACGCCATCATCAGTGCAGTGAGCCAAACTTTAACGTCAAGAACAGCTTCTCTTATCTGAGAGGCTTTAAACTTTGTACAGCGTACGCCTGTCTGACCCCTGCGAAGGCGCTCAACAGCGATCACGCGCTCTTCTGGTGTGAGAAACCAAGCTGACACTGGAGAACTCGGTATGAAGTAGCAGAGAAGACCCCATATAAACGTTATCGAGCCGGCAAGGAGGTAAATATATTGCCATCTCGTTAAAGATCCTCCAGTGATCTGGGCGAAGCCATAGTTCAGAGCGCCACCAATGATAGTGAAAATTCCAGTGGATGAGAACCACAGACTTTGTCGGAAAGCCTGCTCTCTTTGAGTGTAGAAAGAGGTTGTAATGGTCATGAAACCTGTCGGAATGATAGATTCGACGAAACCAAGGAAGAAGCGTTGGGCGAAAAGGCCACGCCACGAGGTCACGGCTGCTGTGAGCATACATATAACTGCCCATACACACACCACACTTCCAAGCATGCGTCCAACATCGAATCGTTGCAGGGCGTATGTCATCGGGTATAGACCGGCCAGCATGCCAAAATAGAACATAGATGTAGCCCAGCTGAGGCGCGAAGTATCGGTTGTTCCGGTTAAAGGATCAGTGACGCTGAGAGCGAGATCTTTGGTCAATCCAAACAAAGCCGCGGAACCTAGAATTGCCTTGAATGATCAGCTTCAGATTTTGTTAAAATTAGGAGATTGTGTCGCATACCTTGTCATAAACCACAAGTCCATAACAGACAATCATAACGGGTATCAAAAACCTGTCAATCTTCCTCACTACTTGTCTCTCCAGTGCCGGATCGATTTCTATGCCGATGTCTCCTACAAGCTCTTTCGCAAGATCTTGGTCGCCGGAGCTCATACTCGACCGATACCCCGCATCGTCTTGTGGCGAGTGAACTGTAGCTGGTGTAGCAGTCTTCTCTGGATCAGTCGCCATCTTGAATGAATGGCAGAGGCTTTCACGAGATCACAAACATGTCAAAAGAAGAAGCAGAAATACTCGAAAGACAATCAATGGAAAATAGAAAATAATAATATTGTGAATTCTTAGCTCGAAGCTACACGTTGAGAAGGATCAACGACTCGTTAACAGTGCTTGATTTGGGGTAGATTTGCAATTAGGGAAAAAGAAGACTCTAAACCAACAAATACAGTTGGCGAACCCACCGAGCTTATAAGGAATTCCGCAAATGACCCGAAGCTATCGCTGTGAACTTCTGATTTAGTGGTGCCATCTGTTTAGAAATTTCGTTATTCTGCCGGAAGGCGGTCTGAGTAGAGCTATTCGCTGAGACAAGCTTGCATGGACGACAATCCTCCGAGTGACATTCTGCTTGCGATATCGCTCTGGTGATTGCTATTACTTTGGCATTTCTGTGCATACTTTCGTTACTCCGTAGTCCTCGACGCAAACTACTTGAATACATTGAAATATGTAAACGAAGATAGCAACCAATTCTAATAGCAAGAGTGAAATTTGTCGGAGATTCGAAAGCTGTAAGTACAGTAACAAAGCTCAGTCAGTATATTCATTCATACGTTACCGTAAGATACCGTATGACTGCCAGGCTTCCAAGAACTTCTACAATGGATTTGATCTGTAAAACTCTTACCTTTTAATTCCTTGAGTCCTACAAATTTATTTACTTGAAAATGGACACACGCGGTTTTGTCTCTAGAAATGAACAGGAAGGTTCCTACCTCCAAAGCTCCTACCCGCCACCAAAGTTGCTACTTGGGACCAAACTGCACATTACACTGAAGCCAAGGTATATCATAACATGTGATTTTAGAAATCCGATCTCCTTATATCAGAGTATTAAGCGCGATATATCACTGCGTTGTTCTTAAAACACCGGTGACAAGTTAGCATAAAAGGTATGTCTAAAAATAACATTGAAGTTTCCATATCAGATACAGGAAGCAAGTTATTTAATTATGTATAGTTACTAAATATATCACGATTATGATATAGTCTCCAGTCTCAATTGATTGGAGATTATTGGATTTTATAATTAGTGACCAGTCAAGATATCCCAATCGTATAGAATATTTGAACAATCTTCCAGGTCATCACAACACTTAATTGTGTCAAGATATACAGTTAATAAAATTTCACATAAAAGCGACGTGGAACAAGAAACTCGACCGGTTTTCACGTAGAACGAGTAATCATACAAGTCTCCAGATATATATCATAGTAACAGAGTAGCTCTTGTTCCATAAGTTCAACTGAGTCACTTATCTATATATATTCGCTGCGCTGTGGTGACCCGATTCCCCAGAATTTTGAAAAATTATCTTGTCAGATAGGCAAAGTCGTTATTCATGATGGAGAATGCACCAGTTATGTTCTCTGTTTCCTCATTCATATATGGGCGAATGAAATAAGATATATACGATGTCAAAATACATGCACATCATTTAGATAGTTAGGTTTCTTTGTTCCCTTTGTTGTGGCTCTCACATTCAGATGTGAATAGTTCCTAATTAGAATTGCATACTCTGGCACTCGCTCTCCATGTAAGTAAAATCATAGCAAAGCCAGAGACCCTTCCTCTGTGTGCATCAATCAATCAATTTACGAGAAGTGTATATATTCCGACCTGTGACTTCAACACCCCCAGTGTTGCGACATACAATTACCATTCAAATTTGATGCCAACTTTAAATAAAATATAACCGTCTTCTTTTCAGGTTCGTCAAAATTTCATCTCAAATATTATCACATTTTCTTGTCCATATTCTAGCATTTTGTTAATATAGGGATTAACTTTTTATCGAGTCCATTATATATAGATGAGCCACTCTTAAGATGTTGGTTGGTTTCAAGAGAGCCATTGCATATATGAGAAGATTGGAAGTCTCGTTCGAGAAGCAAAGGGGGTGGAGCAATGACTTTACCAGCCTCTCATATGATCAACTCGAAAACATGATGCAAATAATGCGCCTATGCGGCAAACTATGACAAGACAAAAAAAGAAGCTGAAACATGTGAGTGAGAGAACGAAGGCTCGAGAAAAAAATAAAGGAAAGTAAGTGAATATCATAAGCTATGAACCTGAAATGGGCAACAATTTGATCAGAATCAACTGCCAGAAACCGCCAGCAAACACTTTGAAAAGATCTGAAATATTATCATGTATGTCTACTATTGATGCGAATGATCAGATGAAGGTACTCATGAAATGCTTGGACCTTATTACACCTCAACACATTCAATATGAGAAAAATCTGGTAGAACTAGGTTTAAAGGAGATGATAAAGATGAAGAGAATAAGGAAGGTAAAGGGGTTAAGGCCTTTACGCCTGGTAAGTGGACATCTGAAGGAATGCTAAAAACAAAAATAACAGAGTAAATAGAGAGTAAATAGAAAGAAAATCTCCACCATAATTATCATGGCAGAGAAGGCTTTGAAGATAAGAGATATAAGGGAAAATTTAAAAGCCTTAAAGCTGAGGACGATACAACCAAACACAAGGTTGTGGATCAAGTAATTTTATATCGTTGTTGACGTTCAACGAGGAACGGGCTGAAAAGAAAAATGGGATCGAGAAAGGCATCACAGAAATGCAAGATTAAGCGGGCCGTCCTTGCACTAAGGTAGTGGAACCTGTCCCGTAGGATTAAACCCAGGGGGGACCTGAAAATTTGCGCACTTTCCACAATTCAACAGCGTTTAAATACACAAGTGAAGTTCCACGCGAGATAATAGCCTAGCAGCGATGAAAACAGGAGCTCCATGCCGCAGAGTTCATTATTTATAAACCCCAACAGTGGAACGCTGGGCTTAAGCTCATGCGTGGCACTAGTGATTACAAGTAGTAATTTATTGGCCCCTTCCAATAGGATGTAAGTACTGGGAAAATCCACTATCAGTGGAAAAAGCAAGTCCATTGAATATGCGGATGGCTGGATTTTATATCAGAGTGTGAAAAGTCGCGCCGAGATGGGGCAAATTCGCTGAAATGGAGGAGATTCGTATCGCTTTGACAGAGGGTGTGGTTATGAGATACATGTTGATAGATGAGACTTTGTTTATACAGATACTCCCTCAATTGTCAAAGACGGTGAAGTGGGAGACTCCTTCGAATAGCTATTGGAGAGTGTTTGGGCCGTAAGAGGGTCTTGGTTGACTAATAAGAAGGAATTAGAGGCGGCTGTGCACTCAGCTGTGAATGCAAGTAAAATACATAGCTAGTTTTTAGTGTGCGGTACTCAAAACCAAGAAAGTGCCAGGCCCTAAGCTTGTGAGTCTAGATTCAAAGGCTTTATCTTGAAGGGCCTGAACCTGGAATTCAGTGTAGTTATGTCTACATAAAATGCTTTTCATAAATTCGTGATAAAGTGTTCAAAGCTTCGTCTGAGACTTTAGGAACAGACCTCCGAAATCCAGACTGCTTGACATAGAGTGGAGTAGCTAATTATCTCCGGCAAGCATATTTAAGGGCAGGACTATTGTTAAAATAGTAGCATAATTGTTTAATACCCAGAGAGAGCTAAATAGTTTAAGATAAGTCAATAATAGAGATATTATTTGTTTCTTATTCTAATTTTCTTGCTTAATTGATGCTTCAAGCCTTTTATCTTTACATTTTCCTAAAGTAACAAAAAGGGTGAGGTCAAGTTATCATAAAATCTCGCAATATATGGGTATCACAACAGGTCGGAGTGCCTATAGTACAATTGAATTGATCAAACACGGAAGAGATACTCTCCTGATGTGACAACGAGTACTATTGTATACATGATGTGTGGGTGTGGAGTCTATACTTCCGATGAGGAGCAGGTTACGCTGAGAGTGATAGCCATAATAACTTATATTTATTCTTTGACTTTCTCACTAATATGAGCGTATTTCAATTTGAAAATAAAATCCTAAATTCTCTTATAATTCCCACGCTTTTGTATGTCCATATTGATATAGGATAGATGAGTAGATGAGTAGCAACCAAGTATTCTGTCATGAAATGCAAGTACAAGAATAGAACTCATACTCGAATACGTATAACTTGTACCAAATATTCCCAAGCTTTTGCCCCAAAGAATGTTCCCCCCTGAATCCAGAGGTATATACTTCCCGTTCCATAAAAAGCCGCTCAAACTTTAATGGGCTGATTGGCCATTACACATTGTTGCCAGGAAATCGGGTAAATATACCTTGTCGTGCTTGTGAAACCAAGGATTCACTTTTACGGAGCTAGCTCCGATTGAGTCATGGTGATTCGCCGGCTCAGCCTTGGCAGCTTCGCCTATTGGTGGGGAGCTTCAGCCAACCTGGAAGCGATCCAAGTAGATCGCGGGGTGCAGCCTTGGTAGCCTCGCACGGTGCTCAAGGTTGGTGGCCAGACGCCGCACGTACTTACCTATATTTACTACGTATCTATCCCTTTCGAAGAAAGACTAAAAGGTACGAAACGATATACCACAGCCACTTGCGGGAAAAGCTGATTAAGGGTATTACTTGTTTACCTTGAAATCTTTTGAGTCCAAAGGGGCAGCTGAACATTTTAGAAAAGCCTCTCGAACCACTTTCAAATTAATATCCTCCGTGAGTAATGGTAATGATAGCCGTGCAAGTTCGCTTGCTAAGGCAAGCGGCGTATTAGAGAAGAGTACTATGTTGCGGAGAGGGGTACTCTCGGAGTGGAATGCAGTAGAGTCGGTCCAGGATCTGTTCTGAGGGGCGCAGTGGAGGACTACAGCTTCGAGCTCTCACTGTAGAATGTAGAGGGTCGGCCCCGACTCTGTGGTCCTCCGGACTGCGATTTTCGGAACAGATGAACAGATGCTGGCCCGAGCTGTGGTGCAGTTGGGAGTGCTCTGACCGGAACATTTTTGGGTCTAAAGGGCTCTGATTGGTGCTATTTCGGAGGGCTGACAGCCAACCATTCGGCCTCCTAGTGACCAGTAATATCGAGGCTCTCTAGCTTTACAGTACTTATTGTAGGGAGAAGAGAAGAGAGCGGCTGGCAGCATGAGGGAATTTGTACACGAGCTTGGCCTTTATGCCCCCAATGTAGTCATTTCAATTCATCGTCTGGTTTGTGGTTCTGCATTTGGACCCAGAAACGAGACCATCGGCTTTATAAATCTTCGACAAACAATGTTGACCTACTATGTGTATATTATATTCGAGTATCATTCGATCATGTCTATTGTCTTCGAGCAACCCCGAAAAGTACTATGACCCTGAAGTAGCACCTTCCCCCCCGAATTAGGACCACCCCGGTATCTACTGCCAGTCCCACAGTCCTTTTCTTCGGATTTATGCCTAACTCTCTTTAATCGACTAAGCGCACCCGTGGGAGATCGTTGCGCTTGGCATCGGCACTTGCAGCAGCACGGACCACGAAAGATAACCAAAGCTGGTACATGTAGGCGGGTCAACACCCATACAGGGGAGCATACAAAGAGAGCATACGGAGTACAGAGCATTCGTGCTTAGAGATGAGAATCTGAGTATCGATTTTCTACGAATCTCAGGGTGTGGCAAAGGCATGGAACGATTTTGAATGCAAACAACTGTTTACGCACCAGTTCCAGCCACATATTCAATTTAGTTACCTTGTGTTTTCCTCAGAAACTGCGTATCTTTTGCCTTAGAAGTGTCTTATTTCGTCCGTCTTGGCAATGCTCTGGGGCGGGCTGAGGTGCAAATTACAGTTCTCTTTTTAAGGTACAAATTTTGGAACGTGGTTATCTTAGTTGCTTTTCCTTGCTGTCTGCTACTAGATCTTGGTCTAAGATGCTTCTTCTTATGGTGATCTAAAGACCCTTGTGGGGAGGGGCAAGCTGACAGCTATCGACTTTGTTCTTGACCAAAAACCGATGTTAATGCCAAGTAAGGTTAATGTTAATGCTAATGCCTATATGAGAGCCCGAGCTTTGTGTCACCCCCATTATGGTCAGTCGGCCAAATACGCTTCGCGTACGGAGATGCCGTATGCATAAATAATAATGTGGCTAACACCAATTAGTCCAAATTCATTCAGCCATGGCTCGCGCGTTGTGGCTGCTGCAACAGTTGGGAGGGCATCAAATCTCCACAAGCATAACCTGTGCAAAGAGAGCCTCTTCGAAGCAGGCCGAGTGAAAGCCTCAAGCTTGAATTTCAGCAGAACACCTATATAACTTCGAACCTCTGCAAAAACAAAGATGCAGGTTCTTCTCCTCAGTCATTCATTTGAGTCGCTCCTTTTAATCTTTGTTGGAGTTTTATACTCCCAAAATACACCATGATGATATCTATCATCCAATCAATATTAGGCATGGCGATGCTATTCGCCATGGGAGTACGTTCTGAGGACCTTCTCTTTGTTTCTGGACTGGAGGGTTCGGAGCAGGGTTTGGCTATTGCTGCCGGTTATACTGTCAAGACGGTGGCAATGACAGACTTTGCTGCCATGAGTACCAACGACATCTCTCAATTCAGGGCCGTAGTTATCGGCGACCCATTCTGTAGTGGCTCTTACGCAACTAATTTGGCTTTTATGGATAGCTCAAAGAAGCAATGGTCACCTGCAATTACTGGAAATGTCATTCTACTTGGTACGATCAAAATTCCCTTCATTTTATAGGCCTCCCACTGATAATATCCGACAGGTACCGATCCCAGTTTTCATTACAAATACGGCGGCATTGCTCGTGCAGGAAATCTGATGACTAATGCTATCAATTTCGCTGCTGCTGATGCTGTTAAAACTGGTCTCTATGTTGCCATGTCTTGCTACGGTGGTGCCAGTTACGGTTCAGTGCCATTTTTGTCAGAGTTTGGAACGTTCACTCTGGGCAGTTCTAGTGGCAACGCTTGCCACATTGTTGCATCATCTCCAGCCATCGGAACACTCTCAGACAGCGATCTCTCTAACTGGGGTGCAAGTTTTCACGAAGCGTTTACATCATTCCCTTCAAAATTCCAGGCTCTGGCCATTGCTGAAGGAACGGGTGATTCAGGTACCCAGACCTTTGCAGATGGCACTTCAGGTATTCCCTACATCATCAGTATTGGTGCAACACCTTCGGGATGTGGTGATGGTGTTTTGCAGACCAAGCTCGGAGAAGAATGCGATGATGGAAACAAAGTATCTGGAGATGGCTGTTCTTTGAGCTGCAAATGTGAATTTGGCACCCCAACTGGATCTGGATGCGCTGCTCCAGTATGTGGAGACGGTTACTTCGCTCCTTCTGCTGGCGAACAGTGTGAAGATGGAAACAGTATCTCTGGTGATGGGTGTTCATCTACTTGTAAATGCGAAAATGGTCTTCCAGATGGTAAGGGAGGTTGTCGTGCTCCAGTTTGTGGCGATGGTGTTTTCAACAAGGCAACCGAGAGCTGCGATGATGGCAACACTGTTTCAGGTGACGGGTGCTCTTCCACATGCAAGTGCGAGACTGGTCTCCCTGACGGAAAGGGTGGATGCTTGGCTCCTGTTTGTGGTGATGGGATATTCTACCCAGCAGGCGGAGAGCAGTGTGATGATGGAAATGCTCTTTCTGGTGATGGCTGCTCTTCCACCTGCAAGTGCGAGATTGGTCTCCCTGACGGTAAGGGTGGATGCTTGGCTCCTGTCTGTGGTGATGGCGTTTTCGATTCTGCTACCGAAAGCTGTGACGATGGCAACACTATTTCTGGTGATGGCTGCTCATCTACTTGTCACTGCGAGATCAGTCTTCCAGACGGCAAGGGTGGCTGTGCTGCACCTGTTTGTGGTGATGGAGTATTCAGCAGTGCAACCGAAGGCTGTGATGATGGAAACAGTATTTCTGGAGATGGTTGTTCTTCCACTTGCAAGTGCGAGACTGGCCTCCCTGACGGCAAGGGTGGCTGCTTAGCTCCTGTCTGTGGTGATGGTGTTTTCGATTCCGCTACCGAAAGCTGTGATGATGGCAACGCTATTTCCGGTGATGGATGTTCAGCTTCGTGTAAGTGCGAAGTTGGTCTGCCTGACGGAAAGGGTGGATGCGATGCCCCAGTTTGCGGAGATGGAGTATTCTACTCAGCAGGTGGTGAGCAGTGCGATGATGGAAATGCTCTTTCTGGTGATGGCTGCTCTTCCACCTGCAAGTGCGAGATTGGTCTCCCTGACGACAAAGGTGGATGCTTGGCTCCTGTCTGTGGTGATGGTGTGTTCGACCCTGCTACTGAAAGTTGTGATGACGGCAACACTGAGAATGGTGATGGATGCTCATCTACTTGTCACTGTGAAGTCAGTCTTCCAGACGGCCTTGGTGGTTGCGCTGCACCTACTTGTGGTGACGGAGTCTTCGATGCGGCTACTGGTGAACAGTGTGATGGTACGGCTGACTGCTCTTCCGCATGTAAGTGTGAGATCGGTCTTCCTGATTGGACCGGTAACTGCTTGCCTCCAGTATGCGGTGATGGCGTTTTTGACCCTGCTACCGAAAGCTGTGATGATGGCAACTTCCTCAGTGGTGATGGGTGTTCCTCTACTTGTCACTGCGAAGTTGGTCTTCCTGACGGCGCTGGTGGTTGTCTTCCTCCAGTTTGCGGTGACGGAGTCTTTGATGCCGCCAGTGGTGAACAGTGCGACGATGCAAACACTATTTCTGGAGACGGTTGCTCCTCCACCTGCAAGTGTGAGGTTGGTCTCCCTGATGGAAAGGGTGGATGCTTGGCTCCTGTCTGTGGTGATGGCGTTTTCGATTCTGCTACTGAAAGTTGCGATGATGGCAACGTTGTTGATGGTGATGGTTGTTCCTCCACTTGCACTTGCGAGGTCAGTCTTCCAGACGGCCTTGGTGGTTGTGCTGCACCTGTTTGTGGTGATGGAGTCTTCGATGCGGCCACCGGTGAACAGTGTGACGGCACAACTGACTGCTCCTCCACTTGCAAATGTATGCATGGTCTTCCAGATGGTCTAGGAAACTGCTTGGCTCCAGTCTGTGGTGATGGCGTTTTCAACTCTGCTACCGAAAGCTGCGACGACGGCAACGTTGTTGATGGTGATGGTTGTTCCTCCACTTGCACTTGCGAGGTCGGTCTTCCTGACGGCCTCGGTGGTTGTCTACCACCTGTGTGTGGTGATGGGGTTTTTGACGCAGCTGCTGGAGAAATGTGTGACGACGGCAACGTTGTTGATGGTGATGGCTGTTCATCAACCTGCAAATGTGAAGACGGACTCCCCACCGGTTCTGGAACATGTAGTGCGCCTGTATGCGGAGATGGCGTCTTTGCTCCAAGCTCTGGCGAACAGTGTGATGACGGAAACACTGTCGCAGATGATGGTTGTTCATCTACATGCATGTGCGAATTCGGTCTTCCAAACGGCGATGGCACTTGCGGAGCTCCAGCTTGTGGAGATGGTCTCTACGATCCACACACCGAGCAGTGTGATACTCTTATTATCATTAAGGGAGGATCCGAGTGCTCTTCTACCTGTAAGTGTACAGAGGGTCTTCCAGATGGTGCTGGCGGGTGTCTCCCAGCTGTATGTGGAGACGGAATCTTCAATGCTTTGACTGAGAGCTGTGATGATGGAAACTCTGTCGACGGAGACGGCTGCAGCGCAACCTGCCTCTGTGAAAATGGACTCCCAGACGGTTTAGGTGGATGTCTTTCCCCATCATGCGGCGACGGAATCTATTCACCAGAGGAGGGTGAAGAGTGTGATTCTGCCTCAACTTTTGGTTGCTCGTCAGTCTGCAAGTGTGAGTTCAGTCAGCCGGATGGAAAGGGTGGATGTCTTGCTCCAGCTTGTGGAGATGGCTTCTACCAACCTCTACTCGGAGAAGAGTGCGATGACGGAAATGCTCTTAATGGTGATGGATGTAGCTCATCGTGCCTCTGTGAGAAATCTGGAACTCCAGATGGTCTCGGAGGGTGCATTGCAGCCATCCCCATTAGTATAAACGCTACTATGAACGCCACGTCAACCACTCTCCGCCCTTCATTTGGAACGGGTGTTTCTATCACAGCGAATGCAACTTCAACCACCTTTAGTCCATCGCTCGGCACCGGAATCCCTGTAGTAATCAATACCTCTCTGGGCTACACAAATACTTCAACCGCCCTGCCCATGACAACAACTACTTCTTCCTCTTCTGGCAGTGGCTCGGGATCAGATGGATCTTCAGGCAGTGGCTCAGGATCAGAGGGATCTTCAGGCAGTGGCTCAGGATCAGAGGGAGCTTCAGGCGGCCACGATTCTATCGTAACCCTTGGATCGACCGTATCAACTGTCTATGCCACCAATATCTACACTATCACTTCTTGCGCACCAACTATCACCAACTGCCCGGCCAGACTTGGTTCAGTCACTACCGAGACCATCTCCCTTTATACAACCATCTGTCCGATCACCGCTGCTATGGCTGCTTCTTCCACTAAGACTAGTCATGGAGCTGCCGCAAGTTCGTCTGAGATCCCTGGTTCCCCATCCTCTAGTGAAGTCTCTGTTATTGTCGGAGTTGAGATTGTCTATGAGATCGAATACATTACTACCACAGTCTGCCCTTATGCTGGAGTAACAGGTAAGTCCCACATTGCAAGTTTAAAAATTATTTTAACTAACTTGATAACTTTAGAAACTCAAACCTATGCCACTACCGTCGGATCCTCCAATAACGCAATTTATAACACACCGGTCCCCGGTTCTCCATGTTACGTTTGTGAGCTGATGAGCGAGGGAATTCCTTGCCCATCAACCGGCCACTTCACTGTCACTTCCGTAAGAACGCTTGATTGAATATCATTAGATCACTGCTAATTTATCTTCACAGAAACAATGCACAGCTTGTGCTGGTGGAGCACTTCCTACACCAGAGCCAATCATTTACAAACCTTGCGCAACTTGTTCTCCTACTACCTTGGCTGGTAACCCAACTATTGCAGGCGGTTCTTCTGCAACACGCTCTTCTTCCAACTCTGAAATGACCAACATGGCCGGTATGTCTGGTATGAATGATAACAAGGTGCCTGGTACACAACAATCCAGCACTTCCGGTATGTCTGGTATGTCTGGTATGGATGATAATAAGGTGCCTGGTACACAACAATCCAGCACTTCCGTATCCCCAACGTTCGGAAATACGACCGTCAGCCATAACATTACTAGCACCAACAACAAGACTAGCAACGCTACCATCCCATCATCTCAATACATCAGTGGAGCATCTGGAAGATTGCAGATGCTGGGAACAGCATCGTTCCTGCTCATTCCTTTCTTCTTCTTATTTTAGTTTTACTTTTTCTCTTTGACGTTCAAGTCAAAGGCCTTTTTTAAAAGCCTTTGATAGTCATTCTGCTCTAGAAACTCGTCATATAGAGCAATATCAAATAAATTAAATTTTATAATATCAATTCTTTCATATATAAGGCTCCCATTTCTGCAACCCCCCTGGATCAACATTCACTAACTTCAACAATAAGAGTAAGACCAATAAATGTATGCTTGAACGAAATAGAGTAGACGAATGGATCTTGTATGACCGCAAATCTACATAGTAGATACATATTCATTTCAGCATCATATCTATAGATAGTCCCTTAGTGTTTTTGGTATAGGCTCTTAATTTCAATCAATTCAATACGCTCTACCCTATGTAATTATGGTGGCTAGAGCTTCTTGCGTGGAAATCGGATTCACACCATCGTTTACACGTCTCTACAACCAACCCCACAAATTCGTCGAATTGACACAATGTTCAATATATCACGATCTGCACACATCGCAATTACCTGCTTCGGTATTTTATGTAAATTTTAATTCCCACTATTTGTTAGTTTCTAATGAACTTGTTTATTGTGATGATGTTTGTCGTGAATCTTCAATGTAAAGGGTGGGAGCGTTAGTGATATTTGGAGTGCTGAGTTAGTACGTATGAGGATCGGAAGTTTCGAGATAGTGCCCTTGTAAGTAGCAATTTAGCCGCTATTCTATTACCCACCAACCTTTTCGGATATTAAGTACTTGGATTTCTCTAATTGTACTTGAAATAGATACTACACCTAAAATTTGGTAGAATATTGTCAGTGAGATTTATTATTGAGAAATATAGGAACACTTCAAGTAAAATGTAAGTTAAATAGTAAATATTGATGGATATTTCGTGTAGTTATACAAGAGGCTTCGTTGAAGGTGACATTTCAGAATAGCGAGTGTTATGTCAGTCAGGGGGAAAGGGCAAAAAACCTGCTGCGCGCTGGTACACTGGGATATATCGTTCGAACTATGAAGCGAGAGTGTGCTGGCGTCAATGAGAGAGACCGATTCCCACAGGCAGTACTCCACTATTGAATAAAACCTGGGGGAAACAAGAATTTCATTCGCTCGTGAGAGTTCTAACGTTGTGATAACATAACATCCGTGGTCAGTGAGCAGAGAGTGTCGGAGCGTACTTATGCGGCGTAATAACTGGAACGCCTTGGTCGCAATTGATTGATAAATTGCCATTATAAAGCCGTATTCTTATCTGACTTTAACGAAGTGCGTACACAAGTAGAGTATTCATGTACTTTGATAAACGAGCTGTGGAGAGAAGGAATATGATTATTATTTTAGGCGACTAAGCCAAGTAATCGGCAAATAGAGCAATGAACCCCACACTTCCGAATCAATATACAAACAAACTACCGCGACTACATCCGTTCGACTGCAGTGGGCCAGCTACTTATGCTGGGTTCAACTGTAGAACTGAGCATTAAGTCAGATGTTATTGGTATCATTAGCGATCCTGCAAAACTGCCGTCGAAATGTGAGAGCTCTTCTAACCCAGAATACTGCATGAATTTGTACGCTGCAATGCAACTGTGAAGACCCACATTTGTTGAGGAAGATTAAGCAGATTGTTTTGGGAGGCAAATGTAACTGGAAAGGCGGTCTTTGCTGAGATATTGTGGAATCGCCTCCATTATAGGTGTATGTATAAAATTGGCTGCCATATCAACTGCTCAGTAATTCAATAATCATGCACGTGAAAATTGTATTTACGACCAGCTTTGGCTAGAAATAAAAATTGTAATACCAAATCAAGTGCACTACTCAGGTCTCCAAAAATATACTATTAATCGAACAGTTTGAAAAGTGTGAATGACAATGTTACAAGATATAGTATCAGCATGACATTGAAGATCTCTTATTTCGCACAAGAATTTCTACGCCACGCCTAATGCTAATATATAAGTACTTATAATATAGAATTGAAGAAGGGCTACCTAGTAACCAAAGAATTATGTGCGTAGAATGTTTTACTTAGACCTAGTGATGCAAAATCAAATAATTGAGGCTAATAAGCCACATATCTCCAAACCATTTAGTGCTAGAATTCCTTTTTAACTCTCTTCGTATTGAAAAAAAAAACTCAATTTATATATAGCGAGATACGTTAGTTCTAAATTGCCCATTGCTCTTTAGATATTGCATGCCGCCATGCGCGCCGAGACCTTATTCCGAAGGACAGTTTATCAGATTAGAGACTTTTGGGAACGTAGTAATTTGCTATTCATAAAAAGCACACATAAAAGCCCGTATAAATCGTTCATTTTAACCAATACCTCTCCTACGGTCCAGTTCTAGAGTGCCAAAATCCGGTATCGATAGCCACGACCTTTCCTCCAACGGCAGACCCATTAACCGTTCCTATTTGATGTTTCAGTTCTTGACCTTATATAGCATCTGTTGGCATCACTTACCACCCATGGCAGTTGCAAATAATAGATTTTCTGTGCCTTTCACTCTCCCAAAAGCTCCCGCCGTGAGGCCTGCTAGAAGTGGTGTATCCGGACTCCCTGCTACCACGGTCACTGTCCCATTCTCAACCACACTTATCTCATTCAGTAGGTTTTGCATCATCCAAGCGCTATTATCGGTGCGGAAAACAAAGTCATCTACATCCTCCACTTGCGCAACAATCTCTGACGGTCCTGTTGGGAGACCGTTAGTATCGACCGGAATGCGGGAAAGGATAGGGTTGCCCTAGTTTGTCAGCTCAAAATTTCACCCAAAATTAGAGAATATATGGTACTATATGATGGATGGAAACAGACGTACCGTATTTGACCAGTATAGCCACCCATCATTCATCTTCAACCCATTAATGCCTAATTTCAAGGTGGCGTTACTCAAGTACGTCATTTTGTCATCCGCTACAACTTGAACAGACTTGCCAGTCCTAACATCCAACCTCCACACGCTCCCCAGATGTGAGTCTGCGATGAGCAACCTTGGCCCGTAAGAAGCATTTGCTTGCACCGAAACCCCTTGCAACAGTGTCATCCCATTCAAGAGCCCTGCGCCGGGGAGATCAGCTACCTTACTGACGCTTGCATTACGCACTACCTCGCCGTTCAGGGTCTGGAAATTTGACATATCAACTTGGAAAACGGCATAACTAGTATTCGTTGTCTTGATGAAGTCGGAGTTATAGGGGGCGGAGACAACGACGTAAAAAATGGAAGGAAAGGTCGGATCAGATGTGATTCCTTCTGCGCCGAAATAGATTGAAGGGAATTGGGTGACATTGAAAATTTCCCCGGAGTCTGGTGAGATGAGTTGCAGAAGCGGCGTATCGCTGCGCGTTACCAGGAGACCATTGGCGGGTGTGAGTGCAATGTTCTCGTAATGGGTGCCGACGACACCTTCGGTGAGAATTTTGACTGCTGAGGAAGGCACAAGAGCGTGTATGGTGGAGAGGAGGAGTGTAAGAGGGAGGAGAGAATTGAAAGTGCGCATTTTGATAAGGGTAAGGGTTGAAAATAGAAATAAGCAGTATCGGAAATAAAATCCGATGCAACTGATAAATGGGAAAGATAAAAAATGTCTTCACCTACTTACTACTTATACTTCGTGATATTTGACAATTACTTGGCCATTATGCAAATTTATAACTCAAAAAAGATCTTGAAAAACTTGCACGTACAATCCCCTACCCAAATATTCAGGATAATGTTGCATTGTGGATTCTCCTGGCGTATGGATTTTGTATGTAAAAATGCATATATAACCTAGAACATTGATTATGCACAAACCTAACCTGGTCCAAGATAATCCGATCGGGAACTTTACCTAACAAACAGATACATATGTATAAGGCCACAGGGGTGATGAAAGTCGGTGAGATTTCTGGATAACGCGGCAACTCGCCAAGATCCCAAATATTTAGAACGCTGCACTCTGCTGACACCGAGGACTTAAGCATCTGCTGCACGCAGAATACCATAGGGAGATTGATCTACACTCCTTTTATTGAGACCGTCGAAGGTCTTAACTCCACCGGGGGTCTTATAATTCGGAGTTAAGGTAGTAATACCTGCACACAAAATTGAAAACTATACTAAACCGCCGCTTTCTATGAAGTAAAAATCACTGTTAGTACCCTAGTGCCCTAATACATATTTGTTAACGCGATTAGCACCTGTCGCAACACAGAGATATTGGTGGTCGCAGATCGGAATGTATACACTTCTCGTAGGTCGATTCGTTGATGCACACAGAGGAAGGATATCGGGTTTTGCTACGATTCTATATTACTTGATGGTGCCATGTGCCGGAGAGCACACTTCCTAACCAGGAACTGCTCACATTTGAACGTGAGAGCCGCAATGATAAACCTAACTACTAGACTCATTGAATAATGTGCACGTATTTTGACACTACCTCTTAATCTACTTTATTTTTCAAATTTTTAATGCTTTGTCAGTAAGTACAAGAGAAAGTGCGCTGTGGTGTGTCCTCGCGGGAATGCAATTGGAATGCATAGTGCACAACAATCAACCAATCTTCGACATCATCAGTATACTTTTAAAGGATATTAAATTGTAGGTCTTCTCGCAGAGATACATGACCTTGTCAAAGAAGTGTGAGAAATGTAACTTAAAGCTAGAATTTGTTCTTCTATGTAATATATCGTTGTCGTGGAATACTTATGATAAAATGCCATTCATGTTTAATACTTGTTGAAATAAATGCACATCAGTAAGGTAGTACTAATACCATCAAGGCTATCTCATTTGAACGCGAGTAGTTACTAATTGAGAAGTACACACTCACGCACTCAAATCATATAATATAGAATTATAGCAACACTAGGGAGATTCTCTCTACATGATTTAATCAATCTCCGAGTCAAAAACATATTCGATCTATGTATCATCCAAATCCCTGCTGCTGCTGTTGCCAGAATACATAATACAGTAAGCTTGAACACATTTGTGAAGACAATTAAAGTTGACCGATATATAGACAGCGTTCAAAATATTGGAGATAATTAACACTTAATATGCCAAAGTAAAATATATGTAAAATATTGTTTATGGCATCGGTTAATGTCCAGGGCAATAGGATGAATTGGATGTTCATTAAAACATACGGCTAGCTAGACAGATCTTGACAGGACTGGCTTGTACATACAAAATATACAATATAAAGAGAGTATGGAATAATGAAATTAGAAGAATAGTGGTTTAATTCATTTAGACAACTAATTATACAGAAGCCATACCGGATTTCCTGCAAATCAGGGCCCGTTCTTGATTATATTTCATTTCTCCTCAACAGTCGCAGCACTGTAACCCCCACTAGCACTCTCCAAGGCAATCAGTCCGCAAGATTTAACGATTCCTCCAGTAACAGTCCACTCAACATCCTCGCTTTCCAAAATGGTGATGCCGTCCTGGTAATCTTGGACCAAGAAAATCTTGGTAGCACTACCATCGACGTAGTTACACCCAGCAAGCCAAAATTGATTACCGAGAGTATCAGCGGCAACATAAATAGATGTACCACTGATATCATCAGCGATTGGCACGAGACTGAGGAGCTGAGCATCGTGTGGCATGGTATCAGTATCAGCAAGACGGAAGCGAGAAATACCAAGAATAGACATCTCAGTACCATAATAATACATGAGACGGTCCTGGTAATCAGCAGCATAGATGCCTCCAATGCCTGCGAAAAGACCAGCAGTATCGGAGCTGTCAATGCCAGAGAGATATAGGTTTCCATTGTCAGCCGTCGTAAGTTGAATGCCATTGGTCGGATCAACCAAATTAAGGTAGTTGACTTCGGTATCAGAGACAGTGGCTGCGTTAACAGCCGTACTCTCATTGAAAGCACCATCTGCATCGAAGTCTGGGGCATCATAATTGCTGTCGGCATCATCGGCAAAGGTGGCAGAGGCGACGAGCAAAGCATCATCGATACTCGTTGTATCAGCATCAGCGTCATAGTCCCCACCAGGTCCGTCGCCCTCAGTCAGGTCAACTGTATCAGAACTTAAATAGGTATCATCCATTTCAAGGGTAAAATCAGTAGAATCAGTGTCGTCCGTGGAATCAGTGTCATCCGTACCGTCGGAACTTATACTTGTTGAGGTATCATCCTCTTGACGGCGATTTATACCTCTTGCTGGTAGAGCTGTAATAGCTGGAGCTGAAGTAACAATGGCGCTGTCACATTCAAAAAGCTCAATAGTTGGATTGATTATTCCTCCCTTGAAATAACATGCACCCCGGTCGGGGACATAGGTGACTGCGTTACATCCATAGTAGTAAGAGCATTGATCCATGCAGTCGTCTAGGTTGGAGCCATATGAAGATGAAATATCTCCACCAAGATAGTCAAGATTACATTTGACTTTCCAGGTGCGACCATCTAGTGGACTAGTGTATTGACGTCCCTCAACCGGGCAAGAGGTTAGTGCTATGCTGTTAGGGGATCCAAGACTGAAGTTGTCCATATCGATGGTGATTGGCGACGTGATAGCTGTGCAGTTGAACTGAACTTGGATTTGGGTATTTATAGTTCCGTCGGCATTGGTATTAAAGGCATCGCTAGAATCGAAAGAGATAGCATAAGGCCCGTAGCTGGTCAGTCCAACGTCTGGACCTGTATTTGCGACACCGATATAGCCAGTCTTTGCATTACTTGAAAGTGCGGTAATGCGAACATCGCAGACACTTGGTCCCATGTTTTGTCTGAGGTCGAAATACATGTTGTAAGTACTATTAGCACAAACATTGCTCAAGTTCTGTGCCAAGTTCATATTGGCGCCATATGCATTTATTGGTGTAGGATTCCATGTTGTGTAGAATCCATAGTACCCTTGACTTGGGTTTCGAACGGGAGCAAAGGCATAATTATCACTAGTGGTGCCAGCGATAAACCAAGAATCTCCCAGAGGAAAGTTGTCAAAGCTGGGATTGGTCAAGACGTTGAGGACATTTGATGTACATGTTTTGTCTTGAGTGTTTGTGGCATTGATGGCCGGGATTACATCAGCAATTGTAGTAGGAGCGCTTGTAGCTGAAGTTGGTGAAATTGTAGTCGACGCTGTAGTAGATGTAGATGTAGTAGATGAGGTTGTAGTCGATGCGTCTGTGGTGGCATCATCACCACTACTTGGCTCAGTACTATTACACGTCAGCATAGTTAATTAGAAGAACCAAAATCAAAGAACTTACCCAATACAACCACCAGCGACTGGCAACTTGAAATCATAAAGACCGAAATTCTTGAGTCCAAGAATATCAACGTCGCCTTTCTTCTCGAGAGTAATATTCCATTCGACACCATTGCAACGACCCTCGTTGAGCTCAATTGATGGAGCCGATGTAACAGTTGTAACGACTGTGCCACTGGTCACGGTAGATACCTCTTGACCGGTACCATCGATCACAGTGGTACCATTGGGCGACGTGGTAACTGTCTTAGTGTAGGTTGCTGCTAGGGTTGCCTCAAGGAGTAAAGAAGTTGTATCAACCATAGCGACATTCTTCTTATATTTTCCTGCTCACGTTAGTCAGGAAAATGTCTAAAACCTAGCGTCTTCTTGCTTATTACTTACCACTAAACAACTCAACACCAAATGCCAAACCAATAGGAACTTCCAAACCAATACCGGCAGCAATCTCGCCATGAGCTGTAAAGGTTTTTTGGGTGATTGGCTTCCAGCCGGACTGCATGGATTTTTTGTTGTCAAGAAAATCAACTACAGCTGTCGCATTAGGAATTGACATAGAGACACCAGCAGAGATAGCTCCCATGGCCTTGGCCTCAATGAACAAAGCGATATCAACAGTGAGCTCAGGGCCAAGAATGAATACACCTGGAATGTCAAAACCTGGAAGTCCACGGTGAACGATACTCTTCTTTGCGAGTTGTTTCTTGTAGATGGCGAGAGCCTCAATACCAAGATGGAACCCTGCATCGAGTTGTCCCTTGGCTGTTAATGTACCATTAGTCAAACCATGACGATTGTAACCAATAGCTCCAGTAGCAGAGAAAGATCCATTAACACCACAATCGATGCAAAAGATGGCAATGTGAGGGGTGTCTGAGAAGTCATCTCTCAAGAGCTCGCTCTCCTCTTTGGTTTTCTTGATCTTAGCTTGCTCTTCCTTGTACTTTGGATCATCCACTTTTCTGATGAATTCATGTAACTTCCATGCTGGTGCATCCAAGAATGAATCAAGCTGCAGCGGCCGCCAATAAATTGGAAGTGATATTTTGATGGACGGATGGCCCTCGAGAATATCGATAATAGTCTTAACAACTGCAACAGCAAATTTAGCAGCAGCAACAACAACTTTTGAAACAACTTTGGCAGCTGTTTTAGCAACGGCTACAACTTTATCTTTAACAGACTTGACAACCGACGCAATGGCTTTGGGAAGGCTAAAGTGGAAGCTAAATTTTCTCTTTTCCAAGCCACGTTTCGAAGTGGTTCCGTCATCGGACTCATCAACGATATCAAAGTAGTCAGTAAAGATATCGTCATCGGCACCTGGAGCAATTGCGGCCCAGGTTTCAGGAAAAGAGTCCTCGTCAAAAGAATAGTATCCCAGCATATCATCGATGGCTCTGTCAAAATCATCGGTACATTCGGCAGCTGGAAGACCATTAATCATTTTGAGCGGCGGCACACCGCAAGCAGCAATAGTAGCATCAGGAGTAGAGGAGTTATTAGAAGTGGTAGTGTTAAAACCTCCAATAGTACCATTTACACCGGCAGAGTTGCTGAGTGTTCCATTGGAACTTTCCGAGCCTCCGATCGTACCATTTACGACGGAAGAGTTGCTGGGTGTTCCATTGGAGCTTTCTGAGCCTCCGATAGTACCATTCACGACGGAAGAGTCGCTGAGTGTTCCATTGGAGCTCTCCGAGCCTCCGATAGTACCATTTATGCTGGAAGAGTTTCCTGAGCCTCCGATAGATGAAGATGAGTTACTGCCAGCATTCCCAATGGCAGAAGAGCCACTAGTCGAGGTTGGAATTGGGAACCGGCCAGAAGAAGCCCCTGTGTTGATTGGCAATATTCCAGATGCGTCGGTGAAGTTGCTACCAGATTGATAAGGATAGGAGGGGCCCAATCTACCAGATGCTCCAGAATTGTTGTTGCCAGATACACCAGAATTGCTGGATGAACCTGAACTAGATGTGCTAGTAAATCCTCCTTCAACTGCTCCAGTTGTACTAAAGGAAATTGGGGTAGCATCGAGAATGGCAACTGTAGATGTGCTACCTGAAGCGATAGTTGTAGTCTCAGGCACCCATGTACCGAACTCGATGTGAACATCTTCAATAACTTCTTCAAACGTAACGTGAGTTCCTTGGATGACGATAGTAACATGCTCATCGATGTGCTGAATGGCTTCGGCAACGAAATAAGTGTGGTGGCCATCAGAGTATTGTGCACAGGATGCCTCTGAAGTAACGAACAAACTTTCAGATACCTCAACCCAGGAAGACTTAGTGAACTCGTAAGTGGCCACTGAGTCAAAGGTAATTATCATCTGGGTATCCTGACACTGGATAGAGCTAGTGGGGCTGTGATCAAGATTGACAGCTGGATAGGACCACTCAACAGAGAGACGTGCTTGCATGGCAGCATCTCCGAGAGCTTGAGCACCAGGTTTGCCGTAGTAAATCTGTCCCCAAGTTGCGGGAACAAGTGAATCCTTAGATTGGGTGTTTATAAATGAAGGAATCATAGGCTTGAGTACTGGTTGTACCCCGGAACCCTTTTGGTTTTTGTTCGGCACAATGGATGCGGTTGGAGAGTTTGATGATAGCACAAGATCAGATTCGTAAGATCCTGGAGAGGAACCTGGTAAATCTGACTCCGATTCAGATGAGTTTGGTGAATTAGATGATCCGGAAGTGTTAGACCCATCAGCTCCAGATGCAAACATCATCGGGCAAGGCGTAGTTTCAATCTTTCCTTCAGTAGCTGAGACAGGGGAAAGGGCTGCACCAGAGGTACTAATAATTGATGGAGCTGCATCTTCTAGAGAAATTGTTACGGTTTGTGTTCCGTACGAAACATGTATATCATCAGTTGTGATGATTGTGGGCGTGTAGTGGACAATTGATATTGCTGTTGATGTTGAAGTTGAGATTGAGTCCGTGATAGGAAGGGAAATTGGGCCGGAAACGGCAGTAGTGTTAGATGGAGCAGAAATGACAGTGGTGTTAGATGTCTAAAAATTTAAATAATATCAGTAACCATTTCAATTTCGAGGTGTTATGCTTAAGTAACTTACAGAATTTGAGTAAATAGCGGACGCTGTACTAAATGATTGTGGCAGCGCAAATACACTCACTGGCAATGCCAGCAAGATACTAGAAGCTAGGGAGAACAACATGCTTGTTGCTTGAAGAGAGGTTTTTAATCAAATGATTAATAGACCAAATCAACAAACAACAGCGGAAAATAACACCGAGATGCTCTCAAAAAGAATGAATGAGTGAGAGATAGGAACAGGGAAAGAACCATCTATGTGGGCTCCTAGAACATATATGGACTTCATCCATACTGCAATATTTCAAGATTAAATCGCGATTTTCTCTACCAATCACAGAAGATCTAGGAGATTTCAAGAAAAGCCTCATTGACTTTACAGTACTCTGAGATCCAGTGTAAGACCTGAACGACTCGGAGATACCGAAGTAATATTCTGGACTAGCTTTCTCCACAAACAGTATGGGAATCTTGTTCTGCAGGTTCAAGTCTTTTCACCCCATCACAGACAACCTGAAATGGCTTCAAGTTAATAGCTGATGTTGACGAGTTAGTAAGTAAAAAACATTCGATACTCATAGTCCACCGAGGTCTAGACTGTACACACCATATAGCAGAAAGCTATCGTAGGTCCACAAACAAACAAGCATTGGGATTCTGGCAACAAAAATCACTATAAACGTTCACCAGAATATATATACGTAATCTCCACCATGGAGCTAATCGCGTCTAAAATTTCCTTGCAAAAGCTCGGATACATACTAACAAACGGAAAAAAGAAGACTTATTGCAGATGCCTCTTTATACCTTAATTCTCAATTCCATGACTGGTTAGTGGCGATTCCTTGCCGTAAACTTGTGTACTTGGCATTGGGATCTTGTGGAAATAGTCAGGGGTAGGCTCAGTTTTTGAGAGGAAAAACAATCAGACCCTGTAGCGAAGGCGCGCTTAGAGTGAAAACATGGGGAGATGAATTAAGTGGTGGTCCGAACACGAAATAGATATGTAATACATAATGGCGTGATGGTGGTTGCCTGAGACAAAAATAAGGATACCTACTAAGCTTCTTCTTAGCGAAGCTTAGCATTCAATTCCTGCTCCAGTTTCACTCTAGATTTCCCTAGAACCGGAGTCAGTGGGTACTTAACTCGACTGCAACTCCCCATGATATATCGGAAGGACCTGAAAAATTGAATAATCAACTTTCAACTGAATTACAATAATATCTTTTACTCCAATTTTAATTCATACGCTGTATTCTATATTCGTATACATTCGAAATTACATGGTTTGGCGCAACTGAAGAAGAATTGTGTAAAATGCAGAGGTTTGAAATTACCATAATGATTTTGATGTGATGGATGCTCCCTGATTCATAACTCAGAATCAGTTTCCGTGTGGCTCCAAAATCAGTATGTTCCTAATAATTGACGTGCAAGAACCCAGAGCTTCATCCCGTGGCAGTATGGATTTGCAGTTAAAAGGCAATAAAATTATTTGATGTCTAGTAAATGTAGTATACACAAACACCCACGATATATATTATGCATAAGATGAAAAACACAACTAGAAAGAGTAAGAAGCTGTTATATAGGTACTATCAATAACCAACTTCATGTAATGGTCACGTGTAACCTCAACCGTGACTTGTTTCATGTATAATGAGTAATCCTCAAGTTCCAACACACATAAACCATAATAGCAGCATAGCGCTTGTTCAGTACATTCAATTTATTCGACACCTTTGTATTCGTTGTAGCTGTGGTGACCCAACTATCTAATATTATAACAGAAGCGTTGGAACGAGTTCAAACTTAGTTCGTGAGGTAATATGATGACAATAGAAGTGGTACGTAAGAGTGACTACACTACTCTGAACAATAATCAATGTGTGAATATGAATTATTCGAAATAGAACCACTAATTTAGATTTAGTTGACGGTTGATAAAAAATCGTAAAAAGCTATTTTTGTAATGATTTTATGATTATTTTATCCGTTGATCTAGCTGAAGTACAATATTTGTGCCATACCACTGAGATCTTCAATCAAGCAACATACCATCCTATTTTCTTGCAATGATTTTATGATGTGTTTCTGTATTGAACTGTACATATAGTTCAAGGTGTTGGTACTCAGGTTAAAGAAATTGAATATTTGTAAAATCAAACGATCTCATCTTTAAAAATCAATTATAGAGACCCCAACGCCTTGCACTTTTGCAATATCTAGTAAAAGTCTACCGACTACGACGTCCATGATGCCAATTCCCACGCATTTGAACACCACGTTAGAGGTTCGCAGGGCAGATAGCTGATCTTCTTTAGCATTGGTGAGTTTTCCTGTATCTTTTGACACCAATTCCCCAACTTCGATGAGTTCCTCCTGTGTAATTCCCGCTTTAATCAGCTCGCCAGACTCTTCTAGACAAGCTCTCTTGTCATCTACACAGAGTAAATCCCCTGAACGCACGGTTTCTGAGTCAACTTCTTGCATATGGGGTTTGTAGGAACCGATAAGCGAGAGATATCTGCTCCGCGACTTTGCGATGTTGAGATATGCGTAGGGAAATAGAGGCTCGGACGACGGAGTGCAACAGAAAATCGCTATTGCTTCAGCAACCAAGGATTCCAGAGCAGATTCATAGCCCACATTGTCAGCCTTGACGATAAACCTGAACTTGACGTCCGGGTATGCCTTCTCGAGCTCAGGAAATATATCCTTTTTCAAAGCATCAAGGGTTGCCTTGCTCCTGTTGACGACCGTCACTCTACCTATTATTTGTCTGCTGAGCATCAACGCCAATCGAATATGCCATTCGGCTTGTTTGCCAGCTCCGAATATAACTATGGAGCCTGCGCCCTGCCATTCGCGCTGAGAAAATATAACCATAGAAGCCAATGCTGTTCGAAAACCAGTAATCTCGCCGGAATTGAGAATTCCAACAATTTTGCCATCAGGAGTAAGGATGTTAAGGACACTAGGCAAGCCACCGCCTTGTGCTGGTATAGAAACGACTTTGATCCCGGTATTCAATGTATTTGATGATGGCATGAATAAAGTTGTATGTCCCAGTGAAGTTGATATTGACGTGCGAATAGGTTGGTGTATGACAGTTGTTTCAGAATTTGGTATTGAGAATTCTCTCAGTGTCCGAGAAAACTCGGTGAGAATGTTGCGAATGTCATTGAATGACAAATTTCTGAGAATTGAGCTGACATCGTCGTTTCTTAACACCAACATCGTATATTCTGTTAAATCAAGAATGATAAACAACCACCAAATAAATTATTTATAATTTCGAATTTGTGAAGAAGCTGTATAAGGTTGAACTTACAGTCAAAGAGTAGACCTTTAGTTTTTAAACATTTTCAATACTGCTGCTTTGCTACGATTAGAGCGCCGATGTCGCAAAACTATCGGTAACTGATATAGATGCTACGCGAATCTCAGCGTTCTCAGACAATACAATAATATTACGTAATATGTATAAATATTATCTATAACAACAAACACTTCCCTGACTCTCCATCGCAATGGTGGGGTTGATACCTAATAAGTTTGATTCTATAGATCCTGCGGAAAATTCCGACACCCACTGCAATATGTGGGGTATTAGTTCGTACCGCCGTATCAAGACTAATTATTATGTACACCGAGAAGGTTTGTCCGAGCCGATGATACCGGCGAAAACCATAAGATGACCTCACTTATATCTAAAAAGGACGAAACGCAGACGTATATTGATCAAGCGGACAGGAACTAGCTATGACTTCAAGGCAGGCAGCATGTGAGCAATGCAGAAAATCCAAGCTAGCTTGCGACCATAAACGACCGATATGTACTCGCTGCACACATAACGGGACCAGTAATTGCGTCTATCGAGCCTCACCGTTCAAACGGAGAAGGGTCGAGGAAGCTCCTTCGCCAGCGGAGCAGCTATCGCAGTAAGTATACTCTGTTCTCTCCGAGTTGTCGCTGAAACCCTTCATTTTCTCTCAGTCATCAATCCGGTACTTCGACTCCGTCATCCGTGCCTCGACGGAAAGCATACCCGAATCCAGGATATTTCGGGTCATCAAGCCATGTCGCAATTTTCAATCATATTACCCCTAATAGAGAATCCATACCTGTGGTCGACGCTACTGCTGAGCTCATGTCGGCTATATCTTCTTCTCCCGAGTCTCTAGACGATAATATTTTGATAAAACAAGGAGCGGAAATCTTGAAGCAACTTCTCGATACCTTCCAACTGACTTCTATGAGGGATCTGGTCTCTTTCTGGCTTGCTAAAGGGGTTAATCTAGCTTTAGCCGAGCCTTTCGTTAGCCGATGTGTTGAAGCCATGAACTATTTGCTTTCCGTGTCGTCTGAAGGTGCAAATTGGCATGTAAATTATGCCAGGCAATTAACCCATAACTCAGATCAACCATTGGAATTCGACTGTGCATCTTTGCTTTCTAGTTATGCTTCTCAATTCACGGGTCTCGAAACTCGTTGGGAAACCGTCGGGATTTTTTTCTCAGCAGTCATTCGAGCTACGTTTGATATCCCTTTCTTTCCACCTTGTTACAGCACCGAGAAAGAACAGTATGATCTTCGAAGACTGGCCATGAGAATGAGCGACTGTGCTCTAGAAATCTGCATGTCTCTTGACTGCTTAAATGATCTGCAGTTAGTTTTTCAATATGAGAATTGGATCGTACACTGTTATGTGGATGGAAACCAGAGTAAGTCAAAGATTCTAGATGGTGAGATAGACACTTTCTTACTTCAGTCGAGGTCATAATTCTTGGCGGAGACTTGGGGATGTGATAAGTTCCATCTTTGCTCTCGGATATCATGAAAATATCGACGCTAAGGTTGGTATACCTTATTTTCTCATCGAGTTAAGAAAAACGATGTTTGCCCGAATCTATTCGGCGGACAAGAATATTGCTATTTTTCTTGGTCGGCCACCTCGAATGTGCAAAAGGTTCTCCTACTTCCAGATTCCGTCCGGTCAGCCACATCTGGAGTCCAATCTGTCGCCCTTAGAACAACAAGACGGGGAAGAACGATGGCCAAATGCATCGTTCAGTTATATGGCCGAGACTCGCTGGTCAGCCTTATGCGCTTCACTTAAGGAAGAGATATTGGAAATTCTATTTGATGAGAATCGTAGGGACTACATCCAAAAAGCTAGGTATGTTCCCAATATCTACGATGATCCTCGGCCAAAACTTAAATATCTAGTGCGATTCATATGAAAGCCAAGGCACAATGGCAGGCATTGCCAACTAAATTCAAGCTTGAAAGTAGCTTAAAAGAATGCGCCAGCACTAGAAGCCCGCGAGAGCGTGACTTCTTAGTCAGCACACGCCTCAATCACCTGCATGTTCTGTTTCTCCTTTACCTTGCCTCTCTCAATCGACTAGTAGAGCCAGATGAGCCCATCATCGATATCGCTCAACAGATGCTTGCGCTTGTTGTAGAAACTGTTCTACTACGAGATTTTCTTGCCAACTCTGGTACAGGACTTATCTGGAAGGTAAGCACTTCAGACAACTATAAAGTGGTATTAACTATCTCTAGATTGCACATTATGGCCTTCCAGCAGCAGGCATTATCCTGTTAGCAATGCTCAGTCAACATAGAACATCTGGCACCATACGAATATTACGGTCCAGAATTTTACAAGATCTCAGCGTGTTAGCCGCAGAAGTTCAGATGGGGACCATTGTAAGGCCGGAGGATCCGAATTATGCATTGCTCTCCAAGGCTACTAGGACAATTCAAAATTTTCTAGAATCAGTCAACTCTGAGGAGAGACTTGATAGCTCAAATATAGGAGCCTGCGAGCAACGTGGTGGAGTCCAGGAGCATAGAAGCTGGGCTCCTGGCCAAACTCCAGAATTTTGGGACTTCGAAATTGGGTTTTGGGAAAGTCTTGCTGGGCATCCTTCATTATCGAATATAGAATTCACATTGTAATACGTGTAATCATGAATCAATGCAAACTGCAAACTCACAATGAGATTGAGGGGATAAAGGTTAAAAATTTATGGAAATGCCACTCAAGTTGTTTACCGCGCGTAGCCTTTTCTTGAGCACGATGTGAATTCAGGAGCGCGCCCGGAAGAAAACAGACGGCTGTAATATCTAAATCAGGAAGTTAATCTTGTGCATGCGGAGAATCGGAGTAAGTAGATGCACGACGAAACAGTTGTTGACGTGCGTACAACGAAATAAGCTCCGCTATTGGCTAAGTCATTTCGCCGATGGTGGCTCCAGTAGCAACCGTGCTGACCGTCTCTCCGATTTCTCCGATTTCTCCGACATGAAACAATGAAAGTTAAAGGCAGCTCCTAATATCATAATTATATATATTGGCGTACCTGTACTTTCAATTGATTGATATGGTTCTGGTCACTCTTTTGTTATTTATCAATACTCAGTCATCATGTCTCGATTAACAATTGTCGACGTAGATTCTCTCCGAGCAAGCTCTGGACCTCTGTCAGACGCAGTCACTTCTTATAAACAATTTGATGCTTTCAAGTCATCACACTCAATGTCCAAAAGAAAATCCATGTCATTAGATCATCATTTCAGTATTGAAAGTCGTGCATTTTCTGGAGCCTCCCTCAAAAAGCTAGCAACCCCTAGCAGCATACTCACCGCGATCCCTTTAGGCACAGGACGCCCAACTGCGGATTTCTATCCTTGGGAATCTCTCACTATGCGTGGACAATCAACCTTTCACTCCGTGAACGATGGCCATATACATGCTGCTGGAGTCACAGCTCAAACGGCCATTAAGAGAGGAGGTACTTACGACCTGGCTTCCGTGCTTGACTATGGCCACGCCGCAGGGTCACCAGAATTGCTCCGCTTTATAACTGAACATGTTGAAATTGTACATAATCCACCATATCAAGATTGGGGCACATGTCTCTCTTGTGGATCAACCTCTGCAATGGAAATTGCGTTGCGTATTTTCTGCAACCGCGGAGAGACCATTTTGTCCGAGGAGTACACTTATCCCGGCTTTATCGAGGTTGCTGGTTTAGTCGGTGTCCATGTTCAAGGAATCAAAATGGATGGATCGGGGCTGAGGCCCGACTCTCTGGAAACAATCTTGTGCAACTGGGATGAATCTCGAGGCCCCAAACCATCCGTGCTGTATACCATTCCTTCGGGGCAGAATCCTACGGGAACAACACAGTCAACAGAACGAAAAAGAGCAATTTACAGACTTGCCGAGGAGCATGACTTGATTATAATTGAAGATGACCCTTACTATTTTCTCCAAATGGGACCTTATCTTGACAAAATTCAGACAAATGGTACATTTGAGGAAGACCCTTCGGATGAGACGGAAATCTTTCTGGAAAGTTTGCCTCCATCATACGTGTCTCTAGATGAATGTGGCCGGGTTGTTCGACTTGACTCAACTTCGAAGATTCTTGCTCCTGGACTTCGTGCTGGTTGGGTCACAGCAAATGATCAGATTATTGACAAATTCCTCTCATATCACGAAGTCTGCACTGCTTCAGTGAGTGGTCCAACACAGTTGATGCTTTTCAAGTTACTAGATGAGAGTTGGGGACATCAAGGGTTCCTTAACTGGTTAAGACATTTGTCTTTGCAATATCGTACACGTCGAGATATCATTCTTCGGGCTTGCGACAACTATCTTCCAAGGGAGATTTGCAATTGGGTGGTGCCACAGCATGGTATGTTTCTCTGGATAAACATCGACCTGGGTACACATCCTGTGTTTCAATCTGGACTCGAAGAACCGGAGGTGTCCATTCAAATTGCTTCTAAAATAGCTGATATTGAGGAGCGAATATTGTATAAGGCATTTCAAAATGGAGTTCAAGTCACTAAGGGCCTTTTATTCGACGTATCTAAAAAGGCCACGGACAAGATCCACTTTCGATTCACGTTTGCGGCTGCTGCTGAATTAGACTTAGAAGCTGGCGTGAAATTGTTTGCTGAAGCGGTTAGGGACGAGTTCGCGTTGAAGACGGTGACGCAGTAAGGAAGACCAGCAAAACGCGCTATGACAATGGTAGAGTTAGACTTAAATCCGGACGAGTATTTAATATTATGAATTTTACAATAACGTCTCTCCACTACACATCATACCAGAATACAGTGACACGTAGTAATTATACTAGAGTACAGTGATAGTACGCAATGCACACAGTAGGTGTGGAATAGAGCGCAAGGGCTTACTGCAATGTATGCTCCATGATCGCAGTGTGCTCCCAGTTAGGGTGCGGCTCCGAATTATAGTGTGGCTTGGGCTCCCACAACCGCATTTTTCAGTCTAGCTAGCCCCATCAAAATCCATGCACCAATGCAGCTGTCACGCCCGGGTCGGTTTTCATTAGCTAACTCTTAAACATTTGACAGAGAAGCTCTCCATGTTGGTTGTGGAACAGCAGATAATCCATCTCCTCTGGGTACTTCTCTTCGTATTGGACTAGTTCGAACACATGGCCATTGCAATCAAGGTCGCAGACATATTTGTCCTCCTGCATTCTGTCGTTTCATATTCTAACCACGAAGCTTATCGCGACCTTTTTCGAATGAGCTTATTCTCTTTGACTCAATGAGGGTTAGACAGAAATGAATTTGTGAAGTCTTGAAATACCCTTGGGAATACTATTTGAATGGCTCCTCAAAAATGACAAACGCGATTGTTGTTCGCAAAACACCTGAAAATGAACCAAAAGATTCTATTACAATATACCTTCAAGGTCTACGACTTCTTCGTTAGTTTTCTATATACTAATAGTTGAAAAATGTTGAAAAGAGACCTTACTAGTCCTACTCAGCCTCTGTTGTACAATTTTCCCTGGCGCAAATATGAAGTCTCGCATATATTTTCTGCAAAAACTTAGTTTCAACCGGAATGATCGGCCGGTAAGTCAATGGGAAAGTTGACAAAAAACGCAATACGGTTACATCGTTGGGTTTAGATGTCTTAAGATGGGTGGTTTGTAGCAGGGCTATGGGTGGGGTAGACATATATTGTTACTCAGCAGAGAATATCACCAGGGAAGAGACGGGAAATAAATCTGGGAAATTACCTATCAGAGGGGTTTAAATATATGAATTTCCATCAAAGCATACACAGTATATTCAATTCCAACGCCCGAAATATACTGAATATGGCGTCTCTTCAAAAGCAACCCTTGAATGGCACACTGCATCCAACGAACTGGGTTCCAATAAAGGAAGAACCAGCGTTGACACAGAGAAAGCTCAGAATGGTTTGTATTGGCGCTGGGTACTCAGGATTGACTCTTGCCCACAAGATCCAACACGAATACAAGTTGGAAGATCTGATTGACCTACAAATCTATGACAAGAATTCTGAGGTTGGAGGAACATGGTTTGAAAATACATACCCTGGAGCAGCTTGGTAAGTTTTCCATGTGGACCTTTAGGCAAGGTTGAAAAGATCTGGTGTAGGATATCAATACTAATTTGACACAGTGATATTCCCGCTCGTATTTATCCAAAAACCTAATTTTAAAAGTTTATACTGATCTGCCGCAGATGCGTACACCTTCTTATTTGCGCCAAATCCAAATTGGTCGAAATTCTACTCTCCAGGCCCGGAAATCCTTTCCTACATCAAGAATACTGTTGATGAATGGGATTTGAAGAAACATCTACAGCTAAACTCGAGAGTTGCGGAAACAATCTGGGATGATGAGATAGGCAAGTGGAGAATCAAAGTTCTTGTAGACGGAACAGTAGTCGAAGACGAGGCAGATATACTTGTGAATGGATCTGGATTTCTTAAGTCAGTCATACGCCATTGCAACTGGATACACAGCCACTAACATGGTTTTAAGCAAATGGAAATGGCCAGAGATTGCTGGCATAGATGCCTTTCAAGGTAGACTTATGCATACTGCTGCGTGGTAAGTTGTTCCGCCTTTATGGAATTCTTCAATTTAATGACTAATAGGGACAACAACTATGACTGGGCGGGTAAAAGAGTTGCTGTCATTGGAAATGGCTCGTCTGGTATCCAAGTTGTTGCAGCAATGCAGCCCAAGGTCTCAAAGCTAGTTACATATGTTCGATCTCCTACCTGGATCTCAGTCAATTTCTGCGCAGACAAAGCCAAAGACGGTAAGAATTTCGAATATTCAGAGGAACAGAAAAAAATATTCAGAGAAAATCCCGAGATTCATTTCGAACTTCGTAAGGAACTAGAGGCGTCGTGAGTTGCAAGTTTCGGTCTATCTGTGTATAGTGTATGAGCTTCTGTATAAAATACTATTGCTGATAATGATACCATCATATAGAGTTAACGCCTTCTTTTTCGGCATGTGTACCGGACATCCAGCTCAACAAGGACTCGAAGATGCATGCAAAGCTCAGATGGAAGAGATTCTCAAAGATCACCCAAGTATGGCCGCAAAGATGATTCCAGGCTTTCACCCTGGCTGTCGTCGGCTGTCGCCTGGTGACGGCTACCTTGAGGCTTTGAAAGAACCCAACGCCAGCATCTGTTGGTCTAAAATCGAGGAAATCACAGAAAAGGGAATCAGAACCTCTGAAGGAGAAGAGGAGTTTGATCTGATCGTCTGTGCAACTGGTTTCGATACTTCATTCATTCCTGCTTGGAAGTTAATCGGTCTTGATGGTGCCACGCTTGAGGAGAGATGGAAGGACAATCCCGACGCCTTCTTTGCTGTCCAGGTTGACACCATGCCAAACTACTTTATGTTTAATGGTCCCAATTGCCCGATATCACATGGCTCCGTTTTAACCCAAGTATCTTGGACCTGCGATTACATTCTGCGATGGGCCCAGAAAATCGCCAAACAAGAAATCAAGTAGTTCTGCCTTTTCTTCTTCCTTTGATCAATGAGCTAAGTCACGCTAACCAATATTTCTAAAAGGTCCTTAACACCAAAGTCTGAGGCAGTCGCAGACTTCAATATATATGCGCAGGAGCTCCTTAAACGCACTGTCTGGGCTGACAACTGTCGGTCATGGTATAAGAATGGAAAGGAAACAGGAACCGTCACAGGTACATACGCTGGTTCAATCCTGCACTTCAAGGATTGCTTAGAGAACATCGGCTCGGAGAACTTCGACATTGTATGGAAGAGTAAGAACCGGTTCAGATGGTTAGGCAATGGTCAAAGCATATGGGATAAGAATGGAACGGGGAACTTGGCTTACTATATGGATGCAAAGAAGATATGAGTTTGATTCTAAGGTATAATACCTAAAGAATGTGTCGCTTCTTATTCTAGCAAGAGACCTTACCTTTTTGTATCTTATTTATACAAGCACATGATTTTTAAGGTTCATCAGACTAATAGTGCATTGTTAATACATGTTGGTTTTCACTAAATTGGGGCATTGTTATGACCGTGAATTTATATAACCGTTGTTAGGACTCATTAAATCCACTTTAGGGTTATAAGTACGCTAAAACCCTTTCATTTGACCATTTTTTGGGTCCAAGGAACCGTTTGTTTCCATTGACAAACTTATACTGCAGTTCCGAATATTTTGACTCTTCTCATATACCTAAAATAGCTGTTCTCCAGTAATGTGACTACAGATCCTTGGCCGCCTATCCTCTATCCATGAACAAAATTTGGTATAAGCTATCTGTGCTATTAATAAAGAGTACTCAATTCTATGCTAGCCTTCTCTTGGTTATGAAACATCATATGATAACTTCATTAAGAACCGACACAATCACTGGTCTAATGGAAGAGAATTATATTTGTGCTCCAGACGAAATGATTAAGTAGATTGCACTTTTTGCCTAGACCATAGTATGAACAAAGGGCTAGTCAAGTATATTACCAACAATTGTCTCGGAAGTCTCCCAAAGCTCCTTTGCCAATGCATCATTTCCACCATTTCCAACAGGTTCTTCAATTTTTCCAAATGGAACCAAATACGAACCAGCAAACCTTTCCCTTTTATCCCACACTTCGGGATTTGTTGCTGCGAACAAGGTGTTCAAAGCTCCTTCTTGGGGGTTCATTCTTTTTTTGAAGGCTTGTTGATTTTCGGGTCGTACCATTCTTATAGTTCCGTCTAAGAAGAAAGGAAACTCATTAGCATAAACAATGGACTGACGGAAGATGTGGATCAGTATTACCCGTTTTTATGAGTCCTGGATGCAAAGCTATAGAAAGCGCTTTTATTCCTTCCTCGTCAAAGTTCTTTTGAAGCTGTCGTGCGAACAGGAGATTCGCGAGTTTTGAGAGTCCTGTTTTGATTAGTTACTTTATATTCTTCCCCCGATTTCTGGTTGTATCATTGTTTAGATCCATATCCAAAGATGGAATCTTACCATAGCGAGTGAAAGCAGCATCACCAAATGGGGTAGTTTCCATTTCAATATTGAAGCTATCAAGAGAGTCAAATCTAATGCCCAGAGGAGGAAATTTATATGTAGGTGCTGAAACCTTTAGTTCTTGTCAACAATTGTTTCTTTTTAAGGGAACAGAAACCTTCATACAACGACTACCCGAACCCCTGGACTTGTTTCGGCTGTTTTCTTGAGCAGAGGGAGGAGACACCGGGTTAAGGCAAATGGGCCGAGGTGACTGGCATCTGTTATTCATGATTTTAGAAGTTTGTGAGGTTAAGGGAATTTACTTGGTTGCGAAGGCCACAGAAATTCCATAAGAGTTGAGTTCTAGTGGCATGGAAAGACTATATTTGTTAGTATTAAATGACGAAATGCTGATGTTATGCCTACATAGCAGCGTTGTGAACAAGAATATCAAGCCTATCTTCTTTACTCAAAAGGGTCTGTGCAGCAACACTAACAGACTTCAAATCACTCAAATCGGCAACGAATGAATGGAGTTTATCTGCAGAAATGGACGGATTATTTGATATAATCTGCTGAATAGCGGCTTCTGCTTTCTCGGCACTTCGTGCTCCAATATATACTTTGGCACCGTGAGCTGCCAGCTGGTAAGCGGTATGAAAACCGATCCCTTGTGAGGAACTTGGACTGGATGTCAGCATTGTTATTCAGTGGAAATATGGAGAATTTACTTTGCCCCCGTAACCAATGCGATCTTTCCACTGAGGTTTGGGATGGCTTTTGCTAATGGCCATTTCTGTTGGAGAATATTTGTGTCAGTGAAGATTACAGGTATCTTTTAGTAACATATGAGTAACCTACTAAGCTTCCGATTACCATGGTAGTTTTCTGAGGCGGTGATTCAAAGGGGATGTGAAGTTGGTAGAATATGTTACAAAGAGTAAAGTATTTCTTTAATCCTTTCTGTAGATGAATCACTTAGTTGGTCTCTTTGGAGCCAGGTATACACTTTTATATCCGGGCGGTGGTCCTCAGCGAAAAATAGTTTCCCATTATTAGCCGATGTATTCCGACTCAATTATTACCTAGTCCATTCTAACCGCGGCGACCTAATAATCGTGATGCAGCAGGTTAGTCGAGGAGTTAAAGTGCTGACTTGCCTCTTAGGACCTCACACATCTTGGGAAGGCGTCATTCGAAATCTGACACTAACCCTGACAGATTTCCCAGAACATACAAGGAGTGTAAAGATGTTGGCAATATGATCAGGGTGTGTCCGATAGCAAGAAATAAACACTGCATGGTATTTGAGCAAGAACGTCTGTCTTTACTGGTGCATGGATTTAATTTGCAGGAGAGATGGTATTATAGCTAAGAACATGTATTGTGCTTTGAATTGTATGTACACAGTAGACTGAAATATTCTCCAACTTTAACGTGTGTTTGCAGCCAGCACTCCAGTCGCTTGGGGAGTAGCTATTCCTGCATGGATTTCTAATTAGTGCCTACTCCCCAATCGGCTACCCTACTCCCTATGTGTCAAGCCCAATATAAATTGCTTTCACTTCATAATAGTAATCCCAAGATCCAGTTGGTGCTTTTAATGGGAACTGAGGCACAGTGGCCAGGTCTATAGATACATGCCTATGAGTAAAAGTGCGCTCCTCAAGCCATTGTAAATACATACTGGAAATAGTATTGTGTACACTATCCGGCTCCCTGTGGCTTAGGCATCTTAGGTTCCGGTAGATCCGATAAGTGCATCCGGTTTCCGGTTGGGTAGTACACAATATGTATGTCCTACCATACTGCGTATGTATGTTTGTGTGAGTCTGACTGTGCACCATTGCTCCGGCACTAATGAGTGCGGCTCCTTAGGGCCAATGCGCTACCAAGTGCCAGCCAACTGACTGCAAGTTATATAATTTAGATTTACGATTAAGTGAAGTTTTGAGGTGATATATTTCAAATCTCCGGAGGATTGTTATTAGCCTCTCCCGTTTAGGTGATAAACCAAATTCATGGACTAGAATACAAATTTTGACTTGCACCAGCTTTGAGATTTTAGACTCATTGTTTGGTCGAGTTACAGTATGTATGTTCTGAGCACCGGGCTTTAGGGTGATGATGGTGAAAATAGCGCTTAAAATTAGACCTTACTCCCTAAATTACAAGAGGCTCCCGCTGACGACTGCGCGAGTGCTCGCCAACTGAGAATTGGTCACTGTGCACGAGCATATTGTTGGTAAGCGTTCGTGATAGCTTTCGAACGATGAGGGGAAAACTCGCATTGCCATATCGAACGTAAGAACCTGACCTGTGTGTATTTAGGTGGGGATTTACTTTCAAAGATCAACCTGCTTTTATAGACTCCGCCTGTAATAAAAATAAAGGCTATCAATCAATTTAGAGCAGAATAGACGACGAATCGTCGACTTGGATATAGTTAAGGCGGATTGACTGATTTGATTTATTCATATTGGCTGTGCAGGATCTGCCCGAATCCTTTGTAGTCTACTCCTAGTTTAATTACGCTAATTATACATTTGTAGCATGAGAAAATCATACGTTGATCGTAGATTTATATATAACAAAAGTTAAGTATGAGGCAAAGAAAAAAAAGTTACATGGTTAGCAATTTGTATCGAATAAGTGTGAATAAACATGTAGCTGGGTACTACCAGTGGTGCACAAAAAGTTTCCGTACAATAGCTAAATTACACCAAAACTCGACATCTTTAAACAAAGATAATTCAGTTAATTTATATTATAACAATTTTTTTTAAGCTTGTAGTAAATAAAGAAATTAAGTAGCTCTACCTTTTTCCTATATACTATATCATAGTACAATGCGTTATGTAAGATATAAGAGGGGGATATATTATAGTAAACTAGTAAATACCCCGTTTTACACTATAAATTAGCGAAAAATTGTCTAGTTAATGTCTATACGACAACAAAATGTAGTAAGAAGTTGAATAATAAGGTAATAATAGTATTAGACTAAAGCCTAGCTTCTAAATTTGTATTAGTTAAATTTAAAAGGTTTAATGTAGTATAAAATTAAAGAGAAATGGATTAACAAAAACTGCTAGTTTTGGTGTAGAATTAGGGTTGTACGGTGACATTTTCAGCGTTGGTGTATGGTGGGCTGTTGCTATGAGCATGGACTTAACACTGCCTGCATATCTCCAATTTTCCAACTATTTGTTTTTGTTTTTACCATTCTGCTTCAACATTGGAAGTCATCTTTGTAGTAAACTTCAATCGTCCCGTCGACGTCGTTTTTTATTTTAGCCCGAAAGCCTGCAGCAGTATCTCCCATCTGCTCGACCGTGTTCAACTCGTTGAGCTGGAGAGTTTTAAGTTCATCACTAATCGTTCCGTGGAAAAAGAGAGTTAGTGGACTCGACTCCCATAGTCCGACACGACTGCGTGGACTGGTCATTGTCTTCAAAACACATTCCTACAAACAGGAAGATAGCTAAGATGAGCAATGTTGTTGGATGCGTAAGCGAGGCCCACTCCACAGTGACGAATTGCTTCTGAGTCCATATCGCAGTCCGTATAACCTGAAGGTTTTCGGCTTCTCTGTGTTACTCAACAGCTACTGTATCAATACTCAAGCCTTTATCCTTTCATGTTCCTTTTTGCATGAAGCCGTTGTACCTGGTGCATATCTTAGCGTTTATACGTAGAGGTATTTCAATTACCAAATGTCTTCTTCCCATTCTACGTTATGACGGACATACTACCGGTCTTTCCATGGATGATTCGGATTTGTTCTATTGTGAAGAGAACACATTAAAACCTTGACAGCCGGATTTTGGGAAATTACAGAGCTGTAGTGCAGCATGTTTGTGGCCAATTATTACCACGGCGAACTAAGATAATTGATCTGGCTAAGTAGTTGGCGACACCATTCTCTCATAGATGGGGCGACCGTAACGCCGTGGTCTGCCACAATTGTCCTAATCGTTTTGAAACGCCAAAACCGTATACAATAGTATAATCGGTTTGGCAGTATTAGTTAAGATTGCAATAGTGAGTGAAAGGCTATTTCCGAACATCAACCAAACCGTTAAATTCAATCAATAAAAATAGCTTGGCTTACAAGACATGCGTGTGATCTCGAATTCTAAACTCATAACAAATCTAACCCATTACATATAGCATTCTAAACGCCTTGATGCTTCGCCACCAGTTCTTCGATTTTTGGTATTAGATCAGGAATGCGAAAAGGTTTCAATATAAAATCATCCATTCCAGCGTCAATAGCAGTGGCAATTTGCTCACTCCTTGCGTTGGCTGTAACAGCAAGGATTGGGATATGGCCTATAATAGTACCATCTGCTTGCAGCTCACGAATTCGCCTTGCGCATGTCAGACCATCCATGACAGGCATTTCAAGATCCATTAGTATAATACTTAGCTCGATGCCATCCTTTTCAACACCCTTTCGCCATCTTGACCTTTCTAGATGTTCAAGAGCCTCGCCACCATGATTTGCGACATAAGTCACATAACCAAGATTCTTAAGATTTCTGGTAAGGACTTTTGAATTAACAATATTATCCTCCACAATCAAAACTTTGAGAACATTGCGCTCATCAGACGATGTGCGTGTGGTGGCTGTTGGATGTTCATGTTTTGAGGGGATAGATAGCTCATTGTGGGTAAATTGACTACTGTTAACGCCTTCTCGTCCTGAACTGGCTGATGAAGGCGTAGGTTCTTTCGGAGAAGGCGTACGCCTTCCTTTAATGTAAAAGGCAAAGGTGCTGCCGATACCTCTTTCCGAAGCAACGCCAATCTCTCCACCTTGGAGTTCTGTAAGCTCGCGAGAAATAAAAAGACCAAGTCCCGAACCTCCATATTGTACGTGAGTTCTTGGAGATGCCTGGGAAAATCTGAGAAAAAGAAGTTTCTTTTCATCCTCAGCAAGACCTCTTCCTGTATCTTGGACAGCAAAGGTCATGTATATCTCTTCTCCATTGCCCCAATCAGGCCCGCTTGTGAAATCTTTCCGTTTTGACCGTGTTGGAAAATATGTCAAGACAGATTTCAGGTTAGACGTTGGACTAAGGGTCTTGAAGCTGCTGGATGGCCTTGAAATAGAGGCTCCGATACTGACAACTATCGTGCGTCTTTCTTGTGTATGCGTGAACTTGATGGCATTTGTAGTTAGATTAATGAGAACTTGGAGTAGCCTTGATGGATCCAGCTTCACCCAATCAACGCCGAGTTCTCTGTAAGATTGCTCAATACAGAACTCCAGCTGGATATCGTGTGTCTCAAGCTCTCCTTCAAACATTTTGAGAGCACGACGTACGACTGCCTCCGGCTGTGTTTCAACTGGTGTTACTAGAAGAAGTGCGGAATCTAGCTTAGACAGAGTAAGAATATCATCGACAATACGCTTCTGATGTTGAGCGCACAGAGCAATGGTCTGAGCTGCATCGATTGAACCTTCGATGATGTCGTTGATTGTTCGAGGGTTACGTAGAGTTCCTTCCCTATATTCTATCATCGTTGTTAAAATCTCTTCAGCACTTTGGAGAATTGCACTGAGAGGGTTTCGCATTTCATGAGACCTATTCGTTGGACGCGTTAGAATGTTTGATAGGTCGAATGTTTATTAAAAAAAATACGTACGTCATATCAACGAAGTTCTCCTGTTGTCGTTTGAGTTCTACTGCCTCCTCCATACGACGCCTTTGAAAATCCTCGGCATACTTTTGCTGTGAAATGTTGGTAAAAGAACCAAATATACTCTTAATATCATCCTCCTGGTCCTTTTCAGGGCAAGCACTCATCAATACCCACGTATCTCCTCGACCACCATTCCGATCTTCCCAAGGAGTCTTGAAGCGGAATTCATGTGTAACGAGACATTTCTCAACTATGATCTTCTTCCAAATTGCCTCTAATTCGGTGCGGTCTTCATCTTTCACCGAATCCATCCAAGAATCGGCACTGTTCTCTTCTTTCGGATGTCGCGAAATTTCCCACCAAGTATCGTTTGAGTAAGTGATTCTCCCCTTGGAGTCGGCAGTGAACATGCCTACTGGGGCCAACTCAGCCATGCGAGTGAACTTCGTTTCACTCTCCTGGGCCTCTTGAGTGCGAATATCTAGCTGTTTTGAGAGCTCGATCCGATCAAGAGCTGCAAGCCTAGCTGCGCGGGTTCCCCTTCTGATCTCTTCCTCAAACAATACAACTGACGCCATCGAAGTGGCCAGTTGCCGACTGAGTAATTGGATGAATAAAGAGTAATCATCATCATATGGACGCCTAGGGTTGATACCCATGACTAAGAAACCTAGGTTATTGTCGCCTGTGGTTGGAAGAATTGGGCAGACTACGACAGCTCGACAAGGATCTCTAAACCCTCTCAATTCTAGATCGGCGATCAGTTCTAGGGAAAATGTATGGTCGTCTGTAGTCAACAGGACAGGTCTGTTGGTTTTTAAAGACTCTCGAAAGTGTGGGGCAAAACTTTCATTGCTCGTTTTGAGATCCAGAGGGGAAACCGACGCTTTATGTCCCTTTGGTACACCGAGAGTGCCTTCAAGGATGCACTGTGGATTTGTCATAAAACTGCCTGAATTGATTGAAGATGACTCGCTATCACATTCCTCCGATACGGAATAAATGAGAGCAAATGGCACATCGAACTCGTTGTACTCAAGGCCTTTCAGCACTTCTCCCCAAAAGTCTTTAGTTTTCTGCGCTGTGGCAGTTCTCTCACCAACCTCACGAAGGGTAAGCATACGTCTTTCTGCAATCTTTCGACGGGTCTTCTCAAAGGCAGGATTATACAGGCCAACAATAGAGCCATCTTCACCTACAAGGGGAATAATACTCCAGGAGAAGTAGGACTCTTCCAGATAGCCATTGCGCCTAATGAATAGACAATCGTCATCCTTCATTGTTGCTTGACCAGATTCCCAGGCATTCGTAAATACACCAGAGATGTCATCCCAAATCTCTGCCCACGCCACCTTATAACTTTGTCCCATGAGAGCAGGGTGTTTTCGACCGGCTAATAAAATATATGCCTCGTTATAAATAGCAATATGCTCAGGGCCCCAATACATCGCTGCAGGGTGAGGAGAGCCCATAACCATATTACACATTGCCCTTAGATCGAATGTCCAAGTCTCGATTGGTCCCAAAAGAGTCAACCCCCAGTCTATACTCCGAGCAAACTGGATATGACGAGGCAACGAAGGCGTGTTCTGCAGTCTTGTCCAGTCAAAAAAAGCGGTCTCGGTGGTTCGCACTAATGGTGTATTTTCTCGAGGCTCAGAAATCCGAGCAGCTAACATCTCTAAGTTGGCAAGAGATGAATTGGAGCTCAATTTATCAACCGATTGAGAATCCACCGTGGTTATGGGCTTTTGAGACTCGAAAGTGTCCAAAACAACCTCTGAGACGAGCGGAGATGTGGAAGATTGCGCAACGTCGGAAACACTGACGTCGTCAAAATACTCATTAGATTCTGAATAACTTAAAGACCCAGAGAAAGATGCATTGGGCAGTATTTCACCGGGCAATGACAACGTGCTAGGCGCACGAGTTGATGAAGCAGGTGCATTGCTTGTGTGAGAACTTGCATATCCACTCATAACCCTAAGGCGCCTTTTCAACGTTGAACATGTCCATGTAAGGCCTCCATAAATGAATGATGGTAGGCAGACATCCAAGCTCTCGCGGTTTTCGACAAAAGACAACACCCAAGCCTTGAATTCTGGAAAGGTATTCATGACAATCTGTGGTGAATCCAGTGCAGCTCTACCCATTACTAATTCCAACATCATTTCTGAAGCCTTGAGAGCAGAATTTGCAAAAACTACATGTAAAGACCCTCCTGGTGTCCAGTTGGCTTCGTTTTCAAGATCTATGATGAAAGTTGGTCTATCATCTAGGTCAAGCAACTCAGTGACTTCAACGCCATGAAGCACTTGAAGCCCCGACTGGGAATCAGCAACATGTGAAACAGAGCTCCTAGCAATACTGTTTCTACCAATATATCGCCGACTATCAGTTGTACTTGGAGTCCTGAGAGGACCAGTATTGCTGATGCTACCTCTAGCTAACTTCAAAGTTGTCACACCTGACTCATCTTTTGCTTCATTTAACATCTTAGCAGCCGCTTCGGAACTTTGAAAGCTTGGCTTTGACATAGGTTCCTATCATGGAGTTCATGAGAAGGGTAATGGTGCAGGCGGTTGCGTGGTGTTCGTGGAGGTCTGTTGGAATTGTTGCAGAGTCAAGCGTACACCATCGCCTTATGGGTGTTCTTCGTATTGTTTTGCCTGATTCTTTGGTGCGGAGACTGATATGGCAGGTTCCCACCAGAAGGTCGCCTTTATGTTTTTGATACTCCCACAGGAGTTGGTGGTGCGTCTTAATGGAAAAGTGGTAGGTGTAACTATTGCTTGACTTTCAAATCATATCACTCCTTGATGCCCCCCGTATGGAAGTCGTAATATGAGATCTTTTGCTTTCGTTGATTGTTGTACGGCTTCCTAGCGGCTTGTGTGCCTTGCCATCTGTCTACGTACGGAAGACACTTAAAGAAAACTGCGAACCTTCGAAGGGTTATGTGTGTGCGTTTGGCTATTGTTCGAATATATTGGTGAAGCTTCGTGATGCGGTAAAGATGGACTTGGGTTGTTTGGTATAAAGAGTGCAGGTTGAGAACAATTCACCACCAGCAAGGACTTATTACAGTGAACAACCTCCCCAACACTGAAACTCTTGAGCGGGTTATCTCCACCGTATCTCGAGGGATTCCGTAAAAAGCCTTGGTCTGACAGTAAATAAGGAATTTTACGAGACGCAACAGCTAGGATCGTCGAAGATACTCGATAACGCGTGTGCCTGATTCCACCAATGTGGACTGATATCCGACTGTGTATGGAACTCTGTAATGGGAACTTGCGTCTTTTCCATAGAAGTTTAGCTATGCGGCTGTAATGAAGTATCAATTGCACTGGTAGATTAACGCAGCAGCGCAGTAGTTCATGCAGGCGTGCATGGGAGTTCGTAGGGGCTGGGTTTGCATGGGCATGTACGTTGGGTCGATCGTTTTATCGTCTTTACATATCTCAATGACGTGTGACGGAGTCGAAGTTGGGGTTTCGTGAGTACTGTGGGTGGTGCTGTAGCGATAATATGTTGCGATTGTGGAGTCGAGTGATTCAGTATCGATCATCTGTGGGGAAACGAGAGATGGAGCGTCGTCGAAGGCGCCCCACTACGGTGATCGTTATAGTACAGAAGCCTTCGTCCAATCAGCGATGGAAATCCCGAAATGAATTTTCAGCTACGCTGAAGTATGAAGGGTTAGTTAAGCTCCCATTACTGTGAATTGGTAAAGTTAAATAATTCGTATGTTGAATAACCATTCAGATCACTCCCATAAACACCATCCACTGTTACGTAATGCTCTTACTGTATTGATAGTATGACGGCATGGAATATAGCCGTGATCACGTGATCTAAGAGGCTGAAGGTTTGACTAGTTTGAAGTTGTAGCTACCATGAAGTAGATAGCGGGTATTGAATATTAAGTATTAAGAATATTAGATACTATATAATTGGCCTGAACACTACATTGGTTTGTGGTTAGTCGTATCACTGTGTTATCAACTAATTCGGTTATGGACAACCCCGACTGATATTCTACAATCTCAAAATGAGACTAAATTAATTGTGATTTTGGTATGTGGTTTTGAGAATTCACAACCGACGGGATATCCTCTTAAACTGACTTTTGCTCCCACAAGTCTGTTTCATGCGCTGCTCCGTATTCCTCTTCGGGTTAGGCTATTCACTAATCCCTGTAGACAAAGAGCCCCAGTTTTAGGCGCCAAATGTATGTCTTTCTCATTTCAGGCCCGTAACCTCCCACAAAATTTATTTAGGAATGGTCGATGCGAATAACGTTCACTTACATAACTGTCTTCACTACCAATTCAGAACCATACAATTTCTATTCTATGGGCTTAGTTCTCATACCATCTATACATATTCGTACGCTTTTGTCCTAGATTACGCCACAGCGGAGGAGACTCATACTTCTCTCAACAAGAAGGTATGAAGGCACTTGAACACTCAGAATTCAGCATTGATCTGCTTCTAATTGACTATATATATAGTTGGATAGCCACGCTATGTCTCAACTTCCTACATTTTCTGAACCAAATCCGGGCGACGGAAAAATCCCGCTTTCTAACTGGATCCAACTCGCTTTACTGGGTTTCTCGTTCCCGTGGATACTCCTTCAAACATCATGTCGAAGAATTCTCCATCTTGGAAATAACCAGATCTCATTTAAAGAAGATCTAGTACTCTCATTTGTACGAAGGTATAGTGATCAACCCTATAATGCAGTTCTCTCCCAACAAATTGCTAAAACAATATAGGGGCAGCAACCTTCCTCTCCCACTATCCCGTTTCTTCAACCAACCTAGCACTAAAATAGTCCTTGATTCATCGCGCTTTCGATCTAAAAACAGCAACCTGTATCAACGAGTACTTCAGCAAAATGTCGCTGGCTACTGGCTTTGCAAAGGTCCTGCTGGTAAGCCTATTGATCCAGCATTATGTGACATCGTAGTGTATTATATCCATGGTGGAGCATATATTAGCGGCCACCCCGGAACCTTCTTACTAAGGGCTACCCGTATCGCTGAGATTGCCGCTGAGTGTGGTATATCAGTTTCTTGGTTCGGTCTTGAATATTCGTTGGCACCAGAGTCAAAATTTCCCACGCAGCTGGAGCAGGCGGTAGCGGGATACAAATACCTGTTGGACCAAAACATTGAGGCTTCTAAAATTGCTGTGATGGGAGATTCAGCGGGTGGACATTTGGCACTGTGTCTCATGATCTCGTTACAGAAAGTTCAGTTACCGAAACCGGGCAGAGGGGTTTTCTTAGAGTCCCCTTGGATTGACTTGAAGTGTTCGAAACGTGCTTCGTATGAAAGCAACAAGTATATGGATTTTCTCAGCCGAGAAAGTCTCCTTAAGGCCTCAAATGATCTGTTAGGCAATGGTATCAGTAAGGAAGCAGCGGCGTTTGTTGACTTCACCCAGCCACTCTCTAACGGTCTTTCGTGGAAGGACGTTATGCCTTCTAGAGTTTGGTTATCGGCGGGTACGCATGAGTTGTTTCTGCATGAGATTGAAGAGTTTTCTAGATGTTTGGAGAAAGATGGAGTTAATGCACAACTTGAAGTCGAGGAGGGAGGGATACATTGCTGGCAAGGAATAAAAGATATCTGGGATATATCCAAGTACTTGGGTTGTACTGACAGTTCCCCGCCGGAGGGTTTGTTAATGGGGGCAGCTGTCATTGGAAATGCGATATTGTCGGGCATGAAGTCTATATAGTTTTGTATATCTCTCACGATTCTAAAATTAGCTAAGATATGGGAATGGGTTAAATAGAATGGAGATTACGAATATGAAGGGGATCATTGAAAGATTATCTTATTACTTAGTCAGGCCGAATAAATATTTTTGTCATTTGTTACATCTTAAATAATAGACTGATGAACCTATATTCAAATCACACCAACAACTGTGAGGTGACAATTATACCTAAATCAACTGAAAATAATTCCCGAAATATATTCCAAAACCTCATATGCAACTTCCTAAGATTAAAGACAAATCAGTCAAATTATTTTATCGCTTTTCAACTAATCACTTTTCTTTAACTACAACCTCTCCAACTGAGAATGCGTTATGCAGCGCTGACATAGCTGGAATTGCTAAGTAATTGCGAAACACTAACGATTAACTTAGAAACTGCTTCTCATCGTGTTGTCATATAGGGTATTCTTATTCCTATCTTCGAATGAGAAATTGAGTAAATTTCACATTTGTAATATAAAGTATTATTAATTTTTGGATATTATCATGATCTTCTGGATAAAAAAGCTTATTAATAAGCTTTTTAATTAATACAAATAAACCTATCATTATCACCGTTGAATTATGGCATAGTCGCCCAGATCACTCTGATCCAGACCAGCCCAGCTATCAAAGTCCTGTGTATTTCCTGGGCGTAGTAAGTAGCCAGTAAAAAGGCGAATATTACGGATAAGGTAACTAGACGGTATAACCATAAACTAAAGCTTTGAATATTATCCGGTGCTACCCCTCTTTCTAAGGTGTATTATGTGAAATTGCCGAGATGCGGGTACCCACCCTACGTATACCGTTAGACACAAATTCTCCCAACGGGTTCGGGACTAAGATCTACCGAGTTAAACTTAGTCTGTATTTGTATAGTATAATATCCTGGAAGGTAGAAAAGTTCCCGTGGTATTATTTCTATTGCTGGATTCATCCTGCTCTTATGATTTTGATATTTATTATTAATCTCCCATAGCAACTATGCTCCCCACGTTCACCAACCCAATTCTGACCGGCTTCAACCCGGATCCCTCGATCGTCCGCGTGGGGTCCGACTTCTTCCTTGTAACCTCCAGTTTTGAGTACTTCCCTGGTCTTCCAATTTACCACAGCAAGAATCTACTGGATTGGAAACTTATTGGCCACGCGTTGACAAGGTCAAGCCAGCTGAGTATGAGGACCGTGGAGCCTGGAGCAGGAGTTTGGGCACCGACATTGAGATACAGAAGTGATGGCGGGAAGGATGGGAAAGGGAGGTGGTTTTTGGCGTGCTGTACGTGGTTCAGATATAGACCTTTGACGAATGTAAGTTTTGCTAAGTAGTGTGCTTATTCAGCCTTAGCAAATATTTCTCCTCTACAAAAGTCTTCAGCAGATGCCTATATGTTCAAACATTTTTAGCCAAAGTCGAAGCATAGTTATAGCAAATGCAGTTTAATCCTTGGTTGTGGGATGACTTCGTCGTTGATTCCATTTGTCACTACGTCGTTTTCTTCCTCATCGTCGACCCTAGAAAATGCGACTTATTTCAACTTGGTATTCTATCGACAGTAGACTGACATCTCTAGGAACGTGTTTTTCCGCGTGGCTGGTACATATATACCGATAATATTTTTGATACCAGTGCATGGTCTGACCCTATATATTTCGATAATCCTGGATTTGATCAAGATGTGAGCTACCATTCATTGATTTCCTTGTCAGTATTGAAGCTAAATTGTAAGCTTTTCTGGGACGACGATGGGAAGGTATATCTCTCCACGACTCTTCAAAAGGCAGACCGCCCAAGAGACAGTAAAAGAAAAGATCTTTGTATTTATATCTCGGAGATAGATATCAACAGCGGAAAGTCGTTAACTGCTCCGAAAATCATCAGGTCAAGCAACGTGGGACTTGGAATAGCTGAGGGCTCCCACATTATCAAGAAAGACAACTATTACTATTTGTTTACTGCAGAGGGTGGTACGGAAGCTGGCCATTCGGAATATGTATCGAGGAGCGCCAACGGGCCTTTGGGGCCATGGGTGGATGGACCAAATAACCCCATCATTCATAACTCTACGGAAGAAGATATCCAGAATGTAGGGCACCTTGATATCTTTGACGATGAGCATGGCCAGTGGTGGGCGGTACATCTTGGTGTAAGGCCAATTAAGATCAACGGGACGTTTCAGGATTCCATACTTGGTACGTTGTCTCAACCTCCATATAAAGAACTCTACTTATTGGTCCGCTAGGACGAGAATCATTCCTAATAAAAGTTGATTGGGTTAATGACTGGCCTGTATTCAACAATGGAAAGACCATCAGCCTCATTACAGAAGGGCGCGAAAATGTGTCGGACAAACTCCGCCAGCTACCTTATCCTCCCACAAATTGGGAAGCTAACCTTTCCAGCCTTGATCTCGAACTCGGTTGGTACACAAAACGTAATTTCCCTCTTACCTGTGTCCTAATAACCTCGCTAACAACTCCTTAGACACTCCCACCAGCAGCTTTCACTCTACCTCTTCCCGTCCTGGCCATCTCCGCCTTTATGGCAACTGCTACAACCTCTCCAGCCCCGAATCTCCAGCCGTGCTACTGCGCAAACAGACAGCTATACAGCAAGCCTTCCACGCGGTTCTAAATTTCTCACCTACGAAGAAAGGCTACGAGGCCGGTATTGTCGTGTTCTGTAGTTCTTATTTGTACAGCAGTATCGGGATCCGGCTCAATGCTTCCAACGACGGGAAAGTAATCATTGTCAGGACACCAGATGAGAAGACGGTCGGGCCACTACATGAGCGGGAGATCAAGCTCCCTGATTCTGCTTCGACAAAGGGCATGCATCTCCTGATAGGTTGGAGGGAAAGTGGGTATGTTCTAGGTTCAGTAGAAGGTGGTAAAATGGTAGAATACGGTTTTGTAGCCGGAAATCTGCTCACGAGAAGCCCACCACTAGGGAATTTCTTTACCGGGATAATGTTTGGACTGTATGCGTTTGGAAACTGGGAGCCTTGCTTGGATCCGGCTGACTTTTCTGAGATAAAGATGATAGACTTTTCGGCGGGAAAACTAAATTGACACAGGTCACAAAACTTTGAAAAATGTGTCAAGAAGTGGTTTTGCTGTATTTTACGATGTTGAGATATCATTAGAAATAGCGTCAATTTTGCTTGGAATTGCAAAGTCTCTTCAGTTTACATCGAGATGTTTTCGTGTATTCATGTTGAGTCCTGGAAATACCTCCTCTCAATTTTCCATTTCGAATTCCAGGTTAAGTGATCTTGTCCGAATGCCGCTGCCCACAATGCTATGTGCTTACTCTCAATCTTATTTTGGTTGGTCCATGTTTTGCGAGCTGATCACCTTTCCATGCACTTATTCGAAGCCTTATAGAAACCTTTCGGTTTTTGCCACTAGCTGGAAATTTGTGAACATGGGTACCGTGCCTGGATATCGGGGTAATTGTGAGTGAGTGCACAATTTGTCTGCAAAGGTGAGGCAGACGCACCTTCATTAAACGATAAGCGAATGGTGTGGTGGTGTAATCTTTTGCGAATTGCACACTTGCAAATGAAACAGACTCTACTATCAAATATCTAGTCATCATTGAATTACTATAACTAGCAGCCATAGCAATGCATAAATTGGGAGTATTGACATTTCTGCCGTTGATTCAGCTACCACTGAGAGGCTCGATACTGTGATAGTTAGATCTAAGAAAATACTACCTACAGATTCAGTGATAACCATTGCTTAACTCCTTTGATTTTCGTGTTCTCCATTTCTTGGAGCCTTACACCCAATACAGATTTAATCAAACCAATCATCAAATCTAGCCAAGTGCTCATGTGTAGATCATGACCAAAGCAAAAATATCATTCTGGAGGATGCCTGACAGAAACATGACTGGAGATAACCTCATCTGGGCTCACCATATTGATTTATCCTAGTGGAATATCATCCCCTTCATCTTTGATTATCCCAACTACTTTTATCGCCATCGGCCAACAAGGGCCATAAGACTCTAGTGTATTTTGATACACGTGTGATTCTATGACAAGGCTTTAGGCTACTCCGTATTCTTACAAATAGCGACAACGGCTCATAGTATGTGGAAAGTGTTTTCGATGCGTCACCCCGCTTTTAAATTGAGCATTTGGATGTGGATATGGAGGTGAATTGCTTCTCCTGAAAAGAAGCAGTAGTGATTCCTGAAACAATCAAGAGTTAAAATGCCACCTGTAGATGTTGGCCTTGGCTATTGTAGACGCTTTGAAAGTGTTCATCTGAGCCGTTCTGCCAAGTTTGGTTTCCAAGAAAACCACCAGTGGATTTAATTGAAACTTTGTACAGAAGTTGAATAATAGTCCGAATCACGGCAAAACTTACCAGCCGCCAAAAATAACTTTAACCGGCCCAAAGGCTCCACCACTCCCGTCCTCCGAAATCCCTTGAACTAATGGAGCGTGCGGGACAAATAATCACGTGGCGTATTTTGACAAGTGCCGACCTTGCATAACCCCATTATTACCTGCTCTGTCCCGCTCCATGTGCTTTCGGATCCTCATTTGGAAACTCTGGGGAATCCTTGAAGGTCAATATGACTTGGGTCTAGAATATTCATGGTCTTTGTTTGGTTGATTCCTCCTAGCCAAGACGGTCATTCATACTTCCCTCCACGGAATATTTATCATGTGTGATAAGCCCCTGTGTCTTCTTATCATATACTCTATAGATGATCTCGATATGTCTAAGCAGAGCCTGTTTACGAGGATGTTGAGGAATGATATCAGTTTCCTATATATAAGCTTGATATTTGGGTCTACAGATCAAATTAAATGGTTTTCTTCTCATTGCTTTTTCTATACATATCTAGTGCAAAATCATTATTATGATATTTTTAATTTTGCTTATTGCGACTCTAGTTGCGCTTCGTGCAGAGGCCGTTGGTGTCACTGGATCCGCCGAGGGTTTTGCTTCAGGAGTCACTGGGGGTGGTAGTGCTACTGCTGTCTACCCTACGACTACTGATGAACTGGTTTCCTACCTAGGTGATAGTTCAGCTCGAGTCATTGTTCTTGAACAGACGTATGCTTGATATTCACAATCTTGCGAATGCTGCTAATGACTCGATAGATTCGATTTCACTGGCACCGAGGGAACAACTACTGCAACTGGTTGCGCTCCTTGGGGAACTGCCGCTGCTTGTCAGGTGGCTATTGACCAAAACGACTGGTGTGAGAATTATGAGCCCGATGCTCCTTCAGTGAGCGTTACCTAGTGAGTCATAATCTCATTGTATGCGCTTCTTACTGACTGGTTACAGTGACAATGCTGGTGTTCTAGGTATCACAGTCGCATCCGACAAGTCAATAATCGGAATTGGATCAAGCGGTGTGATCAAAGGAAAGGGTCTCCGAATTGTCAGCGGTGCCAGCAACATCATCATTCAGTGAGTGTTTATTCGGTTCAGTGATATGTGAAACTTACCTGACTGGTCAGGAACATCGCTATCACCGACATTAACCCCAAGTACGTATGGGGTGGTGATGCTATCACCCTTGACAGCACCGATTTGGTCTGGATTGATCACGTTACTGTAAGCATTATTGTGCGAAACCCTCAAACTATGATAGCTAACTTCTGATATAGACCGCCCGCATTGGTCGTCAACATTACGTTCTTGGTACTAGTTCTGATGGACGTGTGACAATTTCGAACAACTACATTAATGGTGTTAGCTCATACTCTGCTACATGTGATGGATATCACTACTGGGGTATCTATCTAGATGGTTCCAGTGACCTTGTTACCATGAAGGGCAACTACATTTACCACACTTCAGGTCGCAGCCCTAAGGTTGCCGGAAACACTCTACTTCACGCTGTAAGTTTTTTTTTGAATAATCATAGGTTCTATCAAGCAGTTAACATAAAGTTAGGTGAACAACTACTGGTATGACAGTAGCGGACATGCGTTTGAGATTGATAGTGGTGGAATGATTGTGGCTGAAGGAAATGTCTTCCAGAACATCCCTACCGTTTATCTAACTCCCATCGATGGTCAGCTTTTCAACTCTCCCAGCAGCAGCGTTAACACTTACTGCGATACTTACTTGGGACATAATTGCCAGGTAAACGGTTACGGAAGCTCTGGAAGTCTCAGCCAATCTGATGAAGGTTTCTTCAGTGACTTCTCAGGCAAAACTGTCGCTAGTGCTTCGGCATATACGGCTGCTCAGTCGACTGTGCCATCTAGTGCTGGTCAAGGCAATCTCTAAGCGTGTAGGAAAATGTTCATAGTTATCTTGGACAAATAATATTATATGTTGAAGTCCTACCGTGGTTATCAGTGCTAAAATGACGTGTGAACTTTTATATAGTTTGTACTTTACACTGTTCTCTATTTTAAAGTTGATGGTCAAATGTTTTTTATTGTCTATATATTATTCTAGTCTACTGTAATAATAGACACTGTGTTACATCTCTAAGATAAGGATGAGATTCGATTAGTTGATATTAGTGGAATTGGTAGGCTTTTTACGTGCCACCAGTGACTCTATTGTAGTTCAAACATGACTTGATGCCCTAAGACCAGTACTATAATTTCGGAGTAACCCAAGAAACCCATTTCTAGTTGAAATATGGGTTCTTTGCCTGGGCATACTGAAACTTCTGATCAAGGATTTGAATGCAGCCAATGCGCGCTGGTACACTTCGTCTTCGTAGTCCAGTCCTGAATTCTTTCCAAGTTCCACCCTGAGATATACTGGTAATCTCCTTCGTTCTTCGCCAAGCGCTTACCGCCAATTCGGATTGTATGTGATAATGCGCACGTAGTTCCATGAGAGACGAACTGAAAGCAAAGCTGATCCGCTTCACAGGCAGCTTCACACTGCTCAAAGGATACCAAAGATCCTTTCCCATTGCCATGGTGATAGATTTTCCAACCTTCGTCTGTATTTTCCCAATCGTTGATTCTCCGAACGAATTGAGGGGCGATATACTCAAACAAATCTCGGAATAGAAATGGCTGCTATATGGATATATTTAGCAGGCTTTGATTATAAACACGGATTGATAGAATAACCAAGGAGGTATTTGAATATAAATATACATACCATGCTCATTGTCCTGACTTTCCAATCTTCGATCCACTGCCACAGGTCTCCCATGTCTGTCCCGGTGAGGTGGTGCAACGAGAGTACCGGCTCACACCAAATCTCGCTCCCAAAACCGACAGTGACCGGTGTCTCTCCATTAAACATTGGCCAATATCCTTTAAGTCCAATGCCTCTTTCCTTCAACGCTATCGCAAGAGCCTCATCACCACAGCACAGTGCTGTTGTGTTCACGCCGAACTGACTATGCATTGGCCCTTCAGAGCCACCCTGGCCAAGCATATTAAGTGACTCTAAGGCACTATATGAGAGAATGTAAGCGCTGCCACCGTGGGCAAATGGTGCTTCCGGGACCCAGACTGGACTGCCTATATACAGATTTTTCCGGGCATCTAAATGCTCCAACGAGGCAAGGATATTGTCCCATTCGACAAATGTATCCGTATCTATGAACACATACCACTTCCGCCGTGGAAGCGCATTGCTCGTCTCCCCCAGCATCTTCCATATCTTCCGCTTTATAGCCATGTTCTTATATTTGGCCAATTTCCATCCACCATCGAGCTTCCGAGTATCCTTCCCCAGCTGTTGGTAGGACTGTAATTCGTCATACAAAGCAAATTCAGGGTAATCCTTCCGTTCCTGTATTGGAATATCCGCCAGAGCATCGTGAATATGGAAAGATTCGATATCTTCTTCCATATCCGAGAAAATTAGGATGTTCTGACGAGGAACACTGGATAGAACTGTCGCAAGTTGGTTCAGAAGTCTGCTTTGCGGTTCTGAGCCACCAGTCTCAACCACAATTTGGACATCTGGAGCGACCGAGGCACGCGGTGCTTTGCATGCTTTGTTAAAAGGTGAAAGTCTATAGCAGCTGTGATCCCATGCCCAGGTATCATAGCGCCGTTTAGAGAAATTAAGAAGCTGAAATGTATTTGCTAGAAAAAATGTCAGACCAAGGCATAGTATAGATCTGAAAAGCCTTCGCCTCCAGACACCCGACAGACAGCATAGAACCATAACAAAAAATGCGATAGCTACAGTAGGTTCCTGTCGATATTGTCGAGAATGTTGTTGATGATGGTTGTCGCTGATGCTTTTCGGTGTTGTTTATGGTTGTCACTGTTGATAACTGCTTCCTGATTGAACAGCTTACCGCTAACGTTGTGGAAATTACATTAAGGAATACAATAAAGGCTAGTCAAGCTTTGTGGCTGCCTAGCTTACCTATTATTGTTGTGATATGAAGGTAATGCTGTCAGATGCAGTTTGGCTCGTAAGCCTGGATGCAACCGATGTGGCTCCTAATTGAAGTGTGCTCCCCATTGAACCCCCAATTCGAGTGCAGCGCAGCTTCGGATTGAAGTTCGCCGCAAATTAAAGGCCCAATTGAACTCATACTTGGACTCATGACTGAAAGTGCAGAGTAGCAGCAGCATACAATAAATATAGCAGTGTGACTCCCAATTCCACTCCCAACTGAAGTGTAGCAAAGCAGCAGTATGGCACTACAGTAGCGGCGCAGCAGCGCAGCAGGGGAACACCCAATTCAATTCCCTATTGAAGTACGCTCCCTGTTGAACTGCCACTTGAAGTGCGGTGCGGCTCCCAATTAGACTTCAGTGCGGCTCTCAATCATATACGGCGCGACCCGGATTCAAATTAGTAATCGCGGTCGGCTGGAAACGGCGCCAACGCGTAACGGTCGGAAAGGCTTAAAATCGACGGACTAATAGTCTTAACATTATGCTTCCGCGAGTTACCGCGATGTTTTTATTTACTTTAGGCATATGATTACAACTGACTTCTACCTGCTAATGAAAGCTACTTACTACGCTTACCTGTTATACTAAACTGGATGCAAAGCACATCCACTTCTTCGTATTCCCATTCGCTTGCTTATATTACTTACCCAACTATGCAATAGTGAGCTCCGTAGCCCATGTATAAGCCTATACATGTGGGGCTACGGAGTAGGTGCCACACAAGGTCACAGCTAGCGCCAGCTGCCATTGAGGCGGCTGCAGTAAGCTCATAATTAAAGTGGGTTCTGTAATACGACTGCAGGCCACAGCCCGCGACAGCCAGCGGCAGTTTCAAAGGTCAGCAGAGCTCCCACTTATGCTCCCAATTGCACTCGCAATTGAAATTCCAACTGCAATTCCAATTGAAGTGCACTTGAAATTATGGTGAAAATTGCTATAAGAAGCGCAGCTCCTGACTGAAATGTGTTAGGAATGACAAGACTTTTATAGTTTACTTGTCTGTCGTTACAAGTTTGCTGGCCAACCTACCCGACACCCAACGTAGTTGGCGGTTATCTCGCACCTAGATTAGTCTTGTGATCTCTTTTACCGCAGTCACGAGACTATCTGCCTTACCCTACTATCTATCCCCCGATCTTCCCATCATCTATTTTAGTGGCTGTCACCTACTTTAGTGATGTATTTCTGACATTTCATTCGTGAAGCTACAAAAGGCGACAATACCATTTGTTTGGCCTAACCCACTTACTCTATTCCACTTCACATTGGAAGGTCGGGGGACAAAATAGAACTTACCAGGAAGTTTAATTACTTTATAAGGTATATTCTACTACACTTTAAAGTGTAAATCTGCCTTTAATGCGTTTCAGTTTTATTTTATAAGGTTAACTTCTTAAAATCTTATATTACGTAAGGCTTGATATTTAATCTTTTAAAGTAGTAAAACTGCTTTAACCTATTTGTACTTATTAGTTAATGAGCATAATATTTGTCACGTGCAAAGATGGTAACCTTTATAATTTGATCATAATTCCACGTAGCATAAATCAGACGCAGAACCAATACAACTTCATCAACAAAACCAACACTGTTAGCCCCCTCTAATCATACTTATACAAGCGCTTTATCGTGATTTAAGTCCTCAGACAAGGAAATATGGCTCCGAGACGCGTTACACGGTCGTCTCGTACCGCTGCTTTACACGAGATGATCGACCCTATTACCTCTTTCTATACCTTCTTAACAACCTTCCCCTACCTTACCAATTCCGCTATCTATAAGCCACCGCCTCGCGGCTGGTTGTCTAGCGACATCGAAATGTTTCGCAAATTAGGAAAGTCCGACGCTGTAATCGAGGTACTAAGCTATCTCCCATACATCAATTGTCGCTATGGAGAAGAGTGGGTTATTGCTTGGGAGACGAGTCCGATTTCTTACATTGGAGAGCGAATCACAGCCAGACTTGAAAATGTGGTTGAAGTTGATCAGGATTTCATGCAGCGAAATGGATTGCACCCTTATGATCAGGTGTTACCAGAGGATGTAGTGGCTTTGACGAATGGAAGCACATATGGGTTTTGGTTGTTACTTGATGTGAAAGAAGGTACATTATGTATTTCTTATATTATGCTATTTCTAACTGATGTCGCCAAGGTACCATTACAGAGTACTCCGCTTTAGGTGGGGAAAGTGAAAAGATCAATTCGAGAGAAGATGGCAAGATACATTGGAAAGACTTTCCTACGAAGAGTGTGAAGGCCTTTTTTGACGCGTGGACAGCTAAGTATAGCTCCTTAGACTGGATGCCAATGCAAGATAAGGATGGCAATACAAGCGGAGAGATTTGGAGCGAGGAGGTTTCTGGACAGGACAAGCCTAAGGTAAGCGCATGTTTGTTCCTTCCAGCTATCAGCGTCTCTGTTACCCTGTGTTCACGATTTATTGATCATCTATTTCCCTAAAAGGTAGTCTATATTGACACATATAACACTAGGAAATCCGAAAAATATACCTCGATCACGGCTGGGGCACCACTGATTTCAACAAAGAGAAATGTAGATCTGCGCTCCGGGATTGGAAGAATGGATATAATAATAGTCTATTAGATAAAACCAGGGAGAGAATTGCTGCACAACGAGCATTAGACCCCGACTCTGATTCCTCTGATTAGATTTAGAGTTTAGCATAGTAGCCGTCTATATAGGCTAGCAATAACTATGACAGGTTTACACCTGGTCTATGAATATTAAGCTTGTTTCTCACATCTAAACTGATGAATATCGCCCGTGTATACTTTTTCATAATTGTTTTCGAAAGCAGCAAAAGAAAGTTGTCTTGGGTAGTATGGCATCGTTCGTGATGAACAAACAATATAAGACTGTGTTGAGATATGTAACCAATATTATAATTAACATATTTCCTACCCATTGAATGCATCAGGTATATTAGTTACTCTCGCAAAACTAGCCGTCGTAGTCCTTGCTTGCACATTGGACGTCATCATAGCCGTAGCAGATTCAACCTGTGTCGTCACCCCTGCAACAGCTTGAACAAGCTCTGTACGTGCAGGACCAAAACTTCGGATAGACTCGATCCCAAGCTCCTTCTTCTCTTCCGTACAATCTCTATCTTTGCACCGCAGGTAGCCGAAATATTTAAACAGCTCCTCATCAGTTGCCTTGCGGGTGGAATTCCCTTCGTCGACGAGGATACCATCTGGGTCCGTATTCTCGACATCGAGGACGTGGCGTTTGTTGTTGCCGGGGATATTAGTGAGACCTGCCGTCACATATGGTTCAGGGGCTGCCGCGTAGTGTGCTAGTCCAAAAGCTTGGTCGTCGCGGTGGTTTGCGTACCAGGGGTCATCGATACGGAGCGCGAATCCGGGATCGTCTATCAACGTTGCTGGCCAGCATTCATTCTCTGTGATGCCGTCATCGGCATAATTTGGCATGTTTATGAACGTAAGAGTGAGAGCCTGTACGGTACTAATCTCCGTCACTGTGTAGTGTGAAGTGGTGCGGCATCCTGCGACGTGTGTGCTGATAAAGGCAGTATTTGTCTCGTGACTCGCAAACTTTTCTGAACAGAGGTTGGAGGCAAGACCACGAGCACCATTGTTGTCTGTAAATGGGTTTAGTCGGATCATGTTAACATCGTCGTTTCGTCCACGCCAAATAGCTTGGGGCGGCCATTCGTCTCGCTGGCAACCCAGGTTTGCGGCTTGTAGCCATCCAGTTATCCATCCCAAGTTGTGTTGAGCGTTGTAAATTGCTACAGCAGGTCTCTTGACATTACCATTAGGCGCAACGCATTCTACTTCGCGAAGTGCCGGGTATCTGTTAATAACAGAACGATAATGTAGGCAGGCTTGAGGCCATAAGTCCCCAGAGCAAGTCCGGTGGAATAGATCAACAGAAGATTGAGATATAGTTGATGTAGAGTGTTCAGCTCTTACGGCAACGCGTTTCGCATTCGCAACACATGATGAACTAGTCTTGGTACTCGCAGTAGTATGGTCACTCTCTGATGGCCGGGTCGCTGTCGGCTTCTCTGTTGGCTTCTCAAATCCAGAAATAGAATGTGTCTTTCCAAAAATCTTAAATTCGGCCTTGCCTTCTTTTTCAATCTCGTTGGTGCACAATGTAATCAGTTCAGGGGTTGCTGCAATTTCTATAAGATCAGCTATCTCACCTGGTAAATAGTTAGTACCGGTATTGTTTTTTGATCCTAACAACAGAATATGACAGGAAAATACACAACAACTGACCAAAAATAGGAATGAGATCTTCCAGTAGCTCTAACGGTGCTAGTAATGCGGGGACAGCAACTCGACAAAAGGCCTTAGCAGCAATATCCAAAGCAGCTTGTTCAGCAGCTGCCTCTGCCGCAGCTTCTGCAGCTTGCTCGGCATCAGTCAAAGCGCTAGAGGCAACCTTTTTTGCCAGCTGTGACTTCGTCGGGGGGGCACTGAAGCCCGAGCAGCAATAACTTTGCAAGCCACCATGACAAGTGTAATCACCACTATCTTCATGGTGATTGGTGTTTCTCGCAACCTCAGTCTCTCCGTCTGCACAAGTGCCAATACATGAAAGGCCGACTCCACGGAATCCTCTCCATGTGCAGGTTCCCATGGTGGTGCCGTCGGTACAACATAAACTCTCATACTCGCCCGCTGAGCAGCGCTCGGTAGTAGAAATTTGTCCTGGCTGCCCATTCATTCTCGCAACTTCAGTCGAGCCTGATTTACAACCTGCATTACAGGCGCTTGTATAACAGACACTCTGCGCTAATTGATCGGCTGTTCCTTGCTTTGCGTCTGCTTTCTGAGAAGAGGAAATGGCCCCAGCAGGCGAAAAGCCATTCGATGCTGTTTGGTCTGTCTGATCTAATGCCCAGACCATGAGACCTCCCAAGCAACGTTTATTTGCAAAAGCACGCTTTTCCTTAAATGTATCTGCGTCGTCGTAGGAGACCCACTGATTGTTGTCCCAAGTAATCCCTATAGTTCTTAGCCTCTACTTTATCTAACCATTGTACGCAATACTGCGACTCACATTTTACAGCAGCTGTAGTATCGTGGGTAGGTGTGAGTTTGTTTTCTGATATTATGTTTTGGATTTCTTGATCAGTGAGAATCCCAGACGCATCGGAACAAGGGCCAGCATTAGCCCCCCCGGTGAATTTGCAGATCCCGTTTGGTGTGTTGCAAGAAGAATCTTGCAGTGTGAATGATCTTCCATAATCTAGCGGCGTATGTCAGTACACCCATTCTGAATACAGTGCCAAACTAATTCGTTTTATCATAGCGATAACATTGTATATACTTACATCCTATGCCCATAATTACTTTGTCAGAGCTGACACCTGCCCGCCACAAAAGATCTAATCCCAAGTCAATCTCTGTGATGTTGGTGTGAGGGGCGATGTACGGCCCAACGTATTTTGACTGGGCGTCCCAAGTGCCTAACAATTGTAAGTTGTTGGACATATATCATAACAAAACCCTTCAGTATTACCTACCGTGCAAGTCATAGGCCATGAGATTGAACCAGTCTACTGAGTCTTGTAATCCTTCCAGATCGAAATGTTGAAGATACCAGTAAGACGTTGGAAGCGTGATCGAGAGGCCGTATTTCGTTCCAAACTTGCTTCGCAGGTCTTGCACCAACGCCACATAGTTTTCTCTATCGGCTGCAATACCCCCACGATCGTCAGATGCGGGATATTCCCAGTCCAGATCAACGCCGTCGAATCCGTATGTATCCATAAACTTGATTAAGCCATTAATGAATACTTGTCGATTGCCAGCAGTGCTAGTCATGTCACTGAATGCAGTACGTGTTGCACCAGCTATAATAGAGCGTAATTTAGTTTTTAAATTCAACGCAAAATCATTCAAGTAGGCTCAATGAGAACAGAAATAGGGTATGCTTACGATCAGTAAAGGACCAACCACCCACAGAAATCCAAGTCTCAAGACCACTATACGACCCTTTTAAATCAGTAAAAGAGCTATAGAGCGAAGCCGCATTGGCGTCCATGGGTGATATTTCAAAAGTCGACGGATCAAAGAAAGCAAAAGCGAAATTAGCGTGAGTAAATCCATCCAAGTTGAGTTCTGAAGGACTAACGGCCTGACACTTTCGAGTATTGGACCAGCTCTCGTAATAGGCAATTGAGCGCTTGTTCACAGAGGCACCACTACTGCAAGATGGTCGACTGACATCACCACAGCCTCCAAAGCCCGTTTGGCATCCTGTGCCACAGAATTCCGATGTCTCGCCACAGAATCTGATAACCAAGAGTCAGCATCTTCATTATAGTTGTCAATGTAGTCACCGTACCCGAACTCTGAACAGCATACGTTTAAGGGGCAGTTCTGTGACCCTGGAGTCCCATACTGTCCACATTCAGCTTTGGCGTCGCAGTTAGACGTGCAATTTCCACTGCCACACTGCGTTGGAGAATATCCACAAAGACCGTCCTGAAGAAAGATTATTGTAAGTATATACCCAAAGCAAAATGATTAAAAAGATCTAAGGGAAAGGGTTTGATTGCTCCATACAGTTCCACAACAAGCACTATTAACGCAAGGCGTATCAGCATTGCAAGTTCCTACAGGCAGATCTCGGGCTGTGAGTAAATCATTGAGCCTTAAGCTCTTAGATATCAAGCTTCGGTGGGAATTCTGGTCAGCCCCATGAAAATAGTGGCTTCCCATGGCCAAAACTGTAACGACATTCAAGAGCAATACAAATATAGATAGGAGGTATATCATGCTGTATGGTGACATTTTGAAACGAGTTCTCATACATTCCTGGGAAATCTGAGGAAGGGAGCCAGATGATACTGGAAGTCGTTCCTGGTGAACTGATCAATGCAGCTGTAAATCAGATGAGTAATATCTGAGCTATTAGTGATGACGGGTGATGTTCACTGTATGACTTTAGATATATCTCTTGTACATTTTCAAGATTTTAGGCTTCGGAGGAGCACCCCTCTTCCAGATGTGAGGCCCGCGATATAATAGATTATGCTGCAATTATCAGCAGCCCAGAAATGGTTCCCAAGATATCGAATGACTGCCCGATTACAAGCAGGGTTGGTAAGATTCCGGGCTAGACATGGATTATAAGTTCCAAAGCATAATCGAAGTGCGAGGAGTCAGCATCAGGTACTACACATAAACATGCCGGTAAAAGCGCCCTTCCAAGTCATGGGATTTCTGCTGCACCGGCAAGGGAATTTTAGTCAGGTACAACAAATGCATCATGGCTTAGTTTCTGTAGTACCGAATATACCCTGTAGCATTTTTGTCGATGGTTGACCACCCTATTACATAGTCGCATGTATTATACCCGACGTGAGGCGCTTCATTACTGATAATGTAGGTTGGAGAGTTGAGATGGCATGATGAAGCTTACTTTGGACCCCAATCTGCAGTCAGTGCGCGTCGCGCTAGGCTCCACAGCTACTACAATGGGGATTAGCGACGGGAGTCAACGCCTATTAGAGCTTGTTCATGCTTGTAGGCTCGGTTATTGCTTGTTGGTATTAAGCTCAAATTTGACATCGTGAGCTAATGTCAATATGAGTACGACTCCATATTCTGCAAAATCATACACATCATATAACATCCATCACATCGAATGCATCCATATCGGAAATATAATTTAACTGTCCATCAGCAGGGCAAATAAACAGGTTTCTTACTCAAGGCGCCGTAAACTTACAGTAATGCCTTGTCTATCAACAGATTACAAGCCCATGCGTTGCCAGATTTGAAAGCAGGTTCCTTAGGCTACTGGCTAATCAAAGTTCTTATTTTTGGAAAGTTACCGAGCGATTTTCGCCGATAGACACAATAACTCTATTAAAACATATTGCTTATTGAAGACCCTAGAATATTTACAGAAAGTAAGACAAATTTTAAAGTGCATCAATCATACCCATTCGGAGTAAGCACGGCCATAAAACAATCTTCGAGTAGTAAGAGAACATGAGACTGCTTTTCTCATCTATCGGTGACTCCTCTGGATGAGTCAATTGTTCTTTCATCTTCTCTTCTCATCCTGTATATTGGCACCATTCCATAGTCATTGTATGAATTCGATTTTCACGCAAAAATGACCATTCGTCCCGTCTACCTTGTCGCTGCGCTGGTGATCTTGCGTGCGTGTGAGTCCTCCGCCTTTAGTCTCTATCCATCCTTCGACCCCGATCAATTTGCTGCAAGTCTCAACATTACTGTAGAATGTCTAGATGCCTTGTAAGTACTTAGATATCTCTTGGGAGTACTTAGCTAATGTGTATAGAAACTCTACGGTTGAGTGCGATGACTCTTTATTCCAATGGACAGTGACTGTAGATGATCACTTGTGGTCTGCAGATAATCTTACGACGCTATGTACTTCTACATGCTCGACCTCGGCGCAAGATTGGGAGTCAGATGTAGCTCTGGCTTGCATCAATGATGATCTTACTATCTATAATAGATTGGTACCGGCATATACTGTAGCCGGGAGGTTCACAGATGGGTTAGGAATTGCTTGCCTCCAATCTTCGTAGGTAACCTTGAGACAAACTAGGAGCTGTGCTTAACCTTTTTCTCTTACAGAACTTCAGACTGGTGTATGGTGGAATCTTTAAATTGGGTCGGTTCAGATATCATTCGCCCAGATTGCAACGTTGACCCTACAGATCCCTCTTGCTCAGACTCTGCCAATGTAACAGCGGACAACGAACGGATAGCAAACTTGTACAATGATACACAGCTTTGCAGTGAATGTTTCTTGACAATGTTCTACCAAAGGCTCTCATCCGACTACCTCCCTGATTCAGACTACTCGGATTACTTAGTAAGCCAATTCCAGGACATGCAAGATGTATGCACTACAGTTGTGGCAGCAACTATAAGCACGAGGCCTTTCGCCCAGTATCCTGTGGCTTTCACTGCAACTACAACAAACAGTACACAAGTATCGACCTCAACGGCCGCCACCACAACTACATCTAGCGCTACCGCAACTACCACCACCATAGCAACGCCAACTCCCACTCGAGAAGGATTGGTGTCAAACTGTGACTCCTTCTACTATGCTGTAGCTGGTGACACATGTTATGGAATCTCACAGGAATACAACATAACCCTTGAGGATTTTGAGACTTGGAATCCCGTCGTTGGGGTAAATTGTACGGGATTATGGGCCGACTATTATTATTGTGTCGGCATCACTCTCGACTCGAGCTCTTCTGAATGTCAGATAATCGACACCACTTTAGGCGTTACAAGTTCCGATGACTTCACGGCCTGCAACCAGCTTGCTGTGTATTGGGGCGTTACAACAGGAGATCTTATACTATATACCGGCTCTACGAATTGCTATAGCGAGAGTGAAGTCTGTGTACCGCCGGCATGCAATCTTACAGCAGTTCCTGCAAATGCAACGTGGTATGTACAATGAATACTGTTAAATAGCAATTGTTAATTCGAGAAAGTTCTTCTATTAGTACAAATCTAACCGCAAGTTCCGCGATTGGGAATATTACCACGACTCAATTCCTCTCCTGGAATCCTAATCTCATGGGAACCTGTGACAACGTTACAGAAGGTCAATACATCTGCACAGAGTAAGTCATCACTTCTTTTCTCTCAGCACTGCATTAGGAGGATAAAGTTTGGAAATATGCAGCTTGATTAAGGCTGCATATTTAATAAACCGCCGATCACTAATTCTTTAGCCAAGTTGCTCACCCCTAGTCGAAGTGGCAAAGTAGTGATCTGGTTTTCTCCGTTTCATAGAATCTTCCAAAGCCCTAATTTTAATTCTAATTCTAATCAATTTCTTTAGGGCCCCTGGTGGTGCATACGTTCCGCCGCTAGCTCCATCCACTTCTGTTGACGCGGGTGGTCAGGAACGTGGCGGTCCCGGCGGCGCAGACCCAACAGCCATTACAGGCACCTCAGTATCTTACCTCGTAACCAGCGCTATCCTTGGATCAAATCCAACCGCAGCACCAGCGCCCACCCAAGCCGGCATTATCTCTGACTGCAACCAGTACTCGCAAGCTTCAAGTGGTGACAGCTGCACGAGCTTTGCAAGCGCCAACAACATCTCTCCTCAGGACTTGTATACCTGGAATACTATCTTAGGCGCAGATGGTGCCGACTGCAACACTATGCTGTTCGCCGGATACTACTACTGTATTGGAATCTCCGGAGTTGTAGCAAGCACGACTTCGTCGACTATGACTAGCAGCTCGACCTCGGCGCCACCAACTGCGACACAGAGCGGCATCATCTCTAGTTGCGATGCATATGCTGCCGCACCTTCTGGCTCGTACTGCTCACTTTTTGCGTCGGATAACGGCATCACGACGGCTCAGCTATATGCGTGGAACGCGGTGCTTGGGACTGACGGCGAAAACTGCGGGTCCGATTTCTGGGCTGGGGAGTACTATTGCATCGGCGTTAGCAGCTCTTCCTCGACCTTGACAGCTACTACTACTCAAACAACTTCAAGCTCGAGCACGAGCGCTATTCCGAGCCCCACCCAGACTGGAATTGTTGCAGACTGCAATACATATGCGGAGGCACCAAGTGGGTCGTATTGCTCACTGTTTGCACAGGATGAGAATATTACGGAAGCGGAGCTGTATGCTTGGAACACTGTGCTCGGGACTGATGGTGCAAATTGTGGGACGGAATTTTTTGCAGATTATTGGTACTGCGTTGGTATTAGTGTATAATGTTATAATATAGGACTAGTATAGTAGAATAACAGATGCTATAAAAATTCATCATACCTCTTATTCCTACTATAATCACCTACCATAATCACCCGTTGGCGAAGTTGTCATGGCTAGTTGGCGAGGTGTTTATGAGCGGCAGGCACCCGGTTCAAGTGCAACTATAGTGATAATAGTCAGAGTTTGGGGAATTCGCTCAATTACAAAAACTACAGAATTGAACTCCCAATTGAAGTGCGACTCCAAGCTCCTAATTGAATTCCAAAGCCACAGCAGCATAGCTCCCAGGGCTACAGCAGCACAGCAGCGCAGCTTTAAAGGCCACAGTAGCGCAGCTCCCAAGAGTGCGGCTCCCAAGGCCACGGCAGCGCAGCTTTGAGGGCCACAGCATAGTACAGCTTCGAAGGCTAATGCAGCATTCAATTGAAGGCCGACACCAAGCTCCCAATTGAAGTGCAGTGTAACAGCCAAATTATAAATATAGATTAAAAAGCAACAACGTAATAAGAGAGAAATAGAAGTATATATAGAGTATTAATAGATATAGAGGAGTAAGTAGAAAATAGGTATTATAAGAGAGAGGAAGAAAAGGAATTTTAGATATGATTTGAAAATATAAGGAAATAAATGGTAGGGAATATTAGTATAAAAAATTACATTAAAAAATAAGAGAAAAATTAGAGTGATAAGGGTAACCGCTATAGAATAAGTTGTAAAGTTGAGTAACCGCTATAGGAGTATAGTTTAATATATATATATATAAGTAAGTAGTATAAGAGGTAAAAATAGAAGTAGAGATTATAATAGAAGAGGAAGAGGAGGAAGAAGATAGGAAAAAAGGAAGAGAAGTAAAGGAAGAGGAGGGAGAAAAGAGAAGTAAGAGGAGGGAGAGAACAGGGACGGTGCAAACCGGGTTCGGGTTAAGAATTGGGAGACGGACTCGCACATACCAACTCCACGCCCGCGACTCGGGAGGGCACCAAAATCGGACAATCAATAGTCCTCAATTGCCTGATGCCAATTCTGCACTCGGATTGCCTTTATCTCGTCGCATTGTAGAGTTATACGTTGTTGAAGTTGAGTGGTTTTGGTGTTCCCTTCGTGCCTGAATTCTAAAATGTGGTGAGGCATCGAGAACTGTGTCACATGACTTTGATTTAGTCCTGCACTCTCATTGGCTGCACGCCTTAAGGCCTATATAACCCATTCCTACTTGGAAAGAGCACTTAAAAATCTTAAGTATACCTTTAGTGAGTATCTACACTTTATATATAAGCTCAGATTAATTTTAATAAAATCTATTGTAGAGTTATAGGCTATTAAAGTTGGGTAGTTTTAGTGCTCCCTTCGCGCCTGAATTCTGAAATGTCGTGAGGCATCGAGAATTGAGTCACATGACTTTGATTTAGTCCTGCACTCTCATTGGCTGCACGCCTTAATGCCTATATAACCCATTCCTACTAGGAAAGAGTACTTAAAAATCCTAAGCATACCTTTAATTAGTATCTATACTTTATATATAGGCTTAGATTAATTTTAATAAAATCTCTTATAGAGTTATAGGCTATTAAAGTTGGGTAGTTTTGGTGCTTTATTCGCGCTTAAATTCTGAAATGTTATAAGGCATCCCTAAATTGGTTATATGACTTTGATTTAGTCCTACACTCTTATTAGCTACATGCCTTAATGCCTATATAACCCATTCCTACTAGGAAAGAGCACTTAAAAATCTTAAGTATACCTTTAATAAGTATCTACACTTTATATATAGGCTTAGATTAATTTTAATAAAATCTATTGTAGAGTTATAGGCTCTTTAAGTTAGGTAGTTTTGGTGCTCCCTTCGCGCCTGAATTCTAATATGTCGTAAGGCATCTAGAATTGAGTCACATAACTTTGATTTAGTCCTACACTCTTATTAGCTACGCACCTTAAGGCCTATATAACCCATTCCTACTTGGAAAGAGTACTTAAAAATCTTAAGTATACCTTTAATAAGTATCTACACTTTATATATAGGCTCAGATCAATTTTAATAAAATCTCTTATAGAGTTATAGGCTATTAAAGTTAGGTAGTTTTAGTGCTCTATTCACGCTTGAATTCTGATATGTTGTAAGGCATGAAGAATTAAGTTATATAACTTTGATTTAGTCCTACACTCTCATTAGCTACTATATTATACGATAATATATAAGCCTTATTATACTATATAGTAGCCTTATTGCCTAAGCCCTAAAAAGCGGTGTATAGTATAGAATATTCTAAGTTAACAAGCAATACTAGTTATTAACTATATATTATAACAATAGACGACCTTTATTATATACTATAATATGCCTAGATCTCGTCTAAAGAAGTATATAAGTAAGGAGGAAGCTAAAGCTGCAAATAGAAGGAAGAGTTGAGAATAGTAGAACTAGCATTTATAAGGATATAGAGATTTAAATGGAGATATAGTAGAGGATGAGGAGGTATATTTAACATAAGCCTTAATAGAAGAACATAGCTAAAATATAGATATAGGCTCTAAATAGGAACATTAAAGGAGATGTTAGACTAAGCTAAGTAATATAGAGTATTAAAGCTAATACTGACCTAGTCTTTAACAATAATGATTCCCTACTACGTTTACTTAGTTCCGCCTAGCCTATCTAGTTATATAGAGAGATGAGTTGGCTTTAGCAGGTAAATTGAGGGCTTAAATTCTAAGAAGGCTAATAGACCTAAAGCTAGAGTCAGGCTAGAAGCTAGAGTTAGGAGAGGCAACGGTTTAGCTTAATAGCACTAAGTATTCTAAAAGTAAGATATATCCCTATAAGCTAGCTAGAGATCTATACTTATATATATAAAGGATATCCTAAAGCTTGAAAGAACACTTTAAGGTCTTAATCTCAATGTTAAAAGAGCCTCGCAAGGTGGATTAGATAATGATGTTGTAGTCCAATTTAAAGATAACTATAAGGACGAGTTAGAGTATAAAGCTGAAGCTGAAGGAGAAGGAGAACGGGATCTTCAAATTGAGTTAGAGGCTAAAGTTGATTCTGAAGTTGATTTTGAAGTTGATTCCAAAGTTGATTCTGAAATTGATTCTGAAGTTGAATTGGAAGCTGAATTGGAAGCTGAAGCCGAAGCTAAATTGGAAGCTGAATTGGAATAGGGACAGTGCAAACCAGGTTCAGGTTAAGAATTTAGGAACGGACTTGTACATGCTAACTCAGCGCCTACGACTTAGGAGGGCCCCAAAATTGGGCAATTAATACTCCTCAATTGCGCAATGCTGAATCTGCACTCAGATTCCCTTTATCTCGTCGCATTATAGAGTTATATGCTGTTGAAGTTGAGTGGTTTTGGTGTTCCCTTCGCGCCTGAATTCTGAAATGTCGTGAGGCATTAAGAATTGAGTTACATAACTTTAATTTAGTCCTGCACTCTCATTGGCTGTAGGCCTTAAGGCCTATATAACCCATTCCTACTTGGAAAGAGCACTTAAAAATCTAAAGTATAACTTTAGTAAGTATCTACACTTCATATATAAGCTCAGATTAATTTTAATAAAATCTATTGTAGAGTTATAGGCTATCAAAGTTGGGTAGTTTTGGTGCTCCCTTTACGCCTGAATTCTAAAATGCGGTGAGGCATCCCTAAATAGGTCACATGACTTTGATTTAGTCCTGCACTCTAATTGGCTATTGAAGTGCAGCTCTTAAGGCTACAACAGCGTAGGTCCTAAGGCCACAACAGCACGGCTCCCAAGGCCACAGGAGCACAGCAGCACAGCAGCTCCCAAGGCCAGAGTAGCGAGGCTCCTAAGGTTACAGCAGCGCAGCTCAATTGAAGGCTACAGCAGCACAGCTCCCAAGGCCAATACAGCACTCAATTAAAGGCCAATGCAGCACTCAATTGAAGGCCACAGTAGCGTAGCTTCGAAGGCCGCAGCAGCACTCAATTAAAGGCCACAGCAGCGTAGCGGCCAAGGCCATAGCAGTGCGGCTCCCAAGGCTAATACAGCACTCAATTGAAGGCCACAGCAGCATAGCTTCGAAGGCCGCAGCAGCACTCAATTGAAGGCCACAGCAGCGTAGCTTCAAAGGCTATAGCAGTATAGCTTCCAATTACAGAGCAAATAAACACCCAATTGAAGTGGGCTCCCAATTATAGTGACAATTGTCACGGGCTGCATAGGTCCCAATTGAAGTGCAGCATAGCTCCCAAGGCCACAGCAGCACAGCTTCGAAGGCCACAACAGCACGGCTCCCAAGGCCACAGCAGCACAACTTCAAAGGCCACAGCAGCACGGCTCCCAAGGCCACAGCAGCACAGCTCCTAAGGCCAATGCAGCACTCAATTGAAGGCCACAGCAGCACAGCTTCGAAGGCCAATGCAGCACTCAATTGAAGGCCACAGCAGCACAGCTTTGAAGGCCAATGCAGCACTCAATTGAAGGCCACAGCAGTGCGGCTCCCAAGGCCAATGCAGCACTCAATTGAAGGCCACAGCAGCACAGCTTCGAAGGCCAATGCAGCACTCAATTGAAGGCCACAGCAGCACAGCTTCGAAGGCCAATGCAGCACTCTATTAAAGGCCACAACAGCATAGCGGCCAAGGCCACAGCAGTGCGGCTCCTAAGGCCACAGCAGCACTCAATTGAAGGCCACAGTAGCATAGCTTTGAAGGCCAATGCAGCACTCTATTAAAGGCCACAGTAGCACAGCGGCCAAGGCCACAGCAGTGCGGCTCCTAAGGCCACAGCAGCAGAGCTTCGAAGGCCAATGCAGCACTCAATTGAAGGCCATAGCAGCGTAGCTTCGAAGGCCATAGTAGCACAGCGGCCAAGGCCACAACAGTGCGGCTCTAAAGGCTAACATAGCACTCAATTGAAGGCCGGCACCAAGCTCCCAATTAAAGTGCAGTGTAACAGCCAAATTATAAATATAGATTAAAAAGCAACAACGTAATTAGAGAGAAATAGAAGTATATCTAGAGTATAAATAGATATAGAGGAGTAAGTAAAAAATAGGTATTATAAGAGAGAGGAAGAAAACGAGTTTTAAATAGGATTTGAAAATATAAGGAAATAAATGGAGGGGAATATTAGTATAAAAAATTGCATTAAAAATAATTTGAAAATAAGTGATACGGATAACCGCTATAGAATAGTATATAGAGTTAAGTAACCGCTATAGGAGTATAGTTTAGTATATAGATATATAAGTAGGTAGTATAAGAGGTAAAAATAGAAGTAGAGATTATAATAGAAGAGGAAGAAGAAAGGAAAAAAGGAAGAAAAAGAAGAGGAGGAAGAAAAGGAAAGGAAGAGAAGTAAAGGAAGAGGGAGAGAAGAGAAGTAAGAGAAGTAGAATAATAGAAGGAAGAGAAGAGGAGGAGGATGAAGGAAATGGGTGTGGTGGTTGTATACTAGGGACGGTGCAAACCGGGTTCGGGTTAAGAATTAGGAGACGGACTCGCACATACCAACTCCACGCCCGCGACTCGGGAGGGCACCAAAATCGGACAATCAATAGTCCTCAATTGCCTGATGCCAATTCTGCACTCGGATTGCCTTTATC